>CM027867.1:36450163-37650163 GCA_016097605.1 Eucalyptus guilfoylei
TAATTACACTTTATTTGCACATAATGTATGTAGCCGATACAAAGACGTTATCATATAAGATCAACCTCATGGGACACTGATTCCATAGTATTTGCTTCCGATTCATGCGATAAGTGTTGATTTCTCTTTCTGGGATCAAATCGAATTTTAATGACTTCATGTCAGTGAGGAAGATGGGATTAATGGGTGACGGAAAGTGGAGATTGAAGAACAGGAGAGAGAGATTTGAGAGGCCGAGACACAGACCAGGGTCCGCGTGCACGTGAGAGCAGACCTGGCACGTGCGTGAGTGGCCAAAACCTTTTGTAGCTTCTATTATTAGCCACAAAATTGCTTATCCTAAAGTCTGAGCTTTCTCTATCTCCCAATTAGCTCTCGACCAAGCTTTTTCAGCACTTCAATCCAAAAATCATCGTGATCAATTCCGCTTTTGGCCTGGGTGCTTTATTTGACGACAATTTTGCGATTGTCTTGTTAACATATGCTCTAAAAGAATTTCAGTTGGGAACAATTCATTCATCAAATGCAACTCCAACAAGGTGATTAACTTTACAGAGATCCTTGTTTTACCCGTTCCGACCTGTAATACTCCTGATGACCCTTCCAAAACCTGATTTATTGAACCTTTGCTAAGTAAACTTTAGGGTGTCAAGTATCGAGGGCCATCAGACATTTGGCCTTCAAAGGGATTTTTATCAAGGAAGAGTGAACGACCAAAAATGTGTCTGTCTGAGTTGACGTTGTATGTTGGTTTGATCTATTAGACCAAAACCACAAGTGCACACGTGAAATATCTTAATAACATTAGACCTGAATTCATCGATTGCACAATAATTTATATTTATCAAAAGAGCAAATGAGATTGTACGGTCTTGTACATCATAACATATTAGACAAATTCCCCGTTGCTTATGGGGCACGTGGGTGGTGTATCTCTCTCTGGACTGATTAAATTAAGTAAATCATGTGTTAGAGGAAGAATCTTTCATCCAAGGAAAACCATTAAAACAATGTTTGAACAATTTGGTAGATCTATACCCTACAAAATGATTTTCATTGTTCTAAACATGCACTCTCATCTAATGATCATCCCGATGTATTCTCATCTAATGATCATCCCGATGTATCGTGTAGTTTTTTATAGACTCTACCAGGCCAAAAAAAATTCTGCTCCTCGCAATTTTATACAATTATCATCATCATCATCATCATCATTAAGAGAGTAGACCATCTCTTTGAATTATGATCTATATATAATCTCTCTATCTCTCTCATCGATCATTTAAATACCTACCCATGTAGAAATGTAGGAAGATCCTAGCTAGGATTAATTTATATAGTTACTCCTTTATGCTTTCATAGTCCGCAATCCACAAGTGATTTGATATTGGTCCGAATGTTAGCATGTTTTCAGTTTATGTGGGATCTAAAAAAAAATCACAAATACTTCTTGGTTGTGGCTACGACACTGATGGACTCTTTTAGATCGTGCACTTTCGATGCACATGTATAGATTTTACCAAATAAGATTCCAAGTAAATTAAAAAATAAATAAAGTTGATGTCCAAAGCTAGAGGAGCAAGGCAAAAAGAGCTATATTAGACTATCACTAGGTTGATTATTTAATCCAAGCGCTATTCATTAGTAAAAGGAGATGCTATAGGTTGATGTCCATGTCAATAAATAATCTCAACACTCAGTTTCGAATTTGTTTTACTAAAATCTGGCTTTTCGCCTTTATTTATTATGTGTCACGCCGTAGCATCAATTGGCATGTTATTCTTGTGTGGCTATTGATAATAATCTATCATAGGCATTTGAAACTCATACTCCCAGGGCCCACTCTGCTTGTGCTTCTCACCCCGACCCGCCCCCTCCTTCCTCCTTCCCGCTTCTTCCTCACACCAGCGAGGACGGCCGCAGTAGCAGTAGGAGCAGAGCAAAGCAGGTGAAAAGCAGAGCAGGCGGCGGTGGAGGCGACGGGTGATGTGATGCTGGTTCAGCCAAGGGAGGCCGGTCGGCGCGCGAAGGACCGGCGGCCGAAGCGCCTCCGCCGACCGGCCTTCTCAGCCTATAAATAGAAGGCCGGAGGTCGGGGAGGAGGGAGAAATCGGAGGGGGTGTCAAGTACGAGGCCAGAGGGATTCGGATCCGAGGAGAGAAGGCCGCGAAAGAGAGACCGTGAGTTGAGAGAGAGAGAACTCGACTGAGAGAGCCGCTGTTGGCCTCCACTTCCAAACCAAAAACTGATGATCCACCGCCGCTCCTTGTCCACTTTGAGGCCATGGTAAGGTCCCCGTTTGGGCCGTCTTGGTTTTTCCCGATTCGGGGTCGGCTTCCTGAGGATCCCGGCTAGGAGACGAGCGAGGTGGACGGGCGTAGCCCGATCTATCGAGCTCGTCCGCCGTCCGACGCCGCGAGCTGGGTAGGGACTCTCGGCCGACCGCGCTTTTTTGTGCCCATGCCCTGTTTCGGGCTCGCCGGACTGGGCTACTGCTTTCCGGTTCATGCGAGTTTCCGGCCTTATTTTAGTGAGGTTCATATGGGTTCCACATGAACCTATCAAATATAGCGATTTAGATTAATTTAGTACATATAGCACAATTTTGATGAAGAAATAGAAATGAGCTAGCGTCATATTTATATTAAGTGGAATTTGGACTTTTAATTCTAGTGAATTCAATATGGATCCTATGTGAACTCATCAGATTTGGCCATTTAGATCAATTTAGGACATACAACACACTTTTGACAAAGACTCGGAAATGAGTTAGGGCCTCATTTTTATTTAGTAGAATCTAGACTTTTAATTCCAGCGAGTTTTATATAGGTCCCACATGAACCCATCAGATTTAGCGATTTGGGTTAATTTAGTACATACGATGTCATTTTGATGAAAGAGCACTATATTTATATTAAGCTGATTTGAACTTTTAATTTTAGTAAGTTTCCTATGGATCCCACATGAACCCATCAAATTTAGCGATTTAGATTAACTTAGTATATACAACACAATTTTGACGAAAACTTAGAAATGACATAGCATTGTATTTATATCAAGGAGAATCTAGACTTTTAATTCGAGTTAGTTCCACATGGATCCCACGTGAACCTGTTAGATTTAGCGATTTAGATCAATTTAGGACATACAACACACGTTTGATAAAGACTCGGAGATGAGCTAGGGTCATATTTATATACAACACAATTTTGACGAAAACTTAGAAATGACATAGCATCATATTTATATCAAGGAGAATCTAGACTTTTAATTTGAGTGAGTTCCACATGGATCCCACGTGAACCTGTTAAATTTAGTGATTTAGACCAATTTAGGACATACAACACACGTTTGATAAAGACTCGGAAATGAGCTTGGGTCATATTTATATACAACACAATTTTGACGAAAACTTAGAAATGACATAGCATCGTATTTATATCAAGGAGAATCTTGACCTTTAATTCGAGTGAGTTTTATATAGGTCCCACATGAACCCATCAGATTTAGCAATTTGGGTTAATTTAGTACATACGGCGTAATTTTGATGAAAGAAAACTATATTTATATTAAGTTGACCTGAACTTTTAATTTAGTGAGTTTCCTATGGATCCCACATGAACCCATCAAATTTAGCGATTTAGATTAACTTAGTATATACAACACAGTTTTGACGAAAACTTAGAAATGACATAGCATCATATTTATATCAAGGAGAATCTAGACTTTTAATTCAAGTGAGTTCCACATGGATCCCACGTGAACCTGTTAGATTTAGCGATTTAGATCAATTTAGGACATACAACACACGTTTGATAAAGACTCGGAGATGAGCTAGGGTCATATTTATATACAACACAATTTTGACGAAGACTTGAAAATGAGGTAGTGTCGTATTTATATTAAGGGGAATCTAGACTTTTAATTCTAGTGAGCCCATTAAATTTAGCAATTTAGATCAATTTAGAACATGCAGCACACTCACCAAATGACTTATGCTCGGAACACTATCTAAATTTAGTGATTATTTTTACAAAAATATTTTCTAAATTATTTATTTTTTGCAAAATATAATGCATCTTAGTAAGAAGAAAATATGCAGTGATCAGAACCCTTCACACTCAGTCTCCCTCTCTCTATTTATGTCAACTTCAATTCAGCCTCTTCTCTTCACTCCCAAGTCCTAGGGACCAACTTCGTCACTACTACTCAAGTCTTTCCAGATCATCACCCCCTTCTCAGTTTCAGCAACTCCGTTAGGATCCGGTCATGGGTGTCATCACTTTACACTTCGATATCCCGTCCCCCATTCCCCTGGCCAGGATGTTCAAGGCTACTATCCTCGATGTCGATAACCTCCTCCCCAAGGTCCTCCCGCGAGCCGTCAAGAGCGTTGAAGTCCTCGAGGGTGATGGAGGTCCCGGGACCATCAAGCTGGTGACTTTTGCCGAAGGTTAGTCCATCCATATTAGGAACTTAGGATTGCTCTGAATCAAGGCAGGTTCAACCTTATGGAACACTATAATGAATATGGAAAAAGATAAAAATATGACTCGGTTACTTAAGATGTTTCTAACCATTTAACTTTACACAAGTGATTATGTGACTCAATTTTGATCAGGCAAAGTCAGGCTATGTCTAAGTCAATTGTATGGGATTGCGGTCGGAACAATTGGGTCAATTCCTAAATGGCCTGATGGACACCATGAAGATTGGTGCTCGTGATATTGAAACCTGCGAGTTCTAAACGTGAATGCGACTTTTTGTTACATTGATAGGCACTCCGTTCAAGACAGCGAAGCACAAGGTCGAGGCCCTGGACAAGGAGAACTTCACCTACTGCTACTCAATTATCGAGGGCGAAATGCTGGGCACCACCTTCGAGAAGATCACCTATGAGGTGAAGATCAACGCGTTGCCTTTGGGAGGCTCGATGTTGAAGGGCACGAACAGTTACTTCACCATTGGTGAGGTGGACATCACCCAGGAGGAGATCAACACCTGGAAAGAGAACGTGTCCGCGGTGTACGAGGCCATCGAGGCTTATCTCTTGGCAAACCCTGATGCCTACTGAGCCGATCTCTTCGCTATCTTGTATTGTTTACGTAATGTGTTAAATATGTTTGGTTGTGCTATACTGAAAAGGAGACAAGAAGAGTTTGAGTCACTCTGTTTGGAGCTAAGCATGTTGGGCTGGTGAGTGTTGTTGTTCTTGTCTTTGCTGAGAATAAGAGAATAAAAGGTGTGATAGGAATCTGGTGCAGTGGTTTTGTGGAATTTGATAAACTATGCTACATGTTTATACAAGGCTTGTAGAATGAAATTCTCTAATTTAGTAATTTTTTTACGAGGAGAGAATTAATTCATGAGTTACAAATGAAATGCCAAATGGCCAATAAAATACCAAACTTTGGCCCGATATTTCGAATTTGGATTAACATCTAAAGTTATCAAGGTGGCACAATCTTTCATAAATCATAAGTGCTTTTATTGCAAATCCGGGCTTGTGAGGAAACGCGACGGAATGTCTCCACGTGGGTTGAGCAGTAAATCGACTGGCCATCGGAGAAAGGTTCTGATTAATGTGATTGTTGCGTTTGCTGCTTACTACTTCTCGCGACTCTTATTGCTCTGATTTTGGTGCTTTGGCGGTGAAACAAGCATCTCGATGAAGCGATAAGAAATATTATAAAGTACGTGAAATCATATGGGAAAGGGGAACGAAGTTTGCATTCAACGATATTGCCAAGGCCACCAACGGCTTCAGTGAAGAGTACTGCATCGGAAAACGCGGATTCAGAAGCGTTTACAAGGCCGAATAGGCCAGCGGCCACATGGTCACGGTAAAAAACAGTGGTGGTTAACCGCAGGGACATCATCCAATCTTTTCTTTTGGCAAAGGTCTTGCATGGAGGAAGAGGAGCAGTTGAATTGGACTTGTGTCAAGAGAGTGAAGATTGTTCAATGCGTGGCTCACTCAATCGCCTACTTGCATCACGATTGCTCACTGCCTATTGTCCATCGGGACATGATGTTGAACAACATCTTGCTCGAGTCAGACTTCGAACCTTGGCTTTTGGTTTTTGGGACAGTGAGGCTCTTGAATTTGGATTCGTCGAATTGGATCCTAGTGGCGGGATCTTATGGCTACATGGCTTCTGGTAAGCTACATGATCAAATCTAATCAATACATTCCCCCTGTACCTATGGTCTCGGGTTGATCAAATAGCTTTAATTGACATATTGAATTTGGATTCATCCCATACTTCTAACAAGACTTTTAGGAAGAGCAAGTGCAGATTTTGAAAAGTGGTCTGTATTAACAGTATCTCAAAAATTTGGAATTTGTAGGCAGCTTGAGGTTGTGATGGAAACATTGCTTCATTCTTCTTTCATGAAACAGAGTCAACAGTAAAAGTACCGAGCTAGAGAATGATGGGGAAGCATCCAGGAATCTTCTCTCTTCCCTACAAATGACACGAATGTCGAAATTATTCAAAGACTCAAATGTGCCACTATAGGATATGCTCGACCCACGTCTTCCTCCTCCGACTGGCCAATTGGTCAAGGAAGTGCTATTCATGGTCATGGTGGCAATAGCGTGTACGCGGATGAGTCTCGATTCGCAAGAATTATCCGCATGCACTCAAGCTTGCTTGTCCAAACCGTTGGCACCGTTAGAATATATAAGTTATAATTTAGTGACTTCCCACCTCAAGGGTGTCTCCATTCAAAGATCTCTCGCATGCTAATAAGTATAATTTGGGCTTGAGGTCCATGCCTTATGACCTCTTTTTTTTTTTTTTTTTTATATATCATTTAAGAACATTATGATGCTGATTTAATTACTAAACAAGGCGATTGAGAATCATTTAAAGGGCATTTCAACATAATCTCACATATCTCTTGCCCTGCGACTTGGAACTCTTAGGCGAAGACGCATTCCATCTCACCTGCACGAATGTTCATGGCCTTTGATCTTGATAAAAAATATCATCCCCAAGTTCCTCCCACAAGCCAATCTGGATTTTGTAACCATTGAAGGTGATGGTGGTCCCGGCACCATCACGTCGTTTCCGGCGAAGGCGAGCACACGCGCTGTCTTCTAATCTCATTCATTTTGATCGTGTCGCATCAACATGTGATGTCAAGACATTTACCGACATTCTTCGATAAGACCAACGTGGGAGCTGACTGCATTTTTCTGTGTCTCGCAGGTAGACAGTTCAACTCGGTGGAGCACCAGTCGAGAAGCTGGACAAGGAAAGCTCGCGCATGCGTACGCCATCGTCCAGGCCAACTTGCTAGAGAAGATCCCGAACGAGATCAAGTTTGAGGCGGGTCCAGACAGAGAGGGTGTATGGCCAAGAGCATGAAAAAGTACTTCGCCATGGACCGGGTCGAGAACAAGGCAAGCAAAGAGAAGGCCATGGGAATGTTGAAAGCCATAGAAGCCCATCTCTTGCAAAAACGCTGATGCTTACGATTGAGTTGTTGTTACATGTTGGCTGGATCTTTCTATCTCCCACCATAATTTATGTCTTCATTCGTGTCTCTTTCAAGAAAAATAACAATCGAGACTGAACCGTAACTATGTTTTGAAACGGTAGATATGCTGCATGCTGTCATCAAAGACGCTTGTCAAACATCTTGGAAAGATCTCGGCATTCTTTTACAGAGTTGAAACTGCCGCGAGATTATGGATATGAGTGCGCCTCTTTGACCATCTGTGTCTGAGGCCAGATCAGAAAAGCATATCAAGGAAGAGAACAGTTGACTCAAGAGGGGACGGTCAACTCTTTCACATAAGAATTTTCTGCATTTGACACGCAATTGTTACTTCACATTCGTATTTTTAAGTCTCGAGATTTAACAAAGACTTTGGCGTGGAAAAACATTCGTGACTCACATGTGACGGAATGGCACGCGATCGGAAGCTTCAAAGAGATGAGAAAAAGGCACTTGATGGAGACTCAGAAATGAGTTGACGTGGTATATATTTAATCGATTTTGGATGTTTTATTTTAGGGAGGTTCATATGGGTTCCACATAAACCTATCAAATTTAGCGATTTAAATTAACTTAGTACATATAGCACAATTTTGATGAATAAACGGAAATGAGCTACTGTCACATTTATATTAAGTGGAATTGGACTTTTAATTCCTATGAATTCAATATGTATCCTATGTGAACCCATCAGATTTGGAGATTTAGATCAATTTAGGACATACAACACACTTTTGACAAAGACTCGTAAATGAGTTAGGGTCTTATTTTTACTAAGCAAAATCTAGACTTTTAATTCCAGCAAGTTCCATATAGGTCCCACATGAACCCATCGGATTTAGCGATTTGGGTTAATTTAGTACATACGGCGTAATTTTGATGAAAGAGCACTGTATTTTAATCAAGATGATCTGAACTTTAAATTTTAGTGAGTTTCCTATGGATCCCACATGAACCCATCAAATTTAGCGATTTAGATTAACTTAGTATATACAACACAATTTTGATGAAAACTTAGAAATGACATAGCATTGTATTTACATCAAGGAGGATATGGACTTTTAATTCGAGTGAGTTCCACATGGATCCCACGTGAACTTGTTAGATTTAGGGATTTAGATCAATTTAGGACATACAACACACTTTTGATGAAGACTTGGAAATGAGCGAGGATCGTATTTATATTAAGCAAAATCTAGACTTTTAATTCTAGTGAGTTCCATATGGGTCCACTTGAACCCACTGAATTTAGCAATTTAGATCAATTTAGTACATACTACACAATTTGAGGAAAGAGCACTGTATTTATAGTAAGCGAAATTTTAACTCTTAATTCCAGTGAATTTTATGTGGATCCCACGTGAACCCATCAAATTTAGTGATTTAGATTAACTTAGTACATACAACATGATTTTGATGAAGACTTGAAAATGAGGTAGTGTCGTATTTATGTTAAGGGGAATCTAGACTTTTAATTCTAGTGAGCCCATTAGATTTAGCGATTTAGATCAATTTAGAACATGCAGCACACTCACCAAATAACT
The DNA here is from genome assembly GCA_016097605.1 of Eucalyptus guilfoylei. NCBI lineage: Eukaryota > Viridiplantae > Streptophyta > Magnoliopsida > Myrtales > Myrtaceae > Eucalyptus > Eucalyptus guilfoylei. Next base: position 36,459,217 of record CM027867.1, read on the forward strand.
TATGCTGGGAAACACTATCCAAATTTAGTGATTATTTTTACAAAAATATTTTCTAACTTATTTATTTTCTGCAAAATCTAATGCATCTTAGTAAGAAGAAAATATTCAGTGATCAGAACCCTTCACACTCAGTATCCCTCTCTCTATATATGTCAACTTCAATTCAGCCTCTTATCTTCACTCCCAAGTCCCAGAGACCAACTTCATCACTACTACTCAAGTCTTTCCAAATCATCACCCCCTTCTCAGTTTCAGCATCTCTGTTAGGTCCAGTCATGGGTGTCATCACTTTCGACTTAGAGCTCACGTCCCCCGTTCCCCTGGCCAAGATGTTCAAGGCTGCTATCCTCGACGCTGATAACCTCCTCCCCAAGGTCCTCCCGCAAGCTGTCAAGAGCATTGAAGTTCTTGAGGGCGATGGAGGTCCCGGGACCATCAAGTTGATGACTTTTGGTGAAGGTTAGTCCATCCGTATTAGGAACTTAGGATAGCTCTGAATCAAGGCGGATTCAACCTTATGGAACACTATATTGAACATTGAAAAAGATAGAAATAAGACTCGGTTACTTAAGATGTTTCTAACCGTTTAACTTTACACAAATGATTACGTGACTCGATTTTGATTAGGCAAAGTTAGGCTTTGTCTAAGTCAATCATATTGGATTGCGGTCGGAACAATTGGGTCAATTCCTAAATGGCCTGATCGACACCATGAAGATTGGTGCTCGTGATGTTGAAACCTGCGAGTTATAAATGTGAATATGACTTTTTGTTACTTTGATAGGCAGTCAGTACAAGACGGCGAAGCACAAGGTCGAGGCCCTGGACAAGGAGAACTTCACTTACTGCTACTCAATCATCGAGGGCGAAGTGCTGGGCACCACCTTTGAGAAGATCAGCTATGAGGTGAAGATCACCGCATTGCCCGAGGGAGGCTCGGTGTTGAAGAGCACGAGCAGTTACTTCACCATTGGCGAGGTGGACATCACTGAGGAGGAGATCAACGCCGGGAAAGAGAAGGCGTCCGCGATGGTCAAGGCCATTGAGGCTTATCTCGTGGCAAACCCTGATGCCTATTGAACCGATCTCATCGCTATCTTGTATGGTTTATGTAATGTGTTAAATATGTCTGGTTGTGCTAAACTGAAAAGGAGACAAGAAGAGTTTGAGTCACTCTGTTTGGAGCTAAGCATGTTGGGCTGGTGAGTGTTGTTGTTCTTGTCTTTGCTGAGAATAAGAGAATAAAAGGTGTGACAGGAATCTGGTGCAGTGGTTTTGTGGAATTTGGTAAACTATGCTCTATGTTTATACAAAGCTTGTAGAATGAAATTCTCTAATTTTAGTAATTTTTCTACAAGGAGAGAATTCATGAGTTACAAATGAAATGCCAAATGGCCAATAAAGTACCAAACTTTGGCCTGATATTTCAAATTTAGACTAACATCTAAAGCTATCAATGTGGCACAATCTTTTGATTTTGTTTTTTTTTTGGTAAAAGAATGTGGCACAATCTTTCATAAACCACAATACGTAAGATTGTTAAGGAAAAGTACATTTTTATGATATATCAAGAAAGCTATCGAAAAACATAGTTGAATGTGTCTAGGGTTTGGACTTATCTTATTATAACACTTGGGCTATTTGAAATTCTATTTAAGCTAATCCTGTCATATCTCTTGATGGGGACATTGGATTAGAGATCAAATGATTCAACAATAATAATATATAAAAAGAAGAAGAAGAAGAAGAAGAAGAAGAAGAGAGAAGCAAAGTATAACGGAAAGGCAGCCGGCTCCACCTCCCCCAAACTTAGACGATAAGCTGATCCTTAGACACCCCGTTGCCGACCCGATTTTGACCCAGTCAAACCGCCGGTGTTAGTGAAGTTTGAATCAACCTTAGACCAATTGAAAGGCCTTGCTCTGAAGTTTGAATCAACCTTAAACCAATTGAAAGGCCTTGCTCCAAATGCCGTGACATTAGGGCGTTGCTTGCAAAGAAATAAAAATTATGTAATGCTGATATCGTGTGACATGCTGACGTAATATTATTAATTAATTAAGAATTCTCGTTTGCTACCAACAAGAACAAACGACATTCAATTAATACACTTTTCTCCAAACAAGGGTATTTCCTTATAATATCTATTCAGCAAGTCACGTAGTAGTCCGACCAAATCATTATTAGATCAAACTCCACAACAATCAATTCAAAGGGATGGCCGCCCATGTGAACATGAGAATGTGCTCTCTCTTGTGTTCATCTTTTGGAACATCATCTTTGACATTTCAACTTGAATCTGAAAGGGACCGAAACCATTTTCATGACCAAAAGAACAAAAGAGACCAACTTAACTACTCTTCTACATTCCTTTAGGCTGCAAATCCTTGACCATCCTATTTTGCTCAAACGTGACTCTTGCCAAACTAAGCCTTCCTATTCACATAATTCTAACCATAAATAGGAGGCATCGACAGGACTCAGAAGCATATCACTTGTTTGAGATTATTTCTTTCTCATCGCTTAGCTAATAACCATGGCGGCAACCAGCATCACACAAGAGCTCACATGCCCGATCACTCCGGCTCGCATGTTCAAGGCCTTGATCATTGAGTCGAATGCCCTGATCCCAAAGCTCCTTCCTCAGTTCATAAAGAGCGTGGAGCTCGTGCAAGGCGATGGGAGAGCCGGGAGCATCGAGCAAGTTAACTTCACCGAAGGTACGTAGACTCAGCATACATCATTCTTTTGGATCCTCTCTCAAGTGATGAGTTCAGGGAATTTATTTCTCATTCGGTAACAAACGCAGCTAGTCATTTCAAGTATGTGAGGCACAGGATCAACGAACTCGACAAGGAGAACTTCGTTTGTAGGTACACGATGATTGAGGGTGACGCACTGGGCGACAAGCTTGAGTCGATTGATTACGAGGTCAAGTTTGAGGCCGCCAGTGACGGAGGGTCGGTGTGCAAGATGACGAGCAAGTACAACACCAAGGAGGCATTTCAAGTTGAAGAAGAGGAGATCAAGGCTGGGAAGGAGAAGGCCATGGCCATATTCAAGGTCGTGGAGTCTTACCTCCTAGAGAACCCACAGGCCTACGCCTAGGACATGTTCCAACGCCCTCCTCGTTAAGGATGTTGTTTGTAATTCTTTGCCATGATTTAGGTTTACGCATAAGAATTTGTTGGGTGTCACACAAAAACTCTTGCTCTCAAGAAGAGCTACCGTATCTTCTTTACTTTTGTCTTGTGATTTCGACCGACCAAATTTTGATCTGCAGCATTTAGAGCTTGCCAGAGTTATGAAAACCAAGCTCTTCGAAATCGGATTTAAATTCTTGAGCTTGGACAATTGGAACGTGAGATAAACAGAAATGAGCAACTGCATCTCTTGATTATTTGCGATCATATCGACACTACATGCAGACCAACAACTTATAGTATCCGGCAATTTGTACTCAATTTGGATCAAGACGTATAGAAACTCTGCAAAATCGAAAATACAATCAACCGAGAACACTGCAAAAATTGGAAATTGAATACAGCAGCCATTCTCGTTTCTCCCTTTTGAACCTCTCAACTTTCGTTGTTTGTCTTACCCAAGCAGACGGGTTACCATTGGGGAACTTGGAATTCGATTGTCATATCTCATGTTTTCTGTGTAAAACCATATCATTTTAATGTTGTCAAATGTCTCAAAAGCGACCTCTTGGCTTTAGCTAAGTTCACTTCACATAATAACTAGGTTTAGAACCTTTGATAATTATATGTAAGTGTACAGCAGATGATGTCAAAATGCCAAAATGGCTTTTAGGGAAGATGGTCATCTAAAGTTTCCAGATCTCAGATTTCTGGAATTATAGCTAAAGAATATGACATGCACTCTGTCAATTTATCGAGGGCAATATGTAATGTTCTTCTCTTATGCTGCATTTGGTCGCTAAGAAATAAAGTCAATAAGGATATATTGAGATTAGACAAGAAGTCCTGCAGATTTTTTGTATCATATTCTTTGGTCGAGTAAACACCAGATACAAGGACAGATACAGATATACTGTCCAGTCGAATGTTTGATAGACGGAGGATGTGATTGTCTAATTAAAGATACAATTTTCTGGAAAAGTATATATACAGAGCCGTAATCCACCATAGGGCGACAACCACTAGTGCAACAGCGAGGCTGAGTGTTTTCTGTCATCATGGTGATTGCCTGAGACCAGCATACGTGGTCGGGATCATAAAATTTTGGAGGGCAAGATACTGGCAAGCATGCGTATGAATTTCTCCTGGGGCAGCTGCAACTTGACCAGTGGCTTGCCCCAAGCGAGCATCTCCATCTTGAGCAAGTTTCACGCTACAAAGCAGCAAAAGCACCCCACTCAAATTGATGTCTAGAGGAACAAAGCTACCTGTAATGAGTACATGGAAACTCTTGATCACGATCAGCAGCAAAATTTCCAGTAAATTGCGTATATAACCTAGAACAAGTGGTTCTTATTTGAAACAGCAAAATAGTCCGTATACAAGATGCTTTATGGAACTCACTTTCTCGCGGTGGAATATAAAACTTCACTTCACCTATTCTTTACCCCCCCTAATTACCCCAACAATCCGAAATTTATGAAGATGCAACAAGACGAATCAAATCTCGCACCAACAAGAACGGCTACCTCCTAAGATTTAGAGCTTCTACTCATCATCTGTATCATTGTTAGTTTGTCCAGATTCATCCTAATCCCTGTAAAAGACGTGATCAATGTGTTCATCCTCATCATCGCTTTCATCAGCCTGAAGCTTGTAAAGAGAATCTCTAGTTTGATCATGTGTGGCCTTGTCAATCTGTTGGAAGACAACGTTTACCAAAATTATAGACTGTCAAGCTCAAAAAATTATCTGAAGCAAAGATATAAAGGGCCTAAATCTGAGCGACGAGCTGCAGCCGACCAAGTAAATGCAGTAATGGGGTTGGATGGCCGTCCCTCTAGCTTCTGCAGTCTACAAGGGATTCAATAATTATATAAATCATACCATCAACCATAACCCGAGAACAGCAAATAACGTGAAGTTCTACGGAGAGTCCGAGAACTAAAATAATTTAGATGAAGCAAAAAAAGAAACCAATGCAATTCTTTCATATCATTGTTGATGCAACCTAGACCTAGAGAAAAGATAGACAGGATTTTTCCTAGAACCAGAGATTACAGAACTCTTCAGAGCTCTAGCCATAATTACCCCTTTCCCTCATACCACTTTTACAATTCAATGAAATCGACGGATGTAAAGGCGGTTTAAGACATTTATGAATAGAGTTTGCATTAGCAGCAGCCTTTTTTTTTTTAGGATTTCTAACTTAGAAGCCTGTGAAATCGGAAATAGTTTCATCGAATTAGACATTTATGAGAAATGTATATAACAACCTAGCCCCAATTACCCTTGTCACTTACATTGGTTTTAGCATTCAACAGAAGTATATAGAAAATAATGTATACATGAAACTGTAGAACTTTATCCTAACTTAGATTGTGGGGTCCAATTTTGTGTTTCTAAGTTCAGACTTGTGTAATAACTTTATGATTAGATAGTCACCAATTTGAATAGAAAAGATATTTGACTACTTTGATTCTAAACTCGAATAAACAAAACTCCTATTCTAAGTAGTTGGTTGAAAGACTTGAGTAAGCTTTTACTTGCCCAACACTGGTTTTGAAGCCACCATGTCTCACCTAGGCACAGAGAACTACTATACTCTCCTAACCTGCGGTGGCCAAAGTAGCACCAACACTGACACGCGACACGACACGACACGACACGATACGCCGACACGTTGTTTCTAAAAAAATAGAGAATTCCAACACGTTAAAACATGTTGTATATTAAAAGTATATTTTTATATATACATAATAAATTATCATTTTTATGATTATTTAATCAAATTAATTTGATTTAAATTCACAAATAAATAAATAAATTATAAAAAAAAGGCTAGCATGAATGTACACTAAAAATATTAATTCAGCATTTGTTAATATTATTTATTGTTTTAATTTGACAAATTTAACTCCATTCCAATAATCCATATAACTTGGAGGAAAAAAAAAAGGAATCCACATTTTGGTCTTGCATGTCGAAGAAAAGAGAAAAAATAAATTTGAGGGGTGAATTATGTATCACAATAAGTGAAAGTCGAGAAAAGAAGAAAGATGAGGTTTTTCTTCTTCTACCTATTTTAATTTATTTTGATTTTTTTTACATATTTACATTTAGACTCCTTATTTATTAAAAAATTTTAAAATTGACTCAGTGCGTGTCAAAATCACCTATCAGAATTCTAAAGTCGCGTGTTAGAATTTTGAACTTGAGTGTTGAAGAGTGTCAAGAGAGTTGACCAAGTATCGAATTTTCTGAAACCTGTTAATTGAGTATCGGAGAGTGTTAGATATATGTTGGAGTGTTCGACATGACACAAAGGTTTTTAGATAGTATCAATGCTTCCTAGGCGGTAGCCAGCTTCGATTCCCATCCTATCTTTTTCATCCTGGATAGGAGTGAAGACGAGGGATTACAATGGGCAGTCCAAACACTCAGGGGTTCTTCCCCCATAAAGAGTCCCTTGAGCCATTTAAAGAATTGCTCGAGTCCCGAATAACTTTATGATGAGATAGTCACCAATTTGAATAGAAAAGACACTCAACCACACTGATTCTAAACTTAAATAAACAAAACTCCTATTTTGAAAAAAGCACTTGAAAAAGAAACAAGAGATAGGCTAACCATTGATCAAGAAAAGCATGGAGTAAGCTCTTGCTTACCTCAGGAAGCTGACATATAGATGCTTACATTGCAACATACTCATGGAATCATTTCATGCAACTGGTTAATTAACCTTTTGGCCGAGGCGAAATGATTTGTCTTGGGATCATTCCCGATCAGAAACAAGAGACCCATCATAGTTGTCAATTTGCTTTTGATAGCCAGACAAAACTAGGAACAAGATAATATCACAACAATAACATGCAGACCAGTCAACGCATGGAGAGGGCCGCAGAGGATTAGAGGCAGAACAAAGGAGAGATGCTTTTAAGGAAAATGGCCAAAGCTTCCCTCCCTCTCTCCAGAGTCCATGAGGAGATAGTTAAAACTGAAAATTTTAAAAAGAAAAAATTAAAAAAAATCGAGTTGCAAAAGCTTTATGTTGCTTTAGGAAAAGAAGGGGGATAATTAAATTAAATTCAATCCTAAAGTTAATCATTTGTCGTATGGGTAATTTATTGGGTTTCGAGGGGTTTAGCTTTTAAATTTTTTTTTTTTTTTGGCTAAAACTTGTGGGGTTTAGCTTTTTATGGGAGGAGAGATGGTTTCAAGGAAAAGCGAATAATTGCTTTTCCACCACATGCAATTAAGCGGAAGTTATTCTACGGCCAAATTTATGGAGGGTTGATGTCTGTACAGGAAAATGATACAAATGATCTCTAAACTTTAACCTAATATATAATGTTGTGTTTTAACTTTTAATTTGTTTAATATAGTTCCCGAATTTTTAATACATGTTCAATTAATCCATGAATTATATAACAATATTTAATGTTGTCTATGATCTTAAATTAATGAATGACTATATTGAACATTTTCATACAGTTTAGGGGTTATGTTAAATATATACAAAAATTCTAAGGACCATATTGAGCAAATTAAAAATTTATAGATCATATTGCACATTAAATCAAAGTTCAGAGATCATTTGTGTAATTATCCATCTTCTTATCCCTATAAATATCAACGTTGTACTTTTTTTTTTTGAAGAAAATCAACCTTGTACTTTGCCTCCCCTCGAAGCTCCTTCTTTTCATTGCTTTCTTTCTTTCTTTCAAGATTTTTATCCCCTTTTCAGTTTCAGCAAATTCTATTTGGATTCAATCGATGGTGGAAGTTACTCTCAAGGCCGAGATCACGCACCCGATCCCTAAGGCCAGGTTGGTCAAGGCTTTTCTAGGAGCGGGTGGCTTCTTCCCCTATAACCTCTTGCCAGCCGTCACAAATGCTGACATCCAGGAGGCAATCTCGATCGAAGGTATTTGGTCAATTGAAATGTTCCTCACCATTAAAATCGCATATCCATTGTATTGCATTACGGTTATAAATGGGCATGATCCTTAGATGGCCTGATCAACAACACTAAGATCGGTGCTCATGATGTTGAAAAAAAAAAGAACAACAAGAAAAAAAAACAGATATTGGAGATTATGTGATGTTTACTCTCAAGCTCTTTGTCTACACTTTCTTCATCTTTGAATTCCTATCTAATGATCAAGAACGTAATCCTAGATATGAAGAACAAAAAGGCCTTTTTTTTTTTTACTTGCATAATTTTTCAAAGTTCTTACTTAGGATTTTATCTATTGTACATCCTTATTTATTATATGAACTTAAAAAAACAAAAACAAAGGAAGATTTTGAAAAAATAAATAAATCTAACAAGTCATCAACGGAAACGGAAGAAAGGGATTGGAACCTTTGGTACGAAAAACTCATAGGACGGATCAGCGCGAATGTCACTTTTGTTACTTCTATAGGCAGACAGCGCAGGACGGTGAGGCACACGGTTAAAGCACAGGACCAGCAGCCCTTCCTCTACAACCACTCGACCGTTGATCGGGATGAGCTGGGCGGAATCTCCAAGGAGATCGGCCATGAGGTGAAGATCACCGCGTTGCCCCTGGAGGGTGGCTCGGTCTGTAAGTACGCGGGCAGGTACTTCACTGTCGGCCCAGGGGATATCCCCGAGGAGGAGATGATGAGGGCCATGAGAGGGAAGGCGTCCGTGATGTTCGAGGCCATTGAGGCTTATCTGGAGGTGCCATCAGACGCAGTCCTGTTCGAGTAAGTTCTCGGCCAAGGGGATATCACCGAGGAGATGATCAGCGCCATGAGGCAGGAGACTGCTACTCCTGTTCGAGTCAGCGCTAGTTGAGTACTGTTCTTGTTTTGTCGTCGAGGGAGTGCGTTCGTCTTTGTCTCTTCGCGAATATGATGGTGGTTCTGGGAAATGTTTTGCAAAATTGCTGTACTTGCTTCGTTCGCAAGCCCAGATGAAGTGTTTTTGGAGTAACCTTTCGTCCGATGTGGTCCTCGATTGAATGATGGACGTAGCGTGCGGCCCCCGTTTTCTCTCTCTTTTTTAATTTTTTTTCTTTTGGTCTAAGATAGTTGCGTGTGCCCCCCTCTGAGTTTGATGCACATACAGCCTAATTTGGATCGGGATGCATCGAAGCCCTGCAAAACTGAATACAGCAACCATTTTCGCTTCTCCTTTTGAACTCCCTCGCCTTTCGTTGTTTGTTCTCTTACTCAAACGAACTCGGAATTCAACCATCATATTCCATTTTTTCTTTGTAAAACTGCATATCATTTTAACGTTATCAAACGTCTCAAAAGCAACCCCTTGGCTTTAGCTGACTTCACTTTACATAATGACTGGGTTTAGAACCTTTGATAATTATATCCAGCATACAGCAGATGATATCAAAATGCCAAAACGGTTTTTAGGTTGCCACGTGGTTTGAGGACATCTAAAGCATCCCCGGTCAGTAAGATGGTCATCTAAAGTTTTCGAGTCTCAGATTTTGGAATCATATCTGAAGAATGTGACATGTACTCTGTCAACTCATAGAGGGTAAAATGTCATGTTCTACTCTTATGCTGCATTTGGGCACTAAGAAATAAAGTCGAAAAAGATTCGTTAAGATCGAACAAGAAGTCTTGCAGATTTTTTATATCACATTCCTTGTACGAGAAAATACCAGATACAAGGACAGATACAGATAAACAGTCAATAAAGTGTCCAATAGACGGATGATATGATTGAATAATTGAAGAAACAATTTTCAGGAAAGTATTAATAGAGGTATAACCTCCTAATCAACAGACCTTTCCCGAATGAATAACCATTCATTTCATGAAAAACCTGCGCTTGTTAGCAGCTAAATCACTCTCTCCTCTCGTAGTGGGCCTCTTTTCTTTCCCCCGCTGGCATGAGAAAAGGGTCCATTCCACTATCTCTTCTTCTGGCCATAATCCACTATAAGGCAATAACCACTACGACAACGGCCAGTCTGTGACGTTCTCTATCGTCATAGTGATTGCTTGAGACCAGCACACGCGGTTGGGATCAGAAAATTTGTGGAGGGCACAAAATTTGCAGCATACGTATGAATTTCTCCAGGGACAGCTGCAAATTGACCAGAGAGTTGCCCCAAGCGAACATCTCCATCATGAGCAAGTTTCACACTGCAAAGCAGCAAAAACAAATCCAACTCAAACTGATGTATAGAGGAAAAAAGCTACTTGCGATGAGCATGGAAAATTACAAGCCATAATTGGCACATGGAAACTCTTGATCACGATCAGCAGAACGTCCAGTAAATTGCGTATATAAAGTAGAGCTGTTCGCATTTAACTGGTTCTTAATCGAAATAGCAAAATAGACTATATACAAGATGCTTTATGGAACTCACTTCTTGCCGTGGAATAAAAGACTTTTTCCTGAAAATGCAGATCAGAGAAAAAGATGTTGCAGCCTTTATTTCTCCTATTCTTTACCCACTAATTCCCCCAACGAACCAATTTTTTGAAGATGCAAGACGACAGATCAAATTTAACACCAGCAAGGATGACTACCTCTTAAAATTTGGAGCTTCTACTCATCATCTGTATCATCGCTAGTTTGTCCAGATTCATCCTCATCCCTGTACAAGACATGATTGATGTCATCGTCCTTATCATCACTTTCATCAGCTTGACGCTCGTGAAGAGAATCTCTAGTTTTGTCGTGCGCGGCCTCATCAAACTGTTGGAAGACAACGTTTACCAAATTTAGAGACTGTCAAGCTCAAAAATTTATCTGACGCAAAGATATAAAGGGCCTTAACCTCACCGACAACAAGCTGCAGCCGACCAACTAACTGCAGTAATAGTTGGATGGCCGCCTCTATAGCTTTTGCAGTCTACGAGGGAAACATAACTATATAAATCATACCATCAGGAAACCATGACCCAAGAGCAGTAAATAACGTGAAACTCTACGGAGAGTCTGAGAAGTAAAATATTTTAGGTGAAGCAAAAAAGAAAACCAAGGCATTTCTTTGATATCATTGTTGACGCCACCTACGCCTAGAGAAAAGATTGATAGGATTTTTCCTAGAACTAGAGATTACAGAACTCTTCAGAGCTCTAGCCAGAATTACCCCTTTCCCTCATACTACTTTTACAGTTCAATGAAATCGACGTATATAAAGGCAATTTAAGATAACTATGAATGGAGTTTGCATTAGCAGCAGCCTTTTTTTTTTTTGTTCAAAGATTTCTAATTTAGAAGCATGTGAATTCGAAAATAATTTTATCGTATTTGTTAGAATTATGTCTCAAGCTTGAGCGTTTGCGAAATACGATCTGCTTAGATAAGTTTTTCCATATTTGAATCGCTTGGATAATTTTTTCATATTTAATCGTGAAGATATTTTTTGTCGAAGGAGATAGCACAAGGAAAGAAATCCGCTTTAGGTCCGTAAGGTGGACGTCTTCTTCAAATCCTAATCCTGTGATTGGTCGGTCAACAAAGGAGTAATTCGTTGGACTCCTTGTGGTTGAACAAAAGGAAATAAAATAAAAGAAAATCAAGGGTTTTTCTTGAGTGAAAAAGAGCCGCACGAGAAACAGCCGCCACGGGGTTCTTCGTGGGTGGTGTAGACGCTGCACAGAGAAGATTCAAGAAGCCGCACGGAGGACTTCTTGGACGCATGAGGGAGTTGTCTATCGGCCGCATGAACGTAAATACGCAGTGGTTTCAAATGAATTTGACACGAGATGCCATTGCACGTCGTCTGATTTTCAAATGAATTCTCAGCTTTTCTGTTCGTCAAAGGGTGGCAAACCCCATTCCGATGGATCGAAATCCAACTGAGATTTCAGTACTTGGTCCGCTACATCATGAAAAGAGCTATCAAACCTGGGATCTGGCACCATAACCGCAAACCTGCCAAATGTATAGGAAAATATTAGCAGAGGGAGCAAGAGATAAATCCGTCCAATGCTGCAATATTTGATATTAACAGCAGGAACGGTAGATTGGGTGAAAGAAAATTCCTTGTTAGAAATCAAAATGGTCAAGGGATGAAAAAGGAAGAAGAGATCTACGAAATAGAACAACCAAATGCACAATAAATCATTTAAGTAATAAAGAACGAAATGGGGGCAGCAAGTAAAAGAACTTACCTTATTTGGAAGAATTAGGTTGAGCAGGATGGAAAATGTAATTGCAGGAGAAAAGGAAGAGGATGGATCTGTCAGAAAATAAAAGGGGGCACCGCCTCTCTCTCTCTCTCTCTCTCTCTCTCTGGATTTTTCCAGATTTCTCTCTCTCTCTCTCTATTGCTCTAGACTTTTCTCTCCCTCTCTCTCCAGATTTTTCTCGGCCATTTTGTTCATGGACTCCACCGACTTTGGCTCCTATAAATAGGGGCTGTTGTCTCTTGAAGTGAAAGTGTGGGGGTGTTGTGTGTGCGAGTGGAGTGTGTACGTGAGTGTGTGAGTGGGTGGAGTAGGTGGCGTGAAGTGTAGAGTGATAGAGAGTAAGTGGGTGTGTGAAAGAGTTGTGTCCGTGTGAGGTTTGTGAGGGAGTGGGTAACCAAGTACAATGAGTTGTTGTGAGAGGATGATAAAATAGAGAGTTGTAATATTGTTTTATAATAAAAGTAAATATTTTACTTGTACATCCACTTGCCCTCTTCTCAACAAGTGGTATCAGAGCAGGTCGTCGGAGGCCGTGCGAAGACAGTGGTAGGGGACCATTGTAAGTGAGCAAGGCGGTCAGGGATCGTCGAGCCAAGGAGCGAAGAAGTGAAGGACGTCGGAGTTCTGCCAGTGCACAATCTGGGATTGTGAAGTCGGTTGGTCCGGGACCAGGCTTACTTGGTATAGTGCGGGGCATTATACTCAAGTCACGATGGCGGATTTCTCGAGTTCGGTAAGTGGCATCGAGAAGCTCAACAACTCAAATTATAATAATTGGAGTACCCGCATACAATATTACTTGCTAGGACAAGATTTGTGGGATATTGTTGGCGGGAGCAACACCACCCCACCCACGAATGATAGCGAATTAAGAAAATGGAATATAAAATCGGGTAAGGCTCTTTATGTGCTTGCCGTGACCGTTGAAGATGGATTACTGCAACACATAAAGAGTGCGACGACCCCGAAGGAGGCTGGGATAACTTGGCGACGCTGTTTGCAAGGACAAACGATGCCAAGTTACAATGCCTGGAGAACGAGCTCCTCTCAATCTCGCAACAAAATATGACGGTGAGTCAATACTTTTCTAAAGTTAAATCTATTTGCGAAGAAATTTCAAAATTAGATCCCGAGAATGCCATCTCGAGACAAGAATGAGAAGAATAATAATTCACGGGTTAAGGCCGGAATATAATGGTATTGTTACGGCCACTCGTGGATGGGCAAATGAGCCAACTCTAACAGAGTTGGAGAATATATTGGCCAACCAAGAAGCCTTAGATAAACAAATTTCTAAGGTCTCAATTAAGGAGGATGAAAGTGCCCTCTTTAGTAATAAAAGAGGGTTCAAAGGCCAAAATAGAAATAGAGCAAGTGCAAGAGATGGCAAACCGTGGAAAAGTCATGGAGATTGGCGGAGGCAACCAGAAGAGAAGGGTTATCAGCCAGGGGGAGCTCGTCAAGATCGCAATGACGATGAAGATGATGAAGATAAGAGCAACAAAAGGCGTAGCAAACGGTGCTATGTTTGTGGCAAGGTAGGACATATTGCCAGATTTTGTTGGTACAGGCGGGAAGAAGGAAATGTCGTCACTTCTTGCAAGAAGGAGATTGAAAGTGAAGAAGAATGGGACTTTCAAGCATCCTTTGCAGTGGAGGAACAAGAAGAGCTTGCAAGCTCCTCCATCATAGAAGATGCGATGGCCCTCATCACGGTAAGTGATAAATTGATTGATTATGAAGAAGATTGGATAGTCGACTCGGGGTGCTCAAATCACATGACCGGAGATCAAGGCAAGCTATCAAACATGTGTGAGTACAAAGGTGGACGAGTAGTTGTCACCGCAGACAACTCAAGGCTGCCGATTACCCATGTGGGCCAAACCATGATGACACCCCGATTCAGTTCGCATCAAGTCAAACTGAAAAATGTGTACCATGTGCCAGGAATGAAGAAGAATCTGTTGTCTGTGGCACAACTTACAGACTCAGGCAATTATGTGGTGTTTGGTCCTAGAGACGTTAGGGTGTACCGTAATTTGAAACCAATTGGTACACCAATCATGAAGGGGCGTCGATTAGAGTCTGTCTACGTGATGTCAGCTCAGACGGCATACGTGGACAAAACTCGAAAGAGTGAAACGCCTGATTTGTGGCATGCACGGCTTGGGCACGTGAGCTACCATAAATTAAAGGAAATGATGAAGAAAGGTATGCTAAAAGGTCTCCCCCACTTGGAAGTCCAAGAAGATGTTATTTGCGCTGGATGCCAGTATGGAAAGGCACATCAGCTTCCATATGAAGAATCCAAATTCAGAGCAAAGATGCCTCTCGAGCTCGTCCACTCAGATGTATTTGGACCAGTGAAGCAACCGTCAGTCAGAGGATCAAAGTACATGATAACATTCATCGATGATTTCTCCGTACGTGCCGGGTCGACTTCATGAAAGAAAAATCCGAAGCATTAAACAAATTTAAGGAGTTTAAAGCAAAAGTAGAATATGAAGTAGGCAAGAAAATACTATGCCTTCGCACGGATAATGGGGGAGAATACAAATCAAATGACTTTACAAAATTTCTTCAAGAATGGAAGATACGTCGACAATTTACTTGCCCAAATACGCCACAACAAAATGGAGTTGCCGAAAGAAAGAATCGGCATTTGGCGGAGACATGCAGGAGTATGTTGCATGCGAAGAGTGTTCCACCCAAGTTTTGGGCTGAGTGTATGAAGACAGCAGCACACGTGATCAACAGACTACCTCAAGCAAGGCTTGGCTTTATGTCACCTTATGAGAAGTTGTGGAATCGCAAGCCCACGGTAAGTCACTTTAGAATATTTGGGTGTGTATGTTATGCATTTGTGCCAGACCATCTTCGTAACAAGTTCGATAAGAAGGCAGTTCGCTGCATATTCGTGGGCTACGATGATCAAAGAAAAGGATGGAAGTGTTGTGACCCTACAACAGGGAGGTGTTACACTTCCAGAAATGTGGTGTTTGACGAACTATCATCTTGGTGGACATCACAACCTAATTCAAAACAAGTTGAAGAAGAGATTTGTGAAGGAATGGAAGAAAATGACAAGATTGATAAGGGCCAGCCAATTGAAGAAGGAAATGATAATGTAATTGGAAGAAAAGAAGTTAGAGCACAGTCACTAGAAAAATCAAAGAGCCCATGGCGAACTGGTGTACATCCAAGAACTACAGAAGAGTTCCGACCAAGTCAGATGGAAGAACCTGAAGAGGAGGAATCTCAATTAAGGAGATCAACAAGACAAAGAAGACCAAATCCCAAATATGCAAATGCGGCGCTGACCGAAGATGTCGGAGTAGTCGAGCCGTCCACATATGAGGAAGCTTCGCAATATGCTGAATGGAGGAAGATAGCTGAAGAGTCCAAAAATAATATCGGCATGGCTACTATATCTAAATTGAGAGAGAGTAGTCGGTGAGGGGGAGTGTCAGAAAATAAAAGGGGGCACCGCCTCTCTCTCTCTCTCTCTCTCTCTCTCTCTGGATTTTTCCAGATTTCTCTCTCTCTCTCTCTCTCTCTCTCTCTATTGCTCTAGACTTTTCTCTCCCTCTCTCTCCAGATTTTTCTCGGCCATTTTGTTCATGGACTCCACCGACTTTGGCTCCTATAAATAGGGGCTGTTGTCTCTTGAAGTGAAAGTGTGGGGGTGTTGTGTGTGCGAGTGGAGTGTGTACGTGAGTGTGTGAGTGGGTGGAGTAGGTGGCGTGAAGTGTAGAGTGATAGAGAGTAAGTGGGTGTGTGAGAGAGTTGTGTCCGTGTGAGGTTTGTGAGGGAGTGGGTAACCAAGTACAATGAGTTGTTGTGAGAGGATGATAAAATAGAGAGTTGTAATATTGTTTTATAATAAAAGTAAATATTTTACTTGTACATCCACTTGCCCTCTTCTCAACAGGATCGTCTAAGCCACATTAGGCACCATAAATTTCTGCACCAGAACATTTTGCTAATTCTCCCTTCTACTTCGAAAGTCCCAGACAGCAATCCCAAATCTAGACCCCCATTATATGTCTTGTACAGCCTAACTAATGTGATTAAGCCCTATATTACTGCATGCCACTGTTCACATCCCCGAGGTCGTTAAAATCACCACTCTCTGCTAATTATCCTAGACTAGGGCTAACGATGAGATAGTCACCAATTCGAATAGAAAAGAAACTCAACCACACTGATTCTAAACTGGAATAAACAAAACTCCTATTCTAAGAAAAGCACTTGAAAAAGAAACAAGAGATAAGCTAACCTTTGATCAAGAAAAGCATGGAGTAAGCTCTTGCTTACCTCAGGAAGCTGACATAAAGATGCTTCCATTGCAATATACTCATGGAATCATTTCATGCAACTGATTAATTAACCTTTTGGCCGAGGAAAAAAGGATTTGTCTTGGGATAATTCCCGATCAGAAACAAGGGACCCATCATAGTTGTCAATTTGCTTTTGATAATCAGATAAAACTAGGAACAAGATAATATCATAACAATAACATGCAGACCAGTCAATATTTCCTGGCAAAGGGTTAGAGGCTGAACAAAGGAGAGATGTTTTTAAGGAAAATGGCCAAAGCTTCCCTCCCTCTCTGGAGTCCATGAAGACAAAGTTAAAACTCAAAATTTTTAAAAACAATTGGGTTGGAGAATCTTTATGTTGTTTTAGCAAAAGAAGGGAGATAATTAAATCAAATTCAATCCTAAAGTTAATCATTTGTCGTATGGGTAATTTATTGGGTTTTGAGGGGGTTTAGCTTTTCATGGGAGGAGAGATGCTTTCAAGGAAAATAAAATAATTTGTTTTTCTTCTACATGCAATTAAGTGGAAGTTACTCTATGGTGAAATTTATGGAAGGACCGTACGGGAAAATGATGCAAATGATCACTGAACTTTAACTTAATGTGCAATGTGGTCCTTGGACTTTTGGTACATATTCAATTAATTCTTGAATTATATGAAAAATGTTCAACGGTGTCTCTAATCTTGAATTAATGAAGGACTACTACATTAAACATTTTCAAACGGTTCTTGGACTATATTGAACATGTACCAAAAGTCCAAGTACCACATTGAACAAATTAAAAATTTAGAGACCACATTGCACATTAAATCAAAGTTCAGGGATCATTTGTATCATTATCTGTTTTCTTATCACTATAAATATCGACCTTTTACTTCGCCTCCATTCAAAGCTCCTTCTCTTCACTGCTTTCTTTCTTTCTTTTGAGATTTTTATTCCCTTTCCAATTTCATCAAATTCTATTCAGATTCAATCGATGGTAGCAGTTACTCTCAAGGTCGAGATCACGCAGCCGATCCCTAAGGCCAGGTTGGCCGAGGCTTTTCTCGAAGCCAAGGGTTTCTTCCCCCACACCCTCTTGCCAGCCGTCACGAATGCTGACATCCAGGAGACAATCTCTGTCGAAGGTACTTGATCAATTGAAATGTTCCTTACCATTAAAATCGCATATCAATCATATTATAATTGGGCATGATCCCTTGATGGCCCGATTGACAACACTAAGATCAATGCTCATGATGTTGAAAAAAATAAAAAAAGAAATTGAAAATTGTGTAATGTTTACTCTCAAGCTCTTTGTTTACACTCTCTTCATCTTTGGATTTCTATCTAATGATCCTGCACAAAATCCTAGACGTGAAGAATTAAGATCTTTCTATTTACTTGTGTAATTTTTCAATATTCTTACTAAGGATTTTATCTATTGTACATCCTTATTTATTATATGAAATAAAAAAAAATGAAAACAAAGAAAGGTATTGAAAATAAATATAAATAAAATAATTACTCATTAACGGAAACGGAAAGAGTGGGATTCGAACCCTTAGACTCATACTATAGATTAGTGCGAATATAACTTTGGTTACTTCTACAGGCAGACAGCGCAGGATGGTGAGGCACACGGTTAAAGCGCCGGACCAGGAGCCCTTCCTCTACAGCCACTCGACCATCCATCGCGATGAGCACGACAAAATCTCCAAGGAAATCAGCCATGAGGTGAAGATCGTTGCGTTGCCCCTGGAGGGTGGGTCGGTCTGTAAGTACGCGGGCAGGTGCTTCACCATCGGCCAAGGGGATATCACGGAGGAGGAGATGATCAGGGCCATGAGAGAGAAGGCGTCCGTGATGTTCAGGGCCATCCAAGCTGATCCGGCAGCTTAGTCTAATATGTTCTCTTCGAATAAGGTCTAGTCGAGTGCTGTTCCTGTCTTGTCGTCGAGGGAGTGTGTTGGTCTCGTCTTTTCCGCGAATATGATGGTTCCGGGAAATGTTCTGTAAAATTGCTGTACTTGCTTCGTTTGCAAAGCCCATATGAAGTGTTGTTGGAATAAACCTTCGTCCGATGTGGTCCTCGATTGAGTGATTTTCGCGTACGGCCCTGTTTTCTTTCTTTCTTTCTTTCTTTCTTTCTTTTGGTCTCAATAATTGCGTGTGCTCCTAACCCCGCAAAATCGAATCAATAATTTAAAACCAAATACAGCAACCATTTTCGCTTCTCCTTTTGAACTCCTCTTGCCTTTCATTGTTTCTCTTACCGGAACGAACTCGGAATTCGATCACCATATTTCATGTTTTCTCTGTAAAACTACCCTATCATTTTAATGTTGTGAGATGTCTCAAGAGCGATCTCTTGGCTTTAGCTGACTTCGCTTTGCCAATAACTGGCTTTACAACCTTTGATAATTGCATCCAGCAGACAGCAGATGATGTCATAATGCCAAAACGGTTTTCAGGCTGCCGTGCAGTGCAATGCAAATGAGGACATCTAAAGCATCCCACGTCAGTGAGATGGTCACCTAAAGTTTCCGGTGTAGAAAATTTATTCACATGAACAACTAGTCAATCATGAAAATAACGGATCCATATATGATTGTAAAACACCGACATCAATAAATACAATGGAATTAAAGCGTACCTGTTTGAGCCATTGTTTTACTTGAAGTAGATCACTCTGATAATCAGGGATCTATTGGAAAGCCAGATCTTCCTCTCCATGACCTATTTCGATATAGCAGCTTTCAATGGGATTAAAGCAACTGATAGGTATAACCTACCCTTTTATAGGCTAGAGAGGGGACCTAGCAAACCCTAATCAACAGCGTGTCAACTAGGTCCTTCCCATTACGAGCTTTAGTTAAACACAATTGTCTACACTCTGCTGCTCAACTAGGCCCATCATTAATAGATGCCAATACCCAATTCAATAAGATCACTGTTGGGTTTAACAAATATTGGAATATCCATTAACCCGATTATTTGAAATAGAAAATCAATTAATTAATGTAAGCCCATATTATAAGAAATTCCCAACATTCTCCCACTTGGGCTACATTAATTAACTTATTTTATTTTGAAAAAGATTTTATATTGAAAACGACACTATCGAGTTAATAACTGAAAATTTTGTTTTATGTGGCCACAACTTTAAAAAATAATATTCCAATAATGGCATCTCAAAACCAATCCAATCCTATATAACCTCAGTATAGGACTATGGAGATCAATGTGTTAAAAAAATGCCACAACACAAGACCTTCCATAATCACATATAATAAGCATTATATTTTCATGGATCATGGGCCTAGTAGTGTAGTAAAAAATAGTGCCAACATGTGATCAAAATATACACTATTTCTTATCGGTCATCAATGCAATTTCTCAACGACATGAAACTGCATTAGCGCAATTTCTAAACAACATGAAATTGCCTCAGTGCGATTTCTAAACAACATGAAATTGCACAATTATGTCACAATCCAACATGAGATCTCATAATTAGTGACATCCAGTCATCTTCAAACTATTTGTTTAAAGATACTGTTCTATACTTCCACTTCTCAGTTGATAGGAGAAAGGATAACAATAAAATCAACAGTGATGATCATAAAAAATAAATGCTTTAATAAAGATCGTAAAAGCATTATCAGTTTGCATATAACTGCAATATCCAGAAAGACAAACTATACATAGCTCCCACTAACAAAAGAGATTAAAAGAGTCTAAAACACCCATACTCTTATACATGGCCTTTAAACAAAATGGGTCGTAAATTTTTTGTTAAAGGATTAGCTAACATGGGACTTGGTTCTAATATTATCAATCATAATATCTCCCTTTTTGACCAAATCCTTAACAGTATAATATTTGATCTCCATGTGTTTGGACGCACTGATAATCTTGTCATTTTTAAAATAAAACACAGCTGTAGTGTTGTCACATATAATGCAATAAGATCAATTATGGGCAATGAGCAATTCAACAAAATAATTAGCACATCACAAACTCTCCTTTGGGCAGAGTGTATAATGCACCATTATTTTCCACAACATGAAGATTATAAAGTAACAACAAGGAGAATTACATATAATTATCAATGATCCATCCCCTTTGGGCAGACAAATCATTTAAATTATACATCTCCATGATATCAATATATAGAGACGGTAAAGGAGAATTACATATAATCTTCAAAGATCAATCCCCTTTGGGCAGACAAATCCTTTAAATTATACATCTCCATTATCTCAACATAGAGGGAATTACACATAACTTTCAAAAATTTATCCCCTTTAGGCAAATAAACCTTTTGAGTCACACATCCCCATCATTCATCTCTAATATATCAATATAGAGGGGAATTACACATAACTTTCAAAAATTTATCCCCTTTGAGCAGATAAATCTTTTTGAGTCATACATCCCCATCTTTTAATTTTGGAATTTATCTTCATGCGATTTTCAAATTAATATACACAATAACCCCCTTTGGGCGAGTAATTGTATATACTTTTTTTTTTTTCAATAGGGAACTCCATAAATTTATGCCCAAAATTCATCAAACAATATGAAGCACTTTACAACATGTGCTTCCCAAGATCATATTGCATTTATCAATCAACAATTTTTGCCACATTTTTTTTTTAAATGGGGGGTCATAAAAACGGTTTTAATCCAAATGACTGAATTAACCCAACAAAAGAAAAGATAGGTGTATCTAGCACTTCAGTCAGCATATTTCGTAGGTGCATCTCGCACTTCAGTCAGCATGTTTCATATTAAGTTTAAATTACTCGTGCACCGAATACCAAACAAAGGCACCTAGGCAGGAACTACAATTTTATTTTACAAGAAAAAAAAATGGCACCCAAGTTGCGTGCGTTCATCAATCTCGACCTCAACTAAAACAAAATGAAGGACACTCTAAGCAAGCATTGTAACCAATTACTTCAGACAGGGAAAACAACCCACCATTCTGTCACCTTTAGTCAATAGGTCCTCATGTTTAAATTAATAAATAAAAGCCCCACCAGCAAATCTTAAGCACTCACTTCAAGTCCCAAGTACATATAGGCAAGAGACCAAGACAAAACAGCAAATAGAAAAGTGAATGCTGATTCTGCAGCAATAATTGCAATATGTTATGAAAGAAAGCATCACTTCCACAAATTTTGGGCCCGAGATCCTAACTACCCGTAAGCTAAGCTCTCTGACAATGGGCGACGGGAAGCAAGAAAAGTGCCATATATTTCTCAAATTAGTAACATATAAATAATCAGAACAAAGGCACGCCACTTTGCACTAAGGACAAAAGAGAGAGACATCAACAACTAACCAACGATACATAAATCACTCCCACAGTTGAGGATCCCGCACAACACGTATGCGATACAAATTCAAGATCATTCTCTAACTTGATCACCCACAGAGGAAGAACAAAGAATAATTAAATAAATAATCATATCCTCAGCACAAAGATTTATATACTAAAGAATCAGATGCTCCCAATTTAAAACAATCTAAAATTTACTTTAATTTATGCTACTTTAAGCACAACGTTCAAGAAGACCGCATCATGGGATTCCCAATACCTAAACCCACCATGCTCTAGCATCGAAATCCATCTCACAAGCTGATTCAAAAACTGACAAATCCCAAAAAATTTGACAAATTTCGGACGGCCAGCTACTGTGACTGTAACCTCCCTTGGGATTTCACCGCCGCTTTCCAAACAAGCAGACGATTAACCGCAAAGCACAAACCACACTAAAAGAAATAGATTTGAGTTCTTTTACTAGGAGTTGCATAATTGTCTATCGAGTAATCAAGTACCGATAGTCAACCCATTGCTATTCAACACATCAATCGACAGAATTGTAAAAAAAAAAAAAAAACGCAGTTCTATAGATAAAGGATGCACATGCCAAGTTAGTTGACAACTTCGGTATATAAATCCTAGCAATACCCACACATGCTAGGCAGCCACTAGTTCTGGAGATAAATTCAATGTGAACATATAGCTGTACACGAAAGGCTGAAACATACTTCAGACAAATTATTGCTACTATGCACACAATTACTCCAAGCAACTGATATCGCATCAGTATCTAAAGGAACTCGAACACGCTGCCTACTGGTCGAAACTATAAGCATCCTGCCGCTCACGCCAAAATAATCATGTCATTAAAGTAACAAACATGAAGCAATGGTTTTCCAAATTAAGATTTCGAAATCTAGAGAACGGAGAGGAAGATGGGGGCTTACTTTAATGCAACAAAAGGATGCTAAAACACATATATAACAATACTCATGCAACGATTTACAACGAACATCAATCAATTGCAAGTAATTTGAAATTTTAGAACTTTTCATGTATAAACTCTAGAATTTCAAATTTAAAATTCTCTCTCAATTCTCAACGAAAGTATACAAATTATATATGGTTGGAAAGATCTCAACATGTAGAAAAAAAATCCCTAAGGTTTCAAGATTAATCGAGCAAAAAATTTACACGAAAAAATAATGCCCATATTCGGCTCAAAGAGGAAAATTTCGAATTTTTTCCATAAAAAATAAAATAAAATTTGGGTTCTACAATCATATATGTCAGCTCTGATACCACATGTAGAAAATTTATTCACATGAACAACTAGTCAATCATGAAAATAACGGATCCATATATGATTGTAAAACACCGACATCAATAAATACAGTGGAATTAAAGCGTACCTGTTTGAGCCATTGTTTTACTTGAAGTAGATCACTCTGATAATCGGGGATCTATTGGAATGCCAGATCTTCCTCTCTATGACCTATTTCGATATAGCAGCTTTCAATGGGATTAAAGCAACTGATATAACCTACCCTTTTATAGGTTAAAGAGGGGACCTAGCAAACCCTAATCAACAGCGTGTCAACTGGGCCCTTCCCATTACGGGCTTCAGTTAAACACAATTGCCTACACTCTGCTGCTCAACTAGGCCCATTATTAATAGATGCCAATACCCAATTCAATAAGATCACTGTTGGGTTTAACAAATATTGGAATATCCATTAACCCGATTATTTGAAATAGAAAATCAATTAATTAATGTAAGCCCATATTATAGGAAATTTCCAACATCCGGGTCTCATATTTTGGAATTATAGCTAAAGAATGCGACATGTATTCTGTCTACTCGTTGAGGCTAAAATGTCATGTTCTACTCTTATGTGGCATTCGGTCGCTAAGAAATAAAAGTCGAAAAGCATTCATTAAGATCAAACACATTCCTTGCACGAGAAAACACCAGATACAAGGACAGATACAGATAACAGTCAATAGAGTGTTTGATAGACGGATGATATGATTGAATAATTGAAGAAATAATTTTCAGGAAAGTATAAATAGAGATTCCATAATCCACTGTAAGGCGATAACCACTACTGCGACGGCCAGTCTGTGGTGGTTTCCGTCATCATGGTGATTGCCTGAGACCAGCACACATGGTTAGGATCAGAAAAAATTTGTGGAGGGCACGAAATTGGCAGCATACGTATGAATTTCTCCTGGGGCTGCTGCAACTTGACCAGTGAGTTGCCCCAAGCGAGCATCTCCGTCATGAGCAAGTTTCACACTACAAAGCAGCAAAAACAAATCCAACTCAAACTGAATGTTTAGAGGAACAATGCTAGCTGCAGTGAGTATGGAAGATTAAAAGCCACAATTAGCACATGGAAACTCTTGATCATGATCGGCTGTAGAACTTCCAGTAAATTGCGTATATAACCTCGAGCTGTTCCTGTTCAACTGGTTCTTAATCGAAACAGCAAAATAGTCTATATATAAGATGCCTTTTGGAACTCAGTTCTCGAGGTGGAATATAATACCTTAACCTGAAAATGTAATCAGAGAAAAAGTCTTACGGTCTTTCATTTCACCTGTTCTTCACCCACTAATTACCCCAACAATCCAAAGTTTATGAAGATGCAACGCGATAAGTCAAATTCAACACCAGCAAGAATGACTACCTCTTAAGATTTAGAGCTTCTACTCAATATCTGTATCATCGCTAGTTTGTCCAGATTCAACCTCATCCCCATAAAAGACGTGACCGATGTCTTCGTCCTCATCATCACTTTCATAAGCTCGACACTGGTGAAGAGAATCTCTAGTTTGATCACGCGTGGCCTTGTCAATCTGTTGTAAGACAACGTTTACCAAAACCAGAGATTACAGAACTCTTCAGATCTCTAGCCATAATTACCCCTTTCCCTCGTACTACTTTACAATTCAATGAAATCGACGTGTATAACGGCGATATAATATATTTATGAACATAGTTTGTATCAGTAACAGCCATTTTTCTTTTTTAGATTTCTAACTTAGAAGTGCGTGAATTCGGAAATAATTTCATCGTATTTGTTAAATTATGTCTCGAGTTTAAGGATTTGCTAAACACGACTTGCTTGGATAAGTTTTTTCATATTTTAACCATTTGGATAAGTTATTCATATTTAATGGTGAAGATATCTTTTTCTGTTGAAGAAAATAGCACAAGAAAGGAAATCCGCTTTAGGTCCGTACAGTGGACGTCTTCTTCAAATCCTAATCCTGTGATTGGTCGGTCAACAAAGGAGTAATTCATTGGACTCCTTGTAGCTGCACAAAAGGAAATAAAATAAAATAAAATCAAGGATTTTTCTTGAGTGAAAAAGAGCCGCACAAGAAATAGCCGCCAGGGGGTTCTTCGTGGGTGGTATGGACGCTGCACAGAGAAGATTCAAGAAGCCGATCAGAGAACTTCTTGGACGCACGAAGGAGTTGTCTCTCGGCCGCACGGACGTGAATACGCAGTGATTTCATGCTGTGAATTTACATCTAATTGAGTATTTATTTGTAAACATTTTGAATTTGGACTTAAATCTAAGTGTGGGAAACATTCGAGCGTATGAGCGATTGTAAATTTGATTCTCATATTGTAGTGGATTATTTGCTGCTAGCTTTTTCCATGCACGTAAGTTTTGATACTTGGATCAAATCACGTAAAATTCTGGTGTTCTATTATTCCTCGCTTATTTCTTTGGTTTTTTCTCATTGACTTCATTTGGGAGATCCTATCGTTTCCGCGTTAATATCACAACAATATTAGACATTTACAAGAAATGTATATATTATGATACAACCCCAATTACCCTCCTCACTTACATTGGTTTTAGCATTCAACAGAAGTACATAGAAAATAATGTATTCATGAAACTATAGAAATTTATCCTAACCTGCATTGTGGGGTCCAATTTTGTGGTTCTGAGTTCAGACTCGTGGAATAACTTTCTGATGAGATGGTTAGCGATTCGAATAGAAAAGACACTCAACCATAGTAATTCTAAACTTGAATAAACAAAACTCCTATTCTAAGAAAAGCACTTGAATAAGAAACAAGAGATGGGCTAACCTTTGATCAAGAAAAGCATGGAGTAAGCTCTTGCTTACCTCAGGAAGTTGACATATAGATGCTTACATTGCAATATACTCATGGAATCATTTCATGCAACTGATTAATTAACCTTTTGGCCGAGGAGAAGGGATTTGTCTTGGGATAATTCCCGATCAGAAACAAGGGATCCATCATAGTTGTCAATTTGCTTTTGATAACCAGACAAAACTAGGAGCAAGATAATATCATGACAATAACGTGCAGACCAGTCAATATTTTCTGGCAAAGGGTTAGAGGCTGAACAAAGGAGAGATGCTTTTAAGGAAAATGACCAAAGCTTCCCTCAATTTTTTTTTTTTATAAAAAAAAAATGGGTTGCAGAAGCTTTATGCTGTTTTGGCAAAAGAAGGGAGATAATTAAATTAAATTTAATCGTAAAGTTAATCATTTGTCGTATGGGTAATTTATTGGGTTTTGAGGGGTTCAACTTTTTATGGGAGGAGAGATGCTTTCAAGGAAATAAATAATTTGCTTTTCTACTACATGCAATTAAGCGGAAGTTACTCTGTGGCGAAATTTTTGGAAGGTTGATGCTCGTACTAAAAAATGACACAATTGATCAATGGACTTTAACCCAATGTGCAATGTGATTTTTGGACTTTTGGTACATGTTCAATTAGTCCCTGAATTATATGAAAATATTCAACGGTGTCTCTGATCTTGAATTAATGAAGGACTAAATTAAACATTTTCAAATAGTTCATGGACTATATTGAATCTTTACCAAAAGTCCAAGGATCACATTAAACAAATTAAAAGTTTAGGAACCACATTACACATTGGATCAAAGTTGTGGAATCATTTGTATAATTATCCATTTTCTTATCACTATAAATATCAACCTTTTACTTCGCCTCAATTCAAAGCTCCTTCTCTTCATTCCTTTCTTTCTTTCTTTTGAGATTTTTATACCCTTTTCAGTTCAGCAAATTCTATTCGGATTCAATCGATGGTAGAAGTTACTCTCAAGGCCGAGATCACGCACCCGATCCCTAAGGCCAAGTTGGTCGAGGCTTTTCTCGAAGCCAAGGGCTTCTTCCCCCACACCCTCCTACTAGCCATAAAAAATGCCGACATCCAGGAAACGATCTCTATCGAAGGTACTGGATCAATTGAAATGTTCCTTACCATTAAAATCACATATCAATCATATTGCATTACGATTATAATTGGTCGTGATCCCTAGATGCCCTGATCAACAACACTAAGATTGGTGCTCATGATGTTGAAATAAAATTAAAAAAAAAAAAAAAAAAGAGTGGAGATTGTGTAATGTTTATTTTCAAGCTCTTTGTTTACACTCTCTTCATTTTTGGATTCCTATCCAATGATCCAGGAGGTAGTCCTAGACATGAAAAATAAAAAGGCTTTTCTTTTTCTTGCATAATTTTTCAATGCACTTGCTTAGGATTTTATCTATTGTACATCCTTATTTACTATATGAAATAAAATAAAAAACAAAAACAAAAACAAAGAAAAGTTTTGAAAATAAATATAAATAAAATAACGAGTCATTAAGGGAAATGGAAAGAGAGGGATTCGAACCCTCGGTACGAATAAAACTCATACAACGGATTAGCGCAAATGTCACTTTGGTTACTTTTATAGGCAGACAGCGCAGGACGGTGAGGCACACGGTTAAAGCGCCGGACCAGGAGCCCTTCCTCTACAACCACTCGACCGTCGATCGTGATGAGCAGGGCAGAATCTCCAAGGAAACCAGCCATGAGGTGAAGATCGTTGCGTTGCCCCTGGAAGGTGGCTCGGTCTGTAAGTACGCGGGCAGGTGCTTCACCGTTGGCCAAGGGGATATCACGGAGGAGGAGATGATCGGGGCCATGAGAGAGAAGGCGTCCGTGATGTTCAAGGCCATCCTGGATTATCCCGAGACGAAATCCACTAAACCCAGTCTGGATTTTCCGGACTGGGTCTATCCACCCAGTTCTGGTCCAGTAATACTCTGCTAAGGTGAATATGATGGCGGTTCTGGGAAATGTCTCGTAAAATTGCTGCACTTGCTTCGTTCGCAAGTCCATATGAAGTGTTGTCCGAATAAACTTTGGTCCGATGTGGTCCTCAATTGAGTGATTATCGTAGCGCGCGGCCCCTGTTTTCTTTCTTTTTTTCTCTTTTGGTCTCGATAGTTGCGTGTGCCCCTCTTTGAGTTTCATGACACATGCAGCTTAATTTGGATCGGGACGTATGGAAGCCCTGCAAAATCGAACGAATAATTTAAAACCGAATACAGCAACCATTTTCGCTTCTCCTTTTGAACTCCCTTTGCCTTTCGTTGTTTGTTCTCTTACACAAACGAACTTGGAATTCAATCATCATATTCCACTTTTTCTGTGCAAAACTGCCGCATCATTTTAACGTTATCAGATGTCTCAAAAGCAGCCTCTTGGCTTTAGCTGACTTCACTTCACATAATGACTGGGTTTAGAACCTTTGATAATCATATCCAGCATACAGCAGATGATATCAAAATGCTAAAATGGTTTTTAGGTTGCCACGCGGTGTCAGGACATCTAAAGC
Source organism: Eucalyptus guilfoylei (assembly GCA_016097605.1). Classification (NCBI taxonomy): domain Eukaryota; kingdom Viridiplantae; phylum Streptophyta; class Magnoliopsida; order Myrtales; family Myrtaceae; genus Eucalyptus; species Eucalyptus guilfoylei. The sequence goes on from CM027867.1 coordinate 36,487,836, forward strand.
ATCCCAGTTCAGTAAGATGGTCATCTAAAGTTTCCGAGTCTCAGATTTTGGAATTATATCTAAAGAATGTCACATGTACTCTGTCAACTCGTGGAGGGTAAAATGTCATGTTCTACTCTTATGCTGCATTTGGGCACTAAGAAATGAAGTCTTAAGATCGAACAAGAAGTCCTGCAGATTTTTTATATCATATTCCTTGTATGAGAAAACACCGGAGACAAGGACAGATAGAGATAAACAATCAATCGAGTGTCTGATGGACGGATGATATGATTGAATAATGGAAGAAATAATTTTCAGGAAAGTATAAATAGAGATGCCATAATCCACTGTAAGGCAATAAACACTACCACGACGGCTAGTCTATGGTGGTCTCTGTCGTCATGGTGATTGCCTGGGACCAGCACATGTGGTCGGGATAAGAAAATTTGTGGAGGGCACGAAATCGGCAGCATATGTCTGAATTTCTCCTGGGGCAGCTGCAACTTGACCAGTGAGTTGCCCCAAGCGAGGATCTCCATCATGAGCAAGTTTCACACTACAAAGCAGCAAAAACAAATCCAACTCAAACTGACGTTTAGAGGATAAAGGCTACTTGCCATGAGCATGGAAAATTAAAAGCCAGAATTAACACATGGGAACTCTTGATCATGATCAGCAGTAGAACTTCCAGTAAATTGCGTATATAAACTAGAGCTGTTCGCGTTTAACTGGTTCTTAATCGAAACTGCAAAATAGACCATATACAAGATGCTTTATGGAACTCAGTTCTCGCGGTGAAATATGAGACTTTAACCTGAAAATGTAATCAGAGAAAAAGTCTTACAGTCTTTCACTTCACCTGTTCTTTACCCACTAATTACCCCAACAATCCACAGATTATGAGGATGCAACGCGGCAAATCAAATTTAACACCAACAAGAATGACTACCTCTTAAGATTTAGAGCTTCTACTCATCATCTGTATCATCGCTAGTTTGTCCATATTCATCCTCATCCCTGTAAAAGATGGGATCAATGTCTTCGTCCTCATCATCACTTTCATCAGCTTGACGCTTGTGAAGAGAATCTCTAGTTTGATCACGCGTGGCCTTGTCAATCTGTTGTAAGGAAACGTTTACCAAAACTAGAGACTCTCAAGCCAAAAGATTATCTGAAGCAAAGATATAAAGGGACTAAACCTGAGCGACAACAAGCTGCGGCCGACCAACTAACTGCAGTAACGATTGAATTGCCGTCCCTCTAGCTTTTGCAGTCTGCAAAGGAAACAATAATTATATAAATCATACCCTCAGGCAACCATAACCCAAGAACAATAAATAACGTGAAGCTCTATGGAGAGTCTGAGAAGTAAAATAATTTAGATGAAGCAAAAAAGAAACCAATGCAATTCTTAGAGGCCATTGTTCATGCAACCTCCTCCTAGAGAAAAGATGGACAGGATTTTTCCTAGAACCAGAGATTACAAAACTCTTCAGATCTCTAGCCATAGTTACCCCTTTCCCTCATACCACTTTTAGGATTCAATGAATTAGACGTGTATAAGGGCGACATAAGATATTTATGAGCAAAGTTTGCATCAGCAGTAGCGATTTTTTTTTTTTTTTAGATTTCTAACTTAGAAGCGTGTGAACTCAGAAATAATTTCATCGTATTTGTTAAATTATGTCTTGAGTTTGAGTGTTTGCTAAATGCGACCTGCTTGGGTAAGTTTTTCCATATTTGAACCGTTTGCATAAGTTTTTCATATTGAGTCCTGAAGATATCTTTTCTGTCGGAGAAAATAGCACAGGAAAGGAAATCCGCTTAGGTCCGTACAGTGGACGTCTTCTTCAAATCCTAATCCTGTGACTGGTCGGTCAACAAAGGAGTAATTCATGAGACTCCTTGTAGCTGGACAAAAGGAAATAAAATAAAAGAAAATCAAGGATTTTTCTTGAGTGAAAAAGAGCCGCACGAGAAATAGCCGCCAGGGGGTTCTTTGTGGGTGGTATAGACGCTGCCCAGAGAAGATTCAAGAAGCCGATCAAAGGACTTCTTGGACGCACGAAGGAGTTGTCTCTTGGCCGCACCGACATGAATACGCAGTGATTTCGTGCAGTGAGTTTTCGTCTAATTGAGCATTTATTTGTAAATATTTTGGGTTTGAACTTAAATCTAAGTGTGGGAAACATTCGAGCGTGTAAGCGATTGTAAATTTGATTCTTAGATAGTAGTGAATTATTTGCTGCTAGCTTTTTCCATACACGTAAGTTTCGATACTTGTATCAAATCACGTAAAACTCTGGTGTTCTATTATTCCTCGCTTATTTCTTTGGTTTTTTCGCATTGACTTCATTTGGGAGATCCTATCGTTTCCGCGCTAATATCACAACAATATTAGACATTTAAGAGAAATGCATATATTATGACACAACCCCAATTACCCTCCTCACTTACATTGGTTTTAGCATTTAACAGAAGTACATAGAAAATAATCACTTACACACTTGAGTGTGTAAGTGATTGTAAATTTGATTTTCCGATTGTAGTGGATTATTTGCTGCTAACTCTCTCCGTGCGTGTAAGTATCGATACTCGGATCAAACCATGTAACTCTCTGGTGTTCTATTATTCCTCGCTTATTTCTTTGGTTTTTTCGCATTGACTTCATTTGCGAGATCCTATCGTTTCCACGTTAATATCACAACAATATTAGACATTTACGAGAAATGTATATATTATGACACAACCCCAATTACCCTTGTCGCTTACATTGGTTTTAGCATTCAACAGAAGTACATAGAAAATAATGTATTCATGAAACCGTAGAAATTTATCCTAACCCGCATTATGAGGTCCAATTTTGTGGTTCTGAGTTCAGACTCATGGAATAATTTTCTGATGAGATGGTCAGCGATTCGAATAGAAAAGACACTCAACCATCGTGATTCTAAACTTGAATAAACAAAACTCCTATTCTAAGAAAAGCACTTGAATAAGAAACAAGAGATAGGCTAACCTTTGATCAAGAAAAGCATGAAGTAAGCTCTTGCTTACCTCAGGAAGCTGACATATAGATGCTTACATTGCAATAAACTCATGGAATCATTTCATGCAACTGATTAATTAATCTTTTGGCCGAGGAGAAGGGATTTGTCTTGGGATAATTCGCGATCAGAAACAAGGGACCCATCATAGTTGTCAATTTGCTTTTGATGACCAGACAAAACTCCAAGGACTACATTTAACAAATTAAAAGTTTAGGAACCACATTGCACATTGAATTAAAGTTCTAGGATCATTTGTGTCATTCTCCCTTTTCTTATCACTACAAATATCGACCTTTTACTTCGCCTCAATTCAAAGTTCCTTCTCTTCATTCCTTTCTTTCTTTCTTTTGAGATTTTTATACCCTTTTCAATTTAGCAAATTCTATTCGGATTCAACTGATGGTAGAAGTTACTCACAAGGCCGAGATCGCGCACCCGATCCCTAAGGCCAGGTTGGTCAAGGCTTTTCTCAAAGCCAAGGGCTTCTTCCCCCACACCCTCCTACCAGCCATCACAAATGCTGACATCCAGGAGACGATCTCTGTCGAAGGGTTCCTTACCATTAAAATCGCATATCAATAGTATTGCATTATGGTTATAATTGGGCGTAATCCCTAGATGGGCTAATCAACAACACTAAGATTGGTGCTCATGATGTTGAAAAAAAAGAAAAAAAGATATTGGAGATTGTGTAATGTTTACTCTCAAGCTTTTTGTTTATATCTTCATTTTTGGATTCCTATCTACTGATCCATGACGTAATCTTAGACGCGAAAAATGAAAAGGCCTTTCTTTTTACTTGCATAATTTTTCAATGCACTTACTTAGGATTTTATCTATCGTACATCCTTATTTACTATATGAAAAAAAAAAAAAAAACAAAAACAAAGAAAGGTTTTGAAAATAAATATAAATAAAATAACAAGTCATTAACGGAAACGGAAAAAAAGGGATTCGAACCCTTAGTACGAATATACAAATAAACTCGTACGACAGATTAGTTTGAATGTCACTTTTATTATTTCTATAGGTAGACAGCGCAGGACGGTGAGGCACACGGTTAAAGCGCCGGACCAGGAGCCCTTCCTCTACAACCACTCGACCGTCGATCGTGATGAGCAGGGCAAAATCTCCAAGGAAACCAGCCATGAGGTGAAGATCGTTGCGTTGCCCCTGGAGGGTGGCTCGGTCTGTAAGTACCCGGGCAGGTGCTTCACCGTCGGCCAAGGGGATATCACCGAGGAGGAAATGATCGGGGCCATGAGAGAGAAGGCGTCCGTGATGTTCAAGGCCATCCTGGATTATCCGGAGGCGAAATCCATGAAACCCAGTCTGGATTGTCTGGATTATCCGAACTATGTCTACAAGTAAGCGCTCCCCAAGGCGATATGGGGTTTCGTGAATATGATGGTGGTTCTGGGAAATGTCTCGTAAAATTGCTGTACTTGCTTCCTTCGCAAGCCCATATGAAGTGTTGTCCGAATAAACTTTGGTCCGATGTGGTCCTCAATTGAGTAATTATCGTAGCGTGCGGCCCCTGTTTTCTTTCTTTTCTTTTTTTCCTTTTGGTCTCGATAGTTCCGTGTGCCCCCTTTGAGTTTCATGATACATACAGCTTAATTTCGATCGGGACGTATTGAAGCCCTGCAAAATCGAACGAATAATTTAAAACCGAATACAGAAACCATTTTCGCTTCTCCTTTTGAGCTCCTCTTGCCTTTCATTGTTTCTCTTACCGGAACGAACTCGGAATTTGATAGTCATATTCCATGTTTTCTGTGTGAAACTATCGTATCATTTTAATGTTGTCAGATGTCTCAAAAGCAACCTCTTGGCTTTAGCTGACTTCATTTTACATAATGACTGGGTTTAGAACCTTTGATAATTATATCCAGCATACAGCAGATGATGTCAAAATGCCAAAATGGTTTTTAGGTTGCCACGCGGTGTGAGGACATCCAAAGCATCCTAGGTCAGTAAGACAGTCATCTAAAGTTTCCGAGTCTCAGATTTTGGAATTTTATCTAAAGAATGTGACAAGTAATCTGTCAACTCGTGGAGGGTAAAATGTCATGTTCTACTCTTATGCTGCATCCGGGCACTAAGAAATAAAGTCGAAAGGGATACGTTAACTTTGAACAAGAAGTCCTACGGATTTTTTTTATCACATTCCTTGTACAAGAAAACACCGGATACATGGACAATAGAGGTATCAAAATGAGTCATTGACCCATTTATAGACCCATTTATAGTTAAATGGGTCGTTAATGGGCCAAGCCTTATTTCCCAAAACACCCATAATGGGTTTTAAAAATAAAGAGGCTTAGATATATGGGTCTTAAATTGGTCTGAGAGCAGACCCATTTAAGATCCATTTATCAATCCATTAAAAATGAACCTATTTACAAAGAGACTCTCTATTCTATATTTAACTTTACAAAAATATTTGTTTTATTTTCTTTTCTTTTTTCTTTCTTTTTTTTTTCTTTCTTCTTCCTCCGGTCGCCGGCACGGCAATGGCCGGCGACCGGCCAGGCGAGCCTCGAGCTCAATCTAGCGAGGCGGAGGCCTCGCCGACGCCCGCCGAGGCTCGAGCCTCGCCGTGGCGAGGGCGAGCTCAAGCTCGCCCGACACCGGCGAGCCTCAAGCTCGCCGAATCTGGTGAGGCGGAGGCCTCGCCGACGTCCGGCGAGGCTCAAGCCTCGCCAGATCCGGCGAGGGGCGAGCTCGAGCTCACCCGACGCCGGCGAGCCTTGAGCTCGTCGGATCTGGCGAAGCGAAGGCCTCATTGACGATCGGCAAGGCTCGAGCCTCGCCGATCTGGCGAGACTCGATCTCGCCGACGTCGGCGAGCTCGAGCTCGCCGAATCTGGCGAACAAAGAAGAAAAAAGAAAATTTAAAATTTAAAATTTAAAATTAAATTAAAAAATTAAAAAATTAATTAAAAATTATATTTAAAAATTTAATTTAAAAAAATTAAAAATAATTAAAATTCGATTTTTTAAAATAATTATTTTAAAAATTATAAAAATTGTCCATTAAATTTGTGTTGTATAAAACTATTTTAGCAATACCATTTTCTTTAAACATATATATAAGAAATAAGCTTTTTTTACGTTTAGTTAAATGAGTCGGGTATGGGTCGGGTATGGGTCGGGTACGGGTTGGGTCGGAAAATTTACATTATACATAAATGAGTCATAAATGGGTTAATGGGTCAATTTGGACCGGACCATTAATGACCCGACTTAAACCCGACCCGACCCATCCGTTTAACACCTCTAATGGATAGATACAGACAAACGGTCAAATAGAGTGTCTGATAGACAGATGATATGATTGAATAACTGAAGAAACAATTTTCAGGAAAGTATAAATAGAGATGCCATAATCCCCTATAAGGCAATAACCACTACCACGATGGCCAGTCTGTGGTGGTCTCTGTCGTCATGGTGATTGCCTGATACCAGCATAGGAGGTCAGGATAAGAAAATTTGTGGAGGGCACGAAATTGGCAGCATATGTATGAATTTCTCCTGGGGCAGCTGCAACTTGACCAGTGAGTTGCCCCAAGCGAGCATCTCCATCATGAGCAAGTTCCACACTACGAAGCAGCAAAAACAAATCCAACTCGAACTGATGTTTAGAGGAACTAAGCTACTCGCAATGAGTATGGAAAATTAAAAGCCATAATTAGTACATGGGAACTCTTGATCATGATCAGCAGTAGAACTTCCAGTAAATTGCGTATATAAACTAGAGCTGTTCGCATTTAACTAGTTCTTAATCGAAACTGCAAAATAGACTATATACAAGTTGCTTTATGGAACTCACTTCTTGCCGTGCAATAATAGACTTTTTCCTGAAAATGTAGATCAGAGAAAAAGGTTTTACAGCCTTTACTTCACCTATTCTTTACCCACTAATTACCTCAACAATCCAAAGTTTCTGAAGATGCAACACGACAGATCAAATTTAACACCAGCAAGGATGACTACCTCTTAAAATTTAGAGCTTCTACTCATCATCTGCATCATCGCTAGTTTGTCCAGATTCATCCTCATCCCTGTACAAGACATGATTGATGTCTTCGTGCTCATCATCACTTTCATTAGCTCGACGCTCGTGAAGAGAATCTCTAGTTTGATCGTGCACGGCCTTGTCAATCTGTTGGAAGACATTGTTTACCAAATTTAGAGACTGTCAAGCTCAAAAATTTATCCGACGCAAAGATATAAAGGGCCTAAATCTGAGCGACAACAAGCTGCAGCCGACAGCTAACTGCAGTAATGGTTGGATGGCCGCCCCTATGGCTTTTGCAGTCTCCAAGGGAAACATAATTATATAAATCATACCATCAGGAAACCATAACCCAAGAATAGTAACTAACGTGAAGCTCTACGGAGACTCTGAGAAGTAAAATATTTTAGATGAAGCAAAAAAGAAACCTCGGCAATTCTCCGATATCATTGTTGATGCCACCTACACCTAGAGAAAAGATTGACAGGATTTTTCATAGAACCAGAGATTACAGAACTCTTCAGAGCTCTAGCTAGAATTACCCCTTTCCCTCGTACCACTCTTACAATTCAATGAAATCGACGTATATAAAGGCGATTGAAGATAATTATGAATAGAGTTTGCATCAACAGCAGCCTTTTTTTTTTCTTTTAAAGATTTCTAACTTAGAAGTGTGTACATTTGGAAATTATTTCATCATATTTGTTAAATTATATATCAAGTTTGAGCGTTTGCTAAACGCGACCTGTTTGGATAAGTTTTTCCATATTTGAACTGCTTGGATAAATTTTTCATATTTAATCGTGAAGATATCTTTCTGTTGAAGAAAATAGCACAAGAAAGGAAATCCGCTTGAGGTCCATACAGTGGACGTCTCCTCCAAATCCTAATCTTGTGATTGGTCAGTCAACAAAGGAGTAATTCATTGGACTCCTTGTAGTTGCACAAAAGGAAATAAAATAAAATAAAATCAAGGGTTTTTCTTGAGTGAGAAAGAGCCTCACAAGAAATAGCCGCCAGGGGGTTCTTCGTGGGTGGTATAGACGCTGCACAGAGAAGATTCAAGAAGCCGATCAGAGGACTTCTTGGACGCACGAAGGAGTTGTCTCTCGGCCGCAGCGATGTGACTACACAGTGATATCGTGCTGTAAGTTTACATTTAATTGAGTACTTATTTATAAACACTTTGATTTTGAGTTTAAATTTAGGTGTGAAAAACACTCGAGCGTGTGAGCGATTGTAAATTTGATTCTCCAATTGTAGCGGATTATTTGCTACTGGCTCTCTTTATGCATATAGGTACCAATATTTGGACCAAATCACGTAAATATCTGGTGTTCTATTATTCCTCACTTATTTCTCTTATTTTTTTCGCATTGACTTAATTTACGAGATCCTATCATTTCCACGTTAATATCACAACAGTATTAGACATTTATAAGAAATGTATATATTATGACACAATCCCAATTACCCTCGTTGCTTACATTGGTTTTAGCATTCAACAAAAGTACATAGAAAATAATGCATTCATGAAACTGTAGAAATTTATCCTAACCCGGATTGTGGGGTCCAATTTTGTGATTCTAAGCTCAAACTTGTGGAATAACTTTCTAATGATATGGTCAGCGATTCGAATAGAAAAGACACTCAACCACAGTGATTCTAAACTTGAATAAACAAAACTGCTATTCTAAGAAAAGCACTTGAATAAGAAACAAGAGATAGGCTAACCTTTGATCAAGAAAAGCATGGAGTAAGCTCTTGCTTACCTCAGGAAGCTGACATATAGATGCTTACATTGCAACATACTCATGGAATCATTTCATGCATCTGATTAATTATCCTTTTGGCCGAGGAGAAAGGATTTGTCTTGGGATAATTCCCGATCAGAAACAAGGGACCCATCATAGTTGTCGATTTGCTTTCGATAACTAGACAAAACTAGAAACAAGATAATATCATAACAATAACATGCAGACCAGTCAAAATTTTCTGGCAAAGGGTTAGAGGCTGAACAAAGGAGAGATGCTTTTAAGGAGAATGGCCAAAGCTTCCCTCCCTCTCCCAGAGTCCATGGAGACAAAGTTAAAACTCAAAATTAAAAAAAATTAAAAAAAAAAAAAGGGGGGGTCGCAGAAGCTTTATGTTGTTTTAGCAAAAGAAGGGAGATAATCAAATTAAATTCAATCCTAAAGTTAGTCATTTGTCGTATGGGTAATTTATTGGTTTTTGAGGGGTTCAACTTTTTATGGGAGGAGAGATGCTTTCTAGGAAAATGAAATAATTTGCTTTTCTACTACATGCAATTAAGCGGAAGTTACCCTATAGCGAAATTTTTGGAAGGTTGATGTCCATACTGGAAAATGACATGAATGATTTATGAACTTTAACCCAATGTGTATTGTGATTTTTGGACTTTTGGTACATGTTCAATTAGTCCCTGAATTATATGAAAATATTCAACGGTGTCTCTGATCTTGAATTAATGAAGGACTAAATTAAATATTTTCAAATAGTTCATGGACTATATTGAACATTTACCAAAAGTCCAAGGATCACATTAAACAAATTAAAAGTTTAGGGACCACATTACACATTGGATCAAAGTTGTGGGATCATTTGTATAATTATCCCTTTTCTTATCACTATAAATATCGACATTTTACTTCGCCTCAATTCAAAGCTCCTTCTCTTCATTCCTTTCTTTCTTTCTTTTGAGATTTTTATACCCTTCTCAGTTCAGCAAATTCTATTCGGATTCAATCGATGGTAGAAGTTACTCTCAAGGCCGAGATCACGCACCCGATCCCTAAGGCCAAGTTGGTCGAGGCTTTTCTCGAAGCCAAGGGCTTCTTCCCCACACCCTCCTACCAACCATCAAAAATGCCGACATCCAGGAGACGATCTCTGTCGAAGGTACTGGGTCAATTGAAATGTTCCTTACCATTAAAATCACACATCAATCATATTGCATTACGGTTATAATTGGGCGTGATCCCTAGATGGCCTGATCAACAACACTAAGATTGGTGCTCATGATGTTGAAAAAAAAAAAAAAAAGTGGAGATTGTGTAATGTTTATTTTCAAGCTCTTTGTTTACACTCTCTTCATTTTTGGATTCCTATCCAATGATCCAGGAGGTAATCCTAGACACGAAAAATAAAAAAAAGGCTTTTCTTTTTCTTGCATAATTTTTCAATGCACTTACTTAGGATTTTACCTATTGTACATCCTTATTTACTATATGAAATAAAATAAAAAACAAAAACAAAAACAAAAACAAAGAAAAGTTTTGAAAATAAATATAAATGAAATAACGAGTCATTAAGGGAAATGGAAAGAGAGGGATTCGAACCCTCGGTACCAATAAACTCATACAACGGATTAGCGGATTAGCGCAAATGTCACTTTGGTTACTTTTATAGGCAGACAGCGCAGGACGGTGAGGCACACGGTTAAAGCGCCGGACCAGGAGCCCTTCGTCTACAACCACTCGACCGTCGATCGTGATGAGCAGGGCAGAATCTCCAAGGAAACCAGCCATGAGGTGAAGATCGTTGCGTTGCCCCTGGAGGGTGGCTCGGTCTGTAAGTACGCGGGCAGGTGCTTCACCGTCGGCCAAGGGGATATCACCGAGGAGGAAATGATCGGGGCCATGAGAGAGAAGGCGTCCGTGATGTTCAAGGCCATCCTGGATTATCCGGAGGCAAAATCCATGAAACCCAGTAAACCCAGTCTGGATTATCCCACTGCGAAATTACCGTATTGGCCCTAATCACCCAGTAGTCCTGATCCTGTAAGTGCTCCGCCAAGGCGATATTTGTGAATATGATGGTGGTTCTGGGAAATGTCTCGTAAAATTGCTCTACTTGCTTCCATCGCAAGCCCATACGAAGTGTTGTCCGAATAAACTTTGGTCCGATGTGGTCCTCGATTGAGTGATTATCGTAGCGTGCGGCCCCTGTTTTCTTTCTTTTTCTTTTTTTCCTTTTGGTCTCGATAGTTGCGTGTGCCCCACTTTGAGTTTCATGATACATACAGCTTAATTTGGATCGGGACGTATTGAAGCCCTGCAAAATCGAACGAATAATTTAAAACGGAATACAGCAACCATTTTCGCTTCTCCTTTTGAACTCCCTTTGCCTTTCGTTGTTCGTTCTCTTACACAAACGAACTCGGAATTCAATCATCATATTCCACTTTTTCTGTGCAAAACTGCCGCATCATTTTAACGTTATCAGATGTCTCAAAAGCAGCCTCTTGGCTTTAGCTGACTTCACTTCACATAATGACTGGGTTTAGAACCTTTGATAATCATATCCAGCATACGGCAGATGATATCAAAATGCTAAAATGGTTTTTAGGTTGCCACGTGGTGTGAGGACATCTAAAGCATCCCAGTTCAGTGAGATGGTCATCTAAAGTTTCCGAGTCTCAGATTTTGGAATTATATCTAAAGAATGTCACGTGTACTCTGTCAACTCGTGGAGGGTAAAATGTCATGTTCTACTCTTATGCTGCATTTGGGCACTAAGAAATGAAGTCTTAAGATCAAACAAGAAGTCCTGCAGATTTTTTATATCATATTCCTTGTATGAGAAAACACCGGAGACAAGGACAGATAGAGATAAACAATCAATAGAGTGTCTGATAGACGGATGATATGATTGAATAATGGAAGAAATAATTTTCAGGAAAGTATAAATAGAGATGCCATAATCCACTGTAAGGCAATAACCACTACCACGACGGCTAGTCTATGGTGGTCTCTGTCGTCATGGTGATTGCCTGGGACCAGCACACGTGGTCGGGATCAGAAAATTTGTGGAGGGCACGAAATCGGCAGCATATGTCTGAATTTCTCCTGGGGCAGCTGCAACTTGACCAGTGAGTTGCCCCAAGCGAGCATCTCCATCATGAGCAAGTTTCACACTACAAAGCAGCAAAAACAAATCCAACTCAAACTGACGTTTAGAGGATAAAGGCTACTTGCAATGAGCATGGAGAATTAAAAGCCAGAATTAGCACATGGGAACTCTTGATCATGATCAGCAGTAGAACTTCCAGTAAATTGCGTATATAAACTAGAGCTGTTCGCGTTTAACTGGTTCTTAATCGAAACTGCAAAATAGACTATATACAAGATGCTTTTTGGAACTCAGTTCTCGCGGTGAAATATAAGACTTTAACCTGAAAATGTAATCAGAGAAAAAGTCTTACAGTCTTTCACTTCACCTGTTCTTTACCCACTAATTACCCCAACAATCCACAGTTTATGAAGATGCAACGCGGCAAATCAAATTTAACACCAGCAAGAATGACTACCTCTTAAGATTTAGAGCTTCTACCAACATCAGTATCATCGCTAGTTTGTCCATATTCATCCTCATCCCTGTAAAAGACGGGATCGATGTCTTCGTCCTCATCATCACTTTCATCAGCTTGACGCTTGTGAAGAGAATCTCTAGTTTGATCACGCATGGCCTTGTCAATCTGTTGTAAGGCAACGTTTACCAAAACTAGAGACTGTCAAACTCAAAAGATTATCTGAAGCAAAGACATAAAGGGCCTAAAGCTGAGCAACAAGAAGTTGCAGCCCACCAACTAACTGCAGTGACGATTGAATTGCCGTCCCTCTAGCTTTTGCAGTCTGCAAAGGAAACAATAATTATATAAATCATACCCTCAGGCAACCATAACCCAAGAACAATAAATAACGTGAGCTCTATGGAGATTCTGAGAAGTAAAATAATTTAGATGAAACAAAAAAGAAACCAATGCAATTCTTTCAGGCCATTGTTCATGCAACCTCCACTAGGGGTGAGCATGGTCCGGGTTGGTCTGGGCCGGGTTGGTCCGGGCCACCCCCTAACCCTAGGACCAACCCGTCGGTGTCGTCCTCAATTTTTAGAACCGAGGACCGACCCTATTGAGCACGGGACCAAGGACCAGACCGACCCAATGGGTTCGGTCCGGTCCCCGGTCAACTCGGGACCGATCGATAATTTTTTTCGTCTTATTTTTTATACTCCCTAAAAAGCAAACCTACAAATTCAAATTACACATCCATCGACAATGCGGTATTATGCAACTAAATACCAATACATATTTAGCAAATTTAAGATGACACAATAATAGAAATTTCGTACCTGCTAACCGCTCATCGAGATATGGGACAAGATGGAAAGTTCTTGTAATCATCTATCTTTAATATTCATAACACCATATGAAAAACGTTTTCCTGCATTTGATCACGTAGAGTCCACTCGATCAAAAATGAGCTTCACGCCACTTGACTAGCATTTGATCATGTAGAGTCCACTCAACCAAAAAATGAGCTTCACACCACTTGACTAGCAAATCACTGTAGCAACTGCAGTACTATTCTACTCTTCAAAAATTTCTACCATTTGACACAAATTGAAAAGCAAAGTGCAACTGAAATTCATTAGTAAAATACAATTAAACCATAAAAAGTTCAAAATACTTAATATAAACCATGAATATATAACTTCACATCTTGTTAATTCACTTGAACTTCTAAACACCTGAAAACAAAACAAACGACACATAATTAATACTCAACAAAAGTTTTAAATTGAAATTACTATTAGTGCTATTGATAGAACATCTCAATATAATATAATATAACAGACATTTTACTTAGGTTTGAATATATAAAAGAATTATAAATAATATAATATAATATAATATACAGGGTTGGTCTAGGGTTGGATCGACCCAAAACTCTTAGGACCGAGGACCAACCCGCACAGTGTTGGTCCTAGAATTTCAAGACCAAGGACCGACCCAGTCCCCTTAGGAATCGGACCAGGACCGGCAGGGTTGGGCCAGTCCAGGGTCGGTCCAAGGTCGACCCTAGACCGCTGCTCACCCCTAACCTCCACCTAGAGAAAAGATGGACAGGAATTTTCCTAGAACCAGAGATTACAAAACTCTTCAGATCTCTAGCCATAATTACCCCTTTCCCTCATACCACTTTTAGGATTCAATGAATTAGACGTGTATAAGGACAACATAAGATATTTATGAGCAAAGTTTGCATCAGTAGTAGCTATTTTTTTTTTTAGATTTCTAACTTAAAAGCATGTGAACTCGGAAATAATTTCATCGTATTTGTTAAATTATATCGCGAGTTTAAGTATTTGCTAAATGCGACCTGCTTGGATAAGTTTTTTCATATTTGAATCGTTTGGATAAGTTTTTCGTATTGAGTCGTGAAGATATCTTTTCTGTCGGAGAAAATAGCACAGGAAAGGAAATCCGCTTTAGGTCCGTACAGTGGACGTCTTCTTCAAATCCTAATCCTGTGACTGGTCGGTCAACAAAGGAGTAATTCATGGGACTCCTTTAGCTGCACAAAAGGAAATAAAATAAAATAAAATCAAGGATTTTTCTTGAGTGAAAAAGAGCCGCACGAGAAATAGCCGCCAGGGGGTTCTTTGTGGGTGGTATAGACGCTGCCCAGAGAAGATTCAAGAAGCCGATCAGAGGACTTCTTGGACGCACGAAGGAGCTGTCTCTTGGCCGCACCGACATGAATACGTAGTGATTTCGTGCGGTGAGTTTTCGTCTAATTGAGTATTTATTTGTAATTATTTTGGGTTTGAACTTAAATCTAAGTGTGAGAAATACTCGATCGTGTGAGTAATTATAAATCTGATTCTTCTATTATAATAGATTATTTGCTACTGACTTTCTCTGTGTATATATGTACTGATACTCGGATCAAACCACGTAAATCTCTGATGTTCTATTATTCCTCGCTTAATTCTCTAATTTTTTCGCATTGACTTAATTTGTGAGATCCTATCATTTTCACATTAATATCACAACAGTATTAGACATTTATGAGAAATACATATATTATGACACAACCCCAATTACCCTCGTCGCTTACATTGGTTTTAGCATTCAACAAAAGTACATAGAAAATAATGTATTCATGAAACTATAGAAATTTATTCTAACCCGGATTGTGGGGTCCAATTTTGTGATTCTGAGCTCAGACTCGTGGAATAACTTTCTGTTTCTGATGATATGGTCAACGATTCGAATAGAAAAGACACTCAACCACAGTGATTCTAAACTTGAATAAACAAAACTGCTATTCTAAGAAAAGCACTTGAATAAGAAACAAGAGATAGGCTAACCTTTGATCAAGAAAAGCATGGAGTAAGCTCTTGCTTACCTCAGGAAGCTGACATAAAGATGCTTCCATTGCGATATACTCATGGAATCATTTCATGCAACTGATTAATTAACCTTTTGGCCAAGGAGAAAAGGATTTGTCTCAGGATAATTCCCGATCGTAAAACAAGGGACCCATTATAGTTGTCAATTTGCTTTTAATAATCAGATAAAACTAGGAACAAGATAATATCATAACAATAACACGCAGACCAGTCAGTATTTCTTGGTAAAGGGTTAGAGGCTGAACAAAGGAGAGATGTTTTTAAGGAAAATGGCCAAAGCTTCCCTCCCTCTCTCCGGATTCCATGAAGACAAAGTTAAAACTCAAAATTTTTTAAAAAAAAATGGGGTCGCAGAAGCTTTATGCTGTTTTAGCAAAAGAAGGGAGATAATTAAATTAAATTCAATCCTAAAGTTAATCATTTGTCGTGTGGGTAATTTATTGGGTTTTGAGGGGTTCAACTTTTTATGGGAGGAGAGATGCTTTCAAGGAAAATAAATAATTTGCTTTTCTACTACATGCAATTAAGCGGAAGTAACTCTATGGAGAAACTTTTGGAAGGTTGATGTCCATACTGAAAAATAATATATATGATCCATGAACTTTAATTTAATGTACAATATGATCATTGGATTTTCGGTACATGTTCAACTAGTCCTTGAATTATATGAAAATATTCAACGGTGTCTCTGATCTTGAATTAATGAAGGATTACACTAAATATTTTCAAATAGTTCATGGACTATATTGAACATTTACGAAAACTCCAAGGACTGTATTGAACAAATTAAAAGTTTAAGGACCACATTGCGCATTGAATCAAAGTTCTGAGATCATTTGTGTCATTATTCCTTTTCTTATCACTATAAATATCGACCTTTTACTTCACCTCCATTCAAAGCTCCTTCTCTTCATTGCTTTATTTCTTTCTTTTGAGATTTTTTTACCCTTTTCAGTTCAGAAAATTCTATTCGGATTCAATCGATGGTAGAAGTTACTCTCAAGGCCGAGATCGCTCACCCGATCCCTAAGGCCAGGTTGGTCGAGGCTTTTCTCGAAGCCAAGGGCTTCTTCCCCCACACCCTCCTGCCAGCCATCACAAATGCTGACATTCAGGAGACGATCTCTGTCGAAGGTACTGGGTCAATTGAAATGTTCCTTACCATTAAAATCACATATCAATCGTATTGCATTACAATTACAATTGGGCGTGACCCTAGATGGCCTGATCAACAACACTAAGATTGGTGCTCATGATGTTGAAACAAAAAATAAAAATAAAAAAGGAGATATTGGAGATTGTGTAATGTTTACTCTCAATCTCTTTGTTTGTACTCTCTTATTTTTGGATTCCTATCTAATGATCCAGGACGCAATCCTAGGCACGAAAAATAAAATGGCCTTTCTTTTTACTTGCGTAATTTTTCAATGCTCTTACTTAGGATTTTATCTATTATACATCCTTCTTTACTATATGAAATAAATAAATAAATAAATAAATAAGGAAAGGTTTTGAAAATAAATATAAATAAAATAACGAGTCATTAATGGAAACGGAAAGAGAGGAATTCGAACCCTCAATACAAATAAACTCATATGACGGATTAGCGTGAATGTCACTTTGGTTACTTTTATAGGCAGACAGCGCAGGACGGTGAGATACACGGTTAAAGCGCCGGACCAGGAGCCCTTCGTCTACAACCACTCGACCGTCGATCGTGATGAGCAGGGCAGAATCTCCAAGGAAACCAGCCATGAGGTGAAGATCGTTGCGTTGCCCCTGGAAGGTGGCTCGGTCTGTAAGTACGCGGGCAGGTGCTTCACCGTCGGCCAAGGGGATATCACCGAGGAGGAGATGATCAGGGCCATGAGAGAGAAGGCGTCCGTGATGTTCAGGGCCATCCAGGCTCATGCGGAGGCGAAGTCCCAGAAACCCAGTCCTGTTCCAGCAAGGGGATATCAGCGTGTGATGGCGGAGTAGATGTGATGTTGGTTCTGGGAAATGTCTCGTAAAATGGCTGTACTTGCTTCGTTCGCAAGCCCATATGAAGTGTTGTCCGAATAAACTTTGGTCCGATGTGGTCCTCAATTGAGTGATTATTGTAGCATGCGGCCCCCCGTTTTCTTTCTTTTCTTTCGGTCTCGATAGTTGCGTGTGCCCCCCTTGAGTTTCATGATACATATACAGCTTAATTTGGATCGGGAAGTATTGAAACCCTGCAAAATTGAACGAATCATTTAAAACCAAAAACAGCAACCATTTTCGCTTCTCCTTTTGAACTCGCTTTGCTTTTCGTTGTCTCTTACCCGAACGAACTTGGAATTCTATGTGGTCATATTCCATGTTTTCTGTGTGAAACTATCGTATCATTTTAATGTTGTCAGATGTCTCAATAGCGATCTCTTGGCTTTTAGCTGACTTCGCTTTACATAATTATTGGATTTAGTACCTTTGATAATTATATCCAGCATTCAGCATATGATGTTAAAATGCCAGAACGGTTTTTAGGTTGCCGTGCGGTGCAATCCAAGTGAGGACATCTAAAGCATCCCAGGTCAGTGAGATGGTCATCTAACGTTTCTGGGTCTCAGATTTTGGAAGTATATCTAAAGAATGCGACATGTACTCTGTCAACTCGTCGAGGGTAAAATGTCATGTTCTACTCTTCCGCCACATTCGGTCGCTATAAAGTCGAAAGGGATACATTAAGATCGAACAAGAAGTCCTGCGGATTTTTTGTATCACATTCATTGTATGCGAACACACCGGATACAAGGGCAGATACAGATAAACGGTCCTACAGAGTGTTTGATAAACGGAGGATATGATTGTATAATTGACTAAACAATTTTCAGGAAAAGTATACATAGAGATGCCATAATCCGCTGCAGGGCAACCTCCACTACCACAACGGCTAGTCTATGGTGGTCTCTGTCGTCGGGGTGATTGCTTGAGATCGGGAGGGCGCGAAATTGGCAGCATATGTATGAATTTCTCCGAGGGGATCATATTTAACTAGTTCTTAGTCGAAATATCAAAATAGTCTATCTACAAGAAGCTGTATGGAACTCACTTCTCGCAGCGGAATATAAGACTTCAACCTGAAAATGGAATCAGAGAAAATAGTCTTATAGCCTTCACCTGTTCTTTACCCACTAACCCAACAATCCATAGTTTATGAAGATGCAACACGACAAATCAAATTTAACACCAGCAAGGTTGACTAACTCTTAAAATTTAGAGCTTCTAGTCATCTTCTATATCATCGCTAGTTTGTCCAGATTCATCCTCATCCCTGTAAAAGACATGATCGATGTCTTCGTCCTCATCGTCACTTTCATCAGCTTGACACTCGTGAAGAGAATCTTTAGTTTGATCATGCGTGGCCTTGTCAATCTGTTGGAAGACAACGTTTACCAAATTTAGAGACTGTCAAGCTCAAAAAATTATCTGAAGCAGAGATATAAAGGGCCTAAACCTAAGCGACAACAAGCTGCAGCCGACCGACTGCAGTAATGGTTGGATGGCCGCCCCTATAGCTTTTGCAGTCTTGAAGGGAAACATAAATATATAAATCATACCATCAGGCAACCATAACCTAAGAATAGTAAAAAGCGTGAAGCTCTATGGAGAGTCTGAGAAGTAAAATATTTTAGAAGAAACAAAAAAGAAACCGATGCAATTCTTTCATATGCCACCTACACCTTGAGAAGAGATTGACAAGATTTTTCCTAGAACCAGAGACTACAAAACTCTTCAGAACTCTAGCCATAATTACCCCTTTCCCTCACACCACCTTTACAATTCAATGAAATCGACGTGTATAAAGGCGATTTAAGATATTTAAGAACCGAATTTGCATCAACAGCAGCCATTTTTTCTTTTTTCTTTTTAGATTTCTAACTTATAGGCGTGTGGATTCGGAAATAGTTTCATCATATTGAACATCACAGAAATGTATTGAACAACCCTGCCCCAATTACACTTGACGCTTACATTGGTTTTAGCTTTCAACAGAAGTATATATGAAACATTGTATACACAAAACGTAGAAATTATCCTAACCCAGATTTGGGGTCCAATTTTGTGGGTTCTAAGTTCAAACTTGTGGAATAACTTTCTGATGAGCTAGTCATCAATTCGAATAGAAAAAACACTTGACCACATTGATTCTAAACTCGAAGAACCAAAATATCACATCTCGAATCTTAACAGAAAATGGGATGACATGACTGTCCTTCCACCCGAATAATGTAGCCTCTAACCACCCAATAGCCAACTCTTTAAAATCTTTGCAATAACGCTCTCGCTCTAACGGCCACTAACCGAGGATCTAAAAAACACAAAAGATGAACAAAATGAGTCACCTTGGCCTAGTGAGTAGTGCGTATATCTTCTAAGTAGATCAAGTACCCACTATGCACTTTACAAAATAATATCAAAATTCATTTATCTCAATTCTGGAATATAATAAACATATAAGATAGAAATGAATTCTATTGCTTTAACATAATTAGATACATATCAAAAAATATTCGTTAAATCAATATTATTCTTATAAATATCAAGGTCAAATCCATTAATCAATCTCAACAAAACATGCATCAACGATCTATTTTATCATGATCACGCATGTCAATAGTCCATCCACTGGCCAAATTCCTACTAAAATATCTACCATGGTCATACATAATGCCCCATGATAATACGACCATGCTCCCCCTTGGCGAGATTTCCACTTATATTGTCGGTGGCTGACCCACAAGGATATCCTAACTAGTATGTATACCTACAAGTCTCTGATTGAGCTCACCGCGATATTGAGCACTAACACAAATTCACAATAGCATCATTCACAATTCACAAGCTAATTTGGAATCAATATCACAAAATGATTTCACAAACCAAACATATAATCTTTCTCAACTCCGTTCATCAAACAAAATAATTTTACAACGCATTTCTCAAACCATTTCGAAATCCATTTTATAAATCACAATTTACTACAATTTCATACAATTTCAAAAATATGAAATTGTAGTAAATGCCCGATTCAGATTTTATGCAACAAAGCATGCTTTTAATAATTTATAATATATCAAATTTCTATAAGTTTCAATACATAAGTTTACAAATTCAAAGAAGAGATAGTATAGCTCACCTGTGAATGCCCAAACCAACCAACGCGCGCACGCACAATCTTTCGCGACAACTTGCCAAAACTATTTGGCAAACCATTCAAAAATATGAAATTGTAGTAAATGCCCGATTCAGATTTTATGCAACAAAGCATGCTTTTAATAATTTATAATATATCAAATTTCTATAACTTTCAAAACATAAGTTTACAAATTCAAAGAAGAGATAGTATAGCTCACCTGTGAATGCCCAAACCAACCAACGCGTAGCTAAACAAGTCTACAATCTCATAATCCTATTAATTAAATGAGAATTGACATTAAAACTAAGTAAAACTCTACCTCAACTACGAAAATAGGTCAAATATGCCAAAATGCTAACAAAACAACTTCTATTCACTAACAAATCGCTCATCCGAGCAATTATTCAAGCTGTTTGTAACACACAAATCTAATGTTAAACCCTCAAATTCTCACTCCAAACAAATAGTTGCTCGAAAAAGACTCTCAACAAACCTCACAACTCTTCGACACCGTAAATCACAATTTCCATGAAATCCCATAGATCAACAACTCCATAATTGGAATCCGTGGCTCGGTTTTCACAAAACTTCTAATATATGACATAACTCCAAAAAGTACTTCGATTGGAAGATTGAGAGGCATGAACATTACCGGGCGTTCTCAATCGAAGCAACTCTAATTTAGCGAGCTCCCGTGGCATGTATACACAATTCTCTTTCGCTTTTTCCCCTTCTTTCTTTTCTTTCTTTTCTTTTAATCTCTCCCCGAGCTCTGAGTCTATTTTATAAGTCAAAGCATCCACTTATCCTATTTCTTTTGACTTTTTGACTCCTTTTCTCCTTTTCTTTTTTTTTGGGTCCCACAAAAGGCCAATATTACACTAAACGCCTATTTTAAGAAATGCACTTGAAAAGAAGCAAGAGATAGGCTAGCTTTGTTCAAGAAAAACATGTATTAAGCTCTTGCTTGCTATGGGGAAAGCTGACAATGCTTACATTGCAGTACACTCACGGAATCATTTCATGCAACTGATTAATTAACCTTTGGCCGAGGAGAAAATGATTTGTCTTGGGATAATTCCCGATCGAAACAAGATACCCATCATAGTTGTCAATTTGCTTCTGATAACCAGACCAAACTAAGAATAAGATAATATCACAATAGTAACACGCAGACCAGTCAATGCATGGAGAGAGCCGCAAAAGGTTAAAGGCTGAACAATTGAGAGATGCCCTTAAGGAAAATGGCCAAAGCTTCCCTCCCTCTTTCCATAGTCCAAGAAGACGAAGTTAGAACTTTAAAAAAAGAAAAAGAAAAAGGGTTGCAGAAGCTTTATGTTGCTTTAGCAAAAGAAGGGGATAATTAAATTAAATTTAATCCTAAAGTTAATCACTTGTCGTACGGGTAATTTACTGGGTTTCGAGGGGTTTAACTTTCTATGGGAGGAGAGATGCTTTATAAGGAAAATGGAATAATTTGCTTTTCTACCGCATGCAATTAAGCGGAAGTTACTTCATGGCTGAGTTTATGGAGGGTTGACGTCCATGTGTTGGCTTTTCGTGTAAGCCTTTTCGTATAAAAAAATGACACAAATGATTAATGAATTTTAATTTAATATGTACTGTAATCTTTAAACTTTTAATTTATTTAATGTGATCCTAGAACCTTAGCCCAATGTGTAATGCGGCCCTTGAACTCTTATTTGTTCAATATAGTCCATAAACTTTTGGTATATATTTAATTTAATTCCTAAATTATATGAAAATATTCAATATTATTCCTGATTTTGAATTGATAAAGGACTACATTAAACGTTTTTATACAGTTCAATGGCTACATTAAACATATACCAAAAGTCCAAAAATCACATTATATAAATTAAAAATTCATAGATCATTTATATTATTATCACTTACCTTATTTATAAGAATATCCACCTTTTATTGCGCCTTCTAGGTAACTCTTCACTACTATAAGAATATCCACATTTTACTTCGCCTTCCACTCGAAGATCCTTCTCTTCACTGCTATCTTTCTTTCTTTCAAGATTTATATCCCCTCTTTAGTTTCAGCAAATTCTATTCCGATTCAATCAATGGTAGAAGTTACTCTCAACTTCGAGATCACGCACTCGATCCCTAAGGCCGGGTTGGTTGAGGCTCTTCTCAAAGCCAGTGGCTTCTTCCCCCAAGTCCTCTCGCCAGGCGTCATGTGTGCTGACATCCAGGAGAAGATCTCTGTCGATGGTACTTGGTCAACCGAAATGTTCCTTACCCTCAACATTGCATGTCAACTGTATTTGCATTACGGTTATATTGGGCCTGATCGACGACACTGAGATCAGTGCTCGTGATGTTGAAACCGGTGAGTTCTAAATGTGAATTATCACTTTTGTTACTTCTTATAGGCAGACTGCACAGGACGGTGAGGGACACGGTTAAAGCGAACCAGGAGCCCTTCCTCTACAACCACTCGACCGTCGAACGCGATGAGCAGGGAGACATCTGCAAGGAAATCAGCCATGAGGTGAAGATCGAAGCGTTGCCCCTTGGCTCGGTCTGTAAGTATGCGGGCAGGTATTTCAACATCTACCAAGACGAAGTGGACATCAAGAAGGAGGAGATTATCAAGGCCATGAGAGAGAAGGCGTCCATGATGTTCGGGGCCATCCAGGTTTATGCGACCGCGCCACTCTAGGCTTGTCTACTTAGAGTAAGCGCTAATCAAGTACTGCTCGTCTTGTCGTCGAGGGAGTGTGTTGGTCTTGCCCTTTCCGCGAATATGATGGTTCTGGGAAGTGTTTCATAAAATTGCTGTACTTGCTTCGTTCGCAAGCCCATATAAAGTGTTGTCGGAGTAAAACTTCATCCGATGTGGTCCTCAAGTGAGTGACTGCTGTAGTGTGCGGCCCCGATTTTCTTTCTTTTTCTTTCTTTTGGTCTCAATAGATGCGTGTGCCCCACTTTGAGTTTCATGATACATACAGCTTGTAGCCGTATCATCTGGGAAGTCCACAGATCAGGCGATTCGCACTAAATTTGGATCGGGACATATCAGTAGCGAAACCCTGCAAAATAGAACGAATGATCAACCGAGAACACCTAAAATAATTTAAAACCAAATAGAGCAGCCATTTTCGCTTCTCCTTTTGAACTCCCTTTGCCTTTCGTTGTTTCTCTTATCCGAACGAACTTGGAATTCGATCGTCATATTCCATGTTTTCTGTGGAAAACTGCCGTATCATTTTAATGTTGTCAGACGTCTCGAAAGCGACCTCTTGGCTTTAGCTGACTTCACTTTACGTAATGACTGGGCTTAGAGCCTTCGAAAATTACATCCAGCGCACAGCAGATGATGTCAAAATGCCAAAACGCCAAAACGGCTTTTAGGTTGCTGTGCGGTGCAATGCAAATGAGGACATCTAAAGCACAGGGTCAGTAAGATGGTCATCTAAAGTTTCCGAGTCTCGGATTTTGGAATTATGTCTAAAGAATGCAACATGTACTCTGTCAACTCTTCGAGGATAAAATGCCATGTTCTACTCTTATGCTGCATTCAGTCCCTAAGAAATAATATCAAAAAGGATACGCTAAGATCGAACAAGAATTCCTGCAGATTTTTTATATCCTATTCCTTGTAGGAGAAAACACCGGATACAAGGACAGATACAAATAAATAGTCCTTTAGAGTTTTGATAGATGGACGATGTGACTGTGTAATTAAAGAAACAATTTTCAGTAAAGTACAAATAGAGATGCCATAATCAGCTGTAGGGCGAACCGCAACCACCAGTCTGTGGTGGTCTTTGTCGTCATGGTAATTGCCTGAGACTGGTTGGGATCATAAAATTTGTGGAGGGCACGAAATTGGCAGTACATGTATGAATTTCTCCTGGAGCAGCTGCAACTTGACCAGTGACTTGCCCCAAGCGAGCATCTCCATCATAAGCAATTTTCACACTACAGAGCAGCAAAACCACCCCACTCAAATTGATGTTTAGAGGAACAAAGCTACTTGCTATGAGCATGGAAAATTAAAAGCCATAACTAGCACATGGATATTCTTGATCACGATTAGCAGTAAAACTTCCAGTAAGTTGTGCATATAACCTAGAGCTGTTTGTGTTTAACTGGTTCTTAAACAAAACAGCAAAATAGTCTATAAACAAGATGCTTTATGGAACTCATTTCTCGCGGTGGAACATAAGACTTTGACCTGAAAATGTAATCAGAGAATAAAGTCTTACGGCCTTCACTTCACCTATTCTTTACCTGCTAATCACCCCAAAAATCCAAAGTTTATGAAGATGCAACACAACAAATCAAATTTAACACCAGCAAGAATGACTACCTCTTAAAATTCAGAGCTTCTACTCATCATCTGTATCATCGCTAGTTTGCCCAGATTCATCCTCATCCCTGTAAAAGACATGATCGATGTCTTCATCCTCATCATCACTTTCATCAGCTTGACGCTCGTGAAGAGAATCTCTAGTTTGATCATGTGTGGCCTTGTCAATCTGTTGGAAGACAACATTTACCAAAATTAGAGCCTGTCAAGCTCGAAAAATTATCTGACCAAAGAAAGAAAGAGCCTAAACCTGAGCAGCAACAAGCTGCAGCCGACCAACTAACTGCAGTAACGGTTGGATGGCCGCCCCTCTAGCTTTTGCAGTCTACAAGGGAAAAATGATCACCATCAGACAACCATAACCCAAGAACAGTAAATAATGGGAAGCTCTACGGAGAGTCTGAGAAGTAAAATAATTTAGATGAAGCAAAAAAGAAACCAATGCAATTCTTTCATATCATTGTTGATGCCACCTACTCCTAGAGGAAAGATAGACAGGACTTTTCCTAGAACCAGAGAGTACTTACTCTTCAGAACACCAGCCATAATTACCCCTTTCCCTCATACCACTTTTACAATTCAATGAAATCGACATACATAGAGGCGATTTAAGTTATTTATGAACCTACTTTGCATCAGCAGCAGCCATTTTTTTTTTAGATATCTAACTTAGAAGCATGTGAATTCGCAAATAATTTCATCATATTAGACATTTATGAGAAATGTATACAATGATCCAGCCCCAATTACACTCATCGCTTACATTGGTTTTAGCATTCAACAGAAGTACATAGAAAATAATGTATACATGAAACCGTAGAAATTTATACTACCAATTTTGTGGTTCTGAGTTCAGACTTGTGGATAACTTACTGATGAGATAGTCACCAATTTGAAAAGAAAAGATCGACCACACTGATTCTAAACTTGAATAAACAAAACTCCTATTCTAAGAAAAGAACTTGCAAAAGAAACAAGAGATAGGCTAAGCTTTGATCAAGAAAAACATGGACTAAGCTCTTGCTTACCTAGGGAAGCTAACACATAGATGCTTACATTGCATTATTCTCATGGAATCATTTCATGCAACTGATTAATTAACCTTTTGGCCAAGGAGAAAAGGCTTTGTCTTGGCATAATTCCCAATCAGAAACAAGAGACCCATCATGGTTGTCAATTTGCTTTTGATAACCAGACAAACTAGGAACAAGATAATGTCACAACAATAACATGCAGACTTGTCAATACATGGAGAGGGCCGCAAAAGGTTAGAGGCCGAACAAGGGAGACATATCATATTATCAAAACATTGGACTAAAAAGCAGACAAGTATTACTGGCCAACAACGGCGAAGTAAAAATGTTTTAGCAAGGCATTTAATCATTGAGGGGCCTATCCAAAAATCACTCATCAAGAGAACAAACTAACGAAAAAATCGGCTGATTTTACGTCAATGAACTTGTTACCTTGCCCAAAGAATAAAGCCAAATAATCGCGCACCTGCACGCGGGTACGGTGGGGTCTAGCCCCACCCGATCATTCCATTATTTACTCAAAGGAAAGTTCACACTTTTAAGCTGGCCCACCTCCTCCCATTGTTTTTATGTAGGACAAAGAGAAAAGCACTTATTTTGTTTTAACAAACAAAACTCCAACATGACCCATCTTGCTCGCAATATGAATGGGGAGATCTCCATTCATGTCCCGTTCTCGGGTCAAATATTCAGTTTCTGGCTGTAAGAATTGGAATACCCAGGCGTGATCCAGGTGAGCTGCTACATGGAATACATTGCCCCCGCTGGAGTCGGTCATTGCGAATAGCTTCATGTTTTTCTTGAGTATCAGGGCGAATAAATCTGGAATCAGGAGCTCCAAATTAGGATGGTTGGAGTTTGGTTGGTCTCAATATATTTAAACCCATTTTGGAATAGGGACATCTTCGACGTACCTTAATCACTACTAGTATTGATAGTCGACAATAACAGATTAGATTGCAGTACCAAATCTAGTTAATGACATCAACATGTACTTAAGATTTTACTATAAAAATCTTACTAAATGACAGCAATTTATATGGCATTTCCACGCCATGAAGTATCTATAGAGTTGGCAGACGTAATGCAAGCTAGGGCAAGATCGAGGAAAGGAAAATGATCTTTTCATATTATGTTCGTTGAATTCTGGCAAGTATCAAGCAGACTTATTTAATTGTCAAGAACATTGCAACAGCCTCCACAGCACCGTACCGAAATCCCCCTTAAAATTGTTCCACCCTCTCTAGATTCAACGTCATCTTCTTCGTAAAGGTACACAGCACTTATTCAGCTCAATTAAGAAATTATGTATTTACCAAAAATTTTGAGTAAAATCTAAGTAAAATTTGTGACCAGAATCTATTTCTAAGATAGTAGAGCTTATAAATCACAAATTACAGAAAGGAAAAGGCTCCACCAAAATAAAAAAATAAAAAAATTTGGCCCCAACTATGAAAATTTGGAGGTTCTAGTAAAGAGATTCAATAATGTGAGAGAGGTGTTTCCATTGTTTGAGAATATTCCAACGGTGTTCGAGGATTGTGGGTGGCCATTGGACTTCAAAGACAGGTGAGAGTGCTTTAGAGATGACCTCATCCTTGGGGATTGTGCTACTCAATCCCATTATATCTTTTGAATGGACCAAATAAATTTTGTGAGATTTTAGTGATTCTAGGAAAGATATTTTTACTCAATAAATCACATTATATGTTCTATCTTGTATGTGCATTGCATGGAGTCATATATATCCTAGTTATAATGACCACATATTTAAGCTGTGATGACACAACACAAAACAAAACAAGTCTCATTTCACCGCTATAAAAAAACATCCATAATACTAAAAGTTCAGTGAACTTGCAAATTAATCTAGACCGTTGTAACATCTACATAAATAAATAATGATTTTTTCTTTAAGAATTCTCTCTAAAAGTGATTTATAGGGCTCCAATGTTTAAGGGATTGATTATTTTCCTCACAAAGAGTGTTTTTCTTCCACTTTCCATTTATTTTGCTTCAAATTAGGATTTATGTTTGCCTCGTATACCATGACTTTTGTTCAGACATTAGTTTTATTGAAATTAGTTCTAATGAGTTTGAAAAACTGCAAATGAGCAATTATTGAAAATTCTAACATTTCTATAGTACTTCCTATAAAATATACTCTAATAATATTATTAAGTACAGATTAAGAATTTTCTAACTCGTTGTCGAGTCCTCTATATTTTACATTAATATATAGCATGAATAAAGAATTTCACATTTATTTTATTCAAAAGAGGAAATTTTATATGAAATAGAATACTATTTTACCAATTATTTATAATAAAAAAACATATTTCAGTTTTACACAAATTAAAAAAAAAAAAAAAGTGCTCGCATGATGGATGCCATCATTCTTGAAATTGACGGAGCAATTCAGGCCACAAATTTCGGTTAAGCAATATGGGCAACCGGTTACATTCCAGGTACATTAGTGAAAGAGTGAAAATTATCCAAAAAGTTCTAAATTTATTGTAATTATGTCAATTTAGTTCTAAACATTTTAATTTTATCAATCAGTCTTAAACCTTTTTATTTCTTGCTAATTGAGTCCCACGCGATTGGCACTAATGTAAACAATTTTTAAAGATAATTTTTTTTTTCTAATTTTCCTTTTAGCTTTCTTCTTCTTTTTGTGCCAGCCACCGACTATGGCCAAGCAAGCTAGCCTCACACGCCTCAAGTAAGACGTGGCCGAGCAGGGGGGCTCACCCTCGCATAGTTTTGGCGAGGGTTGGTCTCACCTAACCTAGGGGAGGCCAGGCGAGACCGACCCTCGCTGAGGCTTGGCCTCGCCTAGCCAAGCATCACTTATGGTAAGCAAGGTTAGCTCACCTAGCCATGGCTGGTAGCTGGCCATAGCCTGTGATTGGTAGCCGGCCACTAACAAAAGGAAGAAGAAAGGGGGGAAGAAAGGAAGAAAAATGAAAAAAAATGAAAAATGTATAAAAAATTTCAAAAAATATTAAAATATTATTAAAAATTATTTACGAATTCTGATCAAAATTAGTTAGATTGACTCAATTAGCAAGAATTGAAAATGTTTAGGATTAAATTGACAAAATTGAATGGTTTATGATTGAATTGGTAAAAGTGCAATAGGCTTAGAACTTTTTGGATAATTTTTCTAAGTGAAAGAATATTACTAGATTTAAAGAAATAACCTTACCTCATTTAGTTTATATGAACCTTAAAAAAAAAATTCCTACCATGATAACCTAACTAAAAAGCCTATCTGCAAAAGCCCATGGCAACGCTCGATTCATTCCACAATGTCATCTACTTTTACATTCAATGAAGAATAAACTGAACTATTATTACGAGATTTCAATCAGTAGTACTTCATAAAAGGATTTTTATATATTGGACAGTAAGAATAAGAAATATATAGTAAATCCAATTTCAATGGGATCTTTTGTATAGTTTCTAAAGTGCTTATTAGAATTATGAGCTGACAAACTATGAAACGACCCTTTTACATACATCTTCACTACGTGGTTGAATATGGTAGAATTAGGTTTAATTGTATCATCACAAATAAGTTAAGCCGTTTATAAATGGATTATGAACGTTGTGTGTGCGGGTCGACTTCTACAATCTATTCAATGGGTGCAACGTAAGTTTAGACACATAAATTTATTGGGTATGCTAATTTATTATTTGCATCACATAATACATTGATATGCATTTTCACTTTATGTCTATTTGAAATTGTTTTTGCATGTTCAGTTCAAATAGAGAGCCTCAAACATGTTATGTAGTACAATGTAAATAATAACATGTGCTTGGATTAATAAATTGCGATAGGATAAAAATAAAGTCACTGCATCTAGGGTTGGAATTATACTTGATAGGGAAAATTGTCCAAAAAGTCTTAAATCTATTATATGACGATTAATTCAATCTTCAATCTTTTAATTGTGCCAACTTAGTCATAAAATTTTTAATAACTTACCAATTTATTCATAAATCTTTTAATTATGCTAATTTAATCATAAACCTTTTAACGATTTGTCATTTTAGTCATTCTAGCCAATTTTTCCTAGAAATCATTAACATGGCGGTCTAATAGCACTGGTTATCCTACATGACACAGCTAATGCTAACATGAATAATTTTTGTAATTTTTTTTATATTTCTAATTTTTTTCCTTTTTCCTTACCTTTTCTTTTTCTTTTCTTTTTCTAATTTCTTTTTTTCCTTTTTCCCTTCATCAACCATCAACGGTTGATGCCTGGTGGAGGTTGAGCAAGGGCAAGGGTTGCCCTACGCAAGGGTCGGAGGGCGACCCTTGCTTGAGGCTGGCAGAGGGAAAAATGGATAAAAAAAAGGAATGGAAAAAATGCAAAAAATTAAAAAATATTGTTAAAAAGCCACATAAGCGATCAACATCATGTAGGACAGCTAGCTTTGACTAAATCGTCATGTCAGCGATTTCCAGTAAAAATTGATCGGAATGACTTAATTGGCAAATCTTTAAAAGGTTTAGGACTAAAATGGACATTAAATTAGCACAATTGAAAGATTTAAGACTGAATTGACAGCCGTACAATAAGTTTAGAATTTTGTGGACAATTCTCCCTATTTGATATGACTGTAACACCTGAATGCAATTCACCAATCTGATGATCAATGAACATGTGCTTTTCAAGTAGTAAACTTGGGATCCATGGCGTTAGTAGCCAAAAAATTCCACATAATTGATTATCGTGTGTCTGATGAAGTTTATCTCAATATTGTTAATGGTCAAGGTAATTTAGGCTAGATTACAGTATTGGCTTTTTCTGCAAAGATTATGATAACTGTATTCATTTTAAAAAAAAATCAAAACTTTCTTTCTTTACTTAAATCCACTTTTCTTCATTTCTTCAAAACCTATTGACTATTTGTCATAAACAACGATGTTCCATCAATTTGTTGAGAGTGACGGAACCTTCACCTCCTCTTTTTCCAATGAATAAAGCACACCTGCGCAGCCTACAGGTTTGCTACCAGTTCATAATTCATGCCCTAAATTTTCATTTGTTCATTTTGGTTCATAGCTCTCATTCGCTTCAAACATGGCGTCATTGTTAGATTCCAGATTTTCATGGTCATCAATCTTAAATATTTGCACTTTATAGATTTTCTAATCAAAGATCGACAACACATGAGTTCCTAGCGAAATGGTTGTATTTGTAATATTTAAGCCAATCTATTATGCTCTAATGTGAATAATTTGTTTATTATGCGGCTAAACCGATGGGTATCCAACTACTTTAACAAGCAGAGTAGGGAATTTTAAGTAAAAACTGGTAAGGAGTTCTGGTAAGAGCAAAAAGTTATTGCACAGATTTGGGACGAGTCAGTCTAGAAATAGATAAATATATTTCCACATAAGCAGATTTAGGTACGTACCGCGTCGTCCACGTACAGTGGCACCAAGAATGGGCGGCAAGCCTTCTATCCTTGATGGTTCCAACGAGAGTGAAAATAAAGCCTCATGTATTGCGGAGTCGTTACTCAGGAGGGCTAGGTACAGGGGAGATTTCTCACTCGCGTTCTTCCAGTACACGGGCTCCAAATCTTCGCTCAACAAATGCGCACCAAGTTGGCGTGACCTCTGAGCACGGCTCTGTGCAAAGCGGTGTTTCCATGTTTGTTCTTCATCCTCAAGAGGAGGTTCTTGTCCTCGACGTTGGGGAGGTCTCTTGCCCGGCGAATCAACATCTCTGCAGCTCCAGTAGATGATCCCCCCAACCGAGCGACGCAGTGGAGTGGGGTTTGTCCCCAATCATCTTGGGCGGTTATGAGGTGGTCACCAACATAATCGACCAGAAGCCTTAGGATGTCGTCGTTCTCGGTTGCTGCCCTGTGGAGCAGTGATTCGTTCCATTCCAATCGGGAATTTAAAACGGCAGACCAATCGATGTCCCGCAACAATGGATCATTTACATTGATCATGGAAAGGAACTCGTCAACCTTGCCGCCTTTGATGACGCGCGCCAGTTTTCGAGCATATTCGTAAGCTTTTGCCGGATCTTGTCCCCCCGCGGAAGCCGCCAATGCATTATTCATTATCTCCCGTCGACCTCTCCAGATTTCTTCTTCAGAATCCCTTTCATCCTTTGTCACTTCCGTTAAAGGTCCTCTTTCATCCTTCTTTACCTCCTCCGCGATCGAGTTGTTCGTTCCACCATCCTCCACTTCTATAGACAGCTCTCCTTCCATTGATCCCAAGCTGTGCAAGAAATCTAGTTGTTGAAAAGGAACATGGGTCGTGAAAGAGACGTTATATCAATTAAGTATTGAATAATGCATCTATCTAATTATCTAAACTTCTATAATAGCTAATGGTGCTTCTTCTTTCTCATAATTTCATATGGCATCAAAACTAGAAAACTTCGAGTTTTTGTAAAAGATAAATACATACTACATCTTGATGGGATAATTTAAAGCTGAAACACTCACTAACACAACACAAAGAAGAGAAGGAGACAGATATCCTTTTTGTTTATTTCACCTTTTTTTCACCTTATCGAAAACAACTCCACTTTTATATGCTTCACACATAACTCTTAAACTAAATGACAAATAAATATAGCTAATGTTCTGAGGTGATAAAATCCTAAGAACTTACAAAACATTGATTACACTTAGAAACATGAACAGTCATGAAATAAAAATACGAATAGACTTCTCAAAAACAACACTACAATAAAGAATCTAATTAACTCGAGCATCAAATAGTCAGCGGTATCAATTCACCAAACAAAATCATCGGTATCAATTTTGGAATATCGGCATTGACAACCATTAATATCAGTAACTTCTCCATTGACATCAGTATCTTGTAGTTGATTGACGACATTTGTCGCGACCAAAATTTCGGATGCACCACCTAGGGTTTGGCTAATGGATTACTAAGCCTAAACTTAAGTCGGGCTCTCCCAAGCTTATACCAATTCGCGACTTAAGTTTAAGTTCTTAACATGCAAATTGTAATAAGAGATTTACTGTACTTTTGCGAACTAGAGATTGTGAATTCGGAGGCTTAATTATGCTAAATTTCTCTAACGCCCTTTCGGTACATTTCTCTTTTATTTTGAAAAAAAAGTTTGGCAAGCAACTTGAATTGATTTTAATTTACCTTGCGGGTGCGCAAACCACCAATTTAATATCCAGATAAAGCAGTGAATAAATTACAGGACTTACCTTATGGCATCGAAAGCATTTGCAGTGTTAGATCAGAATTCACATCGACAATTCTAATTATGATTTCTAATTAATACGCAATTACTTTTTTTTTTTAGTTCTTACTTATTTAATGAGAATCATGCTTTACGCAATGCATGCCATTAATCTAATATTAAATGATATGACATGGCAACATGACCTAAACTATATGACATGAAATATTTTGTGTTTTCTTAATGAGCATGCAATCTATCCTAGAGAAATTAATTTATTCAAAGACAATTTTTTTGGATTTTCCTCGTGAAATTTGAAATTAAAAAAATGCAATAATTAAATGTGCAATCTAAATTAATCAAATGACTTAATTCTAATGATGAGCAATTTCTAATTAAATGAACCTAGCAACCAACACTAAATGACATGCATTTCATGAACCTAATTCTATATGACATGCGCATGATTTTTTTTTTCATTTTTTATAAAAATTCGTAATTAAAAGTGCTAAAATATAAAAATCTAACTAAAGTGAGATATTATCTATTTTAAGTTAGGAATAGACCAATCTGAATCCTATTTTAACCTAGAAAATTATCTCATCATGCAATTTAATCCAAAAAATATTATCTAACCTAAATACTACATGCATTTTAATATAACTAAAAACGAATCTAACTATTCTACCATGCAATTCTATCTAGGAAAACAATTATAATCTACATGATATGCAAAATGCAATTTTTTTGTATTTTTTTTTGGAATAAATAAAGCAATTAAAAAAAATAAACACCAAATCATCCATGGTAATCAAAGATAAAATGATATCTAATCAAATCTGATTATTTCCCTAACAAAATTAATAAATTGATCTTATCAAAATATCAATTTTATTCCCGTGATCAATTATCCCATCTAAAGCCTTATAGATGGAGCAAAAAATCCGTGTGCGGTTGCGAATTCGGTGGTACGTCGGGAATTTCAATTATGCATGGAGAAATATTTCAAAAAATAAAATAAGATAAAATAAATCTACCCAATAAAATAAAATAAATCTACCTAATTTGATTTTTTTTTTCCAAACAAGGCTTGGCGGCCGTGGTGGTGCGTGGCCAAGGGCGGGTGGAGTGGCATTCAGAGCTCTGGCAAAGGACGGCAGCCGGCGTGCAGGCGGACCGGCTCGGGGGCTAGCGCTGGCACGGTGGTGCGAGGAGACCGGCGGCGGGGAGGTGCGACGGCAGTAGCGGCGACATAGCTCGGGCGTCGGCACTGGTGCAAGGGGCAGGGCAACAGGTGTCGGTCCGGTAGAGGCTGCGTCACGGCTGGGGCGGAACGGGAGCGGCGAGGCAGAATAGGGACTGAGTCACGATGAAGCAGGGGGGCTGCTGCTTCTGGCGTTGGGCTGCAACTGCGTCGATCGAAGGCGGAGGCTGGCGGCAGAGGGCTCATGTAGAAGCTACAGGTCGGCGATGGTGCACGGCAGTGGCTGGCGGAGACGCGGCCAGGAGCAGCAACGCGGAGGCGTCAGGTCATCGCGGATCGGCACGGTGGGGCGGCAGTGCGAGCTCGCGGGCAAGGGGGAACCCTGGTGGTGACGCGGCATGAGCAACAGAGGAGAGGGGGACGTTGGGCGTTGTAGGTCGCTCAGGCGCGGGAGCGGCGACTTCTGGTGTCGAATTGCAGCAGTGGCGACGCGCGGATGCACGGTGACTCGGGGTCGTGTTCTAGCACGACAGATCTGGATAGAGGCGGCGTCGCGACTTCGGGGGCGCGGAGCAACGGTGGCCGGCAAAGCGACGTCTGGAGTCGAGCAAGGGTGTCGCGGGTCAGCAACAGCGATCGACAAGGAAACGGTGGCTTCACGGGGAGACGAGCGGTGGTAGCCGGCGCGGTGACCGGCGTGAGGGTGGCCTGCGGGTTGCTGGCGGAGCGGCTGTGGTGACCGGCGCAGCGGAGGCCGGTAGGCGGAAGTGTCGCGGCTGGGGGGCGGAGCAGAAGCAGCGGCGTCGACGCTCGGGGCTGGCTCCCTCTCCTTCCTCTCCTTTTTGGTTTTTTCCTTCTTTTTTCTGTTTTCTCTCTCTCTAGCTCACATCACCTCTCACCCCCCCCCCCCGGTTATCGTCGTGTGGTGAGTTCTTTTTACAGGGAAAAGAGAAACCCCCCACGAGAATTCAATTAAAGCTAGAGCACGTGATGTTCGTTGAATTTTTTTTCTTTCGTAAACAATTTCAGCCACATGATGGGATCAACCGCACTTGTCTCGATTCGCGACCTACCATGCATTTCGTCACGCAAGAATTATCCGCACGCACTCAAGCTTGCTTGTCTAAGCCATTGGGTTCTATTAGAATATTTTAATAATAATTTAGTGACTCCCAAGGGTGTCTGCATTCAAAGATCTCTCGCATGCTAACGAGTATCATTTGGGCTTGAGATCCATGCCTTTTGTCCTCTTTCTTTATTATATGATTTAGACCAATGTGATGTTGAGTTAGATTACTAAACGAGGCGATTGAGAATCATTTAGAGGGCATTTTCAACATAATCTCACGGATCTCTTGCCGTGGGACTTGGAACTCTTAGGTGAAGACGATTCCATCCCACCTGCAAGAATGTTTAAGGCCGTTGTTCTTGACGACGATCTCATCCCCAAGCTCCTCCCACAAGCCTTTAAGGATTTTGTCATCCCTGAAGGTGATGGGGGTCCCGGCACCATCTTTGGCGAAGGCCAGTGCTTGCGCTGTCTTCTATTTTCATTTATTTTGATTGCTTCGCATTAACATGTGATGTCAAAGAGGACATTTGCCGACATTCTTTGTTAAGGCTAACGTGGGAGCTGACTGCAGTTGTCTGTGTCTCGCAGCTAGACAGTTCAACTCGGTGGAGCACCCGTCGAGAAGCTGGACAAGGAAAGCTCGCGCATGCGTACGCCATCGTCCAGGGCAACGCGCCAGAGAAGATCCCGAACGAGATCAAGTTCGAGGCGGGTCCAGACAGAGAGAGCGTATGGCCAAGAGCATGAGCGAGTACTTCGCCATGGACCGGGTCGAGAACAAGGCCAGCAAAGAGAAGGGCATGGGAATGTTGAAAGCCATAGAAGCCCATGAACCTATCAAATAACTTATGCTTGGAAACACTATCCAAATTAAAGCAGTAGATATATTTAATCAATTTTGGACGTTTTATTTTAGTGAGGTTCATATGGGTTCCACATAAACCTATCAAATATAGCGATTTAGATTAACTTAGTACATATAGCACAATTTTGATGTATAAACATAAATGAGTTAGCGTCATATTTTATATTAAGTGGAATTTGGACTTATAATTCTAGTGAATTCAATATGGATCCTATGTGAACTCATCAGATTTGACAATTTAGATCAATTTAGGACATACAACACACTTTTGACAAAGACTTGGAAATGAGTTAGGGCCTTATATTTATTAAGTAGAATCTAGACTTTTAATTCCAGGGAGTTTTATATAGGTCCCACATGAACCCATCAGATTTAGTGATTTGGGTTAATTTAGTACATACGGCGTAATTTTGATGAAAGAGCACTATATTTATATTAAGCTGATTTGAACTTTTAATTTTTGTGAGTTTCCTATGGATCCCACATGAACCCATCAAATTTAGCGATTTAGATTAACTTAGTATATACAACACAATTTTGACGAAAACTTAGAAATGACATAGCATCGTATTTATATTAAGGAGAATCTAGACTTTTAATTCGAGTGAGTTTTATATAGGTCCCACATG
Source organism: Eucalyptus guilfoylei (assembly GCA_016097605.1). NCBI lineage: Eukaryota > Viridiplantae > Streptophyta > Magnoliopsida > Myrtales > Myrtaceae > Eucalyptus > Eucalyptus guilfoylei. The sequence goes on from CM027867.1 coordinate 36,524,636, forward strand.
AACCCATCAGATTTAGCAATTTGGGTTAATTTAGTACATACGGCGTAATTTTGATGAAAGAAAACTATATTTATATTAAGCTGATCTGAAGTTTTAATTTTAGTGAGTTTCCTATGGATCCCACATGAACCCATCAAATTTAGCGATTTAGATTAACTTAGTATATACAACACAATTTTGACAAAAACTTAGAAATGACATAGCATCGTATTTATATCAAGGAGAATCTAGACTTTTAATTCAAGTGAGTTCCACATGGATCCCACGTGAACCTGTTAGATTTAGTGATTAAGATCAATTTAGGACATACAACACACTTTTGATAAAGACTCGGAAATGAGCTAGGGTCATATTTATATTAAGCACAATCTGGACTTTTAATTCTAGTGGGTTCCATATGGGTCCCACTTGGACCCATTGAATTTAGCAATTTAGATCAATTTAGTACATACTACACAATTTGAGGAAAGAGCACTACATTTATAGTAAGCAAAATCTGAACTTTTAATTCTAGTGAATTTTGTATGGATCCCACGTGAACCCATCAAAAAATTTAGTGATTTAGATTAACTTAGTACATACAACACAATTTTGACGAAGACTTGAAAATGAGGTACTGTTGTATTTATATTAAGGGGAATCTAGACTTTTAATTCTAGTGAGCCCATTAGATTTAGCGATTTAGATCAATTTAGAACATGCAGCACACTCACCAAATAACTTATGCTTGGAAACACTATCCAAATTTAGTGATTATTTTTAGGAAAATATTTTCTAAATTATTTATTTTCTGCGAAATATAATGCATCTTGGTAAGAAGAAAATATTCAGTGATCAGAACCCTTCACACTCAGTCTCCCTCTCTCTCTCTATATATATGTCAGCTTCAATTCAGCCTCTTCATTTCACTCCCAATTCCCAGAGACCAACTTCATCACTACTACTCAAGTCTTTCCAGATCATCACTCCCTTCTCAGTTTCAGCAACTCTGTTAGGATCCAGTCATGAGTGTCGTCACTTTCGACGTAGAGGTCACGTCCCCCATTCCCCTAGCCAAGATGTTCAAGGCCTTTATCCTCGACGCCGATAACCTCCTCCCCAAGGCCCTCCCACAAGCTGTCAAGAGCATTGAAATCCTCGAGGGCGATGGAGGTACCGGGACCATCAAGTTGATGACTTTTGGTGAAGGTTAGTCCATCCGTTTTAGGAACTTAGGATTGCTCTGAATCAAGGCGGTTTCAACCTTATGGAACACTATAATGAACATTGAAAAAGATAGAAATATGACTCGGTTACTTAAGATGTTTCTAACCGTTTGACTTGACACAAGTGATTATGTGACTCGATTTTGATCAGGCAAAGTCAGGCCATGTCTAAGTCAATCGTATTGGATTGCGGTCGGAACAATTGGGTTAATTCCTAAATGGCCTAATCGACACCATGAAGATTGGTGCTCGTGATGTTGAAACCTGCGAGTTCTAAATGTGAATGTGACTTTTTGTTACTTTGATAGGCAGTTGGTACAAGACAGCGAAGCACAAGGTCGAGGCCCTGGACAAGGAGAACTTTACCTACTGCTACTCAATCATCGAGGGCGAAATACTGGGCAGCACCTATGAGAAGATCAGCCATGAGTTGAAGATCACCCCGTCGCCCGAGGGAGGCTCGGTGTTGAAGAGCACGAGCAGTTACTTCACCATTGGCCATGAGGACATCACCGAGGAGGAGATCAACGCCGGGAAAGAGGAGGCGTCCGCAATGGTCAAGGCCATCGAGGCTTATCTCGTGGCACACCCTGATGCCTATTGAGCTGATCTCATCGTTATCTTTTATTGTTTATGTAATGTGTTAAATATGTCTGGTTGTGCTGAACTGAAAAGGAGACAAGTAGTGTTTGAGTCACTCTGTTTGGAGCTAAGCATGTTGGGCTGGTGAGTGTTGTTGTTCTAGGTTTGCTGAGAATAAGAGAATAAAAGGTGTGACAGGAATCTGGTGCAGTGGTTTTGTGGAATTTGGTAAACTATGCTACGTGTTTATACAAAGCTTGTAGAATGAAATTCTCTAATTTTACTATTTTTTTTTTTACAAGGAGAGAATTCATGAGTTACAAATAAAACGCCAAATGGCCAACAAAATACCAAACTTTGGTCCAATATTTCGAATTTGGACTAACATCTAAAGCTATCAATGTGGCACAATCTTTCATAAACCACAATAAGTAAGATTGTTAAGAAAAAGTACATTCTTATAATATATCAAGAAAGCTATCGAAAAACATAGTTGAATGTGTCTAGGGTTTGGACTCATCTTATTATAACACTTGGGCTATTCGAAAGTCTATTTAAGCTAATCCTATCATATCTCTTGATGGGGACATTGAATTAGAGATCAAATGATTCAACAATAATAATATATAAAAAAAAGAAGAAGAAGAAGAGAGAAGCAAAGTATAACGGAAAGGCAGCCGGCTCCACCTTCCCCAAACTTAGACGATAAGCTGATCCTTGGACACCCCGTTGCCGACCCGATTTTGACCCAGTCAAACCGCCGGTTTTAGTGAAGTTTGAATCAACCTTAAACCAATTGAAAGGCCTTGCTCCAAATGCCGTGACATTAGGGTGCTGCTTGCAAAGAAATAAAAATTATGTGATGTTGATATCGTGTGACATGCTGACGTAATATTATTAATTAATCAAGAATTCTCGTTTGCTACATATCAAACGACATTCAATTAATACACTTTTCTCCAAACAAGGGTATTTCCTTATAATATCTATTCAGCAAGTCACATAGTAGTCCGACCAAATCATTATTAGATCAAACTCCACAACAATCAATTCAAAGGGATGGCCGCCCATGTGAACATGAGAATGTGCTCTCTCTTGTGTTCATCTTTTGGAACATCATCTTTGACATTTCGACTTGAATCTGAAAGGGACCGAAACCATTTTCATGACCAAAAGAACAAAAGAGACCAACTTAACTACTCTTCTACATTCCTTTAGGCTGCAAATCCTTGACCATTCTATTTTCCTCAAACGTGACTCTTGCCAAACTAAGCCTACCTATTCACACAATTCTAACCATAAATAGGAGGCATCGACAGGACTCAGAAGCATATCACTTGTTTGAGATTATTTCTTTCTCATCGCTTAGCTAATAGCCATGGCGGCAACCAGCATCACACAAGAGCTCACATGCCCAATCGCTCCGGCTCGCATGTTCAAGGCCTTGATCATTGAGTCGAATGCCCTGATCCCAAAGCTCCTTCCTCAGTTCATAAAGAGCGTGGAGCTCGTGCAAGGCGATGGAGGAGCCGGGAGCATCGAGCAAGTTAACTTCACCGAAGGTACGTAGACTCAGCATACATCATTCTTTTGGATCCTCTCTCAAGTGATGAGTTCAGGGAATTTATTTCTCATTCGGTAACAAACGCAGCTAGTCATTTCAAGTATGTGAGGCACAGGATCAACGAGCTCGACAAGGAGAACTTCGTTTGTAGGTACACGATGATTGAGGGTGACGCACTGGGCGACAAGCTTGAGTCGATTGATTACGAGGTCAAGTTTGAGGCCGCCAGTGACGGAGGGTCAGTGTGCAAGATGACGAGCAAGTACAACACCAAGGAGGCATTTCAAGTTGAAGAAGAGGAAATCAAGGCTGGGAAGGAGAAGGCCATGGCCATATTCAAGGTCGTGGAGTCTTACCTCCTAGAGAACCCACAGGCCTACGCCTAGGACATGTTCCAACGCCCTCCTCGTTAAGAATATTGTTTGTAATTCTTTGCCATGATTTAGGTTTACACATAAGAATTTGTTGGGTGTCGCACAAAAGCTCTTGCTCTCAAGAAGAGCTACCATATCTTCTTTACTTTGTCTTGTGATTTCAACCGACCAAATTTTGATCTGCAGCATTTAGAGCTCGCTAGAGTTATGAAAACCAAGCTCTTCGAAATCGGATTTAAATTCTTGAGCTTGGACAATTGGAACGTGAGATAAAACAGAAATGAGCAACTGCATCTCTCGATTATTTGTGATCATATCGACATTACATGCAGACCAACAATTTATAGTATCCGGCAATTTGTACTCAATTTGGATCAAGACGTATAGAAACTCTGCAAAATCAAAAATACGATCAACCGAGAACACTGCAAAAATTGGAAATTGAATACAGCAGCCATTCTCGTTTCTCCCTTTTGAACCTCTCAACTTTCGTTGTTTGTCTTACCCAAGCAGACGGGTTACCATTGGGGAACTTGGAATTCGATCGTCATATCTCATGTTTTCTGTGTAAAACCATATCATTTTAATGTTGTCAAATGTCTCAAAAGCGACCTCTTGGCTTTAGCTAAGTTCACTTCACATATAACTAGGTTTAGAACCTTTGATAATTATATCTAAGTATACAGCAGATGATGTCAAAATGCCAAAATGGCTTTTAGGGAAGATGGTCATCTAAAGTTTCCAGATCTCAGATTTCTGGAATTATAGCTAAAGAATATGACATGCACTCTGTCAATTTATCGAGGGCAATATGTAATGTTCTTCTCTTATGCTGCATTTGGTCGATAAGAAATAAAGTCAATAAGGATATATTGAGATTAGACAAGAAGTCCTGCAGATTTTTTGTATCATATTCTTTGGTCGAGTAAACACCAGATACAAGGACAGATACAGATATACTGTCCAGTCGAATGTTTGATAGACAGAGGATGTGATTGTCTAATTAAAGATACAATTTTCCAGAAATGTATATATACAGAGCCATAATCCACCATACGGCAACAACCACTAGTGCAACAGCGAGGCTGGGTGGTCTCTGTCATCATGGTGATTGCCTGAGACCAGCATACGTGGTCGGGATCATAAAATTTTGGAGGGCAAGATACTGGCAAGCATGCGGATGAATTTCTCCTGGGGCAGCTGCAACTTGACCAGTGGCTTGCCCCAAGCGAGCATCTCCATCTTGAGCAAGTTTCACGCTACAAAGCAGCAAAAGCACCCCACTCAAATTGATGTCTAGAGGAACAAAGCTACCTGTAATGAGTACATGGAAACTCTTGATCACGATCAGCAGCAAAATTTCCAGTAAATTGCGTATATAACCTAGAACAAGTGGTTCTTATTTGAAACAGCAAAATAGTCCGTATACAAGATGCTTTTATGGAACTCACTTTCTCGCGGTGGAATATAAAACTTCACTTCACCAATTCTTTACCCCCTAATTACCCCAACAATCCGAAATTTATGAAGATGCAACAAGACGAATCAAATCTCACACCAACAAGAATAGCTACCTCCTAAGATTTAGAGCTTCTACTCATCATCTGTATCATCGTTAGTATGTCCAGATTCATCCTCATCCCTGTAAAAGACGTGATCGATGTGTTCGTCCTCATCATCACTTTCATCAGCTTGAAGCTTGTAAAGAGAATCTCTAGTTTGATCACGTGTGGCCTTGTCAATCTGTTGGAAGACAACGTTTACCAAAATTATAGACTGTCAAGCTCAAAAAATTATCTGAAGCAAAGATATAAAGGGCCTAAACCTGAGCGACAAGCTGCAGCCGACCAAGTAAATGCAGTAATGGGGTTGGATGGCCGTCCCTCTGGCTTCTGCAGTCTACAAGGGATACAATAATTATATAAATCATACCATCAACCATAACCCGAGAACAGCAAATAACGTGAAGCTCTACGGAGAGTCCGAGGACGAAAATAATTTAGATGAAGCAAAAAAAGAAACCAATGCAATTCTTTCATATCATTGTTGATGCAACCTAGACCTAGGGAAAAGATAGACAGGATTTTTCCTAGAACCAGAGATTACAGAACTCTTCAGAGCTCTAGCCATAATTACCCCTTTCCCTCATACCACTTTTACAATTCAATGAAATCGACGGATGTAAAGGCGGTTATATTTATGAATAGAGTTTGCATTAGCAGCAGCCTTTTTTTTTTTCTTTTTTCTTTTTTCTTTTAGATTTCTAACTTAGAAGCCTATGAATTCGGAAATAGTTTCATCGAATTAGACATTTATGAAAAATGTATATAACAACCTAGCCCCAATTACCCTCGTCACTTACATTGGTTTTAGCATTCAACAGAAGTATATAGAAAATAATGTATACATGAAATCGTAGAACTTTATCCTAACTTAGATTGTGGGGTCCAATTTTGTGTTTCTAAGCTCAGACTTGTGAAATAACTTTATGATTAGATAGTCACCAATTTGAATAGAAAAGATATTTGACCACTTTGATTCTAAACTCTAATAAACGAAACTCCTATTCTAAGTAGTCGGTTGAAAGACTTGAGTAAGCTTTTACTTGCCCAACATTGGTTTTGAAGCCACCATGTCTCACCTAGGCACGGAGAACTACTATACTCTCCTAACCTACAGTGGCCAAAGTGGCACCAACACTGACACGCGACATGACACGACACGACGTGATACACTGACATGTTTCTAAAAAAATAGAGAATTCCAACACGTTAAAACATGTTGTATATTAAAAGTATATTTTTATATATACATAATAAATTATTATTTTTATGATTATTTAATCAAATTAATTTGATTTAAATTCATAAATAAATTATTAAAAAAATAGGCTAGCATGAATTTACACTAAAAAGATTAATTCAACATTTGTTAATATTAGTTATTGTTTTAATTTGACAAATTTAACTCCATTCCAATAATCCATATAACTTGGAGGAAAAAAAAAGAAATCCACATTCTAGTCTTGCGTGTCAGAAGAAAAGAGAAAAAAAATAAATTTAAGGGGTGAATTATGTATCACAATAAGTGAAAGTCAAAAGAGAAGAAAGATGAGGTTTTTCTTCTTCCACCTATTTTAAATTTTTTAAATTTTTTTTACATATTTACATTTAGACTCCTTATTTATTAAAAAAATTTAAAATTGACTCAGTGCGTGTCAGAATCACATATCAGAATTCTAAAGTGGCGTGTTGGAATTTCGAACTCGAGTGTTGGAGAGTGTCAAGAGAGTTGACAAAGTATCGAATTTTCTAAAACCTGTTAATTGAGTATTGGAGAGGGTCAGATATATGTTGAAGTATCCGACATTATACAAAGGTTTTCAGATAGTATCAATGCTTCCTAGGCGGTAGCCAGCTTTGAAGAAATGACGTGGTGTTTAGCTTCACCACCAACAAGCCCCCCGATTCCCATCCTATCCTTTTCTTCGTGGATAGGAGGGAAGACGAGGGATTACAATGGGCAGTCCAAACGCTCAGGGGTTCTTCCCCCAGAAAGAGTCCCTTGAGCCATTTAAAGAATTGCTCGAGTCCCGAATAACTTTTTGATGAGATAGTCACCAATTTGAATAGAAAAGACACTTAACCACGTTGATTCTAAACTTAAATAAACAAAACTCCTATTTTGAAAAAAGCACTTGAAAAAGAAACAAGAGATAGGCTAACCATTAATCAAGAAAAGCATGGAGTAAGCTCTTGCTTACCTCAGGAAGCTGACATATAGATGCTTACATTGCAACATACTCATGGAATCATTAACCTTTTGGCCGAGGCGAAAGGATTTGTCTTGAGATCATTCCCGATAAGAAACAAGAGACCCATCATAGTTGTCAATTTGCTTTTGATAGCCAGACAAAACTAGGAACAAGATAATATCACAACAATAACATGCAGACCAGTCAACGCATGGAGAGGGCCGCAGAGGATTAGAGGCAGCACAAAGGAGAGATGCTTTTAAGGAAAATGGCCAAAGCTTCCCTCCCTCTCTCCAGAGTCCATGAGGAGATAGTTAAAACTCAAAATTTTAAAAAGAAAAATTAAAAAAAAAAAAATTGAGTTTCAAAAGCTTTATGTTGCTTTAGGAAAAGGAGGGGGATAATTCAATTCAATTCAATCCTAAAGTTCATCATTTGTCGTATGGGTAATTTATTGGGTTTTGAGGGGTTTAGCTTTTTTAATTTTTTTTTGGCTAAAACTTGGGGGGTTTAGCTTTTTATGGGAGGAGAGATGGTTTCAAGGAAAGCCGAATAATTTGCTTTTTCCACCGCAGCGGAAGTTACTCTACGGCCAAATTTATGGAGGGTCGATGTCTGTAGAGGAAAATGATACAAATGATCGCTAAACTTTAACTTAATATACAATGTGCTGTTTTAACTTTTAATTTGTTTAATATAGTTCTTGAATTTTTAGTACATGTTCAATTAATCCATGAATTATATAACAATATTTAATGTTGTCTGTGATCAAAGAACTATATTGAACATTTTCATACAGTTTAGGGGTTATGTTAAACATATACAAAATTCTAAGGATCATATTGAGCAAATTAAAAATTTATAGATCCTATTGCACATTAAATCAAAGTTCAAGGATCATTTGTGTAATTATCCATCTTCTTATCCCTATAAATATCAACCTTGTACTTTGCCTCCCCTCGAAGCTCCTTCTTTTCATTGCTTTCTTTCTTTCTTTCAAGATTTTTATCCCCTTTTCAGTTTCAGCAAATTCTATTTGGATTCAATCGATGGTGGAAGTTACTCTCAAGGCCGAGATCACGCACCCAATCCCTAAGGCCAGGTTGGTCGAGGCTTTTCTAGGAGCGGGTGGCTTCTTCCCCTATAACCTCCTGCCAGCCGTCACGAATGCTGACATCCAGGAGGCAATCTCGATTGAAGGTACTTGGTCAATTGAAATGTTCCTCGTCATTAAAATCGCATATCCATTGTATTGCATTACGGTTATAAATGGGCATGATCCCTAGATGGCCTAATCAACAACACTAAGATCGGTGCTCATGACGTTGAAAAAAAAAAGAACAAAAGAACAGATATTGGAGATTATGTGATGTTTACTCTCAAGCTCTTTGTTTACACTTTCTTCATCTTTGAATTCCTATCTAATAATCTTGAACCTAATCCTAGATATGAAGAACAAAAAGGCCCTTTTTTTTTTTTTACTGCATAATTTTTCAATGTTCTTACTTAGGATTTTATCTATTGTACATCCTTATTTATTATATGAACTTAAAAAAACAAAAACAAAGGAAGATTTTGAAAAAATAAATAAATAATCTAACAAGTCATCAACGGAAACGGAAGAAAGGGATTGGAACCTTTGGTACGAAAAACTCATAGGACGGATTAGCGCGAATGTCACTTTTGTTACTTCTATAGGCAGACAGCGCAGGACGGCGAGGCACACGGTTAAAGCACAGGACCAGCAGCCCTTCCTCTACAACCACTCGACTGTTGATCGGGATGAGCTGGGCGGAATCTCCAAGGAGATCAGCCATGAGGTGAAGATCACTGCGTTGCCCCTGGAGGGTGGCTCGGTCTGTAAGTACGCCGGCAGGTACTTCACTGTTGGCCCAGGGGATATCCCCGAGGAGGAGATGATGAGGGCCATGAGAGGGAAGGCGTCCGTGATGTTCGATGCCATTGAGGCTTATCTGGAGGTGCCATCAGACGCAGTCCTGTTCGCGTAAGTTCTCGGCCAAGGGGAAATCACCGAGGAGGAGATGATCAGCGCCATAAGACAGGAGACTGCTAGTCCTGTTCGAGTCAGCGCTAGTAGAGTACTGTTCTTGTTTTGTCGTCGAGGGAGTGCGTTGGTCTTTGTCTCTTCGCGAATATGATGGTGGTTCTGGGAGATTTTTTGCAAAATTGCTGTACTTGCTTCGTTCGCAAGCCCAGATGAAGTGTTTTTGGAGTAACCTTTCGTCCGATGTGGTCCTCGATTGAATGATGGACGTAGCGTGCGGCCCCCGTTTTCTCTCCTTTTTAATTTTTTTTCTTTTGGTCTAAGATAGTTGCGTGTGCCCCACTCTGAGTTTCATGCACATACAGCATAATTTGGATCGGGACGCATTGAAGCCCTGCAAAACTGAATACAGCAACCATTTTCGCTTCTCCTTTTGAACTCCCTCGCCTTCCGTTGTTTGTTCTCTTACTCAAACGAACTCGGAATTCAACCATCATGTTCCATTTTTTCTTTGTAAAACTGCATATCATTTTAACGTTATCAAATTTCTCAAAAGCAACCCCTTGGCTTTAGCTGACTTCACTTTTCTTTGAAAAACCCAAATTGATATAATCGTGACAAATTTATCAAAAACTATTTTTTTGACCACCAAAAATCTCAAAATGGTATACATTTGATAAATTTATCCCAAACTGATACATTTGTGACAAATTTACCATATGTTAGTTTTCGTTAAATTTTATTGTCAAATTATTAAGTTAAATGACATGTGACAGTTGACTGGTATATCAATTTGAGATTTTACGCTTCATTTGTCATAGTTTACAATTTTTTTAATTTTTTTGTGATATTAATCCAATTTAGCGGAGGGTATATTTATCACAAATTTACAAGTTTGGAGTTTTTGCGGTCGAATAAATTAGTTTGGGATAAATTTGTCATAAATGTACTAGTTTAGGATTTTTTTTTTATGGTCAATTGGTGTAAATTTGTCACAGGTGTACCAGTTTGGAATTTTTCATGATCAAAAAAATAATTTATAATAAATTTGTCATAGATGTACTGGTTTGAGGTTTTTTTAGGGTATTAACTCCTTTTCATAATGACTGGGTTTAGAACCTTTGATAATTATATCCTGCATATAGCTTATGATATCGAAATGCCAAAATGGTTTTTAGGTTGTCACATGGTTTCAGGACATCTAAAGCATCCCAGGTCAGGAAGATGGCCATCCAAAGTTTCCGAGTCTCAGATTTTGGAATTCATATCTAAAGAATGTGACATATACTCTGTCAACTCATAGAGGGTAAAATGTCATGTTCTACTCTTATGCTGCATTTGGGCACCAAGAAATAAAGTCGAAAAGGATACGTTAAGATCGAACAAGAAGTCTTGCGGATTTTTTATATCACATTCCTTGTATGAGAAAACACCATATACAAGGACAGATACAAATAAACAGTCAATAAAGTATCTGATAGACGGATGATGTGATTGAATAATTCAAGAAACAATTTTTAGGAAAGTATTAATAGAGATGCTATAATCCATTATAAGGCAATAACCACTACCATGACAGCCAGTCTGTGACGGTCTCTATCGTCATGGTGATTGCTTGAGACCAGCACACGCGGTTGGGATCAGAAAATTTGTGTAGAGCACGAAATTGGCAGCATACGTATGAATTTCTCCTGGGGCAGCTGCAACTTGACCAGTGAGTTGCCCCAAGCGAGCATCTCCATCATAAGCAAGTTTCACACTGCAAAGCAGCAAAAACAAATCCAACTCAAACTGATGTATAGAGGAAAAAAGCTACTTGCGATGAGCATGGAAAATTACAAGCCATAATTGGCACATGGAAACTCTTGATCACGATCAGCAGAACTTCCAGTAAATTGCGTATATAAAGTAGAGCTGTTCGCATTTAACTGGTTCTTAATCGAAACAGCAAAATAGACTATATACAAGATGCTTTATGGAACTCACTTCTTGCCGTGGAATAAAAGACTTTTTCCTGATAATGTAGATCAGAGAAAAAGATGTTGCAGCCTTTATTTCACCTATTATTTACCCACTAATTCCCCCAACGAACCAATTTTTTGAAGATGCAAGATGACAGATCAAATTTAACACCAGCAAGGATGACTACCTCTTAAAATTTGGAGCTTCTACTCATCATCTGTATCATCGCTAGTTTGTTAAGATTCATCCTCATCCCTGTACAAGACATGATTGATGTCATCGTCCTCATCATCACTTTCATCAGCTCGACGCTCGTGAAGAGAATCTCTAGCTTGATCGTGCGCGGCCTCATCAAACTGTTGGAAGACAACGTTTACCAAATTTAGAGACTGTCAAGCTCAAAAATTTATCTGACGCAAAGATATAGAGGGCCTAAACCTAATTGACAACAAGCTGTAGCCGACCAACTAACTGCAGTAATGGTTGGATGGCCGCCTCTATAGCTTTTGCTGTCTACGAGGGAAACATAACTTCATAAATCATACCATCAGGAAACCATGACCCAAGAACAGTAAATAACGTGAAACTCTACGGAGAGTCTGAGAAGTAAAATATTTTAGATGGAGCAAAAAAGAAAACCAAGGCAATTCTTTGATAGCATTGTTGATGCCACCTACGCCTAGAGAAAGATTGACAGGATTTTTCCTAGAACTAGAGATTACAGAACTCTTCAGAGCTCTAGCCAGAATTACCCCTTTCCCTCATACTACTTTTACAATTCAATGAAATCGACGTACATAAAGGCAATTTAAGATGACTATGAACAGAGTTTGCATTCGCAGCAGCTTTTTTTTTTTTTTTCAAAGATTTCTAACTTAGAAGCATGTGAATTCAAAAATAGTTTTATCGTATTTGTTAGAATTATGTCTCAAGTTTGAGCGTTTGCGAAATACGATATGCTTGGATAAGTTTTTCCATATTTGAATCACTTGGATAACTTTTTCATATTTAATCGTGAAGATACTTTTTGTCTAAGGAAATAGCACAAGGAAAGAAATCCGCTTTAGGTCCGTATAGTGGACGTCTTCTTCAAATCCTAATCCTGTGATTGGTCGGTCAACAAAGGAGTAATTCGTTGGACTCCTTGTGGTTGCACTAAAGGAAATAAAATTAAATTAAATCAAGGGTTTTTCTTGAGTGAAAAAGAACCGCACGAGAAACAGCCGCCACGGGGTTCTTCGTTGGTGGTGTAGACGCTGCACAGAGAAGATTCAAGAAGCCGCACGGAGGACTTCTTGGACGCATGATGGAGTTGTCTCTCGGCCGCATGAACGTAAATAAGCAGTGGTTTCAAATGAATTTGACACGAGATGCCATTGCACATCGTCTGATTTTCAAATGAATTCTCAGCTTTTCTGTCAAAGGGGGGCAAACCCCATTCCAATGGATCGAAATCCAACAGAGATTTCAGTACTTGGTCCGCTACATCATGAAAAGAGCTATCAAACCTGGAATCTGGCACCATAACCGCAAACCTGCCAAATGTATAGGAAAATATTAGCAGAGGGAACAAGAGATAAATCCGTCCAATGCTGCAATATTTGATATTAACAGCAGGAACGGTAGATTGGGTGAAAGAAAATTCCTTGTTAGAAATCAAAATGGTCAAGGGATGAAAAAAGAAGAAAAGATCTACGAAATAGAACAGCCAAATGCACTAAATCATTTAAGTAACAAAGAACGAAATGGGGGCAGCAAGTAAAAGAACTTACCTTATTTGGAAGAATTAAGTTGAGCAGGAGGGAAAATGTAATTGCAGGAGAAAAGGAAGAGGATGGATCGTCTAAGCCACATTAGGCACCATAAATTTCAGCACCAGAACATTTTGCTAATTCTCCCTTCTACTTCGAAAGTCCCAGACAGCAATCCCAAATCTAGACCCCCATTATATGTCTTGTACAGCCTAACTAATGTGATTAAGCCCTATATTACTGCATGCCACTGTTCACATCCCTGAGGTCAGTTAAAATCACCACTCTCTGCTAATTATCCTAGACTAGGGCTAACGATGAGATAGTCACCAATTCGAATAGAAAAGACACTCAACCACACTGATTCTAAACTGGAATAAACAAAACTCCTATTCTAAGAAAAGCACTTGAAAAAGAAACAAGAGATAAGCTAACCTTTGATCAAGAAAAGCATGGAGTAAGCTCTTGCTTACCTCAGGAAGCTGACAGAAAGATGCTTCCATTGCAATATACTCATGGAATCATTTCATGCAACTGATTAATTAACCTTTTGGCCGAGGAGAAAAGGATTTGTCTTGGGATAATTCCCGATCAGAAACAAGGGACCCATCATAGTTGTCAATTTGCTTTTGATAATCAGATAAAACTAGGAACAAGATAATATCATAACAATAATATGCAGACTAGTCAATATTTCCTGGCAAAGGGTTAGAGGCTGAACAAAGGAGAGATGCTTTTAAGGAAAATGGCCAAAGCTTCCCTCTCTCTCTGGAGTCCATGAAGACAAAGTTAAAACTCAAAATTTTAAAAAACAATTGGGTTGGAGAATCTTTATGTTGTTTTAGCAAAAGAAGGGAGATAATTAAATCAAATTCAATCTTAAACTTAATCATTTGTCGTATGGGTAATTTATTGGGTTTTGAGGGGTTTAGCTTTTCATGGGAGGAGAGATGCTTTCAAGGAAAATGAAATAATTTGTTTTTCTACTACATGCAATTAAGTGGAAGTTACTCTATGGTGACATTTATGGAAGGATTGTACAGGAAAATGATGCAAATGATCACTGAACTTTAACTTAACGTGCAATGTGGTCCTTGGACTTTTGATATATATTCAATTAATTCATGAATTATATGAAAAATGTTCAACGGTGTCTCTAATCTTGAATTAATGAAGGACTACATTAAACATTTTCAAACGGTTCTTGGACTATATTGAACATGTACCAAAAGTCCAAGTACCACATTGAACAAATTAAAAGTTTAGAGACCACATTGCACATTAAATCAAAGTTCAGGGATCATTTGTATCATTATTTGTTTTCTTATCACTATAAATATTGACCTTTTACTTCGCCTCCATTCGAAGCTCCTTCTCTTCACTGCTTTCTTTCTTTCTTTCGAGATTTTAATTCCCTTTTCAATTTCATCAAATTCTATTCAGATTCAATCGATGGTAGAAGTTACTCTCAAGGCCGAGATCACGCAGCCAATCCCTAAGGCGAAGTTGGCCAAGGCTTTTCTCGAAGCCAAGGGTTTCTTCCCCCACACCCTCTTGCCAACCGTCACGAATGCTAATGTCCAGGAGACAATCTCTGTCGAAGGTACTTGATCAATTGAAATGTTCCTTACCATTAAAGTTGCATATCAATCGTATTATAATTGGGCATGATCCCTTGATGGCCTGATTGACAACACTAAGATCAATGCTCATGATGTTGAAAAAAGTAAAAAAAGATATTGAAAATTGTGTAATGTTTACTCTCAAGCTCTTTGTTTACACTCTCTTCATCTTTTGATTTCTATCTAACGATCCTCCATGTAATCCTAGACGTGAAGAATAAAAAGGCATTTCTTTTTACTTGTGTAATTTTTCAATATTGTTACTTAGGATTTTATCTATTGTACATCCTTATTTACTATATGAAATAAAAAAAATAAAAAATAAAAAACGAAAACAAAGAAAGGTATTGAAAATAAATATAAATAAAATAATTACTCATTAACGGAAACGGAGAGACAGGGATTCGAACCCTCAGACTCATACGATGGATTAGCGCGAATATAACTTTGGTTACTTCTTTAGGCAGACAGCGCAGGATGGTGAGGCACACGGTTAAAGCGCCGGACCAGGAGCCCTTCCTCTACAGCCACTCGACCATCCATCGCGATGAGCAGGGCAAAATCTCCAAGGAAATCAGCCATGAGGTGAAGATCGTTGCGTTGCCCCTGGAGGGTGGGGTCGGTCTGTAAGTACACGGGCAGGTGCTTCACCATCGGCCAAGGGGATATCACGGAGGAGGAGATGATCAGGGCCATGAGAGAGAAGGCGTCCGTGATGTTCAGGGCCATCCAAGCTGATCCGGCAGCTTAGTCTTAATATGTTCTCTTCGAATAAGGTCCAGTCGAGCGCTGTTCTTGCTTGTCGTCGAGGGAGTGTGTTGGTCTCGTCTTTTCCGCGAATATGATGGTTCCGGGAAATGTTCTGTAAAATTGCTGTACTTGCTTCGTTTGCAAAGCCCATATGAAGTGTTGTTGGAATAAACCTTCGTCCGATGTGGTCCTTGATTGAGTGATTTTCGAGTGCGGCCCTGTTTTCTTTCTTTCTTTCTTTTTTTCTTTTGGTCTCAATAATTGCGTGTGCTCCTAACCCCGCAAAATCGAATGAATAATTTAAAACCAAATACAGCAACCATTTTCGCTTCTCCTTTTGAACTCCTCTTGCCTTTCATTGTTTCTCTTACCGGAACGAACTCAGAATTCGATCGCCATATTTCATGTTTTCTCTGTAAAATTACCCTATCTTTTAAATGTTGTGAGATGTCTCAAGAGCGACCTCTTGGCTTTAGCTGACTTCGCTTTGCACAATAACTGGCTTTACAACCTTTGATAATTGCATCCAGCAGACAGCAGATGATGTCATAATGCCAAAACGGTTTTCAGGCTACCGTGTAGTGCAATGCAAATGAGGACATCTAAAGCATCCCACGTCAGTGAGATGGTCTCCTAAAGTTTCCGGGTCTCATATTCTGGAATTATAGCTAAAGAATGCGACATGTATTCTGTCTACTCGTTGAGGGTAAAATGTCATGTTCTACTCTTATGTGGCATTCGGTCGCTAAGAAATAAAAGTCGAAAAGCATTCATTAAGATTGAACACATTCCTTGTACGAGAAAACACTAGATACAAGGACAGATACAGATAACAGTCAATAGAATGTCTTAAAGACGGATGATATGATTGAATAATTAGAAAAATAATTTTCAGGAAAGTATAAATAGAGATGCCATAATCCACTGTAAGGCGATAAGCACTACTGCGACGGCCAGTCTGTGGTGGTTTCCGTCGTCATGGTGATTGCCCGAGACCAGCACACATGGTTAGGATCAGAAAATTTGTGGAGGGCACGAAATTGGCAGCATACGTATGAATTTCTCCTGGGGCTGCTGCAACTTGACCAGTGAGTTGCCCCAAGCGAGCATCTCCGTCATGAGCAAGTTTCACACTACAAAGCAGCAAAAACAAATCCAACTCGAACTGAATGTTTAGAGGAACAATGCTACCTGCAGTGAGTATAGAAAATTAAAAGCCACAATTAGCACATGGAAACTCTTGATCATGATCGGCTGTAGAACTTCCAGTAAATTGCGTATATAACCTCGAGCTGTTCCTGTTCAACTGGTTCTTAATCGAAACAGCAAAATAGTCTATATAAAAGATGCCTTTTGGAACTCAGTTCTCGAGGTGGAATATAATACTTTAACCTGAAAATTTAATCAGAGAAAAAGTCTTACGGTCTTTCATTTCACCTGTTCTTTACCCACTAATTAGCCCAACAATCCAAAGTTTATGAAGATGCAACGCGATAAGTCAAATTCAACACCAGCAAGAATGACTACCTCTTAAGATTTAGAGCTTCGACTCAACATCTGTATCATCGCTAGTTTGTCCAGATTCAACCTCATCCCCATAAAAGACGTGATCAATGTCTTCGTCCTCATCATCACTTTCATCAGCTCGACACTGGTGAAGAGAATCTCTAGTTTGATCACGCGTGGCCTTGTCAATCTGTTGTAAGTCAACGTTTACCAAAACTAGAGACTCTCAAGCCAACAGATTATCTGAAGCAAAGCTATAAAGGGACTAAACCTGAGCGACAACAAGCCGCAGCCGACCAACTAACCGCAGTCTCGATTGAATGGCCGTCCCTCTAGCTTTTGCAGTCTGCAAAGGAAACAATAATTATATAAATCATACCATCAGGCAACCATAACCCAAGAACAATAAATAACGTGAAGCTCTATGGAGAGTCTGAGAAGTAAAATAATTTAGATGAAGCAAAAAAGAAACCAATGCAATTCTTTCAGGCCATTGTTCATGCAACCTCCACCTAGAGAAAAGATGGACAGGATTTTTCCTAGAACCAAATATTACAGAACTCTTCAGATCTCTAGCCATAATTACCCCTTTCCCTCGTACTACTTTAGAATTCAATGAAATCAACGTGTATAACGGCGATATAATATATATATTTATGAACATAGTTTGTATCAGTAACAGCCATTTTTCTTTTTTAAATTTCTAACTTAGAAGTGTGTGAATTCGGAAATAATTTCATCGTATTTGTTAAATTATGTCTCAATTTTAGGGGTTTGCTAAACACGACTTGCTTGGATAAGTTTTTTCATATTTTAACCATTTGGATAAGTTATTCATATTTAATGGTGAAGATATCTTTTTCTTATGAAGAAAATAGCACAAGAAAGGAAATCCGCTTTAGGTCCGTACAGTGGACGTCTTCTTCAAATCCTAATCCTGTGATTGGTCGGTCAACAAAGGACTAATTTTGGACTCCTTGTAGCTGCACAAAAGGAAATAAAATAAAGGAAAATCAAGGATTTTTCTTGAGTGAAAAAGAGCCGCACAAGAAATAGCCGCCAGGGGGTTCTTCGTGGGTGGTATGGACGCTGCACAGAGAAGATTCAAGAAGCCGATCAGAGGACTTCTTGGACGCACGAAGGAGTTGTCTCTCGGCCGCACGGACGTGAATACGCAGTGATTTCATGCTGTGAATTTACGTCTAATTGAGTATTTATTTGTAAACATTTTGAATTTGGACTTAAATCTAAGTGTGGGAAACATTCGAGCGTGTAAGCGATTGTAAATTTGATTCTTAGATTGTAGTGAATTATTTGCTGCTAGCTTTTTCCATACACGTAAGTTTCGATACTTGGATCAAATCACGTAAAACTCTGGTGTTCTATTATTCCTTGCTTATTTCTTTGGTTTTTTCGCATTGACTTCATTTGGGAGATCCTATCGTTTCCGCGCTAATATCACAACAATATTAGACATTTAAGAGAAATGCATCTATTATGACACAACCCCAATTACCCTCCTCACTTACATTGGTTTTAGCATTTAACAGAAGTACATAGAAAATAATCACTTACACACTTGAGTGTGTAAGTGATTGTAAATTTGATTTTCCGATTGTAGTGGATTATTTGCTGCCAACTCTCTCCATACATGTAAGTATCGATACTCGGATCAAACCATGTAACTCTCTGGTGTTCTATTATTCCTCGCTTATTTCTTTGGTTTTTTCGCATTGACTTCATTTGCGAGATCCTATCGTTTCCACGTTAATATCACAACAATATTAGACATTTACGAGAAATGTATATATTATGACACAACCCCAATTACCCTTGTCGCTTACATTGGTTTTTGCATTCAACAGAAGTACATAGAAAATAATGTATTCATGAAACCGTAGAAATTTATCCTAACCCGCATTATGAGGTCCAATTTTGTGGTTCTGAGTTCAGACTCATGGAATAATTTTCTGATGAGATGGTCAGCGATTCGAATAGAAAAGACACACAACCATCGTGATTCTAAACTTGAATAAACAAAACTCCTATTCTAAGAAAAGCACTTGAACAAGAAACAAGAGATAGGCTAACCTTTGATCAAGAAAAGCATGAAGTAAGCTCTTGCTTACCTCAGGAAGCTGACATATAGATGCTTACATTGCAATAAACTCATGGAATCATTTCATGCAACTGATTAATTAATCTTTTGGCCGAGGAGAAGGGATTTGTCTTGGGATAATTCCCGATCAGAAACAAGGGACCCATCATAGTTGTCAATTTGCTTTTGATGACCAGACAAAACTCCAAGGACTACATTTAACAAATTAAAAGTTTAGGGATCACATTGCACATTGGATTAAAGTTCTAGGATCATTTGTGTCATTCTCCCTTTTCTTATCACTACAAATATCGACCTTTTACTTCACCTCAATTCAAAGCTCCTTCTCTTCATTCCTTTCTTTCTTTCTTTTGAGATTTTTATACCCTTTTCAATTTAGCAAATTCTATTCGGATTCAACTGATGGTAGAAGTTACTCACAAGGCCGAGATCGCGCACCCGATCCCTAAGGCCAGGTTGGTCAAGGCTTTTCTCAAAGCCAAGGGCTTCTTCCCCCACACCCTCCTACCAGCCATCACAAATGCTGACATCCAGGAGACGATCTCTGTCGAAGGTACTTGGTAAATTGAAATGTTCCTTACCATTAAAATCGCATATCAATAGTATTGCATTATGGTTATAATTGGGCGTAATCCCTAGATGGGCTAATCAACAACACTAAGATTGGTGCTCATGATGTTGAAAAAAAAAGAAAAAAAGATATTGGAGATTGTGTAATGTTTACTCTCAAGCTTTTTGTTTATATCTTCATTTTTGGATTCCTATCTACTGATCCATGACGTAATCTTAGACGCGAAAAATGAAAAGGCCTTTCTTTTTACTTGCATAATTTTTCAATGCACTTACTTAGGATTTTATCTATCGTACATCCTTATTTACTATATGAAAAAAAAAAAACAAAAAACAAAAACAAAGAAAGGTTTTGAAAATAAATATAAATAAAATAACAAGTCATTAACGGAAACGGAAAAAAAGGGATTCGAACCCTTAGTACGAATATACAAATAAACTCGTACGACAGATTAGTTTGAATGTCACTTTTATTATTTCTATAGGTAGACAGCGCAGGACGGTGAGGCACACGGTTAAAGCGCCGGACCAGGAGCCCTTCCTCTACAACCACTCGACCGTCGATCGTGATGAGCAGGGCAGAATCTCCAAGGAAACCAGCCATGAGGTGAAGATCGTTGCGTTGCCCCTGGAGGGTGGCTCGGTCTGTAAGTACGCGGGCAGGTGCTTCACCGTCGGCCAAGGGGATATCACCGAGGAGGAAATGATCGGGGCCATGAGAGAGAAGGCGTCCGTGATGTTCAAGGCCATCCTGGATTATCCGGAGGCGAAATCCATGAAACCCAGTCTGGATTGTCTGGATTATCCGCACTATGTCTACAAGTAAGCGCTCCCCAAGGCGATATGGGGTTTCGTGAATATGATGGTGGTTCTGGGAAATGTCTCGTAAAATTGCTGTACTTGCTTCCTTCGCAAGCCCATATGAAGTGTTGTCCGAATAAACTTTGGTCCGATGTGGTCCTCAATTGAGTAATTATCGTAGCGTGCGGCCCCTGTTTTCTTTCTTTTCTTTTTTTCCTTTTGGTCTCGATAGTTCCGTGTGCCCCCTTTGAGTTTCATGATACATACAGCTTAATTTCGATCGGGACGTATTGAAGCCCTGCAAAATCGAACGAATAATTTAAAACCGAATACAGAAACCATTTTCGCTTCTCCTTTTGAGCTCCTCTTGCCTTTCATTGTTTCTCTTACCGGAACGAACTCGGAATTTGATAGTCATATTCCATGTTTTCTGTGTGAAACTATCGTATCATTTTAATGTTGTCAGATGTCTCAAAAGCAACCTCTTGGCTTTAGCTGACTTCATTTTACATAATGACTGGGTTTAGAACCTTTGATAATTATATCCAGCATACAGCAGATGATGTCAAAATGCCAAAATGGTTTTTAGGTTGCCACGCGGTGTGAGGACATCCAAAGCATCCTAGGTCAGTAAGACAGTCATCTAAAGTTTCCGAGTCTCAGATTTTGGAATTTTATCTAAAGAATGTGACAAGTAATCTGTCAACTCGTGGAGGGTAAAATGTCATGTTCTACTCTTATGCTGCATCCGGGCACTAAGAAATAAAGTCGAAAGGGATACGTTAACTTTGAACAAGAAGTCCTGCGGATTTTTTTTATCACATTCCTTGTACGAGAAAACACCGGATACATGGACAATAGAGGTATCAAAATGAGTCATTGACCCATTTATAGACCCATTTATAGTTAAATGGGTCGTTAATGGGCCAAGCCTTATTTCCCAAAACACCCATAATGGGTTTTAAAAATAAAGAGGCTTAGATATATGGGTCTTAAATTGGTCTGAGAGCAGACCCATTTAAGATCCATTTATCAACCCATTAAAAATGAACCTATTTACAGAGAGACTCTCTATTCTATATTTAACTTTACAAAAATATTTGTTTTATTTTCTTTTCTTTTTTCTTTCTTTTTTTTTTCTTTCTTCTTCCTCCGGTCGCCGGCACGGCAATGGCCGGCGACCGGCCAGGCGAGCCTCGAGCTCAATCTAGCGAGGCGGAGGCCTCGCCGACGCCCAGCGAGGCTCGAGCCTCGCCCGTGGCGAGGGGCGAGCTCAAGCTCGCCCGACACCGGCGAGCCTCAAGCTCGCCGAATCTGGTGAGGCGGAGGCCTCGCCGACGTCCGGCGAGGGGCGAGCTCGAGCTCACCCGACGCCGGCGAGCCTTGAGCTCGTCGGATCTGGCGAGGCGAAGGCCTCATTGACGACCGGCAAGGCTCGAGCCTCGCCGATCTGGCGAGACTCGATCTCGCCGACGTCGGGCGAGCTCGAGCTCGCCGGATCTGGCGAACAAAGAAGAAAAAAGAAAATTTAAAATTTAAAATTAAATTAAAAAATTAAAAAAATAATTAAAAATTATATTTAAAAATTTAATTTTAAAAAATAAAAAATAATTAAAATTCGATTTTTTAAAATAATTATTTTAAAAATTATAAAAATTGTCCATTAAATTTGTGTTCTATAAAACTATTTTAGCAATACCATTTTTTTTAAACATATATATAAGAAATAAGCTTTTTTTAAGTTTAGTTAAATGAGTCGGGTATGGGTCGGGTATGGGTCGGGTACGAGTTGGGTCGGAAAATTTAAATTATACATAAATGAGTCATAAATGGGTTAATGGGTCAATTTGGACCGGACCATTAATGACCCGACCTAAACCCGACCCGACCCATCCGTTTAACACCTCTAATGGATAGATACAGACAAACGGTCAAATAGAGTGTCTGATAGACAGATGATATGATTGAATAACTGAAGAAACAATTTTCAGGAAAGTATAAATAGAGATGCCATAATCCCCTATAAGGCAATAACCACTACCACGATGGCCAGTCTGTGGTGGTCTCTGTCGTCATGGTGATTGCCTGATACCAGCATAGGAGGTCAGGATAAGAAAATTTGTGGAGGGCACGAAATTGGCAGCATATGTATGAATTTCTCCTGGGGCAGCTGCAACTTGACCAGTGAGTTGCCCCAAGCGAGCATCTCCATCATGAGCAAGTTCCACACTACGAAGCAGCAAAAACAAATCCAACTCGAACTGATGTTTAGAGGAACTAAGCTACTCGCAATGAGTATGGAAAATTAAAAGCCATAATTAGTACATGGGAACTCTTGATCATGATCAGCAGTAGAACTTCCAGTAAATTGCGTATATAAACTAGAGCTGTTCGCATTTAACTAGTTCTTAATCGAAACTGCAAAATAGACTATATACAAGTTGCTTTATGGAACTCACTTCTTGCCGTGCAATAATAGACTTTTTCCTGAAAATGTAGATCAGAGAAAAAGGTTTTACAGCCTTTACTTCACCTATTCTTTACCCACTAATTACCTCAACAATCCAAAGTTTCTGAAGATGCAACACGACAGATCAAATTTAACACCAGCAAGGATGACTACCTCTTAAAATTTAGAGCTTCTACTCATCATCTGCATCATCGCTAGTTTGTCCAGATTCATCCTCATCCCTGTACAAGACATGATTGATGTCTTCGTGCTCATCATCACTTTCATTAGCTCGACGCTCGTGAAGAGAATCTCTAGTTTGATCGTGCACGGCCTTGTCAATCTGTTGGAAGACATTGTTTACCAAATTTAGAGACTGTCAAGCTCAAAAATTTATCCGACGCAAAGATATAAAGGGCCTAAATCTGAGCGACAACAAGCTGCAGCCGACAGCTAACTGCAGTAATGGTTGGATGGCCGCCCCTATGGCTTTTGCAGTCTCCAAGGGAAACATAATTAAATAAATCATACCATCAGGAAACCATAACCCAAGAATAGTAACTAACGTGAAGCTCTACGGAGAGTCTGAGAAGTAAAATATTTTAGATGAAGCAAAAAAAAACCTCGGCAATTCTCCGATATCATTGTTGATGCCACCTACACCTAGAGAAAAGATTGACAGGATTTTTCATAGAACCAGAGATTACAGAACTCTTCAGAGCTCTAGCTAGAATTACCCCTTTCCCTCGTACCACTCTTACAATTCAATGAAATCGACGTATATAAAGGCGATTGAAGATAATTATGAATAGAGTTTGCATCAACAGCGGCCTTTTTTTTTTCTTTTAAAGATTTCTAACTTAGAAGTGTGTACATTTGGAAATTATTTCATCATATTTGTTAAATTATATATCAAGTTTGAGCGTTTGCTAAACGCGACCTGTTTGGATAAGTTTTTCCATATTTGAACTGCTTGGATAAATTTTTCATATTTAATCGTGAAGATATCTTTATGTTGAAGAAAATAGCACAAGAAAGGAAATCCGCTTGAGGTCCATACAGTGGACGTCTCCTCCAAATCCTAATCTTGTGATTGGTCAGTCAACAAAGGAGTAATTCATTGGACTCCTTGTAGTTGCACAAAAGGAAATAAAATAAAATAAAATCAAGGGTTTTTCTTGAGTGAGAAAGAGCCTCACAAGAAATAGCCGCCAGGGGGTTCTTCGTGGGTGGTATAGACGCTGCACAGAGAAGATTCAAGAAGCCGATCAGAGGACTTCTTGGACGCACGAAGGAGTTGTCTCTCGGCCGCAGCGATGTGACTACACAGTGATATCGTGCTGTAAGTTTACATTTAATTGAGTACTTATTTATAAACACTTTGATTTTGAGCTTAAATTTAGGTGTGAAAAACACTTTCGAGCGTGTGAGCGATTGTAAATTTGATTCTCCAATTGTAGCGGATTATTTGCTACTGGCTCTCTTTATGCATATAGGTACCAATATTTGGACCAAATCACGTAAATATCTGGTGTTCTATTATTCCTCACTTATTTCTCTTATTTTTTTCGCATTGACTTAATTTACGAGATCCTATCATTTCCACGTTAATATCACAACAGTATTAGACATTTATAAGAAATGTATATATTATGACACAATCCCAATTACCCTCGTTGCTTACATTGGTTTTAGCATTCAACAAAAGTACATAGAAAATAATGCATTCATGAAACTGTAGAAATTTATCCTAACCCGGATTGTGGGGTCCAATTTTGTGATTCTAAGCTCAAACTTGTGGAATAACTTTCTAATGATATGGTCAGCGATTCGAATAGAAAAGACACTCAACCACAGTGATTCTAAACTTGAATAAACAAAACTGCTATTCTAAGAAAAGCACTTGAATAAGAAACAAGAGATAGGCTAACCTTTGATCAAGAAAAGCATGGAGTAAGCTCTTGCTTACCTCAGGAAGCTGACATATAGATGCTTACATTGCAACATACTCATGGAATCATTTCATGCATCTGATTAATTATCCTTTTGGCCGAGGAGAAAGGATTTGTCTTGGGATAATTCCCGATCAGAAACAAGGGACCCATCATAGTTGTCGATTTGCTTTCGATAACTAGACAAAACTAGAAACAAGATAATATCATAACAATAACATGCAGACCAGTCAAAATTTTCTGGCAAAGGGTTAGAGGCTGAACAAAGGAGAGATGCTTTTAAGGAGAATGGCCAAAGCTTCCCTCCCTCTCCCAGAGTCCATGGAGACAAAGTTAAAACTCAAAATTAAAAAAAATTAAAAAAAAAAAGGGAGGGGTCGCAGAAGCTTTATGTTGTTTTAGCAAAAGAAGGGAGATAATCAAATTAAATTCAATCCTAAAGTTAGTCATTTGTCGTATGGGTAATTTATTGGTTTTTGAGGGGTTCAACTTTTTATGGGAGGAGAGATGCTTTCTAGGAAAATGAAATAATTTGCTTTTCTACTACATGCAATTAAGCGGAAGTTACCCTATAGCGAAATTTTTGGAAGGTTGATGTCCATACTGGAAAATGACATGAATGATTTATGAACTTTAACCCAATGTGTATTGTGATTTTTGGACTTTTGGTACATGTTCAATTAGTCCCTGAATTATATGAAAATATTCAACGGTGTCTCTGATCTTGAATTAATGAAGGACTAAATTAAATATTTTCAAATAGTTCATGGACTATATTGAACATTTACCAAAAGTCCAAGGATCACATTAAACAAATTAAAAGTTTAGGGACCACATTACACATTGGATCAAAGTTGTGGGATCATTTGTATAATTATCCCTTTTCTTATCACTATAAATATCGACATTTTACTTCGCCTCAATTCAAAGCTCCTTCTCTTCATTCCTTTCTTTCTTTCTTTTGAGATTTTTATACCCTTCTCAGTTCAGCAAATTCTATTCGGATTCAATCGATGGTAGAAGTTACTCTCAAGGCCGAGATCACGCACCCGATCCCTAAGGCCAAGTTGGTCGAGGCTTTTCTCGAAGCCAAGGGCTTCTTCCCCCACACCCTCCTACCAACCATCAAAAATGCCGACATCCAGGAGACGATCTCTGTCGAAGGTACTGGGTCAATTGAAATGTTCCTTACCATTAAAATCACACATCAATCATATTGCATTACGGTTATAATTGGGCGTGATCCCTAGATGGCCTGATCAACAACACTAAGATTGGTGCTCATGATGTTGAAAAAAAAAAAAGTGGAGATTGTGTAATGTTTATTTTCAAGCTCTTTGTTTACACTCTCTTCATTTTTGGATTCCTATCCAATGATCCAGGAGGTAATCCTAGACACGAAAAATAAAAAAAGGCTTTTCTTTTTTCTTGCATAATTTTTCAATGCACTTACTTAGGATTTTACCTATTGTACATCCTTATTTACTATATGAAATAAAATAAAAAATAAAAACAAAAACAAAAACAAAGAAAAGTTTTGAAAATAAATATAAATGAAATAACGAGTCATTAAGGGAAATGGAAAGAGAGGGATTCGAACCCTCGGTACCAAAATGCTAAAATGGTTTTTAGCTGACTTCACTTCACATAATGACTGGGTTTAGAACCTTTGATAATCATATCCAGCATACGGCAGATGATATCAAAATGCTAAAATGGTTTTTAGGTTGCCACGTGGTGTGAGGACATCTAAAGCATCCCAGTTCAGTGAGATGGTCATCTAAAGTTTCTGAGTCTCAGATTTTGGAATTATATCTAAAGAATGTCACATGTACTCTGTCAACTCGTGGAGGGTAAAATGTCATGTTCTACTCTTATGCTGCATTTGGGCACTAAGAAATGAAGTCTTAAGATCAAACAAGAAGTCCTGCAGATTTTTTATATCATATTCCTTGTATGAGAAAACACCGGAGACAAGGACAGATAGAGATAAACAATCAATAGAGTGTCTGATAGACGGATGATATGATTGAATAATGGAAGAAATAATTTTCAGGAAAGTATAAATAGAGATGCCATAATCCACTGTAAGGCAATAACCACTACCACGACGGCTAGTCTATGGTGGTCTCTGTCGTCATGGTGATTGCCTGGGACCAGCACACGTGGTCGGGATCAGAAAATTTGTGGAGGGCACGAAATCGGCAGCATATGTCTGAATTTCTCCTGGGGCAGCTGCAACTTGACCAGTGAGTTGCCCCAAGCGAGCATCTCCATCATGAGCAAGTTTCACACTACAAAGCAGCAAAAACAAATCCAACTCAAACTGACGTTTAGAGGATAAAGGCTACTTGCAATGAGCATGGAGAATTAAAAGCCAGAATTAGCACATGGGAACTCTTGATCATGATCAGCAGTAGAACTTCCAGTAAATTGCGTATATAAACTAGAGCTGTTCGCGTTTAACTGGTTCTTAATTGAAACTGCAAAATAGACTATATACAAGATGCTTTTTGGAACTCAGTTCTCGCGGTGAAATATAAGACTTTAACCTGAAAATGTAATCAGAGAAAAAGTCTTACAGTCTTTCACTTCACCTGTTCTTTACCCACTAATTACCCCAACAATCCACAGTTTATGAAGATGCAACGCGGCAAATCAAATTTAACACCAGCAAGAATGACTACCTCTTAAGATTTAGAGCTTCTACCAACATCAGTATCATCGCTAGTTTGTCCATATTCATCCTCATCCCTGTAAAAGACGGGATCGATGTCTTCGTCCTCATCATCACTTTCATCAGCTTGACGCTTGTGAAGAGAATCTCTAGTTTGATCACGCATGGCCTTGTCAATCTGTTGTAAGGCAACGTTTACCAAAACTAGAGACTGTCAAACTCAAAAGATTATCTGAAGCAAAGACATAAAGGGCCTAAAGCTGAGCAACAAGAAGTTGCAGCCCACCAACTAACTGCAGTGACGATTGAATTGCCGTCCCTCTAGCTTTTGCAGTCTGCAAAGGAAACAATAATTATATAAATCATACCCTCAGGCAACCATAACCCAAGAACAATAAATAACGTGAGCTCTATGGAGATTCTGAGAAGTAAAATAATTTAGATGAAACAAAAAAGAAACCAATGCAATTCTTTCAGGCCATTGTTCATGCAACCTCCACTAGGGGTGAGCATGGTCCGGGTTGGTCTGGGCCGGGTTGGTCCGGGCCACCCCCTAACCCTAGGACCAACCCGTACAGTGTCAGTCCTCAATTTTTAGAACCGAGGACCGACCCTATTGAGCCTGGGACCAAGGACCAGACCGACCCAATGGGTTCGGTCCGGTCCCCGGGTCAACTCGGGACCGATCGATAATTTTTTTCGTCTTATTTTTTATACTCCCTAAAAAAGCAAACCTACAAATTCAAATTACACATCCATCGACAATACGGTATTATGCAACTAAATACCAATACATATTTAGCAAATTTAAGATGACACAATAATAGAAATTTCGTACCTGCTAACCGCTCATCGAGATATGGGCCAAGATGGAAAGTTCTTGTAATCATCTATCTTTAATATTCATAACACCATATGAAAAAACGTTTTCCTGCATTTGATCACGTAGAGTCCACTCGATCAAAAATGAGCTTCACGCCACTTGACTAGCATTTGATCATGTAGAGTCCACTCAACCAAAAAATGAGCTTCACACCACTTGACTAGCAAATCACTGTAGCAACTGCAGTACTATTCTACTCTTCAAAAATTTCTACCATTTGACACAAATTGAAAAGCAAAGTGCAATTGAAATTCATTAGTAAAATACAATTAAACCACAAAAAGTTCAAAATACTTAATATAAACCATGAATATATAACTTCACATCTTGTTAATTCACTTGAACTTCTAAACACCTGAAAACAAAACAAACGACACATAATTAATACTCAACAAAAGTTTTAAATTGAAATTACTATTAGTGCTATTGATAGAACATCTCAATATAATATAATATAACATACATTTTACTTAGGTTTGAATATATAAAAGAATTATAAATAATATAATATAATATAATATACAGGGTTCGTCCAGGGTTGGACCAACCCAAAACTCTTAGGACCGAGGACCAACTCGCACAGTGTTGGTCCTAGAATTTCAAGACCAAGGACCGACCCAGTCCCCTTAGGAATCGGACCGGGACCGGCGGGTTGGGCCGGTCCCAGGGTCGGTCCAAGGTCGACCCTAGACCGCTGCTCACCCCTAACCTCCACCTAGAGAAAAGATGGACAGGAATTTTCCTAGAACCAGAGATTACAAAACTCTTCAGATCTCTAGCCATAATTACCCCTTTCCCTCATACCACTTTTAGGATTCAATGAATTAGACGTGTATAAGGACAACATAAGATATTTATGAGCAAAGTTTGCATCAGTAGTAGCTATTTTTTTTTTTTAGATTTCTAACTTAAAAGCATGTGAACTCGGAAATAATTTCATCGTATTTGTTAAATTATATCGCGAGTTTAAGTATTTGCTAAATGCGACCTGCTTGGATAAGTTTTTTCATATTTGAATCGTTTGGATAAGTTTTTCGTATTGAGTCGTGAAGATATCTTTTCTGTCGGAGAAAATAGCACAGGAAAGGAAATCCGCTTTAGGTCCGTACAGTGGACGTCTTCTTCAAATCCTAATCCTGTGACTGGTCGGTCAACAAAGGAGTAATTCATGGGACTCCTTTAGCTGCACAAAAGGAAATAAAATAAAATAAAATCAAGGATTTTTCTTGAGTGAAAAAGAGCCGCACGAGAAATAGCCGCCAGGGGGTTCTTTGTGGGTGGTATAGACGCTGCCCAGAGAAGATTCAAGAAGCCGATCAGAGGACTTCTTGGACGCACGAAGGAGCTGTCTCTTGGCCGCACCGACATGAATACGTAGTGATTTCGTGCGGTGAGTTTTCGTCTAATTGAGTATTTATTTGTAATTATTTTGGGTTTGAACTTAAATCTAAGTGTGAGAAATACTCGATCGTGTGAGTAATTATAAATCTGATTCTTCTATTATAATAGATTATTTGCTACTGACTTTCTCTCGTGTATATATGTACCGATACTCGGATCAAACCACGTAAATCTCGATGTTCTATTATTCCTCGCTTAATTCTCTAATTTTTTCGCATTGACTTAATTTGTGAGATCCTATCATTTTCACATTAATATCACAACAGTATTAGACATTTATGAGAAATACATATATTATGACACAACCCCAATTACCCTCGTCGCTTACATTGGTTTTAGCATTCAACAAAAGTACATAGAAAATAATGTATTCATGAAACTATAGAAATTTATTCTAACCCGGATTGTGGGGTCCAATTTTGTGATTCTGAGCTCGACTCGTGGAATAACTTTCTGTTTCGATGATATGGTCAACGATTCGAATAGAAAAGACACTCAACCACAGTGATTCTAAACTTGAATAAACAAAACTGCTATTCTAAGAAAAGCACTTGAATAAGAAACAAGAGATAGGCTAACCTTTGATCAAGAAAAGCATGGAGTAAGCTCTTGCTTACCTCAGGAAGCTGACATAAAGATGCTTCCATTGCGATATACTCATGGAATCATTTCATGCAACTGATTAATTAACCTTTTGGCCAAGGAGAAAAGGATTTGTCTCAGGATAATTCCCGATCAGAAACAAGGGACCCATTATAGTTGTCAATTTGCTTTTAATAATCAGATAAAACTAGGAACAAGATAATATCATAACAATAACACGCAGACCAGTCAGTATTTCTTGGTAAAGGGTTAGAGGCTGAACAAAGGAGAGATGTTTTTAAGGAAAATGGCCAAAGCTTCCCTCCCTCTCTCCGGATTCCATGAAGACAAAGTTAAAACTCAAAATTAAAAAAAAAAAAAAAGGGGTCGCAGAAGCTTTGTGCTGTTTTAGCAAAAGAAGGGAGATAATTAAATTAAATTCAATCCTAAAGTTAATCATTTGTCGTGTGGGTAATTTATTGGGTTTTGAGGGGTTCAACTTTTTATGGGAGGAGAGATGCTTTCAAGGAAAATAAATAATTTGCTTTTCTACTACATGCAATTAAGCGGAAGTAACTCTATGGAGAAACTTTTGGAAGGTTGATGTCCATACTGAAAAATAATATATATGATCCATGAACTTTAATTTAATATACAATATAGTCATTGGATTTTCGGTACATGTTCAACTAGTCCTTGAATTATATGAAAATATTCAACGGTGTCTCTGATCTTGAATTAATGAAGGATTACACTAAATATTTTCAAATAGTTCATGGACTATATTGAACATTTACGAAAACTCCAAGGACCGTATTGAACAAATTAAAAGTTTAAGGACCACATTGCGCATTGAATCAAAGTTCTGAGATCATTTGTGTCATTATTCCTTTTCTTATCACTATAAATATCGACCTTTTACTTCACCTCCATTCAAAGCTCCTTCTCTTCATTGCTTTATTTCTTTCTTTTGAGATTTTTTTACCCTTTTCAGTTCAGAAAATTCTATTCGGATTCAATCGATGGTAGAAGTTACTCTCAAGGCCGAGATCGCTCACCCGATCCCTAAGGCCAGGTTGGTCGAGGCTTTTCTCGAAGCCAAGGGCTTCTTCCCCCACACCCTCTTGCCAGCCATCACAAATGCTGACATTCAGGAGACGATCTATGTCGAAGGTACTTGGTCAATTGAAATGTTCCTTACCATTAAAATCACATATCAATCGTATTGCATTACAACTACAATTGGGCGTGACCCTAGATGGCCTGATCAACAACACTAAGATTGGTGCTCATGATGTTGAAACAAAAAATAAAAATAAAAAAAGGAGATATTGGAGATTGTGTAATGTTTACTCTCAATCTCTTTGTTTGTACTCTCTTATTTTTGGATTCCTATCTAATGATCCAGGATGCAATCCTAGGCACGAAAAATAAAATGGCCTTTCTTTTTACTTGCGTAATTTTTCAATGCTCTTACTTAGGATTTTATCTATTATACATCCTTCTTTACTATATGAAATAAATAAATAAATAAACAAGGAAAGGTTTTGAAAATAAATATAAATAAAATAACGAGTCATTAACGGAAACGGAAAGAGAGGAATTCAAACCCTCAATACGAATAAACTCATATGACGGATTAGCGTGAATGTCACTTTGGTTACTTTTATAGGCAGACAGCGCAGGACGGTGAGGTACACGGTTAAAGCGCCGGACCAGGAGCCCTTCCTCTACAACCACTCGACCGTCGATCGTGATGAGCAGGGCAGAATCTCCAAGGAAACCAGCCATGAGGTGAAGATCGTTGCGTTGCCCCTGGAGGGTGGCTCGGTCTGTAAGTACGCGGGCAGGTGCTTCACCGTCGGCCAAGGGGATATCACCGAGGAGGAGATGATCAGGCCCATGAGAGAGAAGGCGTCCGTGATGTTCAGGGCCATCCAGGCTCATGCGGAGGCGAAGTCCCTGAAACCCAGTCCTGTTCCAGGAAGTGCTCCGCCAAGGGGATGTCACCCTGTGACAGAGGACTGCTCGTGTCTTAGGCGAATGTGATGTTGGTTCTGGGAAATGTCTCGTAAATTGGCTGTACTTGCTTCGTTCGCAAGCCCATATGAAGTGTTGTCCGAATAAACTTTGGTCCGATGTGGTCCTCAATTGAGTGATTATTGTAGCTTGCAGCCCCCCGTTTTCTTTCTTTTCTTTCGGTCTCGATAGTTGCGTGTGCCCCCCTTTGAGTTTCATGATACATATACAGCTTAATTTGGATCGGGAAGTATTGAAACCCTGCAAAATTGAACGAATCATTTAAAACCAAATACAGCAACCATTTTCGCTTCTCCTTTTGAACTCGCTTTGCTTTTCGTTGTTCCTCTTACCCGAACGAACTTGGAATTCTGTGTCATATTCCATGTTTTCTGTGTGAAACTATCGCATCATTTTAATGTTGTCAGATGTCTCAATAGCGATCTCTTGGCTTTTAGCTGACTTCGCTTTACATAATAATTGGATTAAGAACCTTTGATAATTATATCCAGTATACAGCATATGATGTTAAAATGCCAGAACGGTTTTTAGGTTGCCGTGCGGTGCAATCCAAGTGAGGACATCTAAAGCATCCCAAGTCAGTGAGATGGTCATCTAACGTTTCTGGGTCTCAGATTTTGGAAGTATATCTAAAGAATGCGACATGTACTCTGTCAACTCGTCGAGGGTAAAATGTCATGTTCTACTCTTCCGCCACATTCGGTCGCTATAAAGTCGAAAGGGATACATTAAGATCGAACAAGAAGTCCTGCGGATTTTTTGTATCACATTCATTGTATGCGAACACACCGGATACAAGGGCAGATACAGATGAACGGTCCAACAGAGTGTTTGATAAACGGAGGATATGATTGTATAATTGAATAAACAATTTTCAGGAAAAGTATACATAGAGATATGCCATAATCCGCTGCAGGGCAACCACCACTACCACGACGGCTAGTCTATGGGGGTCTCTGTCGTCGGGGTGATTGCTTGCATGCAATCAGGATCATAAAATTTGTGGAGGGCGCGAAATTGGCAGCATATGTATGAATTTCTCCGAGGGGATCATGTTTAACTGGTTCTTAGTCGAAATATTAAAATAGTCTATCTACAAGATGCTGTATGGAACTCACTTCTCGCAGCGGAATATAAGACTTTAACCTGAAAATGGAATCAGAGAAAATAGTCATATAGCCTTCACCTATTCTTTGCCCACTAATTACCCCAACAATCCATAGTTTATGAAGATGCAACACGACAAATCAAATTTAACACCAGCAAGGTTGACTAACTCTTAAAATTTAGAGCTTCTAGTCATCATCTGTATCATCGCTAGTTTGTCCAGATTCATCCTCATCCCTGTAAAAGACATGATCGATGTCTTCGTCCTCATCGTCACTTTCATCAGCTTGACGCTCGTGAAGAGAATCTCTAGTTTGATCATGCGTGGCCTTGTCAATCTGTTGGAAGACAACGTTTACCAAATTTAGAGACTGTCAAGCTCAAAAAATTATCTGAAGCAGAGATATGAAGGGCCTAAACCTAAGCGACAACAAGCTGCAGCCGACCGACTGCAGTAATGGTTGGATGGCCGCCCCTATAGCTTTTGCAGTCTTCAAGGGAACATAAATATATAAATCATACCATCAGGCAACCATAACCTAAGAATAGTAAAAAGCGTGAAGCTCTATGGAGAGTCTGAGAAGTAAAATATTTTAGAAGAAACAAAAAAGAAACCGATGCAATTCTTTCATATCATGGTTGATGCCACCTACACCTCGAGAAGAGATTGACAGGATTTTTCCTTGAACCAGAGACTACAAAACTCTTCAGAACTCTAGCCATAATTACCCCTTCCCCTCACACCACTTTTACAATTCAATGAAATCGACGTGTGTAAAGGCGATTTATGATATTTAAGAACCGAGTTTGCATCAATAGCAGCCATTTTTTCCTTTTTCTTTTTAGATTTCTAACTTAAAGGTGTGTGGATTCGGAAATAGTTTCATCATATTGAACATCACAAGAAATGTATTGAACAACCCTGCCCCAATTACACTTGACGCTTACATTGGTTTTAGCTTTCAACAGAAGTATATATGAAACATTGTATACACAACGTAGAAATTATCCTAACCTGGATTTGGGGGTCCAATTTTGTGGGTTCTAAGTTCAAACTTGTGGAATAACTTTCTGATGCGATAGTCATCAATTCGAATAGAAAAGACACTTGACCACACTGATTCTAAACTCGAAGAACCAAAATATCGCATCTCGAATCTTAGCAGAAAATGGGATGAATCGACTGTCCTTCCACCCGAATAATGCAGCCTCTAACCACCCAAAAGCCAACTCCTAAAAATCTTCGCAATAACGCTCTCGCTCTAATGGCCACTAACTGAGGACCTAAAAAACATGAAAGATAAACGGAATGAGTCACCACGACCTAGTGAGTAGTGTGTATATCTTCTAAGTAGATCGAGTACCCACTATGCACTTTACAAAATAATATCAAAATTCATTTATCTCAATTCTAAAATATAATAAACATATAAGATAGAAATGAATTCTATTGCTTTAACATAATTAGATACATATAAAAAAATATTCGTTAAATCAATATTATTCTTATAAATATAAAGGTCAAGTCCATTAATCAATCTCAACAAAACACGTGTCAACAGTATATTCTATCATGATCACGCATGTCAATAATCCATCCATTGGCCAAATTCCTACTAAAATATCTACCATGGTCATACATGATGCCCCATGATAATACGACCACGCTCCCCCTTGGCAAGATTTCCATTTATATCGTCAGTGGCTGACCCACAAGGATATCCTAACTAGTATGTATACCTACAAGTCTCTCATTGAGCTCATTGCGATATTGAGCACCAACACAAATTCACAATAGCATCCTTCACAATTCACAAGCTAATTTGGAATCAATATCACAAAACGATTTCACAAACCAAACATATAATCTTTCTCGACTCCGTTCATCAAACAAAATAATTCTACAATGCGTTTCTCAAACCATTTCGAAACCCATTTTATAAATCACAATACATTTTCCACACCATTTCAGAATCCATTTCATAAATCGTCGGTGCCTGATGGAAGGATTCTCCAAGAAGGTGGAGGCGTCTTCAGCAGAACAAGCAGAAGCCATCTCCCTCTTGGAAACCCTAGACTTTCTATCCGGACGCACGAACAGAAGATTGGAAGTACACTCGGACTGTTTGACGCTCGTGCGGGGGGTTCTGTTCGCAGAAGACTTGAGTTGGGAGTTGCTGCCGACCTTGGACCGGATCAAAGAAAAGTTCAAAGAATTCTAGGGCCTTTCCTTGGCCCATTGCAGTAGAGAGGCCAACAAGCCCACGGACTGGATTGCAAAAGCTCAACGTGAGAATTATCTTCCTAGTAATTGGGTAATTAATCCCCCTACGGCCTTGTTTGATTTACTTTGCGCTGATGCTCTTGATGTAATCATTCCGAACTTTCCGAAGTGAATGAAAAATGAACGTACTTTCAACCAAAAAAAAAACCATTCAAAAATATGAAATTGTAGTAAATGCCCAATTCAGATTTTATGCAACAAAGCATGCTTTTAATACTTTATAATATATCAAATTTCTTTAAAGTAAATGCCCAATTCAGATTTTATGCAACAAAGCATGCTTCTAATAATTTATAATATATCAAATTTCTATAAAGTAAATGCCCAATTCAGATTTTATGCAACAAAGCATGCTTCTAATAATTTATAATATATCAAATTTCTATAACTTTCAAGACATAAGTTTACAAATTCAAAGAAGAGATAGCACAGCTCACCTGTGAATGCCCAAACCAACCAACGCGTAGCTAAACAAGTCAACAATCTCGTATTTCTATTAATTAAATGAGAATCGACGTTAAAACTAAGTAAAACTCTACCTCAACTACAAAAATAGGTAAAATACGCCTAAATGCTAACAAAAACAACTTCTATTCACTAACAAATCGCTCATCTGAAGCAATTATTCAAGCCGTTCGCAACACACAACTCTAATGTGAAACCCCCAAATTCTCGCTCCAAACAAACAGTTGCTCGAAAAAGACTCTCGACAAACCTTACAACTCTATGACACCATTTCCATGAAATCCCATAGATCAACAACTCCATAATCGGATTTCGCAGTTCGGTTTTCACAAAACTTCTAATATACGACATAACTCCGAAAGGTACTTCGATTGGAAGATTGAGAGGCGTGAACATTACCGGGCGTTCTCAATCGAAGCAACTCTAACATAGCGAGCTCCTGTGGCATGTATACATAAAGCTCTTTCTCTTCCCCCCCCCCCCCCCCCCCCCCCCCTCTTTTCTTTTCTTTTTCTCTCTCCCGAGCTCTCGGTCTGCTTTATAAGTGAAAGCATCCACTTAGCCTCTTTCTTTTGACTTTTCGACTCCTTTTTTCCTTCTTTTTTTTTTTTTTTGGCTCCCACAAAAGGCCAATATTACGCTAGACGCCTATTCTAAGAAAATCACTTGAAAATAAGCAAGAGATAGGCTAGCTTTGATCAAGAAAAACATGTATTAAGCTCTTGCTTGCTATGGGGAATACTCATGGAATCATTTCACGCAACTGATTAATTAACCTTTGGCCGAGGAGAAAAGGATTTGTCTTGGGATAATTCCCGATCGAAACAAGAGACCCATCATAGTTGTCAATTTGCTTCTGATAACCAGACCAAACTAGGAATAAGATAATATCACAATAATAACATGCAGACCAGTCAATGCATGGAGAGAGCCGCAAAAAATTAAAGGCTGAACAAGAGAGAGATGCCCTTAAGGAAAATGGCCAAAGCTTCCCTCCCTCTCTCCATAGTCCAAGAAGACCAAGTTAAAACTTTAAAAAAAGAAAAAAAGAAAAAGGGTTGCAGAAGCTTTATGTTGCTTTAGCAAAAGAAGGGGATAATTAAATTAAATTTAATCCTAAAGTTAATCATTTGTCGTACGAGTAATTTACTGGGTTTCAAAGGGGTTTAACTTTCTATGGGAGGAGTATCTTACCTTTACCAAAAAAAAAAAAAAAAAAAACTTTCTATGGGAGGAGAGATGTTTTTTAAGGAAAATGGAATAATTTGCTTTTCTACCACATGCAATTAAGCGGAAGTTACTTCATGGCTAAGTTTATGGAGGGTCGACGTCCATGTGTCAGGGCTTTTCGTGTAAGCTTTTTCCAATAAAAAAATAACATAAATAATTCATGAAATTTAATTTAATGTACTTTACCAAAAAAAAAAACTTTAATTTAACGTGTACTGTAATTCTTAAACTTTAAATTTATTCAATATGGTCCTAGAACCTTAGCCCAATATGTAATGCGATTTTTGAAATCTTAATTTGTTTAATATAGTTCATAAAATTTTGGTATATATTTAATTTAATTCCGAAATTATATGAAAAAATTCAATATTATTCTTGATCTTGCATTGATAAAGGACTACATTAAATATTTTCATACGCCTTCAATGGTTACAGTGAACATATACCAAAAGTCCAGAAACTACGTTGTATAAATTAAAAGTTCATAAATCATTTGCATCATTATCACTTAACTTATTTATAAGAATATCCACCTTTTACTTCGCCTTCTAGGGGAAGCTCCTTCTCTTCACTACTATAAGAATATCCACATTTTACTTCGCCTTCCACTCGAAGCTCCTTCTCTTCACTGCTATCTTTCTTTCTTTCAAGATTTATATCCCCTCTTTAGTTTCAGCAAATTCTATTCGATTCAATCAATGGCAGAAGTTACTCACAACTTCGAGATCACGCACTCGATCCCTAAGGACAAGTTGGTCGAGGCT
Organism: Eucalyptus guilfoylei; assembly: GCA_016097605.1. Lineage (NCBI taxonomy): Eukaryota > Viridiplantae > Streptophyta > Magnoliopsida > Myrtales > Myrtaceae > Eucalyptus > Eucalyptus guilfoylei. The sequence goes on from CM027867.1 coordinate 36,563,035, forward strand.
CTTCTCAAAGCCAATGGCTTCTTCCCCCACGTCCTCTCGCCAGGCGTCATGTGTGCTGACATCCAGGAGAAGATGTCTGTCGAAGGTACCTGGTCAATCGAAATGTTCCTTACCCTCAGCATTGCATGTCAACCGTATTTGCATTACGGTTATAATTGAGCCTGATCGACGACACTAAGATCAATGCTCGGGATGTTAAAACCGGTGAGTTCTAAATGTGAATTATCACTTTTGTTACTTCTATAGGCAGACTGCAGAGGACGGTGAGGGACACAGTTAAAGCGGACCGGGAGCCCTTCCTCTACAACCACTCGACCGTCGAACGCGATGAGCAGGAAACATCTCCAAGGAAATCAGCCATGAGGTGAAGATCGAAGCGTTGACCTTTGACCGTGGCTCGGTCTGTACGTATGCGGGCAGGTATTTCAACATCGGCGAAGTGGACATCACCGAGGAGGAGATTATCAAGGCCATGAAAGAGAAGACGTCCGTGATGTTCGGGGCCATCCAGGCTTATTCGGCCCCGAAGCCGGGGCCCCAATTTTTGGGGATGCAGGTTATTTGAGTACTGTTCTTGTCTTGTCGTCGAGGGAGTGTGAGGGTCTTGTCCTTTCCGCGAGTATGATGGTTCTAGGAAAAGTTTCGTAAAATCGCTCTGCTTGCTTCGTTCGCAGGCCTATATGAAGTGTTGTCGGAGTAGAATTTCGTCCGATGTGGCCCTCAATTGAGTGACTCGTAGCGTGCGGCCCCTGATTTTTTTCTTTTTTTCCTTTTCTTTTGTTCTTTTGGTCTCAATAGATGCGTGTGCCCCACCTTGAGTTTCATGATACATGCAGCTTCCAGCCGTATCATCTGGAAAGTCCACAGATCAGGCGATTCGCACTTAATCTGGATTGTATTGAAACCCTGCAAAATCGAATGAATGATCGACTGAGAACACAAACGATAATTTAAAACTGAATACAGCAACCATTTTCGCTTCTCCTTTGGAACTCACTCGCCTTTCGTTGTTTCTCTTACCCAAACGAACTTGGAATTCGATCGTCATATTCCATGTTTTGTGTGTAAAACAACCGTATCATTTTAACGTTATCAAATGTCTCAAAAGCGACCTCACGGCTTTAGCTGACTTCACTCTACATGATGACTGGGTTTTGAACCTTCGATAATTATATCCAGCACAGAGTAGATGACGTCAAAAATACCAAAACGGCTTTTAGGTTGCCGTGCGGTGCAATGCATATGAGGACATCTAAAGCATCCCAAGTCAGTAAGATGGTTATCTAAAGTTTCCGGGTCTCGAATTTCGGAATTATGTCTAAAGAATGCGACATGTACTCTTGTCAATTCTTCGAGGGTAAAATGCCATTTTTCACTCTTATGCTGCATTCGGTCCCTAAGAAACGAAGTTGAAAAGGATACATTAAGATCGAACAAGAATTCCTGCGCCTTTTTTATATCATATTCCTTGTACGAGAAAACACCAGATACAATGACAGATGCAAATAAACAGTCCTTTAGAGTTTTGATAGATGGAGGATGTGATTGTGTAATTAAAGAAACAATTTTCAGTAAAGTACAAATAGAGATGCCATAATCAGCTGCAGGGCGAACCACAACCACCAGTCTGTGGTGGTCTCTGTCGTCATGGTAATTGCCTGAGACCAGCACACGCGGTTGGGATCATAAAATTTGTGGAGGGCACGAAATTGGCAGCACATGTATGAATTTCTCCTGGAGCAGCTGCAACTCGACCAGTGACTTGCCCCAAGCGAGCACCTCCATCATAAGCAAGTTTCACACTACAAAGCAGCAAAACCACCCCACTCAAATTGATGTTTAGAGGAACAAAGCTACTTGCTATGAGCATGGAAAATTAAAAGCCATAACTAGCACACGGATATTCTTGATCGCGATTAGCAGTAAAACTTCCAGTAAATTGTGCATATAACCTAGAGCTGTTTGTGTTTAACTGGTTCTTAAACAAAACAGCAAAATAGTCTATAAACAAGATGCTTTATGGAACTCATTTCTCGCGGTGGAACATAAGACTTTGACCTGAAAATGTAATCAGAGAATAAAGTCTTATGGCCTTCACTTCACCTATTCTTTACCTGCTAATCACCCCAAAAATCCAAAGTTTATGAAGATGCAACACAACAAATCAAATTTAACACCAGCAAGAATGACTACCTCTTAAAATTCAGAGCTTCTACTCATCATCTGTATCATCGCTAGTTTGCCCAGATTCATCCTCATCCCTGTAAAAGACGTGATCGATGTCTTCATCCTCATCATCACTTTCATCAGCTTGACGCTCGTGAAGAGAATCTCTAGTTTGATCATGTGTGGCCTTGTCAATCTGTTGGAAGACAACATTTACCAAAATTAGAGCCTGTCAAGCTCGAAAAATTATCTGAACCAAAGATAGAAAGAGCCTAAACCTGAGCAGCAACAAGCTGCAGCCGACCAACTAACTGCAGTAATGGTTGGATGGCCGCCCCTCTAGCTTTTGCAGTCTACAAGGGAAAAATGATTACCATCAGACAACCAAAACCCAAGAACAGTAAATAATGGGAAGCTCTACAGAGAGTCTGAGAAGTAAAATAATTTAGATGAAGCAAAAAAGAAACCAATGCAATTCTTTCATATCATTGTTGATGCCACCTACTCCTAGAGAAAAGATAGACAGGACTTTTCCTAGAACCAGAGAGTACTTACTCTTCAGAACACCAGCCATAAATACGCCTTTCCCTCATACCACTTTTACAATTCAATGAAATCGACATACATAGAGGCGATTTAAGATATTTATGAACCTACTTTGCATCAGCAGCAGCCATTTTTTTTTAGATATCTAACTTAGAAGCGTGTGAATTTGCAAATAATTTCATCATATCAGACATTTACGAGAAATGTATACAATGATCCAGCCCCAATTACACTCATCGCTTACATTGGTTTCAGCATTCAACAGAACTACATAGAAAATAATGTATACATGAAACCGTAGAAATTTATACTAACCCAGATTGTGGGGTCCAATTTTGTGGTTCTGAGTTCAGACTTGTGGAATAACTTACTGATGAGATAGTCACCAATTTGAATAGAAAAGATCGACCACACTGATTCTAAACTTGAATAAACAAAACTCCTATTCTAAGAAAAGAACTTCAAAAAGAAACAAGAGATAGGCTAAGCTTTGATAAAAAAAAAACATGGACTAAGCTCTTGCTTACCTAGGGAAGCTAACACATAGATGCTTACATTGCATTATTCTCATGGAATCATTTCATGCAACTGATTAATTAACCTTTTGGCCAAGGAGAAAAGGCTTTGTCTTGGCATAATTCCCAATCAGAAACAAGAGACCCATCATGGTTGTCAATTTGCTTTTGATAACCAGACAAACTAGGAACAAGATAATGTCACAACTATAACATGCAGACTTGTCAATACATGGAGAGGGCCGCAAAAGGTTAGAGGCTGAACAAGGGAGACATATCAAATTATGAAAACATTGGACTAAAAAGCAGACAAGTATTACTGGCCAACAACGGCGAAGTACAAAGGTTTTAGCAAGGCATTTAATCATTGAGGGGCCTATCCAAAAATCACTCATCAAGAGAACAAACTAACAAAAAAATCGGCTGATTTTACTTCAATGAACTTGTTACCTTGCCCAAAGAATAAAGCAGCTCAGTCATTGGTTCCTGAGAAAGGACATAATCACTGTGAATGACCAATATCCTGCTAATCCATGGAAGTACTAGCTTTGCATTAGATGACCTGCTCAAAAATATAGCATCCAATAACTATTAGCATGTTTTACCACCTCTAAACCTGCTAGATGCTTATGAGAATAAGACAAAGAAACAGACTAAGGAAGAGCCCAGCCAAACAACAGCTCCATAAATATTAGCAAAAGAAAAGTAAGAAGAACAAAGAACCTTGACTGCCACGAGGACAAAAGCTTTCTCAGTAGGTTGTATGCATCACTTGCTCCCATGGATAAAATAGCATCCCTTATCTAATAAGGCAGGGAAATGTTAGTGAAGCACGGGAATTAAAAGTGCAAACAATGGAAATCATGGGCTAACACAACAAAAAAGATATATCCCCCCTAAGTAAGAAAATAACCTTTTTATTTGATAGATTGGCTTCGAGATTTATATCCTTGAAGAAAGCAGGATCAGGAGCTGATCTATCAAAAGAACCATCATTTCGACCAATAAATCCTAGCGATCTTAAATGGTCCTCCAGGCATATTGTAGACGTGCCCACTTCTAAATCATCATCTGCAGAAACTGCAATAAGTGACAAAGAGCACCAGCTACCAGCATAATTATCAATGCACTTCTTTTAAGCAGAATAGCTGTTCATAGGCAAAGACACGTTTAAAGTCCATAGTCAAGTAACAGAATATCAGATAGTCTCGGAAAAAAATGAAGATAGTGTTTCTGCATACGAAGTTGGTGAAAAAAGAAACTTAAAGAGACAATTTTCCTACAAGTGAATAGATACATGTATCTGTCTATTTAAAAAGAAAAATCAATTATTTTTACAGGCAATAAGGACACCCAATTTTTTCCTAATGCAACTTGAAACATAAGCAAAGACAGCATCATTCCCAAAAGACAGATAATTGCACACATACAAATTCAGTGACCGGAGGCCAGAAAGTCATTTCCCAAAATCCAAGGAGGAGTGATAAGTATTGAAAAGCAGGGACATTTAGCCAGGGAAAACACTAAAAGCAATTAAAGCATGCGAAAGAAAACATAAAAGATAAATAAAACAAGTGGACACTGAAAGTTATAAGGGGAGTTGCCAAAACACAATATGGTGTACCAAAGATGTGTCGCAAACCATCTAGCATATATAACTTTAGTATCAGATGAGGGAACAAAATGCCAAAAGATGATCCGAGCATTACCGTTTTTCAAAAGAGTTCAAAAAGCTTTTATTCCTGAAGATAACAAATACTAGATTGCTAGCACAAGGACCAACAAATGAGAAATTGAAGATATAAGGAAAGAAAAAAGAAAACATAAGGTATGCCTGCAGTTAGCTATGTTATAAGTGGGGGTATAATAGCCCTCATACTGAGACAATGACTACAATGCCCCTGTAATTCTTTCCTTGTGTCCCTTCTCCAATCTAACTTCTACTACTATGTCCAACCTCTATCTCTCTCTCTAAACTTTAACTGCACCTTTTCTTTCTTCTGGCATTTTATCTTTCTCGACCGCATTCTTCTCAAGCTTTCCCCTTAATAACTTTCAGAATATCAAGTTGTTCTATGACATGTATCTTTCAAAATGACATATTGACAGAAATGTATTTAGGAAACCGCTTAGAAAGCAACTCTCTAAGAAAAGAGAATTGGTTTTCTTGATAAAACTGCCGGCTATTCATGGAACATAAGAAGGAGATGAATAATCGTCTGCTTCTGGAAGAAATTCAGATAACTACTGAAAACTTAAGTGCTAAATTTTGTATCGACAATTTTAAGTGTTAAAAGTAGAAATAAAAACTTGTTTGATGATAACTGAAATTGGATCCCTAAAAATTGTTAATACCAAAAACAAAACTGTGATTATCATGGGCAGGTTTTAGCACTATAATTGATAAGAATCTATTAGCATCAATTACTTCTTCTATTGTACAGACGAGCAAATCCCTTTCTTACCTACCACAGTAAGTGAACTCTTTACTAAATTGAATCTTTTAAGTCAAGCTCCTAAACGTTATGAAACAAGCATAATCTTGTCAATTGTTAATTTCCAAAACTTATTGAGCTATAAAAAATAAGCCCTAAGCCTTTTGGGATGACGAATTTTAGAAATCTCTCATAAAACAACTTTCAATGAAAATACATGTTTAGACTAACCCTCCTCAGATGATGCATAATATAATCAAGCACAGCAAGTTAACGCATCCAGGTAAACCATCTTCGGACAGAAACTTCCACCCATATTATTCATTTATCTGCTGGAATATTAACACCCTCCATGCATGAATTGTACTGGCAAACCTAGTCAATCAATAGTCTCAAGATAAAATCACGGCAAGGGTTGTTATACTCTAAGAAGAAGAGTACCACGCATTTGTTCGCTGCCCAAAGATTTTGCTTGACTCCTGCTGTTGACTATATCAGCAATAACGTCATCAGGGTCAATGCCAGAATATTGATGTGGTTTCTTTCTTTCTCCCAAATCAGTAAAAGTTGGAACTGGATGTAGGGCATCTTCAGCATTTGCTCGATCCAATGCCGTCACTGCTTTATGAGGAAGTAACAATTAATGATCACTGAAGGACCAATGATAAGAAACTTGAATATGCCAGCTAGAACATTAATGCGAATGATTTGAGTGGAGCATAGGAGATGGAGCAACAAATACAGGCAAATACTCAGTGAGAATATATGTAGCAGATAAAGATTTGCAGAAGATATGGCACCCCTAGTTTTGAATTATAGGATGGTTCAGGACATGGATAACTCAAAGCAACAAAAGCACATTACTTCACGTATACTTGAAGGTGCTTGTAGCAAAAGTAGCTAAAATCCCTTCATAGATCCTATGATCCAAGGATCCACAAACTCATAGATGACATTATCAGGAAAGAAAAGCGGAAAAAGAGCTAGATATAAAGTTAGCATCTCAATCCAGAGATCTTCAACACTGCGTGTTACTAAAACTTTCCAACTTCACATTAAACAAATCCTTTTTCCAGAGTGGTGCTCACAATTATGTTGACCTCAGCTGTAAAATCATCTAAACTTTATGCTTCCATTTATCATGTTCATCACTTACAATAGCAGGAGCACACATCGCTCAATCCATCCCTGCAATTTATAGATGCCAGAAACAATTTGTTCCTTTCAAAATAGGCATAATTTGATCCATTATGCATACACAAATAAAATTGCTAAGGAACCATTGAGTTAAGAAGAAAATATTATAATCTTCTTGATCAAGAGAATGTCATGGAACTTCATCTTCAACTGCTACTAAGGGGAGGTAGCCAGTAGACTATTTTATTAATCAAAATACACGCTACTTTTCAACCAAAGCGCCAGAAGTCTGTACTTGCTTCCACAAACAGAGAGAGCCAGAGGACTTAATTGACCAAAAAAATAAATTAATTAATTAATTAATTAAAAAAACAAAAACAAAATTGAGAAGATCCTACAAGTTACAGTCTAAAACTAGACTTAACACTGCAAGATTAAACATATAAGAAAGCAACAGGTGAGACTGACCTTTATTCCTTACATCTTGTCCTCTCTTAGCCCTAACCAGGGATTGACCAGTGGGCAAAAGAATCCCATCTAAAGAGCTGTTTAAATTCATGTTTTCACCAGAACGCACTAAAATTTTCTGAAAGAGTGGCTTTACTAGCTGACCCTGGGAAATAAAAATGTGCCCAGATGCACGACTTGGAATGCCTTGTAATTTTGCAGCAAGTATTGTAGGTGCACCATGACGATTCTTCAATACGGAGTCCTCAATAGATAAAGAGACTTTTGCAGGTATCGAATTGCGTAGTTCCTCAATGTTCTGTCCAAACCAGAAATAACAAACGCCAGTCTCTGTAAGAGCCAAAACATACAGGCCTTTGAGATCTTCTTCTCCATTATCAAAGCATCTGCTGTCAAGATAGACTGCAGGATGCTCCATGGACAGTGTACAGCTTGCTGAGTGCGTTTTGCTACCATCAACTCGCCAAACAGCAATATATCTTTCACCAGCAGCACAAGAAAGAACATACTTCCCATCATTGGTAAAGATCATAGAGCGAACAGCTCCCTACAATTCAGAGAATTCAATGGACTATAAATTAAGAGGAGCATAGGGGATGCATAAAACAGAAGATACAAGACTTATTAAAAAACTAAGACTCACAGGATGGCCAGAAAACTTCTGTATCTTTTTCTGATCTGAGCAACTATATATCTTTACTTGGGCAGATGCAGAAGCTAGTACACTTCCATCTGCATAACACCAAAATAGAAGTCTCAGCAAATATTAACAGCTACAACCCGGCACACTCTCAATTCCCAATCATGGAAGACTTACCTAGTGTTTTTCACTTTCCTATATAACTTCAGATCCATTATTCATTTCATTCTCATTAGACTCACCCTGATTTCTATTTACTCCTCTAATTTCATACACTCAGAATGATTTCCATCTAAATGCATTTAGAAAAAAGCCATGTCAACTCTTAAGCTTATGCATGCATTACGCATCCAGCTATTGTTACTTCCTCCAACCTCTCGTCCATGCAAGTGACTGTAGACTTGGGAGTCTCAGGAAATGTCATTGTCTACACTGTTTCATCTGCTTACCATGTTCAGAACATTTTCTTGCCACACATCCACCCACTTCTTTCATAAAATCTTTTGAAGATAATTGGACTGGTGACTACCTTGTTATTCATGTAAAATCCCTTACCAATATACATCAACATAATCTCCAACTCACATTAAAAATATTTTTTCCTCATCACGTCTAGCAGCAATATCCTAATAATCCAAATTTTCGTTCACTAGCATATATCAAGTAAGTGCACATTAAAAATAGAATCTTGTGCTGGGTCATTTAATCGATTCTAGCCCGACATTTGTATTGTATCAGCATGAACCACGAACTTAATTAAGTATTTCAAATGCAGCCTCACCTCACTCTATAGGTTTTCTATGTTTCATTGATTAATGCCCTGATTCATAGATAGGTTAACCAAGTTTGGGAGATATGAAGTACAGCTCTGAAATGGAAAACCTGAGCCACATGGACTGGCCAAGTTTCTCAAATCAGTTGGCTTAATCTTGACATTAAATAGCTCCCAAGTTTCAACCCTATTTGAAATACAAACCACCCAGTCTAGGTCGATGTAAAGCTCATGCATCTAGTTGCCATGCGATTGCTCAAAAAGCTTATGTATGGTCATAACACATAGCTTTTCCACAAAAACAGTAATGCAGATTTGGGGAGGCAAGGTTTAAAGCACTTGCTTAAGTACATGAGACATTCTTACATAATTTAAATGTTTATTTAGAATTGATAGAACAACCATAGTAAAGTTCCTACTTTTATTTACCCTTACACTGCAGAATCTGCATAAAGCACCAAACAGCTGTAAAGAAACAGGTCTAGGGAAGCACAAATTAAGCATACCAGATGAAACGGAGATGGAAGATATAGCCTTTGTTGAAGTTTTAAACCTTTTTAAGGAGTTTCCTGTCACTGGATCAATTTCACAAATCATCCCATCAGCACCACCAGTGTAAACGCGTGACCCTTTTTCAGAAAATGAGATGGCAGTGACACCCCTGCACATTAGAAGTAGGATATAGGGAACTTGCTAGAGTGCTAATGCCAACAGAACATTCATGATCATCCCCTCTACCACTTCAAAACACATTGGAAAAAGAGTGCAGCTAAACCCCTGCACACGAGACTTCAGAAATGTCTCAATCTCCATATAAGAAACTCAAATTGCTCAAAAACTATTAAGCCCATACCATTCCACAAGTTATCAATTTGCCAAAAAAAAAGGAAGTTATCGACAACTTCATAGTCACAAGAAAAAGCTTTTCAGCTGTAAATCCTGGAGCAGGCAATGCCAATCCTTTTTCAAACATTCTCATTCTATACCCCCAATAATGGGCAGATATATGCAATATTCACCGCATTAGTCACTAAAATGACAATCCCAATTCAGCATAAAACTGAGCACTACACTGGCAAGCTAATATCTAATCTAATGTACAGTTTTTGGATTTATGCTACTCTACCAACAATGTCAAAAGAATGCAGTCGGCGAAGAAGCAACAAACTGCAATAAATTAAGATTAGAAAATCTTTTAGAAACAACTTTCCTAGAAAACCACGACATAAGGGTCATTCACAGCCAACAACAAGCAAGAGACTCCAAGATACTTAGCAGGTAACTCACCCAGGGTGACAGTCACTAATTCTCCATCTCAATTCACCAGATGCTACATCGAGTGCTAGGACATCACCCCCGCCTGTCCCTAAAACTATCAACGAGCCCCCATGCTTTCTTTTCCTCTGCAATCACCACAGTCACAGGCCAGATTAGTTACCTCAAATTATAGCGAAAGCCCACCACCCACAGCAGATATCAAGAGGCAAAACTGTCCCTTAACTTCCATAAGAAATCACAAACCTACCTTTTTCCCCAAATCCAACCATTTCATGCAGGTGTAATCAACCGAAAGGTGACCCCTGTCCGGCTTCATGAGCGCGTCCGTCAGATCATTTGCCGCAATGTCAACAAACTCCGTCTGAATCTGCCCTTTCAAAGTGTCCCAAATCTAAAAAAACAAAGAAACCGAAACAAAAAAAGATCCCATTTAATTAAACGAAGCAACTGTTTCTTACTGAGATACAGTGGGCGAGTAATAAGGCAAAGCGGCATACGTCAGAACTGAGAATAACTGCTAATTCGCATCCGATTCCAGAATCAGACACAGTAAAAGCCAAAACTTTCTTATCAAATTCGAAGAAAAGTCGCACAAAACGAAAGAATCGGGAAGCACGCGAGGTTAACCTTAATCCGGCCATCGCCGGAGCTGATGGCGAAGAATTCCGACGAGGGGCTGAACGCCGTCAAGAGGTCTCTGATGTTCGACGAGCCCATGCCGTCGAAAAGCGTGGAGATTGAAACCGACCAGTCTGCTCTCGCCTGCTTCCGAGCACGGTCCGGAGGCTTCGCCGGAGACGGGCTGAGCGAATCCGACGAGAGAGGGTCGCCGGCGGCGGGACGGCGAGGCGGGGGAGGTTTATGGTGGGGAAGACGAGGAGGAGCTTCTGCTTTTGGGAGGGTTTTAGCGAGGGTTTTGAACTGACTAAATTTTTATATGCCCCTAAAAAAAAAAACTGAATTTCTTTTCTCCTTTTCCATTTGTGTTTTTTTTTTTGTCCTTTTTATTATTGATTTTTTGTTCAGATATTACAGTTACTCAACTCAATTTTTTTTATATGATCTTATTTTTTGTCAAATGATTTCTTTTTTATATGGGGTGAAAAAGTTAAAGACCGGACATTTACCGCTCGTTGTATAAAATTATAAGCAAAAAGAGGGGAAAATGGAGAAAATTAAAAAATTCATATGCTTAAAATAAAATGAAAACAAATTAAACCATTTATTCCTCGGGGATGCTTCGGATGATGTAAATACGTAAGAGGTATAATTAGTTTTTTTATCATCTAAAAGCTACAAAAACAGATGGACTCCTCAATAAAATGAACATAAGATTGACATCCAAGCTCAAGTACAAAGGAGGACAGATATATCTAGCAAAATTTTTGGATATAAAACAGTAAACAGCAGAAGAGTCATAGTGCCCATCGACGGTGGGATGGTATGCATCTTCATCGTCGTTATCCATTGTGAAATATAATCGACAATATTCTCAATTACGAAACAAAATAAACTTTTATGTCTGTATAGTCCATTGGCTTAATTAATTCGGAAACAAAAACCCATTTTGAATGGCAAAATTTAACATAAAAGTTTAGAGTGGACCACTATCTCAAAAAAGGGTTAAGAATTCAATCTTGTCTCAAAAAAGAGATTGAAGTGGTCAAGCTAGTTTCAAATTAGGGCCCTAATTTTGAAAGGTAAAGTAAAGGCAATTTTGTCCCCAAAAAAAAAAAATCTGCTATGACCCAATTTGAAGAAGCCCCAAATTGGAGAAGCTAGGGTTCCTCTGACTTGAATCTTCCTTCAAAAAAGTTCACGTGCCACCAAGGTTGAATTGATTTTAGAATTTACTTCGATCCAGTTCGGTTCATCACTTTGAAGAAGTATTTGTTGTTTGATGGAAACTTGACCCAATTATTCTTTAATATTGAAGAATTCATTTGTCATGGTTAATTTCACTTAAAAACACAAAGTAAGCTAGGAGCGCGAGAAGGGTGTGGATTGCATCTACATTTCAGCATCCTCTAATTTCCTTTGTTCCGACTGAGGTCGGTTTCCTAAATTTGTGCAGCTAATTCTTCCTTCATTCAAAAGAAGTTGACTGCAGCTTGCTCAAGCAATGTAAGGACAAGGTGTGTGGGGGTATATCGTGAAATACCACACCAACGGTAGCGACAGAAGTGATGGCAAGAGGGAAAGTTTTTTTGTTAGTATCGCTTCAACTTGTTTGGTTGGTGAGTGGTATCCATTATGAATTTTTGAATTGGATATGTTGCCATTGTGATCCCTATCTTGCAATTTTTTACTGTTTTCATTTTGGTTTCATTTTCTTGGTGTATGTTGTGTTGTTCATAACCAATCCATTGATTCCTTGAAGTTGTGAATCTTCTATTGTTATCTCCATCGAGGAAAGACATAAAGGACATTTGATCCACACGACTGCTCTTTTGGCATTTGATGTGATTTTGCTCATCAGATACCCATTGAGGATCAATCAATATAGCTACGAGTAACAATCTCTCTGGCATTTTTAGAGATTTTAATGAAAAGTCATCGTCAATTTATAAAATGATAGTGAAATCACAATTATTACAGACCACAAGAAATGTATTGTCAAACAAGCACTCCCACACAGGAAAAATGAGCAGACGAGAAACTTGGCCACTAATACAGAGAAGATGGCTAACACAACAAAGAAAGAAAGAGACATCAATTCCCTATTAGCTTAAGATTCATATGCAAGTTAAAGCATCCGTCACTACTGTCTTCTCTGTAAACTTCATGACCCGTTCTATCATTTCGTGGAACAACATCAACTCCGACAAATGATGATGTATGGCCCCGGTCATGGCCTTAAACTGACTCCGGGTTAAATTGGGTCTCTCCCGGTTCAAAAGAGTATCCCCCATTGACCTACCCGTCCACACCTCCCACGGGGGGTTAGGGGGTCAGCCTGGATCCTAGCAGGCTTCCCCCCTGAAACACGGGGGCGCGCAGCGCAGGACATGAAGGGTCCGAGTTCCCCCACGGAGCAATTTAAGGTCCTGCTCAGGACCAAGTCTTACGAGTGTTAACCCAGCCACTATATTTTTCCTGGCGTGGGAGCTGCCAATACCCCTCGTCAGTTTAACGCCGGAGGGGCAACCTAACATAAGGCCCGGCGGGTTGCTTAGGGCAAAGTCTTACGGGTGTTAACCCAGCCACTATATTTTTCTTGGCGTAGGAGCTGCCAATACCCCTCGTCAGTTTAACGCCGGAGGGGCAATCTAACATAAGGCCCGGCGGGTTGCTTAGGGCAACCAATCCGTACGTGGGGCCCCTCCCTTAGGGGTTCCCCCACGGAGCAATTTAAGGTCCTGCTCAGGACCGAAATGTTGGTCAAATTAAAAATTGTCGTACGAGTGTTAACCCAGCCACTATATTTTTCTTGGCGTGGAAGCTGCCAATACCCCTCGTCAGTTTAACGCCGGAGGGGCAGCCTAACATAAGGCCCGGCAGGTTGCTTAGGGCAACCAATCCGTACGTGTGGCCCCTCCCTTAGGGGTTCCCCCACAAAGCAGTTTAAGGTCCTGCTCAGGACCGTTCTTACGGGTGTTAACCCAGCCACTATATTTTTCTTGGCGTGGGAGCTGCCAATACTCCTCGTCAGTTTAACGCCGGAGGGGCAGCCTAACATAAGGCCCGGCGGGTTGCTTAGGGCAACCAATTCGTACGTGGGGCCCCTCCCTTAAGGGTTCCCCCACGGAGCAGTTTAAGGTCCTACTCAGGACCGTAATCTTACGGGTGTTAACCCAGCCACTATATTTTTCTTGGCGTAGGAGCTGCCAATACCCTTCGTCAGTTTAACGCCGAAGGGGCAACCGCCCGGCGAGTTGCTTAAGGCAACCAATCCGTACGTGGGGCCCCTCCCTTAGGGGTTCCTCCATGGAGCAGTTTAAGGTCCTGCTCAGGACCGATCTTACGGGTGTTAACCCAGCCACTATATTTTTCTTGGCGTGGGAGCTGCCAATACCCCTCGTTAGTTTAATGCCGGAGGGGCAGCCTAACATAAGGCCCGGCGGGTTGCTTAGGGCAACCAATCCGTAGTCTTACGGGTGTTAACCCAGCCACTATATTTTTCTTGGCGTGGGAGCTGCCAATACCCCTCGTCAGTTTAACGCCGGAGGGGCAGCCTAACATAAGGCCCGGCGGGTTGCTTAGGGCAACCAATCCCTAATGTATGAATATCGAGATGGGACTTGATCTTACACGTGGCTGGACAATTTCTGTTCTGTATAGCGGTGGAACTAAAAGAAAGGATGAAATGCCTAAGTAAAGAGTGCTCAGCCTGCGATTATGGTCTAGCTGAAAGAATGATGTGTACCTGTGTGTGACCTGGAATGACAAACTTCATCGGCAGAAGACTTGGATTCAACAGCCATAGCCTCGATAAATGAATAATCCGTGTTTAGTTCTCGCCATCTTCCTCTTTACCGTATAATGAATGACTTCACATATGAAGATGAAACTTCCCAGCATAAAAGAGCAGAAAATTGAAGATGAATGCAGCAAGACATGCATAATTTGAAAGAAGGGAGGACTGTCTTGCATGCACTTCCACATGACCTCAACAAGAATCACTTTTCATATAGTCACATTTGATTTCATCTCACATGAAGTCGTTCCAAATAAGTAAAAAAAAAAAAAAGACTTACAATGAAGTTACCCCCCCCCCCCCCCCAAAAAAAAAAAAAAGAAAGAGAACCACTAAGTACAAAAAGAGAACAATCTAAGGTGACCCCGTCTTCTACTAAAAATTTCCTTACAGCATGAATGAAGAAATGATGCTGTACAAACAACTTGCGAATAAACAACTGTGATCGATGACCATGCAATTCAACTGGTGGACTGAGAGGTTTCTTCTTTCGAACATGTCCCACCTTCTTGAAAAAGACTCTCATGCCAATTTGGTGCTGCAAAACAGGTCAGATTGATCGTTTATGGAATATTTCACAAGGCTGCAGAATTACCAATGGCGGTTACACTAGATATGCAAGCTGAGGAAGAATTTAAGGACAAGCCTGTGAGCTCAGGACATGATTTGGGGAGCACACATGAGGAAGAACTTGAAACGTCGGAACCAATCCAAGATGTTAATGAACCAGAGTTGATGGTTAAGGAGATATTAGACAAACAGATGGAAGTGAATGGAGATTCGCTAATTCCTGTGAAATTTCCAGCAACTCTAATGCTTCTTCCTACCACTTCCTGTAAAGTAATGTAGCGCAAAACTGGGAGAGCATTTGGATCGAAATTTTCATCTGGATGAAACCCAAAGTGACCCTTTGCACCAAATGCCATGTGGACATCATCCATGTCCACGTCGGATATGGTTATGTCTTCGATGTAGCCACCTCGGCCCCATGTTGTTCGGAATTCTATGCCACTTGATGAACTGTACATGCTGACACGATTCACATAGACATTGGAGATCCCACCAGACATGTCGCTACCAAAGGCAACTGCAGCGCCGGAGTATGACTGCAAGTAGGCCTGCCTAATGTGCAAGTGAGAGGTGGGCCTGCTGTAGGAAATTCCTTACTCATCCCATCCACTCTTGAGCGAGATGGAGTCATACCCCATGCTAATGCTGCAATCTTCTATGCATACATTGTCTGAGGAATCTGAAATTTTTCCATGAAAGAACAAAATATATCAGTTAATTTGTATTGATATTGATTATCGGGGTATACCAAACAGATTTAACCAAATAATGGGCTTGGCAGTTGCAGAGTTTGCTGTGGCCAGAATTATAAGCCCTGATTGAGGGAGAGGAAAAGGAGGGCAAAAGAAGAAGATTATATGAAATGCATAATTAGGTCTTGTGCATAAACTCTCAGAACAGAAGGAGCTGCATCAATTTTCAAGTTTTCCAATTTCACTGGATTTTCTTATGCTTCTCTATGAGATCCAAAAAAAAAATGTTTCTCATTGGAGGAAAAAGCATCTTGGAATTGTTTCAAAGACATGTCCAACTTGCTTTTGGCCCAGAATGAAGAACTTAAGCAACTGCCAGTGTTTGCTCTAGCAAAATATTCAGACAAACACAATCATCTCCTTCACTAAGTAAACCCATTACAGACATGAGATCTGATACAAATTACTGAATAATGCAGAGGTATATTAAAGACTGAAGCAATTGTTCAGCTATGCATTTTCCTCAGTCCAAACCATTGCATCACTAACCTGGTACAATGCCAACGGTGTGAGGGGATTCTGGTGAAGCAGTAATTGAAACGTTCTGGATGTGCACATCGCTACATTATACTGAAGGAATGTTGATAAATTTCATATGCGCAACTTAAAACTAAAAGTGATGGGTGACATATCGATGACAGGGCTCTCAGAAACATACCTGCAATAGACTGGATGGATGTAATAGGCAGGAGCATTCAAGAATGTAATGTTTGACACCACTACATGTTTTGCCTCTACAAATTCCACGAGATAAGGGAGAATGTAGTTCAAGGAGTGAGTGGTGAATAAATCCCACCAAATGAGCCTTGACCATCAATGGTTCCATTATCACCTAAAGCATTTACTGATCAATGGATTGCTTAGATGAGGCTTGGTATTAGCATGTGCAAAGTAACCTTAGCAGCAGGCAAAGTTAAGAATCTGGAGTACCTGTTATCACCACATCGTGCAACCCATACCCATTTATCAAGCTCCAGTACCTTCTTCCTGGAGTTTCTATCCAGCGTCCATAAGATGGGAGAGGTTCCACAATATCCCAGTAAGATGGATCCTGGATACGTGAGAGAGACAATATATTATGCAAGAATTAATATTGCTTTTTGCTCGTTACTCTCAAAGTGAGAACAGCAAAGCATCAGCAAATTTTACCTGAGATGCAAGAACCGTGGCCTCTCTTTCCAAGAAGAGCCGGGAGGCACGTAAAGCTGAGGGCCTCCGTTGTCAGCAAAGGACTTGAGGTAGAAAATGGCATTCTGGAAGGCAACGGTGTTTAGAGTTTTCCCGTCTCCATCAGCACTGAACTCTGTTATGGACACGCTATGCGGTCTTGGGTCCAAATCCAATGCCAGTTTATACTTGCATTGCCCATCACTGTCTCCTCTTGTATTCACAGCATTGCTTGGTGCCAGAAGCAAGAGCAATGTTCCACGGAAAAGGATCTACGGGGAAATGAAACCTTATATTTCGTCAGAATTTTTTTTTTGCAAATACTGTTCCGCACATACACAAGCATCTGATTCAGCAAGCCATTCCCACTGATATGAATAAATCAAAAGGTTGGTGATTGCAAACTCTATCAGTCCCCTAAACTTATGATGATTTCCAGGAGAAATGATAACAGAAACCGGCTATAAACATAGTTGTGGAGTGCATCAGCCACTTCCACTGTACAACACCAGTAATGTTCAGCAAACAAGCAGCAAAATCGGTGTCAGGACAGATACAATAAAAGTCTCAAGAAAGGTGAAAAGCTGTTGAATCCAATGCAGGTAATGTCAACCATCCCAACCAGAACACCAGATAAGGAAATGATCCAAACTTGAGAACAACTAGGCAAACCACCTCAGATAGCAAGAACAAAGTGAAAGAGCACTAGTTGATGAAACATCCAACCAGTTAGCAATATCACCACCACCAAAGAAGAAGAAGAAGAAGAAGAAGAAGAAGAAGAAGAAGAAGAAGAACGTTACTAAAGCAAAGAATCAACGACCGTAGATACAACAAGAAGTCGATCAAACAAGGATGAACTTTGACAAGAACCCACAAGAGTGAGATAAGCATCCAAGCTTTGCACAGTTCAAGGGAACCGAGAATCAACGGAAAACAGCGTAAATAAGTTGGATTCGTTTTTTGTAACAAGAAAGGATGGAACTTGGACAAATCCCAGTAAGCTTCCATATTTGAACTCACAAGGATCGATCCCAGAGCATTACGATAGGTCTTGTATTAACTTTACCCGATAGAGCTCAGGTTGTTTCCTTTTTCACATTTGCTATACTTTTTATGAATTTATTATTATAATTATTGACTTCATTGTATAGGTATCAGGACTGCATAATTGATAATTAAAATGGAAAAAATGAGGAATATCATATGACAATAAATATTTATGTGGTACGATTCGACTACCGATATCTATATTCACTGGCTGAGCCAAAAACAAATAATTTACTATACTTGGAGAATTAAAGTTACAATAGCTAAAAGTGAAGAGCTGCGCTCTGCCTAACAAAGAAGAAAAAAGAATGTCCAGGTGTTGTTGTTATTCAGCCGTAGTAAAGCATTTGCTAGGGCCTGGACAAGTAGTGATTTGTGTCGTGAGTTTATATATTCAGCCGTATTAAAGCCTTTATTTGTAAATATTTTAGGTTTGAGTGTAAGAAACACTTTGAACGTACAAGTAATTGTAATTCTGACTTTTCAATTATAGTTTATTAATTGTTACGAGATCTCTATGTGGATGTAAGTATCGATATTAAGATCGATTTACGTAAATTTATGTCATAAATATTTCTCGTTTATTTTTTTAATTTTATTTACAAAACAGGTTTCCATGTTCACGTGACAACACATTAATTAGCATAATGATGTCCCTCTCTTGCGGAATCAACGCTCTATGTATGTACATAGTCGGCATCTTCACCGAAAAAAGTGGTGGGATAGCGCACTGAGATTGGAGACATGGACAAACCATCTCACCAAAAAAAACAAGAAATGATAACTGGACAATAAAAATTCACATTGAGTGTCGATATTTATATTCATCATGAGAGCCAAAAATAAATAATTCGCTATAATCTGGACCGGAGTTACAATAACATAAATTACCGTGTATGGCTAAAATCAAGAACTCATTGTTTGGCCGAAAAGGAGGAGAAAAATGCACAACTCTGGACGTGGGCGCCCGTATTTCAGTCCTTTTGTGGCTTTCTCTAGATAGGTCGATTTCTCTTGAATGTTGGCGGTGATTGCTGTTCGTCTTTGTAGATCACCAGGAGTACCAAAGCCGACAAATTCAAGCGGTTAGTTGGTAGTGGAATTGGCCTTTCTTTTAGGAATTAGGCATTTTCTTTAATGTAGGTTGGCGGTGAAATTGCGCATGAACCGAGAAAAGTTGCTTTTGAAGGGGTTCCCAAGAAAAGGTAGAGGGAAAGGTATAAACGAATCACAAATCATTCCAAAAGACTTGATGGGTGATTATACGCAAGATTGCGAACTTTCCTCAGTTAAATTTTTTCGCATGATTGCAAAGTTGAAAATTTTAGGTGGTGTTTATTACAGAACCGTCGACATCAACTTCAATTATCTTGGGTCCGTCTTCTTGTACGACAAGATTTGAATTATTTATATTTTCCCACTTCGGTCACCCAGCCCTCCATAGTAACTGATCTACGGGCGCACTTATACAAAGTGTTCAGGCTCTACGCATTATTTCAACGCCCGATTTCTCTCACATACATACATGTGCACTAGAAAAAGTAACTAGAGTTCCTCCCCTCAATGGGAAATAGTTTTGCATTTGCTTTGAGTTATTCCAAATGCATTGCCCTTTTGATAACAAAAAATTGCCTTACACTATTGCCCTACCAAAGTGTTTGGTCTTTTCGTTTCGGTTCGTTGCAATACAGGTCTTCATGAGGGGGATCGACATCCTTGACCAATGTTGAAAGGTTATTTGACTACAAAAGCTGCAAAAGAGATGCAAAAGAGGGTTGGTCTCGCTTTCACTCTCCCTCTTACTTTCCCCAGCTGCTAATAGACTTTTGAACTTCACCATGAGAGCCAAAAATGAATAATTCACTATAATTAGGACCAGAGTTACAATGGCATATATCACCGTGTACGGCTAAGATCAAGGACTCATTGTTTGGCCGAAGAGGAGGAGAAAAACGCACAACTCTGAACGTGTGCCCCTGCATTTCAGTCCTTTTGTGGCTTTCTCTAGAAAGGTTGATTTCTCTTGAATGTTGGGGTGAGCGTTGTTTGTCTTTGCTGATTACAAGGAGTCCAGGGGAACTGTAGGTTGATTTCTCTGGTGGTTTTTGTGGTCGTGGAATTTGGGTAAGTGGTTTGGTCGGATCGGATTGAAATGGTTCCCAAACAATAAAAAGGAATCGCAAATCAGAATAAAAGACTTTTAACTTTGATTGTTTGCAAGAAGATCTCTAAAGGCGATGTGACCATGTGGGGCCGTCCACATCCACTTGATTGTACTTCTGGACGATTTCCCACTTGGGTCACCCAGCCCTCGGACTACTAGGGTTTAAGGATAGCGACCCGACAAATTGGGTTTGTTGTTTGCTAGTGTAGAGGAATGTCCCCAGTGCCACGTTGCGCTCCCCATACATGACAAGGGCCCTAGGCCCTAACTTCAGCACAAATAGTCCCGATCATTTTCGCAAATTCCATTCGGACAGAGAATCATGGGACTGTACAGCATTGGGGCCAAGATCAATTCCTCTATCCCCGCCACCACTCTTGAGTGAGATGGAGTCATAACCCATGCTAATGCTGCAATCCTCCATGCATACATTGTCTGAGGAATCTGAAATTTTTCCATGAAAGAACAAAATATATCAGTTAATTTGTATTGATATCGATTATCAGGGTATACCAAAAAGATTTAACCGAATAATGGGCTTGGCAGTTGAAGACTTTGCTGTGGCCAGAATTTTAAGCCTTGATTGGGGACAAGGAAAGGAGGGAAAAAGAAGAAGATTATGTGAAATGCATCACTAGATCTTTGGCAAAAACTCTCAGAACAGAAGCAGCTGCATCAATTCTCAAATTTTCTAATGTCACTGGATTTTTTTTTTTAATGACCCGAGAACCCCCGTACAGCCGGCAGCCGGCAAGGTAAACTCAGGGTGACGCTAGCGGAGGACCCACCACCTTGACATCACATTTAAGATCCCGTGCGGCCAGCGGGATTCAAACTCCTCTCCTCCTCGCAAAGGATCATGAGATTTTCTTCTTCTCCATGAGATCCAAAAAAAACAAAAAATGTTTCTCATTAGAGGAAAAGCATCTTGGAATTGTTTCAAAGGCATGTCCAACTTGCTTTTGGATGAAGAACTTAAGCAACTGCTAGTGTAACTCTAGCAAAAGATTCAGACAATCATAATTATCGCCTTCCCTAAGTAAACCCATTACAGAAATGAGATATGATACAATTACTGTATCATGCAGAGGTTTATTAAAGACTGAAGCAATCGTTCAGCTCTGTATTTTCCTTAGTCCAAACCATTGCATCATTAACCTGGTACAATGCCAACCGTGTGGGGGGATTCAGGTTAAAGTCACTTTGTAAACATGGACCCCTTTTTCGACCCAAAAAATCGCCCCCCACTGACATGCCTGACCAAAAAGAGACAAGGAGGCCAGAATTTAGAATATTTTAAGTTTGTTCTTTGTCAAATCAATCACATTAGTTCTATGTTTGAACTCAAGGCTCCATCCCACAGCATAATAATAGGTGTTGTACTATTACTTTACAAGATGCCCGTTTTTCTACATTTACTTTACTTTTTATGAATTTATTATTATAATTATTGACTTCATTGTATGGGTATTAGGACTGCATAATGGGCAATTAAAACCAAAAGAAACAAAGAATAATAAATAACAACGAAGATTTACGTGATTTAGTTTAAATTCAAATATCGATACCTATATCCATAAATGGAGCTAAAAAAAATTAATTTACCATAATTGGAGAATCGTAATTCCAATAACTCATACGTTTGAATGTTTTTTACACATAAATTAAGTTCAAATTCAAGATATTTATGCATAATCAACTAGGTGTAAAGCTTTGACAAAAAAATAAAAATAAAATCGGTGTAAGGCTAGAGCACAGAGTACGGCTAAATCAAGCACTCATTGTTCCGCCGAAAAGGAGGAGGAAAATCCGCAACTCTAGACGCGAGCCCCATAGCCAGCCGCTTTCATTTTCCTATACCACGCCCGGGATTGGTTAT
Organism: Eucalyptus guilfoylei; assembly: GCA_016097605.1. Classification (NCBI taxonomy): domain Eukaryota; kingdom Viridiplantae; phylum Streptophyta; class Magnoliopsida; order Myrtales; family Myrtaceae; genus Eucalyptus; species Eucalyptus guilfoylei. The sequence continues at coordinate 36,584,991 of CM027867.1, forward strand.
CTGGGGAAGGCATCGCGTGAATCAGGCCCGGGGTTTTGTTTCCAAATTGGTTATAATTGCCCCGGCGGTTGACCGTGTATATTTTTTCATGGGCATGGTCACTTATTACCAGGACTTTTCCTATTGTTAAAGCCTTTTAAGATATTGCTTAGGACTAATTTTACGGGTAGTAACCCAGTCGCTATATTTTTCGAGGCACGGGAGCTGCCTCTACCCCCTTAGTTTTTTATGATCGGGGGGCCCCTGCACATGCAGGGCGACCCTACCTGGATCAGCTAGTAACTCCACCTTAGGGTTACCTCGTCATTTCCAGTGGAGTAGTTTAAAGACACGAGCCCCACTTTATTTCTGTCCTTTTGGGCTTTCTCCAAAGAGCTTGATTTCTCTCGCGCGGCTCCTGCCCTCGTCCGAAAGGAACATGCACGCTCACATGCTTTCTCTCTCTCTCTCTAAATTATGAGAAGCCTTTAAAGAGAAAATTGCCAAAAAAAAAATCCTAACTTTATAGCACTTGTACCAAATTTGGCCTTGATAAATGTGGAGTATGAGAAATTTGCATTGCAAATAAAATAGTCAAAACGGACTAAATTACTCAATTTGGACAAAACTATTTATGACCAGATTCAAGCCACCCATTTGATGGACCTAATAACACCAAAACCCAACGTGGAGGAGTCCCCCGGGCAAAACCTGCTTTGAAAGCATACATTTGAGAACTAGAAACACATAGACAATATTACAATTTAGTTTCAATCTAAGATCACATAAAATTTCAGTTTTAGCTAAGTATGAGTTTAGATCGAAATTCACATTTTCTTAACTTGGAATTGACAAGTTTGAACGACTGACTTCAAATTGTGCCCGGATAATAGATTATCTTCATTCGATTGGACAAGACTCAACCCTACTTTTAATACCTTATGAACGATTGACTTCAAATTGTGCCCGAATAATAGATTATCTTCATTCGATTGGACAAAACTCAACCCTATTTTTAATACCTTCTTCTTATAAGTTAAAGATCACGAAGATGTGGCCATAATTATTTCACATTTGTTGTAAACTGTTTTATTTGAGCGTTAACAACTTGGCCAAGTTCAAGATTGGCCAGCTAATCACCATTAGCTCTATCAACATGCCTAGAGAAAGTGACGGCCCACCACCCGTGGAGCGCGTGTGCTCCACCGAGCAGCGGGCCGCACGTGACTTTAACTCTCAAGCAAGAAAAGGACAAGATGTGGAGGCTGCTTTGGCTACGCGTGTCGCATATCTGCTCGACATTTTGGTTTCACATTGGGTCGCCCCCAGCCCTCCATCCACCGGATCCTCGCCACGTGGATCCGATCCGACGGTGAGACGATGTCGTCGAGCCTCGTTTCGGCTCTCTCTCTCTCTCTCTCTAAATTACGTGAAGCCTTTGAAGATGGAAAATTACAAAAGAAAAGAAAAGAAAAGAAAAGAAAAGTCCCCAGCCACCAGTTTGAGGGGACCGAATTACATCAAAGCCGAAAGCGAAGGAGTCCCTCCGACAAAACCCACCGTGCAGCATGGGAAAATTGCTTCATTGTGCGAACCGTAGGAATAACACTACGGGGGCAAATAATTGATATAATTGAGACCCCACTAAATGATTTCCAACGAGTCGTAACCATCACATGGTCAAATATTCAATAATAGATTCGTACTTTTCTCGATTAACAATAGACCTCATGATCGACAAGAAAAATCTTGTCTGTATTCCCATCAAGAAAATTCCTAATTCGAATAAGAAAGTGTTAAGATTGGAATTATCCAACCTAACCAATCGACCTACCTCTTTGAATCGAATGAGGTCTTTTATACAAGTTTTAACTCAAGAAATTAATTTAAGACTGAGGGTGAGGGGTTCTGCTCCTTAAGAACACAAAAAAAAACCTTTATCAGTATGTGGATTGCGCCAATTGTGACATAGACCTCATTCATAAAAAAAAAATGGCAATATGATAATAGAATATTAGTCAAAAGAAGGCCTCTTCCTAGAATGATACCAAACAATATTCCATTTCCCCTATCTAGCAGCATTCGCTCAGCAAATACTTGATTTTATTATCATTGTAGAAAATCTCAAGCCCTTAGATGCAGGTGGTCTCGGCCAACTGAGATTTCGTCCTATGTTGTATTAATTTGTTCGCGATAGCAAACTTGAACATCAAGGGGGATTTTTAGAAGAGTTATCATCAATTTTACTCGATGTGACTAATGCACGATTTTTCAAATTGGCTGATTTGTATGCTACTTGTTTGTATGGAGCGTCTATCAATAAGGAAAGACGTGCTGATTCTTCTCAATGCTGTACTATATGATTTATCAGAAAGATGTGAGGAGTAGTTTGGTAAGAAAAATGAAATATATAAATAGGTTTTCGGTGTTATGCTACTATGCAACGAAGGCTGCTCCGAAAGTCAAGATTGGCTGCCCCCATACATTTTGAATTTTCCTCTACTTTCACATGTCGAGTCCTTTTAAATGATATTATTGCAAATCATTATCTACTTGTAAAGCTTAAATAGACAATCGAAATGAGAAGGGATTTGAGGCCTTCGATTTGGGCAGAGAAACCATTAGGGTAACAGTTTAGAGTTTAGAAACGATTAGGGCAAAGAAAGGATTGGGTTAAAGGGGGACCAGACACTGTTTTGGATTAATAGACGTCAAAATCCGCGTTGCTTTGCGCACAAGAAGCTTTTACTTTGAATTATTTGCCAACTAATAGAGAGATGATAAAAATAATTCACGACAATATTTTTTATTAATTAAATTAGACGAAATTAATAGACGGACTTGATTATATCAATTTAATAAATTTTAGAATATGATTGCAATTTTTGCAAGTAATAAGAATTAATTTTACTTTTGTGACAAGTTTTAGGGTTTTAGGATTTATAGGATTTGAAATTTGGAGTGTATAATTTTTAGAGTTTTGAGGATTTAGGAATATGTGTGGTGTGTGTGTATATATATATACACGTACGTATATTAAAAGAAAATTCAAGTAGACCAAACGAAGGTCCAATTAAACCACTGGACTTTCCGATTTCAGTGGCCGAAGACTCCCACAAATATTAGTAAAGTTGATCTTCGAACTTAGCCTCAGATTCCCTTTTGTATTTTGCTTCGCGGACTCTAGTTCGTAATAGACAGTTGTCGTATGTCATTTTGCTTGATTTATGACTATCACAAGAAACCCAACTTCCCAGTCTTTCTTTTAGTCAATCGGGTCTAATCAATTGGGTTTCCTTTCAATTCATTTAGGTGAGGATTTTATTCCCGAATTCAAACTCGAGACATTTTAACGGCATCGTGCTTGATTTGATTCATTGAATTAGTAAAGCTATAGGTGTCCTGAAACTCGAAAGAGCCACACGCTTCCACGATCACTTGTCAGTAGTGATTGCATCTCGAAAGGGAGCATAAAGCATAGGAAGGGAAAGAAGGCCGACACGAATGAATGAAAAGTATATTCCGATGACACGCCTTAGTGTCATATCGCGCAAGCGAAAGCTCCCCATTTGCTGGGCAACGAGACGAGGGCTTCATGATCTAGACATATAGCCATATACGGCACTTGCAATTGGAGAAATATTGTGTGGGTCCAACCTTCCACGTGGGGCGTAGTGAGTGGCGCTTTACTCCAAGTGCTCAGCACTTGCTTGTCAGTCCTCTTGAATTAACCACCGGGGGTTCACCCCAGTGGCCATCCTTCCAACTTGGAAGGGGGAGGTGAGGGGTTCAAATCCTCACCTTCTCAGGAAGGATTGGGCTGGGAACAATTTCATTTCAGAAGTGGGTTTCGACTCCCACGCCCTGCAAGGAGGCATGACAAAAGTCTAAGAGTGAGTGTTAGAGTAGGATTAGAGTAGGACTGACTAAAAAAAAAAGAAGTCCTCTTGAATTAAGAGGGGGACCCACAAGCGACACAACGCGTGGAGGAGCTTTTGTGATATCGGTCCTCCATTTTTATTTTTTTTAATGCTGGTTGATTAATGAAATTTTACCTTTCCCGGGAAAATTGAGTCGCAAATTATGCCAAAGGTATCCATTAACATCATTGTCCAAAAGAACCGAGAAAAGTTGCCTTCGAAGGGGTCCCCAACAAGGGTCCCCAACAAAGTAAAGGAAAAAGGTAAATGATTCACAAACCATACCAAAAAACCATTAACTTTAATTGTATGCAAGATTCCAAACTTGAAAATTTTAGACATTACTCATTATGGAACTATCAACATGATTAAATTTTTTCCATTACTTTTATCTTTCCACCACCGATGTTTTGTGTCTGCTCTTGCTTCTCTACTCTTTCCCACTTGGGTCGCCTAATCTTCAGAAGTTACTGATACATGGGCATACCGATACAAAGTATTCGGTCTCTACACATTATTGCGAAGTGATATTTTCTTTTGCATACACGTGCACTAGAAAAGTAACCAGAGTTCCTCCCCTCAACGAGAAAAAGTTTTGCAGTTTATTTGCCTCTGTTTTCCAAGTGCCTTGCCTATCAATTTGATGACAAGAAATTGCCCGACACTTTTGCCCTATCAGAGTTTTCGGTCTTCACGTTTCAGTTTTGCTGAAAGAGAGGTTGAATGCACCTTTCGCTTTCATGAGGGGGGTCCGCGTGCTTCACAATGGGTGGAGGGAGAAAATAGTGACAAAACTAGGTTATTTTATAGGGAATTTAGCCTTATTGACACCTAATTTTGGCAAATCTAAGAAAATAAAGAAAATAAAAATTGCATTGGAACAAATAAAATGAAAAAATGGGGGAAATTGATTTGATTGATAATGCAAGGAAATTTGAAATTTTGATGAGCATTCGGATTTCGTTAAATGCAAAAATAATTTAAAAATCAAGTAAATAAGGGGTAAGAATTTTACAAAATGAAAAAAATTGAGCAGGATTAAGCTGATTGCAAAATCATATTCTAATTTAGAGATTTGATTTAATGTGGCAAAAGATGAAAATTTGGAAAATGTCATAAAAATGCAGCCGTATGGAATTTTGAGAAAAATAGGTGCAAAAACTTCGTGGAAGAATTCAAAAGGGGGAGTGGTCGAAGTCAACAGGGCTTCTGCTGAGAAAAGACAAAACAGCAGAAGGAGAGAAAAAAAAGAAAAAAAGGCAAAATAGAGTCACTGTTCGTCTTCCTCCTTCGCACCCGCCGCACGCGTCACCCATCGCCGCCGCGCCTCTGTACCTGCGACCTGCTGCTGCCCAGCCCGACGCCGGAGCTCCGAAGCTCGCCGCTCCTGACCTTGCCGCGCCCCTGTGATCCGTCGATCGCCGCCACAGCAACCGCCTCCGCGCTACCCCCAGCGCCTGCACCCGACGCCCCGTACCGGCGACTCACGACTGTCCGAGCGCCGCTACCCACCTGCCGCTGCACCTCTGCAACTTGCGACCCACCCGTCGCCGATTTCGGTCCGTTGCTCGCCACCGCCTCAGCATCCCGCTCGGCCCCGTCGCGCCCGCCAGCCTCTGCTTGCGCGCCCAACGCGAGCACCCGAGCACCTTCGGCCCCCTCGCCGCCTGCAACAGCTGCCTCTGCGATCCGACGCCCTACGCCTGCTGCCCGCCGCTCGAGCATCTCTGTCCGTCGGTGCACTGACACCGACATCTCCGAGCAACCCCAAACGCCCCGACGCCAGCAGCTCGTGCCTCCCGTGCCTGACGCCGCGATCCAGCGCCTGACGCGCAGCCGCCCGTCCCTCACTGGTCGTCGCCCGCGACGCCTGCAGCAACCCGCGAGCCCTCTCGCCACGCCTCCGCTGCAGCCTTTCCGCCCGGAGCCTGACGACCCGCGACCCGCACCAGCATCTCCGCCTCCGTCGCCTCGCTGCAGCCACCAGCAACCCCGTCGCCGCTCGCCACCGCTCCGGAGCCCCTCCCTCAGCCGACGCCGCGTCTGCACCACTGCGCAACCAGCAGCCCAGACCAAATCCGATCCCCGCGTCGGCGCGCCGCTGTCCTTCCAAAGCTCCCCATAGGTAGTTTAGTTTTATTTTTATTTTTATTTATTTCTTTTATGTTATTTTATTGTGTTTTAAGTTTTGCTATTATTGCTTAATTAGAACATGGTATGTCAATATTCATTTCATGAATCTCGCATTTGCCCAAAATTAGCATAATTATTAATTTGATCCGTAAGATGTTGGATCATTTTTTTATTGTATTAATTTTTGGGTATTTTGATAGTATATTAATTATTAAATCATTATAATTATCAATTTGATCTGTAAGAATTCGAATCAAATTTTTAATTATTTTGAACTCATTGTCGTGATAATTAGGGTTATAATAATCGTTAATTTGACCTGTGAGACAACATGTTATTTTTTCGATTATTTTAATCATTTATTTTGTTGATAGCTTAGGTTTAATATTGATTTAATAATTACTTATCTTTAAAAAAAACTAAAAAAATCAGAAAATCAAAAAATCAAAATTCTACATGAGCATATAGGTTTAGTAAATCAGACATGTAGGTTTAGTAAATTAGAATTTTCTTAGGATTACATTTTTAGGGTTGCATTTTTAGAAATAAGTTAGGGTTGGACCTAAATTAATTTTTTAGATAATGTTCGCACATTTTAATTATCTCATTTTTCAAAAATAGTTTTCTAAGATAGGATAGGGTTTAAGTCAAATTAATCCCTAGAATAAATTAGAAAATTATCCCTTTTTAGATAGTTTAATTAGGGTTTTTATTAATTCCGAATTTCAATAGAAAAATACAAAAATACTAGATGCATGTTAACTAGTTCGCATGATAGGATCATTTAATCAGAATTTGTTCATTAGTGAAGTTAGGTCATGAGGTGCATGATAACTAGTTTGCATAATAGGCCTATTTAATTAGAATTTGCATATTAATAAGATTAAGTCATTTAGTTAAAAAATGCATTTTTATAAAAGAATTCTAATTTCAAGAAAACCCAAAAATCGTTTGCTTTGTGTGATGCAATTTATTTATTGAATGTTTGAGCATCTGTGTGATCACCCATTGCATGATAGTAATTTAGGTTAAAATAAATCAAATTGCTTGCAAAAATTATTTTTGAAAATTAAAAAGAAATGAGTGCAGAAAGGGCATTAAAACAATCTAAATAGAATAAAGTTAAAAATCACTTGGGCCTCTGCGGTTAGTAGGAAAAAATAATTCTCCTATTATTTTATTTAGGTGTCTAATCGACCTACTATAAACTGATTAGTGGTGACTTCTAGATAATAATCATTTGCATGTTAAAAAACTTGAACCTTAAGTCGCAAATTGGTATGGGCTTGTGAGAGCTCGAATTAAGTTAAAGACTTAATAGTCCATTAACCTAATTTTAGGTAATGCACCCGAAATTCAGATCGCGACAAACCTTTTCTTTACACATGCACCGGGAAAGTCGCGTTTGAAAATAATTCCTGAAGACAACATAGGAAAGGGTAAAAGTATTCGCAGATCAGACCAAAAGACTTGACTCCGCAAGGACGCTGACTTTCGAATTTTCCAAATGCATTGCGCAACTAGACCGACACGGGCCCTACCAAAGCGGAGGTTGGGTGCAAGGGATTCGGATACTAGGTTTGCAGTTGGTGGTTGCGTGCCCCCTTCATTGCTATTATGAGGTGGATCCACAATCTGGAACCCGAAAATAAAATAGCGACAAACCCCTAATGTAGACAAAAGTTCCCCACCACCCACCATATGACAAATTTAGGTTTAGTCTTTTTAGCAAATCTATTGAGAGAGAGAATCATGGAACTGCACAGCTGCAGGGCCGATATCAATTCCTCTATTTGGCATCTAGTGAGCAGGTGGCGGCCGGCATCCACGAGCAGTGGGTGGGCAGTAGATAGTGACGAAAGTGAATAATGAGAAAAATTTTCATTTCTCACTTCTATTAAAAAAATAGAAAAAACTAAAAATTTTGATTTCTGATTTTTGTTCCAAATCTATTTCTAAAATAGAAATATGTTCTAAGAATAGAAATATGAAATTGCATTACCAATTCCAAACCTGTTTTATAAAACACAAAACAAATAAATTGAGAAATAGAAATTTTGTCACACTCATAAGCAAGATCATTTCTCACTCTCTATCTCCCTCTCTGTCGTAGCTAGCCAGTTCAACTCAACGAAGCACCGGGTTGACGAGGGGAACAGTGAAAGCTCACGTACGCATACACCATCAATGAGGGCAACGCCTTGATGAACGCACTCGAGAAGATCTCTTGACCGAGATCAAGTGCAAGTTAGGTCGGGACGGAGGGCGCAGGTGCAAGGGCATGAGCAAGTACCGCGCGAAGGAGGGTGTCGAGATCAAGGAGTAGCAGATCAAGGCCGGCGGAGAGGAGAAGGCGAAGGGAATGTTCAAGGCCATTGAAGCCCCTCTCTTGCAAAACCCCAATGCTTACAATTGAGTTGTCGCATGTTGGCACAATCTTTCAATCTCCGACCACGTTTATTCTTACGTTCTCGCATCTCTTTAAAGTTAATAGTAATAATAATAACAATCGTGATTGGTTCTAGCAGAAATAAATAGATACATGCAAATTGTGATTGAAGCGTAACTAGTTGAAGTGGGCGAGCCAACCGTTGAAGCGGACCACATGCTGGGGGTCGTAGTGATAAGGTGCTGGTCAAATATCTCTTAAATAATGCAGCAGCCTTTTCACGGCTTAAGCTATTGCGAAAACGCCGTATCGAGCAGACTATTCTATTGATCGAGGGACTTCAATATAAAAGCAAGAGGATCAGTTTTGTTAACCACTGGTGTTCCCCCTTTTTCCCCCTGTTTAGGTAAGAAAAACAGGCCAAAGCTGGATTGTCGCCATCTATACTCCATTACGGGGTCTTCAATTTAGAGGGAAAAAAAAAGTATTTCTAACAATCCACGTCGCATATGAAAGCAATGGGAAGTATGAACCTTTCTTGACGTACACTCATTGGCTTTTCGAGCAGAAGCGCTCCTCCTTTTTCTTATCTGCGGAAGCACCACAAAGATCTAGTACTTAAATCACCACCTTTCGAGTTTCAGCAAATTGTATTCGGATTCAATCAATGGGATTCTATGTTTTTGAGACGGAGACCACATCTCAAATCCCCCCGGACAAGGTGCTCGACGCATTTGTCAAAGCCCATGTACTCCCTTCCAAGGAGTTCGTGCTAGCCGTCAAGAAGACCGTACTCCTTGAGGAGACAAGTTCCAGAGAAGGTTAGAAAAATAACTTGGAGTCAGTCAAAATGTTCGTCACCATTAATATAACACACGTCGATCGTATTGCATCACGGTTATGATAGGATTTGATTCTTAAAAGGCGTGATAGAATACACTAAGATTGTGCTCGTGACGTTGAAATTGACGAGTTCTAAATATGAATGCTGCTTTTTTATAGGCAGTCGGTTCAAGACTGTGAAGCGCATGGTTGAAATGCCTGACAAGGACAACATCATCTACGGCCATTTCATCGTCGAGGGTGACGTGCTGGCCAACGCCTTCGAGAGAATCAGCCACGAGGTGAAGATCACTGCGTTGCCCGAGGGAGGCTCAGTCTGGAAGAACACAAGTAGCTACTTCACCGACGGCGAAGTGGAGGTCAGCGAGGAGAAGGTCATGGCCGTGAGAGAGAAGGCGAACGCCATGTACGGGTACATCGTGGCTTTTGTCGAGGCCAACGCCAAATGCTAGAGGGTCACTGTTTGTCTCCGTATCGAGTGGGCGCATAACATTGTACTTGACTAGCCCATCAATCCGGGAAATGGATCGGTTTTGGAGTCAGTTTTTTTTGTTTTTTTTTTGGGTCAATCCGGGAATCCGATCGGTTCTGGAGTCAGTTTTTAGCCGTCGTTAAAAGAAGAAACCGCTAATAATGTTTGTCTATCAGCTCCTCTCTCTCTCTCTCTCTCTCTCGATCGCACTTCGATTTTTTTTGAAACCCGACCCAGCAAAGTGCTCGACTGATTGCGGCTTTCCTCGGCGGTGTTGCGCTGAGGTCGTACCGGAGAAATCATGGCCACCGCTGATTTCGTTCTTCTCTTGTTTCAGGGTTGCCCCATCTCGGTGTTTCGATTTCACTTCGCTCTTCCGCGTCGTGTTCATCGTCTTGTTTTAGAGCTTTTCCGGCGTTATTTTGTGGGGGTGTCGGCCGATTTCGCCTCGTTTTGGTTTGCGTGTCGCTGGAATTCAACGGCGGCTTTCCTGCGATTGGAGCAGGAAATCGCGTTTTCGTTCCGGTTTCTTCAACCGGGTCAGGACCAGATTGAGTTTTGAAGCGCACCTCAGGCCGTGCTGCCACGTGATCCGTGTGCGGGTCGGGCGATTTTCAGCCGGCGAGACCCATTTGGGATTCGCTTGCCAGAGCTCACTTGGCGTCCAGAATTGCGGATTTGATGATGAGAGCGTCCAGAGGTGGCGATTCTTGTCGGTGTAGCACGTTGAGCTTTGTCGTCGAGAGGCATTCGCATGATGGTCTGTTTATTGAAGGTTTGGAGGTGTTCAGGAAAGTGAGAATGCGTGGATTGACGCCCTTCGGTCCGGTGCGCGTAAAGCATTGCTCCATTCTTTGCAGCGAAAGGATGAAATCACATTGGCGCGGTGCTTTTACGGGGCCATGATTCGAGCAGATGTTTCGGAAGATCGAGTTACATAGTCTTTAGATTATTATATCTAAGTATGCAGCAGATGATGTCAAATTGCCAAAATGGCTTTGAGGTAAGATGGTCATCTAAAGCTTCCGGATCTCAGATTTATCCAGTTATAGCTAAAAAAAGTGACCTTGTACTCTGTCAATTTGTCGAGGGTAATATCTAATGTTCTACTCTTATGCTACATTTGGTCGCCAAGAAATAAAGTCGGTCGAAAAGGATACGTTGAGATCGAGCAAAAAGTCCTGCAGATTTTTTATATCGTATTCTTTGGTCGAGTAAGAACCGGATACAGGGACATACGGATAAACAGTCCTGTAGAGAGTTTGATAGATTGAGGGTATGATCGTATAATTAAAGAAACAATTTTCATAACAAGTACGGACAGAGATGCCATAATCCACTGTAGGGCGACAACCACTACCGCAACAGCCAGTCTGTGGTGGTCTCTGTCGTCGTGGCGATTGCCTAAGGCCAGCACACACGGTTGGGACCAGAAACTTGGAGAGCACGAAATTGTCAGCATATTAATGAATTTCTCCTGGTGTGGTGACTTGCCCCATGCGAGCATCTCCATCTTGAGCAAGTCTCCCGCTACATAGCAGCCAAAAACACCCAACTCAAACCGATGCTTAGAGGAACAAAGCTACTTGTAATGAGTATGGAAAATTAAAAGCCATAATTAGCACATGGAAACTCTTGAACCAGTTCGTGTAACCAGTTCTTAATTGAAATAGTGAAATAGTCTATAGCAAGATGCTTTATAAAACTCACTTTTCGCTGTGGGATAAAAGACTTTCCTGTAGATGAAATCAAAGAAAAAAGTCTCATAGCCTTCACTTCACCTATTCTTTACCCACTAAGTACCCCAACAATCCAACGTTTATGAACACGCAACATGACAAATCAAATTTAACACCAGCAAGAATGACTACCTCTTAAAATTTAGCGCTTCTATTCATCTCCTGTGTCATCGCTAGTTTGTCTAGATGCATCCTCATCCCTGCACAAGACAAGATCATCATCACTTTCATCAGCTTGACGCTTGTGAAGAGAATCTCTAGTTTGATCATGTGTGGCCTTGTCAATCTGTTGGAAGACAACATTTATTAAAATTAGAGACTGTCAAGCTCAAAAAATTATCTGTAGCAAAGATATAAAGAGCCTAAACCTGAGCGACAACAAGCTGCAGCCGACCAACTAACTGCAGTAACGGTTGGATGGCCGCCCCTCTAGCTTTTGCAGTCTACAAGGGAAATATAATTATATAAAATCATATCATCAGGCAACCATAACCCAAGAATAGTAAATAACATGAAGCTCTACGAAGAGTCTTGAGAAGTAAAATATTTTAGATGAAGCAAAAAAGAAACCAACGCAATTCTTTCATATCATTGTTGATGCCACCTACACCGAGAGACAAGATTGATGGGATTTTTCCTAGAACCAGAGATTGCAGAACTCTTCAGAACTCTAGCCATAATCACCCCTTTCCCTCATGCCACTTTTAAAATTCAATGAAATCGACATATGTAAATGTGATTTAAGATATGTATGAACCAAGTTTGCATCAGCAGTAGCCATTTTTCTTTTTTAGATCTCTAACTCAGAAGCATGTGAATTCGGAAATAATTTCATCATATTAGAAATCACAAGAGATGTATATAACGACCCAGCCCCAATTACACTCATTGCTTACATTAGTTTTAGCTTTCAACAGAAATAAATAGAAAATGATGCATACATGAAACCATAGAAATTCATCCTAACCATATTTTCAGGTCCAATTTTGTGGTTGAGTTCAGACTTGCGAAATAACTTTCTGATGAGATAGTCACCGATTTGATTAGAAAAGACACTCGACCACACTGATTCTAAGCTCGAAGGAACAATACACTTATTCTAAGAAAAGTGCTTGAAGAAGAAACAAAAGATAGGCTAGGCTTTGATCAAGAAAAACATGTACCAAGCTCTTACTTACCTCGGGAAGCTAACATATAGATGCTTATATTGCAAAATTCTCATGGAATCATTTCATGCAACGGATTAAATAACCTTTTGGTCAAGGAGAAAAGGCTTTGTCTTGGGATAATTCCCGATCAGAAACAAGAGACCCATCATAGTTGTCAATTTGCTTTTGATAACCAGACAAAACTAAGAACAAGATGATGTCACAACAATAACATACAGACTCGTTAATGTATGGAAAGGGCTGCACAAGGTTAGAGGCTGAAAAAGGGAGACATATCAAATTATGAAAACATTGGACTAAAAAGCAGACAAGTATTATTGGCCGACGACGGTGAAGGAAAAAGGTTTTAACAAGGCTTTTAATTATTGAGGGGCCTATCCAAAAATCACTCATCAAGTGAACAAACTGACAAAAAATTTGGCTAATCTTACTTCAATGAACTTGTTACCTTGCCCAAAGAATAAATCAGCTCCGTCATTGGTTCCTGAGAAAGGACATATTCTCTGTGAATGACCATTATCCTGCTGATCCATGGAAGTACTAGCTTTGCATTAGATGATCTGTTAAAAAATATGACATCCAATAACCATTAGCATGTTTTACCGCCTCTAAACCTGCTAGATGCTTATGAGAATAAGACAAAGAAACAGACTGAGGAAGAGCCCAGCCAAACAACAGCTCCATACATATTAGCAAAAGAAAAGTAAGAAGAACAAAGAAAGAACCTTGACTGCCAGAAGGCCAAGAGCTTTCTCAGAAGGTTGTATGCATCACTTGCTCCCATAGATAAAATAGCATCCCTTATCTAATAAGGCAGGGAAACATCAGTGAAGAGCGGGAATCAAAGTGTAAACAATGGAAATTATGGGCTAACACAACAAAATAGATTTATATCCCCTAAGTAAGAAAATAACCTTTTTATTTGATAGATTGGCTTCGAGATTTATATCCTTGAAGAAAGCAGGATCAGGAGCTGATCTATTAAAAGAAGCGTCATTTCCACTGATAAATCCAGGCGATCGTAACTCGTCCTCCAGGCATATTGTAAATGCGCCCACTTCTAAGCCATCATCTGCAGAAACTGTAATAAGTGACAGAGCACCAGCTACCAGCAAATGATCAAGGCACTTGTTTTAAGAAGAATAGCTGGTCATAGACAAAGACATGTGTAAAGTCCATAGTCAAGTAACAGAATATTAGATAGTCTCAGAAAAAAATGAAGATAGTGTTTCTGCGTACAAAGTTGGTAAAAGAAGAAACTTAAAGGGACCATTTTCCTACAAGTGAATAAATATATGTATCTGTCTATTTAAAAGAAAAATCAATTAGTTTCAGAAGCAATACGGACACCCCATTTTTCCTAATGCAAGTTGAAACATAAACAAAGACAGCATCATTCCCAAAAAAGAAAAAGATAAATGTACACACAATAATTCAGTGACTAGAGGCCAGAAAGTCATTTACCAAAATCCAAGGATGAATGATAAGGATCGAAAAGCAGGGATATTTAGCCATGGAGAACTCTAAAAGCAATTAAAACATAAGCACAAATAAATAAATAAATAAATAAATAAATAAAATTAAAAGATGAATAAAACAAATGGACGTTGAAAGTTATAACGGGAGTTGCCAAAACACAATATGGTGTACAGAAGATGTGTCAGAAACCATCTAGTACATAAAAAGTTTTAGTATTGAATGAGTGGACAAAATGCGAAAAAAAAGATCGGAGCATTACTGTTTTTCAAAAGATTTTAAAAAGCTTTTATACCTGAAGATAACAAAAACCAGATTGCTTGCGCAAGGACCAACAAATAAGAAATTTAAAATATGACGAAAGAAAAAATAAAACACGAGGTCTGCCTGCAGTTAGCTATGTTATAAGTGGGGCTATAATAGCCCTCATCCAAAGACAATGATTACCATGCCCTTGTAATTCTTTCCTTGCCTCCCTTCTGCTAAGTCCAACCTCTCTCTCTCTCTCTCTCTCTCTCTCTCTCTCTCTCTCTAAGCTTCAATTGCACCTTTTCTTTCTTCTGGCATTTTATCTTTCTTGACAGCATTCTTCTCAAGCTTTCCCCTAAATAACTTTCTGAATATCAAGCTGTTCTAAAACATGTATCTCTCAAAACGACATATTGACAGAGATGTATTTAGGAAATTGCTCAACTCTCAAAGAAAGGAATTTTTTTTTTTTTTTCCTGATAAAACTGCCGACTATTCACGGAACATAAGAAGGAGATGAAGAATCATCCGCTTCCAAAAGAAATTCAGATAAGTACTGAAAACTTGAGTGCTAAATTTTGTGTCAACAATGTTAGGTTTTGAAAGCAGAAATAAAAACTTGTTTGATGATAACTGAAATTAGATCCCTATATATTGTTAATACCAAAAACAAAACTGTGATTATTATCAGTAAGTCTTAGCACTATAACTGGTAAGAATCTATTAGCATCGATTACTTTTCTATTGTACAGATGAGCAAATCCCTTTCTTACCTGCCACAGTAAGTGAACTCTTTACTAAATTGAATCTTTTAAGTCAAGCTCCTAAATGTTATGAAACAAGCATAATCTTGTTAATAGTTAATTTCCAAAATGTATTGAGTTATCAAAGGTAAGCCCTAAGCCTCTTGGGATGACAAGTTTTAGAGATCTCTCATAAGACAACTTTCAATGAAAATAAATGTTTAGACCAAGCCTCCTCAGATGATGCATAATATAGTCAAGCACAGCAAATTAACATGTCAAGGTAAACCATCTTCATACAGAAACTTCCAACCATATTATTTATTTATCTGCTTGCATATTAACAACTCCATGCATGAATTGTACTGGCAAACCTAATCAATAAAAAGTCTCAAGATAAATCACAGCAAGAGTTGTTACACTTTTATTAAGAAGAGTACCACGCATTTGTTCGCTGTCCAAAGATTTTGCTCGACTCCTGCTGTTGACTATATCAGCAATTACCTCATCAGGGTCAATGCCAGAATATTGATGTGGTTTCTTTCTTTCTCCCAAATCAGTAAATGTTGGAACCGGAAGTAGGGCGATCCAATGCCGTCACTGCTTTATAAGGAAGTAACAATTAATGATCGCTCAAGGACCAATGATAAGAAACTTAAATATGCCACCCAGAACATTAATGTGACTTATTTGAGTAGAGCATGGGAGATTGAGCAACAAGTGCAGGCAAATACTCAGTGAGAATATATGTAGCAGAAAGATTAGCAGAAGATATGGCACCCCTAGTTTTAAATTACAGGATGGTTCAGGACATGGATGACTCAAAGCAATAAAAGCACATTACTTCAACAACAGGTGCTTTTGGCAAAAGTAGTTAAAATCCCTTCACAGACACTATAATACAAGGATCCACAAACTCATAGATGACATATCAGGAAAGAAAACCGGAATAGGGGCTAGATATAAAGTTAGCATTTTGATCCAGAGATCCTTGCATCCTACAATGTCATAATCCTACCAACAGAAGAGGTATGCTTAGAAAGGTTATCATTTCCAATTAATTCTTCCAGCATTTGCCCATGAATTTCAACACTATGTGTTACTTAAACTTTCCAACTTCACATTAAACAAATCCTTTTTCCAAAGTGGTGCTCACAATTATGTTGACCTCAGCTGTAAAATCATTTGAACTTTATGCTTCCATTTATCATGTTCATCACTAACAATAGCAGGACCACACATCTCCCTATCCACCCCTGCAATTTATAGATGCCAGAAACATTTTGTTCCTTTCAAAGTAGGATAATTTGATCCATTATGCATACAAAAATGAAATTGCTAATGAACCATCGAGTTAAAAGAAAATAATTTAATCTTCTTGATCAAGAGAATGTCATGGAACTTCATCTTCAACTGCTACTAAGGGGAGGTAGCCAGTAGACTATTTTATTAATCAACATACATGCTACTTTTCAACCAAAGCACCAGAAGTAAACATAGGAAACTTGCTAGAGTGTTAATGCCAACAGAACATTAATGATCATCCCCTCTATCACTTCAAAACACAATGGAAAAAAAGTGCAGCTAAACCTCATGAAGAAAAATGAACCATTCACCATCACTCCTAAATTCCTCATTTCTGTTCATGATAAGACATCCTCTTCATGGTTTCTCACTCTGTGAGACTTCAGAAATGTCTCAATCTCAAGAAAATCAAATTCCTTAAAAACTATTAAGGCCATACCATTCCAGAAGTTATCGATTTGCCCAAAAAAGGGAAGTTTTTGACTACTTGAAAGTCACAAAAAAGACTTTTCGGCTGTAAATCCTGGAGCAGGCAATGCCAATCCTTTCTCAAACATTCTCATTCTATACTCCTCACAATGGGCAGATATATCCAATATTCACCGCATTAGTGACCACAATGACAATCCCAATTCAGCATAAAACTGAGCACTCCATTGGCAAGATGATATCTAATTTAGTGTACAGTTGTTGGATTTACGTTACTCTACCAACAATGTCAAAAGAATGTTAGTCAGCAGAGAAGCAACAAACCGCAAAAAATTAAGATTAGAAAATCTTTTAGAAACAACTATCCTAGAAAACCATGACATAAGGGTCTTTCACGGCCAACAACAAGCAAGAGATTTTATAATACTTGGCAGGTAACTCACCCAGAGTGACAGTCACTAATTCTCCATCTCAATTCACCAGATGCTACATCGAGTGCTAGGACATCACCCCCTCCTGTCCCTAAACTATCAACGAACCCCCATGCTTTCTTTTCCTCTGCAATCACCACAGTAGAAGGCCAGATTAGTTACCTCAAATTATAGTGAAAGCCCACCACCCACAGCAGATATCAAGAGCCAAAACTGTCCCTCAACTTCCATAAGAAATCACAAACCAACCTTTTTCCGCAAATCCGACCACTTCATGCAGGTGTAATCAACCGAAAGGTGACCCCTGTCCGGCTTCATAAACGCGTCCATCGGATCATTTGCCGCAATGTCCACAAACTCCGTCTGAATCTGCCCTTTCAAAGTGTCCCAAATCTAAAAAACAGAGAATCCAAAACAACAAAAGAAAAAAAAAAGGTCCCGTTTAATTAAGCGAAGCTACTGTTGCTTACTGAGACACAATGGGCGACTAATAAGGCAAAGCGGCATTCATCGGAACAGAGAATGACCGTTAATTCGCGTCCGATTCCAGAATCAGACACCGTAAAAGCCAATACTTTCTTATCGAATCCGAAGAAAACTTGCCACAAAACGAAAGAACCAGGAAGCACGCGAGGTAAACCTTAATCCGGCCATCGCCGGAGCTGATGGCGAAGAACTCCGACGAGGGGCTGAACGCCGTCAAGAGGTCTCTGATGTTCGGCGAGCCCATGCCGTCGAAAAGAGTGGAGATCGAAACCGGCTAGTCTGCTCTCGCCTGCTTCCAAGCACGGCCCGGAAGCTTCGCCGGAGACGGGCGGAGCGAATCCGACGAGAGAGGGTGGCCGGCGGCGGGACGGCGAGGCGGAGGAGGTTTATGGTGGGGAAGACGAGGAGGAGCTCCTGCTTTTGGGAGGGTTTAGCGAGGGTTTTGAACTGACTAATTTTTTATATGCCCCCCAAAAATAAAAAAACTGAATTTCTTTTTTCCTTTTTCATTTGTGCTTTTTTTTTTGCCTTTATTATTGATTTTTTGTTCAGATATTACAGTTACTCAACTCAAATTTTTTTTGGGATATATTCAACGAAGTCAAAAAACTCACAAGAAAGTGTCGATTGAGTCGCAAAACTTACAAAAAGTGCGATCAAGTTAAAACTTATCGAGTTGGTTTAATTGAGTTAAAGTTAACACGCTTAGATTTTCCGTTAAAAATCTTTTTGACGTGGTATTTTAGATAATTTTTTACTTTTCACGTGGATTTTTTTAAATTATTTTTTATTCATTTTAAAAAAAATAGATTTAAAAACTAAAAAATTAGATTTATTCAATTTATTTTATTTTCACCAAAAACTAAAAAGAAAAATTAAAAAAATTATTTTTAAAAATTGTTTAAAAAAATCAGGCTCCTCTCTCTCGTCGCCGCCGCCGCCCATCACGGGAGATTTTTTTAAAAAATAAAAATTATTTTTTAAAAAATTATTATTTTTAAATTATTATTATTATAATTTAATTATTTTTTTAAAATTGTTTAAAATTATTGTTTAAAAATTATTTTTTAATAAAAATTGTTTAAAAATTATTTTGCTTTTACAGTTTTGTTTTTTTAAATAAATTTATATTTTCATTTTTAATTTTTAATCTAATTTTTAAAGATTTTGAATAAAAAATAATTTAAAAAAACCATTTGAAAAATAAAAAATTCATTTCAAATATGACGTCAGCGCCACGTCAGCAAATTCCGTTAGTAAATCTGACGGTGTTAACTTTTAGGATTTAATTGAACCAACTTGATAAGTTTTAGAATTTGATTGCACTTTTTGTAAGTTTCAATTACACTTTCTTAACAAGTTTTGGACTTCACACAAATCCCAATTTTTTTTTTTATATAATCTTATTTTTTGTCAAATGAATTCTTTTTTATATGTCATGAAGAAGTTAAAGACTAGATATTTACCGCTCGTTGTATAAAATTATTAGCAAAAAGAGGGGAAAATGGAGAAAATTAAAAAATTCATATGCTTAAAATAATGAAAACAAATTAAACCATTTATTCCTCGGGGATGCTTCGGAGGATGTAAATACGTAAGAGGTATAATTAGTTTTTTTATAATCTAAAAGCTACAAAAACAGATGGACTCCTCAATAAAATGAACGGAAGAGTGACATCCAAGCTCAAGTACAAAGGAGGACAGATAATATCTAGCAAAATTTTTTAATATAAAACAGCAAACAGCAGAAGAGTCATAGTGCCCATCGACACTGGGATGGCATGCATCTTCATCGTCGTTATCCATTGTGAAATATAATCGACAATATTCTCAATTACGAAACAAAATGAACTTTCATGTCTGTATTGTCCATATTTCTAAATGGCTTAATTAATTTGGAAACAAAAAACCCATTTTAATATGGCAAAATTTAAAATAAAAGTTTAAAGTGGACCACTATCTCAAAAAAAGGGTTAAGAATTTAATCTTGTCTCAAAAAAAGAGATTGAAGTGGTCAAGTTAGTTTCAAATTAGGGCCCTAATTTTGAAAGGTAAAGTAAAGGCAATTTTGCCCACCAAAAAAAAAAAAAAAAAAAAAAAAAAAAAAAATCTACTATGACCCAATTTGAAGAAGCCGCAAATTGGAAAAGCTAGGGTTCCTCTGACTTGAATCTTCCTCCAAAAAGGTTGACGTGCCACCGAGGTCGAATTGATTTTAGAATTTACTTTGATCCGGTTCAGTTCATCACTTAAATTGAAGAAGTGTTTGTTGTTGGATGCAAACCTGAACCGATTATTCTTTAATATTGAAGAATTTGTTTGTTGTGGTTAATTTCACTTAAAAACACGAAGTGCCCTAGGAGTGTGAGATGGGTGTGGATTGCATCTACATTTCAGCATCCTCTAATTTCCTTTGTTCCGTCTAAAGTCGGTCTCCTAACTTGGCGCAGTTGATTCTTCCTTCATTCAAAAGAAGGTGATTGCAGCTTGCTCAAGCAATGCGTTGACAAGGTGTGTGGGTGTATATCGTGAAATACCACACCGATGGTGGCGATAGACGTGATGGCAGGTGAGGTGTATTCCATCTCTTTTTACATGAACTGATATGTGTGAGTTGCATTTTGAATTGGCAAGTGGCATCCATTATCAATTTTTGAATTGGATATTCTGCCATTGTGATTCCCATCTTGCAATTTTTTACCGTATTCGTTTTGGTTTCACTTTTTTGGTATATGTTGTGTTGTTCATAGCCAATCCATTGATTCCTTGGAGTTGTGAATCTCCTGTTGTTATCTCCATCGAGTAAAGACGTAAAGGACATTTGATCCACCCGACTACTCTTTTTGCATTTGAAGTAATTTTGCTCATCAGATACCCATCGATGATCAATTAATATAGTCACAGGTGACAGTCTCTAGCATTTTTTAGAGATTTTAATGAAAAGTTATCGTCAATATATATATATAATGATAGAGAAATCACAATTATTACAGACCACAAGAAATGTCTCGTCAAACAAGCACTGCCACACGGGAAAAATGAGCAAACGAAAAACTTGGCCATTAATGCAGAGAAGGTGGCTAACACGACAAAGCAATAAGAGCCAGAGCAATTCCTGGTTAGCTTAAGATTCATATGCAAGTTAAACCATCCGTCACTACTGTCTTCTCTGTAAACTTCATGATCCGTTCTATCATTTCATGGAAGAACATCAACTCCGACAAATGACGATGTATGAATATCAAGATGGGACTTGATCTTACACATTGCTGGACAATTTCTGTTCTGTATAGCAGTGGAACTAAAAGAAAGAACAGAAATTGATGTGACGCCTAAGTAAAGAGTGCTCAGCCTGCAATAATGGTCTAGCTGAAAGAATGATGTGTACCTGTGTGACCTGGAATGACAAACTTCATCAGCAGAACACTTGGATTAATGAATAACCCGTGTTTAGTTCTCACCATCTTCCTCTTTACCTTATAATGAATGACTTTACAGATGAAGATGAAAGCTTCCCAGCAGAAAAGAGCTGGAACTTGAAGATGAATGCAGCAACAAACGCATAATTTGAAAGAAGAGAGGTCTGTCTTGCTTGCCCTTCCACATGACCTCATCGGTAATCACTTTTCATATAGTCACATATGGTTTCATCTAACATGAAGTCGTTCCAAATAAGTAAAAAAACCTTACAATGAAGTTACACCCCCCCAAACAAAGATAATGAGAAGAAAGAAAGAAAGAAAGAAAGAGAACCGCTGAGTGAAAAAAGAAAACAATCTAAGGTGACCCCGTCTTCTACCAAAAATTTCCTTACAGCATGAATGAAGAAATGAGCCTGTTCAAACAACTTGTGAATAAACAACTGTGCTCGACGACCATGCAATTCAACTGGTGGACTGAGAGCTTTCTTCTTTCAAACGTGTTCCGCCTTCTTGAAAAAGAATCTGGCGCCAATTTGAGGCTGCAAAACAGGTAGGATTGATCCTTTATGGAATATGTCACAAGGCTGTGGTTATGCTAGATATGCAAGTTGAGGAAGAATTTGAGGACAAGCCTGCAAGTTCAGGACATGGTTCGGGATGCACAGATGAATAAGAACCAGAACCGTCGGAACAAATCCAAGATATTAATGAACCGGAGCTGAGGAATAAGGAGATATTAGACAAAAAGATGGAAGTCAATGGAGATTCGTGAAATTTCCAGCAACTGTGATGCTTCTTCCTACCACATTCTGTAAAGTAATGTAGTGCAAAGCCGTAAGAGCATTTGGATCGAAATTTTCATCCAAATGAGACCCGAAGTGACCCTTTGCACTAAATGCCATGTGGATGACATCCCTGTCGACGTCGGATACAGTAATGTCTTCTAAGTAGCCGCCTCAGCCCCGTGTGGTCCGGAATTCTATGCCACTTGATGAACTGTGCAGCCCCAGAGTACGACTGCAAGTAGGCCCGCCTATTGTGCACGTGAGAGGTGGGCTTGTTGTAGGAAATTCCATACTCATCCCATCCACTCCTGAGCGCGATGGAGTCATACCCCATGCTAATGCTGCAATCCTCTATGCATATATTGTCTGAGGAATCCAAAATTTTTCCGTGATAGAACAAAACATATCTGTTAATTTATATTGATATCGATTATCAGGACATACCGAACAGATTAAAACCGAATAATGGGCTTGGCAGTCAGTTTGCTGTGAGCAGAATCATAAACCTGATTGAGGGAGAAGGAAAGGAGGGCAAAAGAAGAAGATCGTGTGAACTGCATGATTAGGTCTAGTTCATAAACTCTGAGAACAGAAGCAGCTGCATCAATTCTCAAGTTTTCCAATGTCACTGGATTTTCTTCTTCTTCTCTATGAGATCCAAAAAGAATCTCTCATTGGAGGAAAAAGCATCTTCAAATTGTTTCAAAGATATGTCCAACATGCTTCGGGCCCACAATGAAGAACTTAAGCAACTGCCAGCGTTGCTCTAGCGAAAGATTCAGACAATCATAACCATCTCCTTGACTAAATAAACCCATTCCAGACATGAGATCATATACAAATTACTGAACAATGCAGAGGTATATTTAAGACTGAAGCAATTGTTCAGCTATGCATTTTCCTCGGTCCAAACCATTGCATCACCACCCTGGTACGATGCCAACAGTGTGAGGGGATTCTTGTGAAGCAGTTATTGAAACATTCTGGATGTGCACATCGCTGCATTATACTGAAAGAATGATGATAAATTTCATATGCGCAACTTAAAATTAAAAAGTGATGGGTGACATCGACAACAGGGCTCTCACAAACATACCTGCAATAGACTGGATGGATGTTATAGGCAGGAGCATTCAAGAATGTAATGTTTGACACCACTACATGTTTTGCCTCCACAAATTCCATGAGATGAGGGTGACTGTAGTTCAAGGAGTGAGTGGTGAATAAATCCCACCAAAACGCGCCTTGACCATCAATGGTTCCATTATCACCTAGAGCATTCACCAATCAATGGATTGCTTCGATGAGGCTTGGTACTACCATGTGCAAAATAACCATAGCAGGAGGCAAAGTTAAGAATCTGGAGTACTTGTTACCACCACATCGTGCAACCCGTACCCATTTATCAAGCTTCGGTACCTTCTTCCTGGAGTTTCTATCCCACATCCATTAGATGGGAGAGGTTCCACAATATCCGAGTGAGATGGATCCTGAATACGTGAGAGAGACAATATATTATGCAAGAATTAATATTGTTTTTTGCTCATTACTCTCAAAGTGAGAACATCAAAGCATCAGCAAAATTGGCCTGAGATACAAGAACCGTGGTCTCTCTTTCCAAGAAGAGAGTGAGATGGCTGGTGAGGTTAGAACTTCCAGTGAGCCACCTTCCGGGAGGCACATAAAGCTGAGCGCCTCCCTTGTCGGCAAAGGACTTGAGGTAGAAAATGGCATTCTGGAAGGCAACAGTGTTTAGGTTTTCCCATCTGTGACGGCACCGAACTCTGTTATGGACACGCTATGCAGTCTTGGATCCAAATCCAATGCCAGTTTGTACTCGCATTGCCCATCACTGTCTCCTCTTGTATTCACGGCATTGCTCAGTGCCAGAAGCAAGAGCAATGCTCCCTGCAAAGGTGCAAAGGATTTACGGGGAAATTAAACCTTGTATTTTGTCAGAAACATTTCTTTTGCTAACATCGTTCCACACATACACAGACATCAGATTCAGCCAGCCATTCCCACTGATATGAATGAATCCAGAGGGTGGTGATTGCAAACTCTATTAACCCTCTAAATTTATGACGAATTCCAGGAGATATAATAACAGAAATCGGATAGAAACATAGTCCTAGAGTACATCAGCCACTTCCACTGAACAACACCAGTAATATTCAGCAAACAAGCGGCAAAATCGTTGTACAGGACAGATACGAAAAAAAGTCCCAAGAATGGTGAAAAGCTGTAGAATCCAATGCAGGAAATGCCAATCAGCCCTACCAGAACGCCAGATAAGGAAAAGATCCAAACTTGAGAACAAGTAGACAAACCACCTCAGAGAACAAGAACAAAGTGAAAGAGCACTAGTTGATGAAACGTCCAACCAGTTAGCAAAATCACCACCACCAAAGATGAAGAAGAACGTTATTAAAGCAAAGAACCAACGAGCATAGATACAACTAGAAGTCCATCAAACAAGGATGAACTTTGACAAGAAACCTCAAGACCAAGATAAGCAACCAAGCTGTGCACAGTTCAAGGGAACCGAGAATCAAACAAAAACAGAGTCAAGAAGTTGGATTCTTTTTTTGTAACAAGAAAGAATGGAACTTGGACAAATCCCAGTAAGATAAGAAAAAACGTACTTAATAGCATCTTCCTCAATCAAAAGAGCCTCTCTGCAAAACAAAGACCAAACGAGACGGCAAGAACAACAAAAACAGAAGCGATGCAGACAAACAACACAGTTTGCAGCAACAGAGCCGAAACCAAAAAGATAAAAGGAAAGTCGCTTTGTAAACATGGACACCAGAATTTAGAGTATTTAAAGGTTTGTCTTTGTCAATTCGATCATCTAGATTCTATATTTGAACTCACAAGGATCGATCCCAGAGCATTATAACAGAGCTTTTTATTAACTTTACCCGATACAGCTTAGGTTTTTTTTCCCTTACATTTGCTTTACTTTTTATGAATTTTATCATTATAATCATTGACTTCATTGTATAAATATTAGGACTGCATAATGGGCAATTAAAACTGAAAGAAATGAGAAATAATAAAGGACAACAAAGATTCAAATTCGAGCGTCACAGGAACAAATAATTCACCAATAATCGGATAACTAAAGTTACAATTACTCATGTACTCAAATGTTTTTCACATTTAAATTAAGTTTAAGTCCAAAATATTTATGCATAATCAACTTGGTGGAAAGCGCGGAGCACAAATTACCGTGTACAGCTAAAATCAAGAACTCATTGTTCGGCGGAAAAGGAGGAGAGAAATGCACAACTCTGAATGCGTGCCGCACTTATTTTTGTCCGCTGCGTTTTCCACTGTCAGGAATAAACACTGATCAAATATATTTGTTGTTTGTTTTGTTTTCAAGTGATTAAAATTTAGAGAAATCTTTTATGGATGGATAAGGAATAAGGTTTTATGATTCATGTTTTATTTTATGTATTTATAACCTTTTATTGTTTATTTTATTTTACACGTTCATCTTTTATGGATGGCAACTTTTGGTGGATGGAAATTTCTATCGTTACTTTAACTTCTATTTTACTTTAACTTTTGGTGTTTCAAATTTTAGGATAGATGGAGAGTTAATTAGGAAATTTGGTTGATCAAGGACCCAATTGAAAACTCCCCCATCGGTCGGTCCATCGAGGCAGAGCAGGAGATGAACATTCGCGATCCCTGGAACTCGACAAAGATGAGGGCGACTGGTTTGACGTGAAGCACTCCAGCGGTCTACAGGCACCAATAGGAGTCAAAGTCACGCTTCGTCCCTTTGCACAAATTGTTTAAGATTATTTGCTTTCGGAGTGAGTTCACCTCCTTCGATTTAACCCAAAATAGGCCAAAACAAGAAAAAAGAAAGAGGTCCAAGTAAAGGAATTGAAAAATTAAACAGGCCAGGGCTTTTGGAGTCTCCCTAGCTATTTATGTTGTCCATCGGGCTTGGCCCAAATTGAGCTCTTCCGCCGGAGCTGTCTCCCCGAGCTCTCGAGTTGTTTCATCTCGCTCCACATTTGAAGTTCCTATCCAACTCGTCCTTCGGCCTGTGCATCATTTTTCGTAAACTAATTATTTTTTCCGTCATCTAAATACCAAAAAGCCAGCTGTATCGGTCACTTGTTATTTCCCATTTGATTCTTAAATTTTTCATTGCTCATTTTGAGAAACCGACACCATCACTAGACTCGCTATCCTTAGAGGAGTTCTAGACTGAAGTTTGGCCTCAAAGAGCCACTAAATGCGGACTTAGGCACCGCCACACACCTCCCTACCGTGGATCCACCAAGCCTGATACCATGAGTAGTCGTTTTAGAAACAAGTTTTCATGGCATTGTCTGACATTGATTTCAAGCTTCAGCTTACTTCTTTGAAGTCACTTTAGTTTGAGGAGATGTTATTGATATTATGATATTGACTTATTCTCCATATTACTTAAGATTATGCATATATCTTATTTGATTGTGCATATCATTGATTGATTGTATTTGGCATTATATTTTATTTTGTTATTTTAAATAATCATATGATAAAGCCTATTTTGATGTACTCTTTATCAAATATATGAACTATATGGGAATTCTACAATTTTATCTCCCGCATTGATTCATTTCTAAAAGGATATTTGATGGAAGATTAAATCTTGCTACAGTATGTTGCTAAAACCTACTAATAACATCCCCAACCCCATGTCGGGTAAGAAAATATTTATTTTCATCATTGAACATTCATAAATTATCAAACAAAAACACTCAAAATATATCCCGCTTAAAATTCAATGCTCAAAATTTTTAGTATCTATTTTACAATTATATCAAATTAGCCACAAATATTATGCTGTGTGAAGTTCTAGCCTACCACCCAACCCGAACACCTGAGCTCCATTAGTCACTCGGTGAGCTGGTTAATGAAGTCACTTATCCTTAAGAGGCAATAATTTAAAGAGAAAAATTACTAAAAATTGGACTTGGATAAGTTGAGTATAAGTCTGGTCGGGTATGGGTCTCTTAAATTGTATTGTGAAAGGTCAATACGATTTTAATAGGTCAATTTGGGTCCGACCATACTCGGTTTGACTCAAAGCACACCTAATCCACACATTTGATGAGTTTATATTGATAATAGAGGTTAGTTCTCAGATGATGCAAGTTAATACATTGATACATAGAAGAAAAATGAGACAAATAGTCCATGAACTTTAGTTCAATACACAATATCGTCGGTGAACTTTAATTTGTTCAATGTAGCACCTAAATTATTGGTAAATATTCAATTTAGTCCCTAAATTATATAACAATGTTCAATATTATACTTTTGTTAATTCAAGTTAACAAAATCTGCTAACGTGGAACTAGTTTGGTAAGTTTGAAAAGTTACGCACAGATTACCTAAATAAGATATTCATCTCTAATTATAATATAATATCCCTATCATCAAATAACGAAAGACTATATTAGATATTTACTAATAGTTCAATTACTATATCGTAAAAATTAAAAGTTCAAGGACGACACTACACACTTATTATCATTTTCTTATGTTCACATGCGGTGTTCTCGTCTTGGCTTCTAGATCTTGAGGCCACGGGCACTGGTTGGTTATCACGAAGCTGTCAACCGTCTCCATATGAAACTAGTCAAATCTTTATGCTGAGAAAAAAACAACTCCTTAGCGAATTTTCAAAGCTTACACGCATTTAGTGGATAAGTACCACTGATGCGACTCTGTTTGTTTTCACTTTTTTTTTTTTTTTTTTTTTTCTGTTTAAAAACAGTTTTTTTGTTTTTTTGTTCCTGGGAACAAAAAAGGAACAGAAACGCGTTTGTTTGCGTTTTTGTTCCAAATCTATTTTTTTGTTCCCAGAAACACATCTGGAACGAAAACAAAAAAAAAAAAAAAAAAGTTGTTTCTTGTTTCGGAACAAAATTTAAAAACACTTTTTCTCTCTCTTTCAATTTTCTTCTCTCTTTTTTCTTCTTCTTTTCTTCTTCTTTTTTCTTTCTTTTTTCTTTGGCCGGTCGCCGGCCTCGGCCATGGTCGGCGACCAGCCGTCGAGGGCCCGAGACCTCGCCGGAGCGTCGCTGGCCCCCGGCGAGGCCGAGCATCGCCAGCCCCTGGCGAGGCCGAGCCTCGCCCAGCTTCGGCGAGGCTCGGCCTCGTCGGGGGCTGGCGAGCCTCGTCGTGGGCCGGGCGAGGCGGCGACCGGCCAAAAGAAGAAAAAAGAAAAAAAGGAAAAATAAATAAGAAAATAAGAAAAATAAGAAAGAAAATAGAAAAATAAAAATATTAAAAAATTAAAAGAAATAAAAAAATTATACAAATTTACCAAACATTTTTCTATTCTTTTTATATTTCTGAAACAGATTTACCAAACGTGTTTTTTTGTTCAAAAATTGTTCCTTGAAGCAGAAATATTTTTTTCTATTTTTGTTCCTAGAAACAATTTTTAAACAGAAATGTTACCAAACACACCCTTATTCTCCATCCCATCCCTTATGTCTCATGTGATATGCAAATCTTGGAACTAATGAATCTTACTTATTGCTTCTAAATATTTTTTAAAAAAATTGAGATTAACACAATTTGAATTTTATTTAACGAGAAAACACTTAAAACTCTTCTAACATAAAAATGATGACGGAAGGATTTGTCTTTAATATTTTCATTACTATTTAAATTGGTAAGAAAATCAATAGAGCGCGTTTTTGCTTATTGATGTGAAAATGACCTGGTCTACGGGTGAAGCTTCTTTGAGTTCAATAATTTTGACCTAAAGAAAATACTGAAGTTGAGGAGGTTTGAGCTTAATCAACTTATTGAATTTTTTTACTTGTTTTGAAAGCATACACGTGAGAACTAAAAACACATAGACAATATTACGATTTAGTTTCAATCTAAGATCACGGTAAAATTTGAGTTTTAGCTAAGTATGATCGAAATTCACATTTTCTTAACTTGGAATTTATGAGTTTGAACAGTTGACCTCAAATTGTGTTCAAATAGTAGATTATCGTCATTTGATTGGACAAGACTCAGCCCTATTCTAAATACCTTCTTTTTATAAATTAAGGATCACGAAGATGTTGTCACAATCATTTCACATTTGTTTCAAATTGTTTTATTTGAGTAACAACTCGGTCTACTCAAATTTGAAAAGTTCAAGATCGGCGAGCTCATCACCATAGCCCTATTAGCATGGTAGAGAAAGTGACGGCCCACTATGCGCAAAGCGAAAGACGAAAAAATCTCGTTGAGGCCCCGAACAAGGACAATTTCAATAATAATACAATCCATGTCGGTTGTATTGCATTACGGTTATAATTGGGTTTGATTCTTAAATGGCCTGATCGAATACACTAAGATTGTTCCCCTGATGTTGAAATTGACAAGTTCTAAATGTCAATGTTGCTTCTATAGGAAATCGGTACAAGACTGTGCAGCACATCGTTGAGGCCACGGACAAGGACAACTTCATCTACAGCCATTCCATCGTTGAGGGCGATGTGCTGGCCAACCCCATCGAGAGAATCAGCCACGAGGTGAAGATCACTGCGTTGCCCGAGGGAAGCTCGGTCTGCAAGAACACAAGCAGGTACTTCACCAACGGCGAAGTGGAGGCTAGCGAGGAGAAGATCATGGCCGTGAAAGACAAGGCGGACGCCGTGTTCCAGGACGCCGTGGCTTTACACCAGATGCTAGACGGACACTCGTCTTCTTATAGAGTGATTGTTTCTCTCCTTTTGGCGAGATAAGAAGTTTGGTAAAATTGGGCTGGCATTCTCTGCTTCCGAGGAATAAAAATTTCAGTAGGGTGTGTTGGACTCGACAAAAAGTCGAACCATCTTTACGCACTTACTCGATAAAAGCAATCACTCTATAAGAATGTCCGTCTAGCATCTGGTACAAAAGCCACGGCGTCCCATAACATGGCATCTGCCTTGTCTTTCACGGCCATGATCTTCTCCTCGCTGGCCTCCACTTCGCAGTCGGTGAAGTACCTGCTTGTGTTCTTCCAGGCCGAGCCTCCCTCGGGCAACGCAGTGATCTTCACCTCGTGGCTGATTCTCTCGAAGGCGTTGGCCAGCACATGTATGAATTTCTCCTGATGACTTGCCCCAAGTGAGCATCTCCATCTTGAGCAAGTTTCCCGCTACATAGCAGCAAAAACACCCAACTCAAACCGATGCTTAGAGGAACAAAGGTACTTGTAATGAGTACGGCAAATTAAAAGCCATAATTAGCACACGGAAACTCTTGAACCAGTTCGTGTATAAACGGTTCTTAATTGAAACAGCGAAATAGTCTATAGCACGATGCTTTATAAAACTCATTTTTTCCTGTGGAATAAAAGACTTACTGAAAATGTAATCAAAGAAAAAAGTCTTGCAGCCTTCACTTCACCTTTTATTTACCCACGAAGTACCCCAACAATCCAAAGTTTATGAAGACGCAACACGACAAATCAAATTGAACACCAGCAAGAATGACCACCTCTTAAAATTTAGAGGTTCTATTCATCTTCCGTGTCATCGCTAGTTTGTCCAGATTCATCCTCATTCCTGTACAAGACTTGATCAATGTCTTCGTCCTCATCATCACTTTCATCAGCTTGACGCTTGTGAAGAGAATCTCTAGTTTGATCATGTGTGGCTTTGTCAATCTGTTGGAAGACAACATTTACCAAAATCAGACACTGTCAAGCTCAAAAAATTATCTGTAGCAAAGATATAAAGAGCCTAAACCTGAGCGACAACAAGCTGCAGCCGACCAACTAACTGCAGTAACGATTGAATGGCCGTCCCTCTAGCTTTTGCAGTCTGCAAAGGAAACAATAATTACATAAAATCATATCATGAGGCAACCATAACCCAAGAATAGTAAATAACATGAAGCTCTATGAAGAGTCTTGAGAAGTAAAATATTTTAGATGAAGCGAAAAAGAAACCAACGCAATTCTTTCATATCATTGTTGATGCCACCTACACCTAGAGAAAAGATTGACGGGATTCTTCCTAGAACCAGAGATTGCAAGACTCTTCAGAACTCTAGCCATAATCACCCCTTTCCCTCATGCCACTTTTAAAATTCAATGAAATCGACATATGTAAAGGCGATGCGATTTAAGATATGTATGAACCAAGTTTGCATCGGCAGCAGGCATTTTTCTTTTTTAGATCTCTAACTTAGAAGCATGTGAATTCGGAAATAATTTCATCATATTAGAAATCACAAGAGATGTATATAGCATCCCAGCCTCAATTACACTCATCGCTTATGTTAGTTTTAGCTTTCAACAAAAGTAAATAGAAAATGATGTATACATGAAACCGTAAAATTTAATCCTAACCATATTTTGAGGTCCAATTATGTGGTTGAGTTTAGACTTGCAAAATAAGTTTCTGACAAGATAGTCACCAATTCGAATAGATAAGACACTAGACCACACTGATTCTAAGCTCGAAGGAACAATACACTTATTCTGAGAAAAGTGCTTGAAAAAGAAACAAGAGATAGGCTAAGCTTTGATCAAGAAAAACATGTACCAAGCTCTTACTTACCTCCGGAAGCTAACAGATGCTTATATTGCAAAATTCTCATGGAATCATTTCATGCAACTGATTAATCAACCTTTTGGTCAAGGAGAAAAAGCTTTGTCTTGGGATAATTCCCGATCAGAAACAAGAGACCCATCATAGTGATTGTTGTCAACGTCCACGAAGCATGATGAATGCGAGACGTCAAGAGGATTGCACCATCGTCGGCGAAGAAGAATCAAGGATCGCGATGAAATGATGATGACCAGGTGATGACGATCATAGTGGTCATGGATATCATCGAAGAGCTTTTCCAGATGGCCCCTCTCATGTCTGAGGGTGTGTACCTCCTTTTATAGCAAAAAGTCTCCCACGTATCATTGGAAAGTTTGGATCCGTGGAGCCGATTGATGATTCTCGGGGAATTGCTGAGTTTTGGCTTTGATTTGTCACCAAAAATTGATTGCGAATCTCTCTAATTTACTTCTAAATTAGCGCTCACAATCTTTTGGTTTCATTTTCTGCTTCTACTCATATTGTCTTGAACGTGTCCACATTCGCTCATCTCCATTCACAATTCCTGGGCCGGCTTGATTATTACCTTTAATTTACTCTCTCTTTATTCGGCTTTTCTTGCGCACATGGCCGGGTGGGCGTTTATGGTGCTGGAACAATCCTGTCATTCTCTTTCACTATTTTATGACAAGCTCATTAGTCTCCTTTTATAAATTCCAGCAACCCACACTTTCCACAAATGCCTTGATTTCTTTCTTCCATTTTGTCTCTCAATTGCCGCACTTTCTTTTTCCTTCAGCCGATAGCTCATCATTTATCCCACGAATTCCTCCATTAGCTGACCGAAATTTATTGGAGAGAAGATTTCCGTGATCGATTGTGACCCCTAAGCATCCAACCGATTTTTTTTTCTCGAATTTCCTATCTTTCTTCGCATGTGCAATTTATCAGTCCCCTTCCTCGTATCATGGGCGAGATTCATGCTCCCTCATTAGGCTGAATAAGGATTTTTGCTAATCCATACAACATCAACCAAAGGTATTCCCTTGATAGCATGATGATGTTAACTCAAATGAAAATTATTGGATGTGGACACCATCAAGGACAGAGAGAGACCGTATTTTCAAAGTATATCCGAAGATGGGGCTCGCCTAAGGAAGTCATTAGGGTTTTCTTTCTTCTTCTTTTTTAACCATTTTGTCCTTATCGATCCAACAAAAATAGCCATACTCATTAAGTCTTTTGTCCTTATGGGCTATTCGAGGAAATATCTGCAATGCAACGTACTCTGCCACTGCCAAATGGTAACTTGGTCAACTGATGAGATAACTTGGTCAACTGATGAGATAACCTTCGTGGGCCTGCTTCGAAGGCTCGGCACTTGCAATTGGAGAAATATTGTGTGGGGCTGACCTTCCACGTGGGGCGCAGTGAGTGGTCCTTTTCTCCAAGTGCTCAGCACTTGCTTGTCCAGTCCTCTTGAATTAAGAGGGGGACCCACAAGCGACGCAACGCGTGGAGGAGCTTTTGTGATATCGGTCCTCTGTTTGTTTTTTTATTTTTAATGCTGGTTGATTAATGAAATTTTACCTTTCCTGGGAAAATTGATTCGCAAATCATGCCGAAAGTATCCATTAACATCATCGTCCATAAGAACCGAAAGTATCCATTAACATCATTGTCCAAAAGAACCGATAAAAGTTGCCTTGGAAGGGGCTCCCAACAAAGAAAGAAAAAAAGTAAATGATTTACAACATACTTGAAAATTTTAGACATTACTCGTTACGGAACAATCAACATGATTAAATATTTTTTGTTGCGTTTATCTTTGCACCACCGATGTTTTGTGTCCGCTCTTGCTTCTCTACTCTTTCCCACTCGGGTCGCCCAATCCTCGGAAGTTACTAATCCATGGGCACACCGATACGAAGTGTTTGGTCTCTACACATTATTGCAAAGTGATATTTTCGTTTGCATACACGTGCACTAGAAAAGTAACCAGAGTTCCTCCCCTCAACGAGAAACAGTTTTGCAGTTTATTTGCCTCTTGCGCTTCGAGTGTTTTCCAAGTGCATTGCCCTATCAATTTGATGACAAGAAATTGCCCGACATTTTCGCCCTATCAGAGTTTTCGGTCTTCACGTTTCGGTTTTGCTGCAAGAGAGGTTGAATGCACCTTCCATTGTTATTGGGAAGCTCTTTCGCTTTCATGAGGGGGTCCGCGTGCTTCACAATGGGTGGAGGGAGAAAATAGTGACAAATCTAGGTTATTTTATAGGGAATTTAGCCTTTTCTTTACACATGCACTGGGAAAGTCGCGTTTGATAAGAATTCGCGAAGACAACATAGGAAAGGGTAAAAGGATTCGCAGATCAGACCAAAAGACTTGACTCCGCAAGGACGCTAACTTTCAAATTTTCCAAATGCATTGCGCAACAAGAATTTGACCGACAGTGGCCCTACCAAAGTGGAGGTTGGGTGCAAGGGATTCGGATACTAGGTTTGCAATTGGAGGTTGGGTGCCCCCTTCATTGCTATTATGAGGTGGATCCACAATCTAGAACACGAAAATAAAATAGCGACACCCCCTAATGTAGACAAAAGTTCCCCACCACCCACCATATGAAAAAGTTAGGTTTAGTCTTTGCTGCTTCATGAACCTCTCTCCGTCTCCCTCCATATATAGGGAAAGCCCTAGATCCCAACATCATACCCCATGCTAATGCTGCAATCCTCTATGCATACATTGTCTGAGGAATCTGAAATTTTTCCATGAAAGAACAAAATATATCAGTTAATTTGTATTGATATCTGATGGAATTCATGTCGGCGGAAGACGACTTACCTGATTCCAATGCGCAAACAGCAAATAGCCCTGGAACGAACACTGAATTGTGGATGAATTACGAACAACAATACCTCACGTTGGTCTGGATGCAATCACAAGGAAAACACCCGATTTCTACGGCGTAAATGTCGATTGTTCTTGCAAAATTGAAATGGAATGCCTTCCTGATTCTTTGATGGAAAATGGAGAGAATTTTTGGTGCGAATTATCTGCCAACCAATTCAACGGTTGTGTTCGGGAGGCTTTTATACGTCTCCCTTTGTACCCCTCCATTAGTGTCTTTCCATCGTAACGCATCAAGACGAAACGGTGCGTTCCAATCGCACCTCATCATGGACATACCAGCTAAAGTATCCATTTTGATTAGATCAAAAGAGTTTTCCCCACTCCGCACTTATGTCGGACAGTTCTCTTTATCATTAATCATAATGGGCGGGACCAAAAGTGGATAACCATGGGTCATTCCCCGCACGGGTTCCATCTTTTGGCACCTCCTATGGGCTTCCTAGTGCGATCGGGGTTTTAGATCGCGGGTTGTGTGTGTAAATGCGTAGTGCAAGTATGAAGGCACGCACAACAATTGATATCCAAACAACACTTCAATTTCATCCATATAGGCATACATTCCTACGCCTCCCTACAAAAGAAATGGGTTAACAAACACTCCACCCCTTATTACTCCAAACCTACAAAAACATTTAACACATTATTAGTGGACTAACCTTGTTTTCCACGAGACTTTGACACGCGCTATCAAATGAAGACCATGTTAGTGAACAACCAACCAAGTTATTACGGCCTAAGTCCTCTAAGGTTTGCAACCAAGTCTCCAGTGGAGTCGCCAAGCTGTCACGATCTCTTTTTTCCGTTCGGGGGAAAGAAAGAAGGTTTAGGGGTATTTGCCTAAAGAGGCGGACCCGGCCCTAAATTAGGCTCAGGCTCTCCCAAGCCCATACCTCGCGCGACATTAGATTTTGAATTTTAATTCTTAACAACCTAAATATTTCTAGGAGTCGCCACTAGCCTATTGGGGTCGGCTAGAAACCAATCGAGACACGGGAGTGTTGTCTCGATTCCTATGCAACCAGAGATTTCTAGGAACGGGAACTTGTTTACACTAATGTTTCTATTAGCGCCCTTGCGGTACTATTAACTTGAAATGTTGTTTATCTAAATGGTCACACAATCTTGATTACCAATTATAACCTTTATGAAACCACTAAGTGTCCATGCAAATGTTTTTGTAGTTTTTTTTTTTTTAATGTCTAGACTAATCCTAACATAATTTAGAAGAGAAATTTACACTCAAATTAATGAAAAGCGGCGCGTAAGTAAACATCCAAGAAATTGAAATAACTTGAAAATAAACGCGGAAAAGGTAAACCCGATACAAGTCGGGCAAATAATATTACATAGCCTTGTTATCACGCCCCGGGACAGGACCCCCATGAGCAAAATGAGAATTCAAATATGCATGAAATTACTTTAAATAGTTTTAATCTACGCAAAATGGATTATTTATAAAAATGGTTATAAAATACAAAAATAGCATTAAATTAGGAAAATGACCTTTTAAAATTAGGAAAATTTCATATATGTCATTTATATCCTAATTTGATGCTATCTAACATTTTTTTGAATATTTTTGAAATTTTCATATTTTTCTCTTTTTTTAATTATTTTTTTTAAAAATTAATAATAATTCCTTAAACCGATCTATGCTAACATGGAGTAACACAGCACATGAATATCGCAATAATCAAGCTCAAATCGACCGTTTCAAGATCGAAGCTTAGTTTGGGCACTTTGTCGAACACTTGGTGTGCATTAAACTAGCCCCAATAGCCTCCTCGAGCCATTTTTACAGCCTTCAATCTCCACTCATAAGCAATCTCATGTGGAACTAAAGTATTAAGATTATACAACCACATGCAAAGAACAAGATTAGATAGAAATCATAGCTAAAAACACACTAGAACCAAGCTAAAATCGTCCTCAAATACACGGGTTTGAGCTGATTTTGCAAATCTGGGTTTGAAACCAAGTCAAGCAAACAGGTTACATGCCCATATTCAAGCCCCGACACTCATCACATACGAGATCTAAGGGAAATTCTACTTAATTCACGTGAAAGTAGGTAACATGGGCTTTCAAATGCAACAAACATCATAGATAAAAATCAATTGAACACATCAAAACGACCTCTACAAGAAGCATACATGCAAAACTCTTGAAGAGATTTCAACACTTGGAAAAATTCCAGCCTCAAAATCAGTTTCTTGGACTAGTTTTCCTCTTGATTTTTCACTATTAAAGCATGTTCAAAATCGAACAGAAATACATCTAGGATACTTAACTTGCTTCCTAATTTCTTTTGCAAGTGGTTCTTGGCCGAGGAAACCAAGAAATTATCCTCGGGGGGGGGGGGGGGGGGCACGTGGAAGTTGGCTCCTTTAAACTGGAAATGAGATCTGCAGAAAGAAGAACTGACAACGAAGGTTTTAGTTCACCTCCAAAATTAGACTTCAAGACGTCTTTTGTTGAAAAACTTGACACCAAGCCAAACTATATTTATTTTATTTTGGGGTAAAAGTCAATATTTTCCTCATTTGTCTCTAAAATTTCTCAAAATCACTGGCTTTCCCTCACTCATGACCAGCCGGGCTCAACACTTAGAAAAATTTCCAGTGTTTCTTGGCCCGCCAGGAGGGTGTACTTTCGGGGGGCTTTAGGAGGCCTTCCCGATCTCCATTTTGGACGTACGACATATGGATGGAAAGATATTTGAGTGAAGTTTCACTCTCTAGTTGAAGGTTTTGGCTAATTTTGGCTTCAAGCTTATGAAAATTTCACTTTTCTCTCTGGAGGTTCATCTGGAATTTCTGGGTTTTCTTTTCTGGAGTTGTTTCTGGAGGTGTATTTGGGGAACGATTCCGAGCTCTCTCCTCTCCCTCTCGTCCCTTTCTCTCCTCCCCTGAAAGAATCTCATTTCGTAGATCTTATCCCCTGAATTAGAGGATTTTTGGTCAGCCTTTTGTCCATCTACCAAGCCTGTCAACAAGGCTACTTCACCCACTCTTTGACTTAGCCAATTTTTTTTTAATTCTGCAGCTGTTGAGTGTGCAGACTTTGCTGCAATTTTCCCGTGCTTTCAGCAGCTTATCCCTTGTCAAATTTCGTCCACTTGCACTACTATATACGTTCTTCCATCACGTGCAAATATCGGGCTGGTTGGACAGCTGAGGAGGATATGGTGGGGCCACCAAATTGCTTACTCAGCAACCCCGAATTAAGACCAGCTCGTGGACTGAGTTTTGGCTGCCGATTTGAGTACTTTAATCCACTAATTTGGCTGATTTTTTTGATCAATTAGAAAGCTCATGTATATTATTTTAAGATCTTGCCCATTTTTCGCAATTGCCTCCACCCAATTTTGCAAGAAAGTCCCTCAAAGTTGGCCATTTTCTTGCCCGAAAATGCCAAATTCAATGCAATTAGGTCCTTTTGCCCGATTCGATTAATTAGACCTGACCCAAGTTTAATTTCAACTCAATTGGGGGCCAAGATAATGATTTAAGGGTTTGGGCAAAATTTTGCAAATTTTGCAAATTGGTCCCTCAACTTTTGGAAATTACATTTTGGCCCCAACTTGCCGTTTTAATTACAATTTGATCTCCTGGGCTTGACTAGTCACATTCAAATCATCGGCCCCAACTTGCTTCTTCTTTGTTTTTTTTTTTAGGAAAAACATATTCCATTAAAAAAAACTATACTAAACACCTAGATAATCTATATGCAATAATTAATTTTTTTTTTTTTTAGGTGTCAACAGTATTCGGATTCAATCAATGGGAATCTCTACTTACGAGACTGAGATCACGTCTCCAATCCCTCCGGACAAGGCATTCGATGCATTTGTAATAGTCCATGACCTCCCTCCCAAGGAGTTCCTGCAAGCCATCAGTGCGTATGGTAGCGCTTCTACTTTGGAGAACAGTTTCTTTTCAGAAATAGTTATTTTCTATTTTTATTCTGGAGAATAATTTCTGAGTAAAATAACATATTTGGTAACGATACAAAATTTTTATTCTTGAAATAGAAAAAGAATAGAAATACGTTTGGTATGATTTATAAATTTTTGTATTTATTCATTTTTTCTTCTTGCTCACGGATTATCAACCGCTGCCGGTCGCCGCACGATTGCCGCCTATCGCCGCCACTGGTCGTGCGGCAGTCGAGCGACAGTCGTGTGGCGATTGAGCGATTGTCGTGCGGCGATCCAGCGACTATCGTGCGGCGATCGAGCGACTGTCATGCGGCGGTTGAGCGACGGTCATTGGCGGCCGTCAGCCGGCAGGCGGCTGGCGGTTGGGCAGCTAACAGTGGCGATCGTAGGTCCGCGAACTTCGATTGAGACAATCTGCTTCTCTCTCTCTCTCTCGCACTTCGATTTTCTCTTAAACTCGACCCGGCAAAGTGCTCAACTGATTGCGGCTTTCCTCGGCGGTGTTGCACTGAGGTCATACCGGAGAAATCATGGCCACAGCTTCTGGTGGGTACTGAAACCCAAATTCCAAACGTCGACCGACTTTCCATCTCAGGCTGATTTTTGTTCTTTTCTTGTTTCGAGGTTGCCCCATCTCGGTGTTTCGATTTCACTTCGCTCTTCCGCGTCGTGATCATCACCTTGTTGGCCGATTTCGCCTTGTTTTGGTTTGCGTGTCGCTGAAATTCAATGGCGGCTTTCCTTCAACTGGGTCAGGACCATATTGGGTTTTGAAGCGCACCTCAGGTCTTGCTGCCACATGATCCGTGTGCGGGTCGGGTCGGGTGATTTTCAGCCGGCGAGACCCATTTGGGATTCGCTTGCTAGAGCCCACTTGGCGTCCACAATTTCGGATTTGATGATGAGAGCGTCTAGAGGTAGCGATTCTTGTTGGTCTAGCACGTTGAGCTTTGTTGTCGAGAGGTATTCACATGACGGTCTGTTTATTGAAGGTTTGGAGGTGTTCAGGAAAATGAGAATGCGTGGATTGACGCCTTCGGTCGGCACATGTAACGCATTGCTGGATTCTTTGCAGCGAAAGGATGAAATCACATTGGTGCGGTGCTTTTTCGAGCGGATGTTTCGGAAGATCGAGTTACATTGTCCTAGTTATTAAATCTAGGTATACAGCAGATGATATATCAAATTGCCAAAATTGCTATTATTAGGATATAATACGCGGAAATGACAAGATCTTACAATTTACATCAACGCAAAATCGCTAGAGAAATAAACGAGAAAAAATAATGACACTAGAAATTTACGTGATTCGATCCGAGTATTGATACATACGTCCATGGGGAGAAGCAGCAGCAAATAATCCACTATAATCGAAGAATCAGAGTTTACAATCGCTCACACTTAAATCCAAACTGTTTATAAAATGATAGAAAAATATTACGCGTTCAAGCTCAAAGTATAACACGCTACGTACGCCTGGTTCGCGTACGTATGGATTTGCAAAAAACTTGCGGCTCTCTTCAGAAGCGCGTGGACGTGCGGCTCCTTTCTTCTCGGCGGCATGCGGCTTCTCACGAAAAGGAGAAGAAGACCTGCAATTGTTGTTTCTGCCTCACTCTGAACGTGTGTGCGCCCAGAGTCAACACTTTGACTCTGGGCCCACCTATTTCTTTTCTTTTTTCACGTGCAGAGACTCTACGTGCAGGGGACTTCATCAGCTAAAAGAAATCCTGGAATATTGTGTGTTTGGGCCCACCGTGGATAAGAATTTCGGCAAGCTTCCCAAGAGGAAATTCGTATCTTCTTACAACGATGATAGCCCCCACCTTTTTGTTTTTCATCCAAGCGAATTGTGTTTTTGTAAACGTTTAATATCAAGACATAATTTAACAGCTTTGAGGTAAGATGGTCATCTAAAGTTTCCAGATCTTAGATTTATGGAATTATAGCTAAAAAACGTGATCTGTACTCTCTCAATTTGTTGAGGGTAATATCTAATGTTCTGCTCTTATGCTGCATTTGGTCACCAAGAAATAAAGTCGGTCGAAAAGGGCATGTTGAGATCGAGCAAAAAGTCCTGCAGATTTTTTATATCGTATTCTTTGGTCGAGTAAGAACCGGATACAAGTACATACAGAGAAACAGTCCTGTAGAGAGTTTGATAGACTGAGGGTATGATTGTATGATTAAAGAAACAATTTTCATAAAAAGTACGAATAGAGATGCCGTAATCCACCGTAGGGCGACAACCACTACCGCACCGGCCAGTCTGTGGTGGTCTCTGTCGTCGTGGTGATTGCCTAAGGCCAGCACACGCGGTTGGGACCAGAAAACTGTGGAGAGCACGAATTTGTCAGCATATGTATGAATTTCTCCTGATGACTTGCCCCAAGCGAGCATCTCCATCTTGACCAAGTTTCCCGCTACATAGCAGCC
This sequence comes from Eucalyptus guilfoylei, assembly GCA_016097605.1. Classification (NCBI taxonomy): domain Eukaryota; kingdom Viridiplantae; phylum Streptophyta; class Magnoliopsida; order Myrtales; family Myrtaceae; genus Eucalyptus; species Eucalyptus guilfoylei. The sequence continues at coordinate 36,625,820 of CM027867.1, forward strand.
AAAAGCACCCAACTCAAACCGATGCTTAGAGGAACTTGTAATGAGTATGGAAAATTAAAAGCCATAATTAGCACATGGAAATTCTTGAACCAGTTCGTGTATAACCGGTTCTCAATTGAAACATTAGTCTATAACAAGATGCTTTATAAAACTCACTTTTCGCTGTGGAATGAAAGACTTTACTGAAAATGTAATCAAAGAAAAAAGTCCTGCAGCCTTCACTTCACCTTTTATTTACCCGCTAAGTACCCCAACAATCCAAAGTTTATGAAGACGCAACACGACAAATCAAATTCAACACCAGCAAGATGACCATTTCTTAAAATTTAGAGCTTCTATTCATCTTCTGTGTCATCGCTAGTTCGTCCAGATTCATCCTCATCCCTGTACAAGACGTGACCGATGTCTTCGTCCTCATCATCACTTTCATCAGCTTGACACTTGTGAAGAGAATCTCCAGTTTGATCATGTGTGGCTTTGTCAATCCGTTGGAAGACAACATTTACCAAAATCAGACAAGCTCAAAAAACTATCTGTCGCAAAATATAAAGGGCCTAAACCTGAGCGACAACAAGCTGCAGCCGACCAACTAACTGCAGTAACGATTGAATGGCCATCCCTCTAGCTTTTGCAGTCTGCAAAGGAAACAATAATTATATAAATCATAACATCAGGCAACCATAACCCAAGAACAACAAATAACGTGAAGCTCAACGGAGAGTCTTGAGAAGTAAAATATTTTAGATGAAGCGAAAAAGAAACCAACGCAATTCTTTCATACCATTGTTGATGCCACCTACACCAAGAGAAAAGATTGACAGGATTTTTCCTAGAACGAGAGATTGCAAAACTCTTCAGAACTCTAGCCATAATCACCCATTTCCCCCATGCCACCTTCAAAATTCAATGAAATCGACATATGTAAAGGCGATTTAAGATATGTATGAACCAAGTTTGCATCAGCAGTAGACATTTTTCTTTTTTAGATCTCTAACTTAGAAGCATGTGAATTCGGAAATAATTTCACCATATTAGAAATCACAAGAGATGTATATAACGACCCAACCCCAGTTACACTCATCAATAGAACACCAGGATTCAACAGCCACAGCCTCAAGCAACGAATAACCCTTGTTTAGTTCTCACCATCTTCCTCTTTACCGTATATTGAATGACGTTACATATGAAGATGACAGCTTCCCAGCAGAAAAGAGCAGAAAATTGAAGATGAATGCAGCAAGACATGCATAATTTGAAAGAAGAGAGGACTGTCTTGCATGCACTTCCACATGACCTAATCAAGAATCACTTTTCATATAGTCACATATGATTTCATCTCACATGAAGTCCTTCCAAATAAGTAAACCACACCCCCCCCCCCCCCCCCCCGGCGGACAAAAACAAAGATTATGAGAAGAAAGAAAGAAAGAAAGGAGAGAGAACCGCTAAGTACAAAAAGAAAACAATCTAGCTGACCCCGTCTTCTACCAAAAATTTCCTTACAGCATAAATGAAGAAATGAGGCTGTACAAACAACTTGCGAATAAACAACTGTGATCGACGACCATGCAATTCAATTTGAGGCTGCAATACACGTAGGATTAATCCTTTATGGAATAATGGAGACGTGATTCTGTAATAGGATTACATATTATGAGGATATTCCCATCAAGAAGATTTCTGATACAAAAAAGAAAGTGTTAAGATGGGGATTTTCTTATTTAACAAATGGATCTACCTCTTTTAATTTGATTGGGTCTTGTATACCGATTCAAACTTAAGACATTAATTTAAGAGTTGTATTTGTATCTTTTTACATCGCTTAATAGTCACCCCCAATGTCCTTTCATTCTTTAGCCCACCAGGAGAAATCGGGACCCATGGAATGTTGGGGGTGAGGGTTGTTCGTCTTTGTTGATTTCTCTTAAATGATAGAGCAGTGCTAATGTTTATGTGCGATGCCTATAGTTTGATTAAAATGCTTTTGAGTGTTTTTTTTTTTTTTTTGGGTCATCTTTGTTCACTATAGGATATTGGCCTTTTTTTTTTAATGTAGGTTGATTAATAAAATGTCACACTTACCGGGAAAATTGATTCGCAAATCACACCAAAAGACTTGAACTTTCGTTATATGCAAGATTGCGAACTTGAAAATTTTAGAACATGATTAAATTTTTTTCGTTGCTTTTATCTTTCCACCACCTATGTTTTGTGTCGGCTTTTGCTTCTCTACTCTTTCCCACTTGGGTCGCCCAACCCTCGGAAGTTATCGATTTTTGGGCACACCGATATAAAGTGTTCCGTCTCTACACAATGTTTCGAAGTGATATTTTCCTTCGCATACGTGTGCACTAGAAAAGTAACCGGAGTTCCTCCCCGCAACGAGAAACAGTTTTGAAGTTTATTTGCCTTTTGTGGCGAGCATTTTCCAACGAGAAATTGCCTGACACTTTTGCCCTGTCAAAGTATTCGATATTTACGTTTCGTGGAAATATCTGCGATACAACGTACTCTACCGTTGCCAGATGGTTGGACAACTCAAGAGATAACGTAGTAGGAGGCTAAAAGTGTTTCCCACACGGCAGCTTAATTTTTTAATCAAGTTGAGGTCGGCTGTGTAATAAATTGATGTAGAACAACAAGCAAATGTCTTTATGGAAACATTGGAGCGTCATAAGAGCGGACGTTCCACAAATTAAAGAGAATTGCGTGATCTTCGAGATTACAAATGGGTTACAATATTTGATTCACTTGTTTCCCTTGATTTCCGAGATGTCTCAGATTTCATACGCGTTTGCAGATTTTTTAGTTGTGTTTTGATAAATTTCCCTTTATCAATATCTTTTCCTTAATTTTATTATTCGATTTCAATTATTTAGTTCTTTTCTAGATGACGACATCCTTATAAATAGGCGCCTAAGATATTGTAATATGTATTTCTTTATTCAGAATAAACACTATATTTTGGAATCCTTTCCAAGAAAAACATCCTCTGCGTCATAAATGTTATCTAGAATTTTGAAGTTTGGAATTTTATAAACAATCAAAGTTAAATAGTCGTTTGGTCTAATTTGCAAACCCTTTATCCTTTCCTTCTTGGAGGATCATTTCTTTTTCTTTCTTTTTCTTCATCCGCTTTGCAAAACCATTTTGAATGCAACTTTTTTGATGAAGAAAAATAATTGTGTGACAGATCAAGAGTAACAGTCTGTTCTGAATCATTTAAAATCAAATATGAATTATTATTCTCATAATAGTCCAAATACTATTATACTAAAAAAATCCCTCGGTGAATATTGAATGTCAAATGTCATCATCAACCTATCAAATAAAAATGACTGGTTCTAGGAAACACAGCCCTCGATTCCACAGCAAAAACCACACTTGGACTCCTTGTGATCAGCAAAGACGAATAAGATTGATATGCAATCTCTAGCACAAATGAGGACATAATGGCAAAATTTTAGAATAGAAAATATTAAACATAAGATGAGTTGTCACGCCTATCGAGCCTCTACAGTATGCTCCATCCGTGTCCTTTGAAATATAATTAACGATATTCTCAATTACCAAATAAACTGATTTTTCAAGTCCATGTAGTCCAATCTCAATTAACTCAATTCACATGGCGAAATTTCTCGAACAAACGCACAAGGCTCATTTTGTTCGGGTCACATCCTCTCTCTCTACATCAGAGTGCGAAATGACTCCTCGGTTTGGTCACATTGAAGTGGGAAAGGACCCACAAATTACGCAATGAGACCACATTATGCCCCTGTTTTGTTCTCTCTCCCCCTACCGCCACCATCTCATCCCATCGCGAAGCCCGAATTGATTTGGCATCGTTGACCCCATTTTGCTCTCTCTCCCTCCCTCCCTCCCTCCCTCCCTCTATAAGTATCGCTTCGCACCGAAACCCTAGATTCCAGACTTCAGCACCGAAGCCCTAGATCCCTTTTCAGTTCCTCAACAAATTCTATTTGGATAGAGAATCATGGGAGTGTTCAACTGCAGCGCCAAGGTCACGTCCTCCATCCTCACGGCCAAGGTGTTTGAGGCCATCGTCGATGACAAAAACCTCATCCTAGGGTCCTCCTGCCTATCCTCAAGAGCATCAATTCCAGCGAAGGTTAGTAACATAACTTGGTCACCGTTAACATCGCAATGTCTCGAGTCAATAGGATTGCAACACGGTGGCGGCATTGTAAACTAGCGACTCCTCCGAATGTGATGTCATTACTCGTGTCTTTTATAGGCAACCGGGACAGGACAATGAGAACTTCACCTACTGCTACATGATCATCGAGGGCGACATGCTGGGCACCACTTTGGAGAAGATAAACTTCGAGATGAAGATCACCGTGTCGCTCGATGGAGGCTCGGTGTGCAAAAACACGTGCACGTACTTCACCAAGAACAACTCGCACATCATGGAGGTGAAAGAAAGGGCCATGAAGAAGAAGGCGATGGCGTTTTTTCCCACCCATCCTGGTGGCAAATGCTCACGGCTAGCGGAGTCAACGGTTTTACTTGTGAAGAGAATCTCTAGTTTGATCATGCGTGGCTTTGTCAATCTGTCAAAAGACAACTGTCGCAACCTAACCTGAAGGAAAAAAACAAAACCACTGCACCAACTTCTTGAAGTAAAACCACACCGTGACTCCACTAGCCGTGAGCGTTTGCCACCAGATAAGCCTCAATGGCCGGGAACAACGCCATCGCCTTCTCCTTCACAGCCCTTTCTTTCTCCTCCATGATGTTTGCGTCATTCTTGGCGAAGTACGTGCACGTGTTTTTGCACACCAAGCCTCCCTTGGGCGACACGGTGATTCACCTCGAAGTTGATCTTCTCCAAGGTGGTGCCCAGCACGTTGCCCTCGGTGATTGTGTAGCAGTAGGTGAAGTTCTCCCTGTTCAGGGTCTCGACCTTTTGCTTCACTGTCCAGGACTGTCCTGTCCTGGTTGCCTATAAAAGACATGAGCAATGACATCACGTTTGGAGGAGTCGCTAGTTTACTGTGTCGCCACCGTGTTGCAATCCTATTGACTCGAGACATTGCGACGTTAAAGTTGACCAAGTTGTGTTATTACCTTCGCTGGAATTGATGCTCTTGAGGACATCAATGATGAGTCGCTAGTTTACCGTGCCGCCACCATGTTGCAATCCTATTGACTCGAGACATTGCGATGTTAACGTTGACCAAGTTGTGTTACTAACCTTCGCTGGAATTGATGCTCTTGAGGACAGGCAGGAGGACCCGGCTCTTGAGGACAGGCAGGCGGACCCGGGGATGAGGTTTTTGTCGTCGATGATGGCGTTCCGCCTTGGCTATGGGGACGGAGGACGTGACCTCGGTGGTGTAGCTGAACACTCCCATGATTCTCTATCCGAATAGAATTTGCTGAGGAACTGAAAAAGGGATCTAGGCTTTGGTGCTGAAGTCTGGAATCTAGGGTTTCGGTGCGAAGCGATACTTCTAGTATGTCACACATTTAAATTATCCTAAATATGCAATAACTAAATTATATGCAAAGGATGACCTAATTTTACTTGACACATGTTTTGTGCTTTCTTTTTTAATTCGAAATTGGATTACCTAATAATTAAACATGCAATTTCAATTAAAGAAAAGGAAATCTAACATCTAAGGCAATGTTTTTGGTACTTTTATTTATTAGAGCTAACAATTCTATCTAGAATTTCAAAACTATTCAAGATATCAATCAAGATTCAAATAAAAAGATTACGATATCCATTCAAATAATCCGTCGTCTCGCGTCTAGATTAATGTGAGGCACTTACTCAGAATCAAACATAATAAAAAAAAATGATCCGTTGTCTCACGGCTCAAATTAAAGATTATCGCAATCTCAGACAACGCAATTATTCAATAATAAGTTAAGATAATTAAAAAATGATCCGATATCTTTATGGATCAAATTAATAATTGAATCAACTTTATCAATAAGCCCTAATTGAATATGCTTAATATCACGTATCAAATAACAATCAATCCGAATTAAGGAGTGAAATATTCCATTTGTTTTGGATATAGATTGTTACCTAATTCGAACACGCGTAATGTGGATTGAAATCGGATCAGATCACGGCTTGTGGATGATGCTTGAGGGAATCATTAGGTGCTTGACTAGCCAAGGTGGTGGTGTTCATCGGAAAGCTTTGATTAGTTCGGAACTCGCTGAGGGTAAGGACTCTGAACTCTCTTTTATTATTTCTTCTTCGAGGGTGCTCTGCATGTGGCCAACATAAATGGATCCTGAGGAAGAAAGTCAAAACATAGTGGAATATAGATATCAGATAGAGATGAAGAATCGGTCTCCACTTAATCCATCTTTTTTGCTCTTAGTTCTCGGGTCCCTCGTATGTCGCGGGGTCGTGCTTCGGCCCAAGATTCCCTCAATGAACCTACAAAATAGAAACGTGGCTGGATCGGTGTCGAGGGAAAGCAGTAGCTTCGTCGAAGATCTGCGGGGCTGCTGGCGTGGGCCGGTGTCGTCGCGGCTGGCCTTTCGTATGGGATGCCTCGGTCGGCAATAGGAGGTGTCACTGTTCCGGAAGCTTCACGAGCACTCTGTACAGAAGCTTCCCCTCATGATTTTTACTCAATTCAGTGTATGGTCATGTCTTCAATTGTGTGTGGCCCCCTGCTTTGTGGTGTCCCAAGTGTGGACTTGTGCATGAATTCTCGCATAGAGCAAAAAAAAAAAATGGTAGTGGGATGTTGATGTAGAATAGGCGAGAAAGCCCACGATGACCGGGAAACTCTACCTGGATAGCAAGCGAAAACACGAAAATAATTTAAATAGCGAAATGGAATCGCACATAATCAAACTAAAAAGATGCTTGACTTAGCTTTGCGATTGTCGTCGACGTCCACGAAGCATGATGAATGCGAGACGTCAAGAGGATTGCACCATCGTTGGCAAAGAAGAATCAAGGATCGCGATGAAATGATGATGACCAAGTGATGACGATCATAGTGGTCATGGATATCATTGAAGAGCTTTTCCAAATGGTCCTTATCATGTCTAAGGGTGGGTACCTCCTTTTATAGCGAAAAGTCTCCCACGTATCATTGGAAAGTCTGGATCCGTGGAGCCGATTGATGATCCTAGGGGAATTGCTGAGTTTTGGCTTTGATTTGTCACCAAAAATTGATTGTGAATCTCTCTAATTTACTTCTAAATTAGCGCTCACAATCTTTTGGTTTCATTTTCTGCTTCTGCTCATATTGCCTTGAACGTGTCCACATTCACTCATCTGGCCAGCTTGATTATTACCTTTAATTTCCTCTCTCTCTCTCTCTCTCTCTCTCTCTCTCTCTCTCTCTCTCTCTCTTCGGCTTTTCTTGCGAATATGGTCGGGTGGGCGTTTATAGCGCTGGAACAATCCCGTCATTCTCTCTCACTATTCTATGACCAACTCATTAGTTTCCTTTTATAAATTCCAGCAACCCACACTTTCCACAAATGCCTTGATTTCTTTCCTCCATCTCATCTCTCAATTGCCGCGCTTTCTTTATCCTTCAACCGATAGCTCATCATTTATCCCACGAATTCCTCCATTAGCTAACCGAAATTCATTGGAGAGAAGATTTCTGTGATTGATTCGTTTCCTCGTGGAAATTGCGACCCCTAAGCATCCAACCGATTTTTTTTGAATTTCCTATCTTTCTTCGCGTGTGCAATTTATCAGTCCCCTTCCTCATATCATGGGCGAGATTCATGGTCCTTCATTAGGCTGAATAAAGATTTTTGCTAATCCATATAACATCAACCAAAGGTATTCCCTTGACAGCAACATTATGTTAACTCAAATGAAAATTATTGGATGTGGACACCATCAAGTCAAACATATCCATCACTAGTCCAATGCAAATGTAATAAAAGAAAATGCTCCTAAAACTATATATCATGCAATTTAATTCTAATATTTTTGTTTAGGGGTTCGAATTAATCCCTAATTTTTAATGCAATAAGTGAATGATCGGATTGTCAAAATTTAGGTGTCAACAACAACATTTACCAAAATCAAACAAGCTCAAAAAATTATCTGTCGCAAAATATAAAGGGCCTAAACCTGAGCGACAACAAGCTGCAGTCGACCAAATAGCTACAATAATGATTGAATGGTCGTCCCTCTAGCTTTTACACTCTGCAAAGGAAACAATAATTATATAAATTGTGACTTCCTGGATTTTTACTTTTGTTTTCAATTAAATTAATCGGTCCTTTCACCGACGCACCTATAGTGCTATTCTCAGAGTTGATCACTCTTGAGATAACTAGACTATCTGGGGAAGTCACTAAGGGATTTTAATACAATAGACTTGAGAATTCGATCAGAAATCGACTACTCGACCGTGCTCATCTGCAGATATCATTACGGTACAGTTAAAAGTTGATTAGAGATTGGAGGTAGGTTGGTTCGACTGAAATGTGTGGCTAAACATAGGTGATTATACTAAATTACAAAATTTTCGTCGACCGACACTAGGCTGATTTTTCTATCGTTTTGGTACCCTAAGTCCGTATTTGAATCCTCGAGATTTTCACGACCACCGAGAGTCGCCAATGTATCGAAGAGGTTAATTGTGGCTCGAAGAAATTCGACCATGGGTCATTCACACTAAAAATTTCTGAAAGCTACTCGGTAACCTAGACCATGCTAAAATCACGCCAAATTGAAATTAACCACGAATTTAAATCTGATTTTAGAAATTGAAAGTTTTGTCATGTCACAAGTCATTTTAGGAACGTCAACTTAGTATCCGAAGATTTTTCTGCGAATCGAGATTTTGGCGGAAAAAGTCGACATAGGGTCGTTTTTGACCGGAAAAATCATTGGACCGTTTTTTATCGTGAAATTAGGATGCAAGTGGAATCTATTGGCGAGGAAAAATGCCAATTGGATCGAAGACTCGACGGTTGAATTTTTAGAAGCCGAATTTAGTGAATTCGAGGGGAAATTGAATGGAAATTGAGCCAATTCTAATGCAAATTCGTATGCCCCCTTGGACCCAACATTTTGGACCAACTCAAGGCTTCTAGAAGGAAGATGGCTGCTGGAAAATTGCTATGGAAGACAGCAAGTGTGGTGGGGCCAAGTCAAAGGGGACAAAGGGATGAGGGATGACCAAAGGTGACCCCCTCCAAGCCAAAGTGGTCTCCTTCCCTTTCCTCTCCTCCATACCGTCGACCAGTCCCCCCATCTTCATCCTTGAAGCTTCAGATTCTCCAGAAAAACCAAACCATCAGCCATTCCTTGCCTGTCCGAGCTCACCAAGCCGCCTGGAGACGCTGCATGCTGCTGCTCACACAGAGCGTCCCCCGTGCACCATCCCACCTACTCTCGCATCCAGCTACTTCGTCCACCCTTGATCGTTGTCCTATGAGGCCTCTAGATCACCATCACAGTCTGTGCGTTGCCATCCAGCCTCCACCTGTCACCGAGAAGCCTGTCGAGCCGTCGGAAGCCCCTCCGCCAGCTGCTGTCATCGTTCCAGCTCAACCGGCCCAGCCAGCCAGCCTTTGTAGCCACACACCAGAACCGAAACCAATGGGTCTCACTGCCACTATTTGGCCCGTTTTGGAGGCTTTCTCGACCCCGTTTGGCGGTCCCGCTTTGGAGTTTGTCGAGTTTCTCCGCGTCTCCGTCGTTTTGATTCGAGCGGATCATTAAACAAGTGAGTTTAACTCACTAATCCCTGCTTAGTAAGTTAATGACGTTTAATGGTTGATTTGTTTAGGCTAAGTATGGATCAAGTGGATAGTTAGAATGGATTAGTGAATTAATTAGCCGATATTGCATGTTAGGTGGGGAGATGTGAGATCGCTTCCGCTATACCCCTTACGTTGCGCCGGGACCATTAAAAGTAAATAACAAACTCACAGGATTTATAGACCTTCAAGTCAAGGTATCAGAGTGGTAAGCACACTGTGGCGACCCTATGGGACGGGGGTGCCACATCTGCTTGACCTCGCGTGATGGCATACACTGTTCCTTGAACTGGGGGTTTGAGCTGTCCACCCTGCCGTGCGTTCTGTGGCACGTATCCTCTGATCTGACCCAACGGTGGCGGCAGCGGCAACTGCTATGGTCTCCCCTATCTTCTGGGATAGTTCCTAGCTATGTGACCCGGCTGGCCACATCCAAAACAAATACCTGGCCTAGATTGGCATTGGGGCTGAACCGTGCCACCTTCCACACAAGTGACACATGACATTTTGGCTAGGCACTGACTTCCCAATTCCACCCTTCCTGTTGGACGGAACTTCTCCAATCATGGGCCTCTTCCCATGTTGATTCCTTCTCTATTCAAATTAAACCTCGATCCAGATGAGGTAGCTTGCTCGTTCAGACTTCTTTCCAACAATTGTGCTCTGTTGTAGGCCTCTTAATAATCTTTCAGGTCCAACGGCAGTAGCGGTTGCTTCAACTCCAACCGAAGGCCATTCCTGAACCTTCGAGCTTTTTCCTCTGGATCCTCAATTAACCTCGAAGCATACTGAGAAAGCTCCACGAACTTGACTTCATATTGGTCAACGGTCATCAATCTGTGGCGGAGGCGTTGGAATTCCTCCATCTTCTGCTCTCAAGCGCTTCCCGAAAAGTACTTATCATTGAACGCTCTAAGGAAGGCGTCCCACAGCGGGACTACTCCTCCCGAAAATACTGTCTCTCTGGCGGCTCTCCACCAGGTATTGGCGTTACCTTGCAGTTGATAGACTGCCATGACGACTTTCTCCTCATTGCACCTCAGGAGTGCAAATGCTTTATCTAGATCCTGAATCCAAAGAGATCCGGTCTTTGGATCTCCGACACCTGTGAACCTTGGCGGGTTCAGCTTCAGAAATTGCTCCACCAACTTGTGGATTGGTCTCTCTCTATCTATGACTATGTTCCCAGCTGGAACTTCAGCAAGTGCGGCGACAAGTGCAATAGCGGCTGTGGCAGCAACAGCAGCATTGGCAGCGACAGTAGCGGTAGCAGCAACGGCGGCAATAAAGGCGACAGCTTGGTTCTAGGCTTGTTGCCCCCATCATGTCTCTCATCGCATCCAATGCCTATGTGATCCCAATGGTTCTTGGATCACCTAGGGCTCCTACCCCAGCATCAACAGGAGGTGGTGCTACGCCACTAGCGCTAGCCTATGCTAGCGCCTTACCTCAGCCTTCTCGGGTACCGACCCTCATCGGCGTCCTACCCCGAGTCACGGGCCTTATCGTACGCTTCCTAGGAGTCCTCTAGGATTGCAACATGGTGGCGGCATAGTAAACTAGCGACTCCTCCAAATGTGATGTCATTGATCGTGTCTTTTATAGGCAATCAGGACAGGACAGTGAAGCAAAAGGTCAAGACCTTGAACAATGAGAACTTCAACTACTACTACACGATCACCGAGGGCGACGCGCTGGGCACCACCTTGGAGAAGATCAACTTCAAGGTGAAGATCACCGCGTCGCTCGAGGGAGGCTTGGTGTGCAAGAACACGTGCACGTACTTCGCCAAGAATGACGCGGACATCACCGAAGAGAAAGAAAGGGCCGTGAAGGATAAGGTGATGGCGTTGTGTTCCCGACCATCAAGGCTTATCTGGTGGCAAACGCTCACGGCTAGTGGAGTCACTGTGTGGTTTTACTTCAGAAAGTTGGTGCAGTGGTTTTACTTGTGAAGAGAATCTCTAGTTTGATTAGGAGGAGCAGGTGGAATTGTTGTTAACAAATATCTCGAATTTAAGCCCACAAACAAAGCGTCGTTGGCCAAATAAAATGGAGCCACACCCGGTGGTTTGATTGGTTAAATTAGTAAAGCTGTATGTATCTCGTGAAACTCAAAAGGAGCCGCACCACACTGCTCCATACCTCGTCAATCATCGTTGCGTCGTTGATTGCATTTCAAAAGCGAGTGGTAAAGCAACGGAAGTGGAAGAAGGCCGGGCTGACACAATAGAAATACGACATCAGATGAAACTTTATTCCATAAAGTACCCGACAAATAAGAGCCCTTTCCCGCTCTCATTTGAGGATAAAACAAAAACCCCAAAACCACAGCTCCAACTCCCTGATAATAAAACCACATAAAACAGTGCACCATCTGACCGCAAAAGAAAAAGAAGGAAAATAACAAAACCACTGCACCAACTTCCTGAAGTAAAACCACACAGTGACTCCACTAGCCATGAGCGTTTGCCACCAGATAAGCCTCGATGGCCGGGAACAACACCTCGCCTTCTCCTTCACGGCCCTTTCTTTCTCCTGGGTGATGTCCGCGTCATTCTTGGCGAAGTAGTTCTTGCACACCGAGCCTCCCTCGGGGGACGCGGTGATCTTCACCTTGAAGCTGATCTTCTCCAAGGTGGTGCCTAGTGCGTCGCCCTCGGTGATCGCATAGCTGTAGGTGAAGTTCTCACTATTCAGGTTCTCGACCTTTTGCTTCACTATCCTGTCCCGGTTGCCTATAAAAGACACGAGCAATGACATCACATTCAGAGGAGTTGCTAGTTTACTGTGCTGCCATCGTGTTGCAACCCTATTGACTCGAGACATTGTGATGTTAACGGTAACCAAGTTGTGTTACTAACCTTCGCTGGAATTGATGCTCTTGAGGACAGGCAGGAGGACCCCGGGGATGAGGTTTTTGTCGTCGACGATGGCCTCGAACGCCTTGGCCGCAGGGATGGATGACATGACCTCAGTGCTACGGCTGAACACTCCCATGATTCTCTATCCGAATAGAATTTGCTGAGGAATTGGAAAGGGATCTAGGGCTTCGGTGCTGAAGTCTGGAATCTAGGGTTTCGGTGCAAAGCGATACTTATAGAGGGAGGGAGAGCAAAATGGGGTCAACGATGCCAAATCAATTTGGGCTTCGCAATGGGATGAGATGGTGGCGGTAGGGGGAGAGAGAGCAAAATAGGGGCATAACGTGGCCTCATTGCGTAATTTGTGGGTCCTTTACCACTTCGATGTGACCAAGCTGAGTCATTTCGCACTCCGATGTAGCGAGAGAGGATGTGACCCGAACGAAATGAGCCTTGTGCGTTTGTTCGAGAAATTTCGCCATGTGAATCGAGTTAATTGAGAATGGACTACATGGACTTGAAAAATGAGTTTATTTGGTAATTGAGAATATCGTTAATTACATTTCAAAGGACGCGGATGGAGCATACTGTATAGGCTCGATAGACGTGACGACTCATCTTATGTTTAATTTTATCTATTCTAAAAATTTTCCATTATGTCCTCATTTGTGCTAGAGCTTGCATATCAATCTTATTCGTGTTAGCTGATCACAGGGAGTCCAAGTGTGGTTTTTGCTGTGGAATCGAGGGTTGTGTTTCCTAGAACCGATCATTTTTATTTGATAGGTTGATGATGACATTTCACATTCAATATTCACCAAGGGATTTTGCTAGTATATTAGTATTTGGACTATTATGAGAATAATAATTTATATTTGATTTTAAATAATTCAGAACATACTGTTATTCTTAATTTATCATGCAATTATTTTTCTTCATCGAAAAAGTTGCATTCAAAATGGTTTTGCAAAGCGGATGAAGAAAAAGAAAGAAAAAGAAATGATCCTCCAAGAAGGAAAGGATAAAGGGTTTGCAAATTAGACCAAACGACTATTTAACTTTGATTGTTTATAAAATGGTTAATACCTTGAAAAATCCCAAACTGGTACACCTGTGACAAATTTACCCCAAATTATTTTTTTGACCATGAAAAACCCCAAACCGATACACTTGTGATAAATCTACCATGATTGATCATAAAAAAAAAAAACCATAAACTGATACATTTATGACAAATTTATCCCAAAACTAATTTATTCAACCGCCAAAAATTACAAACTAGTATATTTGTGACAAATATACACTCGGTTAAATTGGATTAATACTATTAAAAAATTAAAAAAAAATTATAAACTGTAACAAACGGAGAGTAAAATTCCAAACTAATATACCAGTCAACTGTCATGTGTCATTCAACTTAATAATTTAACGATAAAATTTAACAAAAGTAACAGAGAGTAAATTTGTCACAAATGTACCAGTTTGGGGTTTTTTGTGGTCAAAAAATTAGTTTGGGGGTAAATTTATCACAGGTGTACCAGTTTGGGGTTTTTCAGAGTATTAACCCTTTATAAAATTCCTAACTTGAAAATTCTATATAGTATTTATGACGCAAAGGAAGTTTTGCTTGAAAAGGATTCCAAAATATAGTGTTTATTTTGAATAAAAAAGTGCAGATTACAATATCTTAGGCGCTTATTTATAAGGGGTCACAATCTAGAAAATAACTAAATAATTAAAATCGAATAACAAAATTTAAGGAAAAGATATTAATAAAATGGAAAGTTATCAAAACACAACTAGAAAATCTATAAACGCGTCTGAAATCTGTGACATCTCGAAAATTAAGGGAAACGCGTGAATTAAATATTGTAACCCATTTATAATCTCGAAAATCACACAGTCCTCTTTGATTTGTGCGACCACCTACTCTTATGATACTCCAATGTTTCCATAAAGACATTTGCATGTTGTTCTACATGAATTTATTACACAGCCGACCTTAACTTGATAAAAAAAAATTCGCTGCCGTGTGGAAAACACTTTTAGCCTCCTACTACGTTATCTCTTGAGTTGTCCAACCATCTAGCAACGGCAGAGTACATTGTATCGCAGATGTCTCCACGAAACGTAAATACTGAATACTTTGACAGCGCAAAAGTGTCAGGCAATTTCTCGTTGGAAAATGCTCGCCGCAAAAGGCAAATAAACTGCAAAATTGTTTCTCGTTGCGGGGAGGAACTCCGGTTACTTTTCTAGTGCACACGTAAGCGAAGGAAAATATCACTTCGAAACATTGTGTAGAGACGGAACACTTTGTATCGGTGTGCCCATGGATCAGTAACTTCCGAGGGCTGGGCAACCCGAGAGGGAAAGAGTAGAGAAGCAAAAGCCAACACAAAACATAGATGGTGGAAAGATAAAAGCAACGAAAAAAATTTAATCGTGTTGATGTTGGTGGTTCCGTAATGAATACTATCTAAAATTTTCAAGTTCGCAATCTTGCATATAATGAAAGTTCAAGTCTTTTGGTATGATTTGCGAATCAATTTTCCCAGTAAGCATGAAATTTTATGGGAAAATGTCACAAATGGTCCATGGACTTTTACTTAATGTGCAATCTCGTCTCTAAACTTTCGATTTGCTCAATTTGGTCCCTAAACATGGGTTATTCGTTGCTCGAGGCTGTGGCTGTCGAATCCTGATGTTCTACTGATGAAGTTTGTCATTCCAGGTCACAAATAGGTCCACATTGGGGCTGGCAATGGGTCGGGTCGAGTGAGGTTTTAATGTTCCAATCCGACCCGAATCATAAGGCGGTGTGTTCCGACCCTACCCAAACGGACCCGAAAAACATAATACCCGATGCAGTAATTTGGGTTAGGTCAGGCCTAGTCCGGGTAGCATTTTAGGTTTGCGTTTTTCCCCTTCTCCCCCCTTTTCCTCTCTTCACCTCTTCTTTATCGCCCATTGAATTTCTTATTGGGTTTCCCGGTTAGTTTTAATAGACCAACTCAACCAAATTTTGAAGTATCACAGTACATTGTCTCTACTAAGTTCAATAAAAGTGAAATTTTGAAGCATCACAGTACATTGTATGCTTAGTCTTGATTTAGTGTTGAAGTGCACATCTGGCTCGGCTTTTCTTAAGGTTACAAAGAGATTGCCTTGATGCCTAACTGGTAATTCTTTGATTGCTGCAATCTCCACCATTACCTTTACAACAATTACAATATTAGGAACTGAGATTTTATTCAGTTTATGCATTACAAGGAAGTGAAAGTCACACATCCTCTGCCTAGTGGTGGGCCCAGATTTTCATAACTTATAGGATTGTCTATGAGCTATCTCTAGCATGAAGCTAATTGTAATGCAATTCTTCAGTGTTCCAAATTCCAACGAGTATACAAGGAAAGAGTTGCATAATACTTGAGCAGCTCCCTCTATAAATTAACAAAGTATATGCTATAAATAGACTTGACTTTATGTTGAAATAAAAGAATAGAAACAGTTGGCGTCCCAGTTGCATTTGAGGTTCATTTAGTTCTTCCAACACGCGACTAAAGAGTTGAGTGGGGGCAGCTTTTCTGTATTTGGACAAAGCCACACATTAAGTGCAGCTTCTACGGTCAGATTACAGTACATGTATATTTGTGCTGAGCACGGTTTCATAGCCCCCGTCATGAGGTTTGTGCCATACGGTAAAGGAATATAGGAAAGATATGGATTGCTTCGGAAGTTCAATTACCTCTACTAGCTTTTTTTGGGGAAGTGGAAAGGTATTCTGAATCCCGCCAGATGAAACCGCCTTCTTGGCCACTGTATTAAGCTGAATAGGAGTTATTGTCGGTGGAGATGGAGTGCTGCCTCTATGCATTGCTCCTGCCTTCCAATAGCTCATACCAAATGTCTCTTCCCACGACTCTGTGGTTTGCAAAAACCCCGCATTGACCTTCCCACCCTCAGTCCGATCAGAATCAGTATCATCATGTCCTAACACCTTCCCGATGATTGCCACCGTATCTCTACAGTATGAAGCGGGGTTTAACTGGTGAGCGTGCCAGATGAGAGATGTCGTAAGTCGGGACACAAAAGCATTCGTTTGCCTTTTATCTGTTTCTCTTGATCAGATAGAGAAAAGCCTTGTATCTGGCCACGGCTTCTTTAAGAAGTACATCGTCGTTCATATAGGGTCGTGACACCTGACAAGAGAATCAATCCTGTGAGTAATTGTCCACTGCCAAAGAGAGGTTAGTCAAAATCCATGTGCCAAAGGAGCGCTTCAATGAATTTCACTAGGAAGTGACCTGAGCTGAAAGTTATGCGGCAAGATCCACGCAAAACTGGCCAAAAGCCAAACTTAACAGGTATAAATAACATGAGTAAAAGACACATCTTTAAATAGTCCATTTTTCTGTTTCTTCTTTCCTCTGAAACTTCACAATACGGTCGCTCCATAAACCTCAAGTGTCTACAAAACAATATCATCCCCAAAATTCAGGGTTCAGTTCAATTAGTTAGGTACGATTTTTAGTTTCTCTAAGTTACTTGTTGTACCCCCAATATCCCCAGTGCTAGAGTTCATTAGATGTGAACAATTTTAATTGGGAAGGGTGATATGTATGAATTCAAATTTGGGGAGATGTAGAATTATCAGTGAAAATAGGACTTAAGGAGTCAAGAGATCATGTACAATGATCCTTCCGAAAGAATCATAGTCT
This sequence comes from Eucalyptus guilfoylei, assembly GCA_016097605.1. Lineage (NCBI taxonomy): Eukaryota > Viridiplantae > Streptophyta > Magnoliopsida > Myrtales > Myrtaceae > Eucalyptus > Eucalyptus guilfoylei. The sequence goes on from CM027867.1 coordinate 36,643,146, forward strand.
TTAGGTGATAAGTTACTGTGATGCCTAGATAAATCCATCCCTGTACCTGGTAAAAGAAAGAACTTTGCCTCTCGATAGTTGCAACTAAGTCATAATCATTGTATCTTGGAGCTCCCATGAAATTTCCAGCTCCACTCTTTGACAAGTTGCCATTAATGTCGAGTTCATAAGGTTCATTTGGATACATTCTGTTCCAGATTGCTCCGATTTGTTTAGTGCAGGTTCCTTGGACAGAAGATAAAACATTCCAATTGTCCAAAATCCTCCCATACAATTCTTGACAGTCGATCTTATACCCCACATAGGGACCAAAAAACGTGAATAGCTGGGAAAGTTTCCCTTCAATGGGTAAAGAACAAGCAGAAGAGGATGATGGGATTCTCAAAGAGCAAGACACATATGCCTCATGATATTCCACTGGGTTAAGCCTATGACAGTGCCATATCCATTCACAGTCGAGGCAACGCCGGGGGTCCTCTCTTCAGACACAATTTCTCTAATGGGCGGCCTCGATCGGACACCAATGACGCGGGCGGAGGAGAGAGGGAGCGTAGTAGTGGCCGCAGATGCCGAACCGACGGTCGTGAGCGGAGGTGACGAAAGCTCTGTCGGAGGTCCTACCACGAAGTGAAACCCTAGAATGCGAGGAGCAAAAAAGAAGAGGGCGGTGGCGGAATCGACGAGAAGGCACAGTCGTGGACGGCGGTGGAGTCAACGAGAAGGAGAAGGCACAGTCGTCGGAAGAGAAGGCGGAATCGACGAGGGTATGTGTTTGGCCTTTGGGTAAAGATGAGAACGTGTTTGTGTTTGTTGCCTTGATTGGAACTTTGGAGTTAATGTGTATTGGGATTGAACAATGTTTCAACTTGACCCGACCCAAAACATATTTATTTGCTTGTTTTATATATATTACCTGAATAATATCAAGATCGAAACATGTACTATATTTGTTTCGTGTTTGGTTCAGGTTGGGTCGGGTCGGGTCAGGTTTTTTGGACACCCGTAGTCCACATCATTCTTTAAGCCAAGCATTTATCATTGGACCTCGAGCACTGTTTACCTAGGTGTCGCATCAATTTCTGTTATTTCTTTTAGTTCCACTGCTCTACAGAACAGAAATTGTCCTGCAATGTGTAAGATCAAGTCCCATCTCGACATTCGTTCATCCCCATTTGTCGTACTCGATGTTCTTCCACGAACTTATAGGACGGGTCATTTTTCCCCACAAGTTGTGTGGCAGTGCTAGTTACAAAACAATTCTTGTGGCTTGAAAATGGATCTCATGGAAATAGTTTCCAAGGATAAAAATCTTGCATAATATAAAGGAATGAAATTTAAATAAAAACATGAAATGGAGTCGTTTTCTCAAAATAATGTTTAGAGATGGTTCTTATTTTAAGTAAAGACTTGAGGTGGCTAAGTTAATTTTAAATAAAGGTCTGAACTTGCCAGGGAAATTGTCACCCACTCGCAACGGGTCATTACTACTGTGGTCAATTATCAATTGGTATGTGATGAGCGCAATCACATCAGGTGCCAAAAGAGCAGTTCGGTCGATTTAATGTCCTCTAAGTCTTTACTTGATGGAGATACTAACAGGAGATTCACAACTCCAAGTGAATAAGTGGGTTGGTTGTGAACAACAAAGCATGTACAAACAAATTGAAAACTGCAAAAAACTTGCAAGACAGGGACCGCAGTGGCAGCATATCCTATTTAGAAAACGTGCGATGAATACCATTTGCCGTTGCAAAAAACAACTCATGTACGTCGGTTCACACAAAAGTCGACGAATTACACCCACAAATCCGACCAAACAAGTCAAAACAACACAAAAACAAAAAGAAAAAAGAAAAAGTTCCTTCCTGCCATCACCTCTGTCGTTGCTATCGGTGTGATATTTCACGATATACCCCGTACATCTTGCTGACACGTTGCTTGAACAAGCTGCAATCACCTTTTTTTCCGAACAAAGAATCAGCTGCGCCAATATAGGAAACCCACCTCGGTCGGAATGAAGGAAATTAGAAGATACTAAAATTTAGATGGATTCCACGCCCTTCCGCACTCCTGGTGAACTTTGTGTTTGTGAGTGAAATTTAACTGCAGCAAATGAATTCTTCAATATTAGAGAATAACTGATTTGAGGTTGCATCGAACAGCAAACGCTTCTTCAATTCAAGTTATGGAAGGGACCGGATCGAAGCAAATCCCAAAATCAATTTGACCTCGGTGGCACGTGAACTTTTTAGAGGAAGATCCAAGTCAGAGGAACCTTAACTTCTCCAATTTGGGGCTTCTTCAAATTGGGTCAAATTTGACCCAAAAAAAATTGGGTCATAATAGAATTTTATCTTATTGACACAATCGCCTTTACTCTACTCGTTAGAATAAGCGAGTCGAGAAGATTTTGCTGGTTGACAATTTGGGCCCTTATTTGAAACTAACTTGACCATTTCAATCCCTTTTTAAAGATAAAATCCATTCTCAATCCTTTTTTTAAGAAAGCACCCTACTTCTTATTCAAAATTTCGCCATATAAAAATGGGTATTTGTTTCCCGAGTCAATTGAGCCATTTAGAAATGGACTATACATACTTAAAATTTGATTTTATTTCATAATTATATTACCGATTATATTTCACTATGTGGAATGAGGATGGACATATATACCGGTACAATGTCGACAGATGTTATGATTCATCTAACGTTAACTATTTTCTATTAAAAGATTTTGCCAAGATTATTCATATCCTCATTTGTACTAGAGTTCTAATATCAATCTTATGTTCATTTTATTGAGGAGTCCATCTATTTTTGTAGCTTTTAGATGATAAAAAAGAACTAATTATACCTCTTACAATATTTACATTCTCCGAAGCATCGCTGAGGAACAAATAATTATAATTTTTTTTTATTTTAAGCATATTTTTTTCTCCATTTTCCTCTCTTTTTGTTCCTAATAAGTATAAAATTTTATTCAATGAGCGGGTAAATCTCTAGTCTCTAACATTTTCACATCATATAAATAAGAAATCATTTGACAAAAATAAGATCATTTAAAAATTTTGAGTTGAGTAACAGTAATATCTGAGAAAACAAAATCAATAAGAGAAAGGACCAAAAAAAAAAAAACACAAATGAGGAAAAAAGAAATTCAGTTTGTTTTTTGGGGGGCATATAAAAAATTGGTCAGTTCAAAACCCTCCCGAAAGCAGGAGCTCCTCCTCGTCTTCCCCACCAGAAACCTCCTCCGCCTCGCCGTCCTGCCGCCGGCGACCCTCTCTCGTCGGATTCGCTCAGCCCGTCTCCGGCGGAGCGTCCGGGCCGTGGTCGGAAGCAGGCAAGAGTAGACTGGTCGGTTTCGATCTCCACTCTTTTGGACGGCATGGGCTGGCCGAACATCAGAGACCTCTTGACGGTGTTCAGCCTGTCGTCGGAATTCTTCGCCATCAGCTCCGGCGATGGCCGGATTAAGGTTAACCCTCGCGTGCTTCCCGATCCTTTCGTGTTGTGGCAAGTTTTCTTCGGATTCGATAAGAAAGTTGTGGCTTTTACGGTGTCTGACTCTGGAACTGGACGCGAATTAGCGATTATTCTCTGTTCCGATGAATGCCGCTTTGCCTTATTACTGGCCCATTGTTTTTCTCTCTCCCGTTTCCTCCTTGCTTGCTCATTATTTCATCGAATCCTAGCTTCGGCGCCTACTGTAGCAAACGTAGGCCACAGCGGCTGCCACAACAATGGCTCCCGTGGACCCTGCTGCCACGACTGGCAATTGCAGTTTCGGCCCTTTGTCTTCAATCGCGTCGACGATCTCTCTCCTCCCATTGATGGTCTCAGCCGCCTTGTCTTTCAATCCACTGATCACCTTCTCTGCCCTGTTCCAACTGCCTCTGCAATTTAACCAGCTTCGACTCCATCTCCTTTGCCTTCTCCTCAGATTTCTTCAATGCATCCTCCACACCCATCTTCTCTGCATCAAGAGCCCCGAGCTCAGGCTTCGCCGCGTCGATGTCAAGTCCCTCGACTACTCCACCGCGGCCTCCTTCTCAGCTCCCTCGACCGCGTCGCTGGTTGAGGAGGCCGTCCTCCGGAACACCAATCGGGGGGTTCGAGTTCTCGAACGGAACGGCAGCGCGGGGCGGGGAAGATCGAAGGAGGGAGAGGTCGAGAGTGACGGTGAAGATGGAGGTGAGGTCAATCGAACTTGCGGAGGACGTCGACGGGAGCAGGAGCCTGGCCAGCAACGTCGGCTCAAATATAGTACGAGCACCAGCGCCGGAGAGAGTGAAGACAAGGGAACCTGAAAATTTTGAATTGAGAGGAGAGGGGTGAAGAAAGGAGAGGGTCGGAAAAGGGGGTGATGATCAGGAAAGACTGAGTAGCAGTGATGAAGTTGGTCTCTAGGACTTGGGAATGAAGAGAACAGGCTGAACCGAAACTGAGATATATAGAGAGAGAGACTAAGTGTGAAGGGCTTTGATCAGTGAATATTTTGCGAAACAAACAAAGCTTAAGAACAAAAAAAAATTATTCCGTGGATTATTCAGATTATGACATGCCCCTTGTTCCTAATATAAAAATGTCTATATGATGATAGAACAAACCGTTGGACGATAATATTGGGGAGAACCGGGCAACAATTTACTAATAACGAAACACAATTTAGCATCAATCTCTCCTCTAAAACTAAACCAACCGAAATCAACTCAACCCCAGCAACCGCCAGCAATATGTAATACCGAAATGACAATAAGACAAAGCCACAACGACACTAAGGTTTTAACATGGAAACCAATACGGAAAAAATCACATACCCTCCTCACTTAACAGTATTATACACAAAGCATTATTTTCTAATCACACGTTAGAGACTCAATATCAATAATATAACCATATTTCCTCACTCCAAAGATAGATTAACATAAACGGAGCAAGAAAACCCTAATCGGTTGGAGAATCTGGAGGGGGTTCTTATCGAACGAAATCAATCAATTTGTAGTCCTTGGTTTTACGAAACAACATTCAAATTTGAGCAAATTCCGTCGGCATCTTGCGTTCGAATCGGGACCGAAAAGATTGTGCCCTTTCTTTCAGAACGCTAAGAAAGAAGAGCCTAGGACACAGACAACAATTACCCACTCACTAAGTTCCGAAAAGCATAGACGAGCGAAATGCCTCGCGAATTAACCTAAGAGCAACAGAAACACGCGGAAATCACACGGTATGCCACCCGAGAAATCGTTCGTGAACAGCTGTAGGCTTGTCGATCGTCGTTTCAATAAAGCGAGTGTAGAGCCAAAAAAGGGGAAGGACGACACAATTGGCTATGACATTGAATGACAATTTATTGCTGGCTGACTATGTGAGTATATCACGTGGCCCATCCATCATGGCTCAAATTCATGAAAACAAACTAATAACAAAAAAAAAAAAAAAGGACCCAAAACGACTCCACCAGGACCACCACCATCCTCTCAGAAATCCTACCAAAAAAAGGAAAAGATAAAGAAAGGCAATCATCCCATGCAAAACAAGCATGGCATTCGCCACACGCTACTAAAAATTAACCACACAGAGACTCACTAGTCTCAGGGTTCGCCTAGAGGCAAGCCTCGATGGCCCCGAACACAGTGAATGCCTTCTCTCTCACGGCCTTTATCTTCTCCTCCGTGATGTCTATGTTGCCCCTGGCGAAGTATTTGCTGGTGTTTTGGCACACCGAGCCTCCCTCCGGTGACGTGGTGATCTTTACCTTGTAGCTGGTGTTCTCCAAGGTGTTGGCCAGCATGTCGCTCTCGATGATCGAGTTGAAGTAGGAGAAGTTCCCGTTGTCCAGGACCTCAACCTTGTACTTCACTGTCTTTTTCTGATGACCTATAAAAGACGCAAAACGTGGCAAATCAAATTTGAGAAGCCACGGGTTTCAAAAATCGTGAGCACGGCTTTGCAACACGATTGACTCACGATATCGCGATGTTAATGGTCAGGATAATTTGAATTAACAAAGTAAATTTACTAACCTTCGCTGGAAGTGGTCTCCTCGATGAGCTCGGCACTCTTGAGGACTGGCGGGAGGACAACACCGGAGATGATGTTTTCAGCCCTGACGAAGACCTCGGCCACCTTGGCCGGGGGGATGGAGGACTTGATCTCGGTCTTGTAGCTGAAGTGTCCCATGATTCTCTGCTCGAAAAGAATTTGCTGAAAGCTGAAAGGGAAGTCTTGATCTAGGATTTCGAAGCTAAGACGCATGTGTATATATAGGCGCGGGAGAGAGAGCTCTGTGGACCTGCTTTCCGTCCGTTTCAGGGGAAAACCAATTATCGTCGTTGGGTATCTCTGTGGGGGTCCTTTTCAAGCCAAGATTGTTTGGACTTTTCTCTTAAAAGGCAAAGAACAAGAAAAAAGGTCGGTGTAAGGCGGTTGACAGTGACTCGATCTCAGGCACGGACTACTTGACAGCGACAGACTTGACCCTGTCAAGTACGCGACTTAGATGGAAATCCAGTCGTAATGAATATAGGTATTGACATTTGAACTTGAACTAAGCCACATAAATCTTTATTATCATTTATTATTCCTCGTTTCTTTTGGTTTTAATTGCCCATTTTGCAGTCATAATACCTATACGATGAAGTCAATAATTATAATTATAAATTCATAAAAAGTAAAGCAAATGTAGAAAAGCAAATAACTTGAGCTGCATCGGGCATAGGGTAAAGTTAATAATACAAGACCTATTATAATGTCCTGGGATCGATCCTTGAGAGTTCAAACATAGAACCTAGCTGATCGATTTGACAAAGAACAAACCTTTAAATACTCTACATTCTGACCATGTTTTTTTTTTTTTTTTTTTGGTTCAGAGGGGTCCATGTTTACAAAGCGACTTTGACCGTGAATCATTATTCTTCTCCTCCTTTTTGGTTTCGGCTCTATTGCTGCAAACTGGGTTGTCCGTTTGCATTGCCTCTGTTTTTTGTTGTTCTCGCCGTCTCTTTGGGTCTTTGTGTTGCGGAGGAGAGGCTCTTTTGATTGAGGAAGATGCTATAAAGTACGTTTTTTGTTTTTATGTAACATAAGAAATTGATAGGGCAATGCATTTGGAAAATACTCGAAGCAAGGCAAATCAACTGCAAAGCTGTTTCCCGTCAAGGGGAGGAACTCCAATTATTATTTTTTAGTGCATAGAGACCGAATACTTTGTATTGGTGTGCCCATGGATCAGTTACTATGAGGGCTGGGTGATCGAAGTGGGAAAATATCATGCAAATCCTATCGTACAAGAGTAAAGAAGCAATAGTCGCTCAATACCAAAAAGAAAAAGAAAAAAGAAGCCAGAGTGGCCGAATTAAAACAAAGATGGACGCAAGATAAGATAAGTGAAGTTGATGTCGATGGTTTTGTAATAAATATTACCTAAAATATTCAAGTTCGCAATCGCGCAAATGATTAAAATTGAAAATCTTTTGGTTTAATATGCGAATTCCTTTTTCTTTTGCGGGAACTAGGTGGATTTTGCAACGACAATTTCAAACGCAACTTTAAAGGTTGATTCAACGTCGTCGTCAACCTACCCGATCGACAAAACCTCTGTCCCAATTTTTAACGAACGAAAAAAAAAAAAGGAGCCCCTGGACTCCTTGAAATCAGTAAACCACCCCCCCAAAACACACAAGCAAAGACGAACAAACCTCACCCCCCAACATTCCATGGGTCCTGATTTCTCCTGGTCGCCCCGGGGGCTTGTCGAATATTACGCGATGTAAAAGGTATGATGCAACTCTTAAATTAATTTCTTGAGTTTAAATTTGTATAAAAGACCTCATTCGATTCAAAGAGGTAGGTCGATTTGTTAGGTTGGAAAATTCCAATCTTTAACACTTTCTTATTTGAATTAGAAATTTTCGAAACGAGGATCGACGACATCGTCTCTGGTCAATCTCCAGAGAGAGAGAGAGAGAGAGAGAGAGAGAGAGAGAGGAGAGAAATACACCGGATCAGATGGAGGAAGACATGGAGATGAGAAGTGAGAAGGCTTGATCACAGTTAGACAACGCGACTCGTCTTTGTCATTTTATACCAGGCGAAAGGAGCACGGGCAGCCAAAGCCAAAGAGTTCCAGACGGAAAGGGGGATCGGTGGAGGCCGTCGGATCGGATCCACGTGGCGAGGATCCGGTGGATGGAGGGCTGGAAGTGCCTGGCGTGCTCACGACGACCCAACGTGACGCGTAGGCGTAGCCATCTCCTTCTCTCACCGCAGTTGGTAAACAGCTTCCGGATCCTGTCCTTTTCTTGCTTAAGAGTTAAGGTTACGCGCAGCTCCGCGCACGGTGGGCCGTCACTTTCTCTAGGCATGTCGATAGGGCTATAGTGATGAGCTGACCAATCTTCAACTTTTCTAATTTGAGTAAACTGAGTTGTTAACGCTCAAATAAAATAGTTTGTAACAAATGTGAAATGATTGTGGCAACGTCTTCGTGATCTTTAACCTATAAAAAGAAAGTAATTAAGAGTAGGGTTGATCTTATCCACGATAATCTACTATTTGAGCACAATTTGACTTGTCAATTCAAAGTTAAGAAAATGTGAATTTTGTTTTAAGTTCGTACTTAGCTAAAACTCAAATTCTAATGTGATCTTAGACTGAAACTAAATCATAATATTGTCTATGTGTTTCTAGTTCTCAAATGTATGCTTTCAAAACAAGGAAAAAAATTCAATAAGTTGATTAAGCTCAAATCTCCTTGGCTTGAGTATTTTCTTTAGGTCAAAATTATTGAATGTTCAAACTCAAAGAAGCTTCACCCGTAGCCCAGGTCATTTTCACATTGATAAGCAAAAAGAAAATTTAAATAGTAATGAAAATATTAAAAACAAATCCTTCCATCATCATTTTTATGTTAGAAGAGCCTTTGAGTGTTTCTCGTTAAATAAAATTCAAATTGTGTTAATCTCAATTTTTTGAAAAATATTTAGAAGCAATAAGTAAGATTCATTAATTCCAAGACTTGCATATCACACGAGACAGAAGGGATGGGATGGAGAATAAGAGTCGGATCAGTGATCCTAATCCACGAAATGCGAGTAAGCTTTGAAAATTCGCTAAGGAGTTGTTTTTTTCCCAGCATAAAGATTTGACTAGTTTTATATGAAGACGGTCGACAGCTTCGTGAAAACCAGTGCCCATAGCAATCATGGCTTTAAAATCTGCAGGACTTTTTGCTCGATCTCAACATATCCTTTTCGACCGACTTTATCTCTTGGCGACCAACATTAGATATTACCCTCAACGAATTGACAGAGTTACAGGTCATGTTTTTTACCTATAATTCCATAAATCTGAGATCCGGAAGCTTCAGATGACCATCTTACCTCAAAGCTATTTTGGGAATTTGACATCATCTGCTGTATACCTAGATTTAATAACTAGGACAATGTAACTCGATCTTCCGAAACATCCGCTCGAATCATGGCCCCGTAAAAGCACCGCGCCAATGTGATTTCATCCTTTCGCTGCAAAGAATCCATTCATTAATGGGTTACACGCACCGACCGAAGGCGTCAATCCACGTATTTTCATTGTCCTGAACACCTCCAAACCTTCAATCGCCCGACCCGACCTACACACGGATCACGCGGCAGCACGACCTGAGGTCCGCTTCAAAACCCAATCTAGTCCTGACGCCGTTGAAGAAACCGGAATGAAAACGCAATTTCCTGCCCCAGTCGCAGGAAACCCGCCGTTGAATTTCAGTGACACGCAATCCAAAACAAGGCAAAATCGGCCAACGAGGCGATGATCACGACGCGGAAGAGCGAAGTGAAATAGAAACATTGAGATGGGGCAACCCCGAAACAAGAAAAGAACGAAATCAGCCTGAGATTGAAAGTCGGTTGACAGCATAAAATGCCAAAAGAAGAAAACGTGCCATTGAAGCTTAGCGAGAGAGAGATAAAATGCCAGAAGAGGCAATTGAAGCTTAGCGACAGAGAGATAAAATGCCAGAAGAGTTTCTCCAATCGAACAAGCCTTTGGATGTTTGGGAAGATTTTTTCAGCTTTCTTCTATACCTGGAGGAGGGTCCATCAATCAGCATCAGAAAGGGTGTCCCCACCACCCACTATGGCAAATTTAGGTTTAACTCGCGTGAACTATACAGGAACGTCTCTCCATATATAGACGCGCGGACCCCTATGACCGCCTTGAAGCGGTCAGCCATAGCTCGACTGGTCTTGAGCTCGCCCTATGACCGCCTTCTCCGAGCCAGGTAGGGATTTCCGCAGTCGAAACTCATTCCCATGAACTCCCTTTTGCCTCGCCCTGTTCTGTTTTAAGGAAGAACTGAACTTGGTGTCTCTAGTTCTTGAGCGCTTTGTTTTGATTGAGTTGGTGCTTGATGTCGAGCATTTCGTGGGGGATTTTTTGGTCTGGACCCGAGTTCGAGTTCTAAAAATGTTCGACATCTTCCGTGCTCACCATATGTTCGAGGGAATGCCCGAACTGAAACCGTTCATTTTAGTCTTGGATTCTCGAATTCCGATTCGTTCTGAGGATCCATAGATGCGTTGTGTCCGGTCGGAAGTTTCTATTAATTCCCGAATGCATATGTTAGTCAGATTTCATTCCCCCCAAGTCCGAATCTCCCAGAATTTTGGTTGTCCTTTGTCTTGTGCTTTTGACATATTCCTGTGGATGTACTTTTGTATTTGTGGTTTGGCTGCGAGCGCCATGGTGGCGGACACAGACGGCTGTCCGGTGGTGATGGTCGTACCGGTCAACAACGAGAAAAGTTTCTTCACGGTCTGGTGTGGTGAGCGTGGGCCATGGGTTTGCGTGTGGGTTCTCTTTTCTCAGTTTCTACTGAGGAAGAGCAGGAAGGTGGCGTGGAGAAAAGAAGAGGAGGCACGGGCTAATTTAGGCTGATGAACTTGGACTTGTTTGGTCTAGTTAGTACGGGCTGGGCTTAGTGTAGTTAGATTCGGATTGGGCTTATTTGTTAGTAAGTTGGCTTCGTTCCTAATTAAGGTTGGGGCCTTTTACAAGGGCTCATTTTTGTCCGTGGCCCGATCCGAAGGCTTGCTGCAGCCCGTGATGGGACAGGGACCCAGGGTCCGGCCCGGGTCCCTATTTTCGGATAAAAAATATTCTTATTAAAAAACTAAAAAAATTTAAAAATTCCAAAAATTCCAAAAATTTTACTTTTTCTGTAAGTTATGAAATGGCTATACGTTTTTGAGTAGTTTTCTCATAAAAAATTTTTGAAAATCTTTTGACAAAAACTGTGCTCAAAATTGAATAAGCCATTAGGGCTTTACATAGGATTTGGTTTGCTCTTAGAAATGAATACCCTTGATTGTACAATTTTGGTATATTGAGTTTGGCTTCCCTTTAGTCTAGTTAGGATCAGCATTTATCTTTCATTTGATGTTAAATTTTTTGTTATTTCATGCAATTTATTGAATCACTTTTTCTTAGTTGCTAATTGTTATTACCCGTATGATCATTTCACATGTTAATGGATAGGTATAAAATCAATCAAGATTGCCTGACAAAAACATCTTTTTTTTTAAATGAACAATATTAGGTATCAAAAGGACACTAATTGATTGATTAGTGTAATTAAGTCCCCGACCCTAGATTCTCTAGTTACGTAAGAAGTGAGGTACACTCCCATGTCTCACTTGGTTTCTAGCCAATTCTAATACATTAGTGGCGACTCATTATTGTGAAATTCTTAAGAATACTCCAATGTCGAGAGAGGTATGGGCTTGGGAGAGTTCAAGCCTAATCGTGGGCCTTAAGTCCGTTCTTTAGGCAATACCCCTAAACCTACTCCCCCTCCCTCGAGAGGTAGGTCGCGACAATCTTTCACCACCAGCACAGGAAAGAACATACTTCCCATCATTACTGAAGATCATAGAGCGAACAACTCCCTACAATTTAGAGAATTCAATGGACTATAAATTAAGAGGAGCATAAGGGATGCATAAAACAGAGAATACAAAACTAATTAGAAAACTAAGACTCACGGGATGGCCAGAAAACTTCTGTATCTTTATGTGATCTGAGCAACTATATATCATTACTTGTGCAGATCCAGAAGCTAGTACACTTCCATCTGCATAACACCAAGATAGAAGTCTCAGCAAATATTAAAAGCTACAACCCAGCACTCTCTCAATTTCATACAATCATGAAAATACAAATATTTTACACTTTTCCTATATAACTTCAGATCAGTTATTCATTTCCTTCTCATTAAATTCACCCTGGTTTCTATTTTGCTCCTCTAATTTCAAACGCTCAGAATGATTTCTATCTACATGCATTTGGAGAAAGCCCATGTCAACTCTGAAGCTATGCATTCATTATGCATCCAGCTACTGTTACTTCCTTCAACCTCTTGTCCATGCAAGTGACTGTAGACTTGTGGAGACTCAGAAAATGTCTTTGTCTACACTGTTTCACCTGCTTACCATGTTCAGAACATATTCTTGCCACACACCACTACTTTCATATAATCTTTTAAAGATAATTGGACAGATGACTACCTTGTTATTCATGTAAAATCCCTTATAACCAAGAACCAAACCAATACACATCAACATAATCTCCTAGTCACATTAGAAATACTTTTTCCTTGCCACGTCCAGCAGCAAAATCCTAATGCTCCAAATTCTCGTTTCACTAGCACATATCAAGTAAGCACACATTAGAAATAAAAGCTTGTGCCTAGTCATTTAATTGATTCTAGCCCAAAATTTGTATTGCATCAGCACGATCCATGAACTTAATTAAGTACGTCAAATGCAGCCTCACCTCACTCAGTATAAGTTACCAACGTTTCATTGATTTGTCCTGATTCATAGACAGGTTAACCAAGTTTGGGAGATATGAAGTACAGCTTTGAAATGTAAAACCTGAGCCACACGGACTGACCAAGTTTCTTAAATCAGTTGGCTTAATCTCTACATTAAATAGCTCCCAAGTTTCAACCCTATTTAAAACACAAGCCACCCAGTCTAGCTCGATGTAAAGCTCATGCCTCTAGTAGCCAAGTGATTGCTCGAAAGCTTAGGTATGATCATAACACATAGCTTTTCTGGAAAAACAGTAATGCAGACTCAGGGAAACAACGTTTGAAGCACTTGATTAAGTACATGCGACATTCTTACATAATTCAAATGTTTGACTAAAATTGATAGAATAACCAAAGTAATTTTATCAATTCTAGTCAAAGCTTTCGAGCAATGATCATCCCCTCTACCACTTCAAGACACAATGGAAAAAAGTGCAGCTAGACCTCATGAAGAAAAATGAACCATTCACCATCACTCCTAAATTCCTCATTTCCATTCATGATAAGACATCCTCTTCATGTTTTCTCACTCCGAGAGAGACTTCAGAAATGTCTCAATCTCAAGAAACTCAAATTCCTTAAAAACTATTAAGCCCATACCATTCCAGAAGTTATCGATTCGCCCAAAAACGGGAAGTTTTCGACTACTTGAAACTCACAAAAAATAAGACTTTTCGGCTGTAAATCCTGGAGCAGGCAATGCCAATCCTTTTTCAAACATTCTGATTCTACACCCGCAACAATGGGCAGATATATCCAATATTCACCACATTAGTGACCAAAATGACAATCCCAATTCAGCATAAAACTGAGGACTCCACTGGCAAGATAATATCTAATCTAATGTACAGTTGTTGGATTTACGCTACTCTGCCAATAATGTCAAAAGAATGTTAGTCAGCAGAGAAGCAACAAACTGCAATAAATTAAGATTAGAAAATCTTTTAGAAACAACTTTCCTAGAAAACCACGACTTAAGGGTCATATACAGCCAACAACAAGCAAGAGATTCCAAAATACTTAGCAGGTAACTCACCCAGGGTGACAGTCACTAATTCTCCATCTCAATCCACCAGATGCTACATCGAGCGCTAGGACATCACCCCCGCCAGTTCCCAAAACTATCAACGAGCCCCCATGCTTTCTTTTCCTCTGCAATCACCACAGTCACAGGCCAGATTGGTTACTTCAAATTATAGCGAAAGCCCACCACCCACAACAGATATCAAGAGGCAAAACTGTCCCCCAACTTCGATAAGAAATCACAAACCAACCTTTTTCCCCAACTCCAAACACTCCATGCAGATGTAATCAACCGAAAGGTGACCCCTGTCCGGCTTCATAAACCCGTCCGTCGGATCATTTGCCGCAATGTCCACAAACTCCGTCTGAATCTGCCCTTTCAAAGTGTCCCAAATCTAAAAAACAAAGAATCCAAAACAACAAAAGAAAAAAAGAGGTCCCATTTAATTAAGCGAAGCTACTGTTGCTTACTGAGACATGATGGGCGAGTAATAAGGCAAAGCGGCATTCATCGGAACAGAGAATAATCACTAATTCGCGTCCGATTCCAGAATCAGACACTGTAAAAGCCAGTACTTTCTTATCGAATCCAAAGAAAACTTGCCACAAAACGAAAGAATCGGGAAGCACACGAGGTTAACCGGCCATCGCCGGAGCTGATTGCGAAGAACTCCGACGAGGGGCTGAACGCCTTCAAGAGGTCTCTGATGTTCGGCAAGCCCATGCCGTCGAAAAGCGTGGAGATCGAAACCGACCCCGACCCATTGCCAGCCCTAATGTGGACCTATCTGTGACCTGAAATGACAAACATCATCAGTAGAACACAAGGATTCAACAGCCACAGCCTCGAGCAACGTATAACCCATGTTTAGTTCCCACCATCTTCCTCTTTACCGTATATTGAATGACGTTACAGATGAAGATGAAAGCTTCCCAGCAGAAAAGAGCAGAAAATTGAAGATGAATGCAGCAAGACATGCATAATTTGAAAGATGAGAGGACTGTCTTGCATGCACTTCCACATGACCTAAACAAGAATCACTTTTCATATAGTCACATATGAACCGCTAAGTACAAAAAGAAAACAATCTAACTGACCCGTCTTCTACCAAAAATTTCCTTACAGCATGAATGAAGAAATGAGGCTGTACAAACAACTTGCGAATAAACGACTGTGATCGACGACCATGCAATTCAATTTGAGGCTGCAAAACACGTAGGATTAATCCTTTATGGAATATTGGAGACGTGATTCTGTAATAGGATTAATCACGTAGGTCAGATCAAAATAGTCCACTACAAACGTGGCAAAGGGATGCTTTTCAAGAAAGATGTGTCCTACTCTCGTGCCGTTGGAGACCCTACACAACTAATCCCGTGGAAGCGCCGTGCAAGAGAGAGGGAGAGACGGAAAAATCCACAACTCTGAACGCGGGCCCCAGAGCTTGATTTCCCTTGTGCAACTCCCGCTCTCGTCCGAAAGGAACATGCACACTCACATGCTCTCTCTCTCTCTCTCTCTCTCTCTCTCTCTCTCTCTCTCTCTAAATTATGGGAAGCCTTTAAAGAGAAAATTACCCAAAAAAAAAAAAGAAAAATCTTAAGCTTATAACACTTATGTCAATTTATCCTCGATGAATGTGGAGTATGATTCAAGAAATTTGCATTGTAAATAAGTCAAAACGAATTGAATAATTTGAACAAAATAATTTATGAGCAAATCTAAATCACCCGTTTGATAGGTCTAATTATACCAAAGCCCAAAGTAAAGGAGTTCCCAAGACAAAACCCACAGTGCAGCATGGGGAAAATCTCTTCACCGTGCAACCTGAAGAAATAAACACTATGCGGGCAAATCTTTGAATTACATGAGATGCCACTCTATACTTTCCAATAGGTCCTAACTTTCACACGGTCAAATATATGATAATAGATTCGCACTTTTCTCAACCAACAAATAGAGGCTTCTCAAAAGACCAAAACACTCGTCTAAGTATATATATTATGAGGATATTCCCATCAAGAAAATTTCTAATACAAATAAGAAAGTGTTAAGATGGGGATTTTCTTATTCAACAAATTGATCTACCTCTTTTAATCAAATTGGGTCTTGTATACCGATTCAAACTTAAGACATTAATTTAAGAGTTATATTGTGTCTTTTTACATGGCTTAATAGTCACCCCCAATGTCCTTTCATTCTTTAGCCCACCAGGAGAAATCGGGACCCATGGAATGTTGGGGGTGAGGGTTGTTCGTCTTTGTTGATTTCTCTTAAATGATAGAGCAGTGTTATTGTTTATGTGCGATGCCTATAGTTTGATTAAAACGCTTTTGAGTGTTTTTTTTTTGGGGGGTCGTCTTTGTTTGCTACAGGATATTGGCCTTTCTTTTTAATGTAGGTTGATTAATAAAATTTCACGCTTACCGAGAAAATTGATTCGCAAATCATACCAAAAGACTTGAAGTTTCATTATATGCAAGATTGCGAACTTGAAAATTTTAGATAGTATTCATTACGAACCGCCAACATCAACATGATTAAACTTTTTTCGTTACTTTTATCTTTTCACCACCTTTGTTTTGTGTCGGCTTTTGCTTCTCTACTCTTTCCCACTTGGGTCGCCCAGCCCTCGGAAGTTACTGATCCATGGGCACACCGATACAAAGTGTTCCGTCTCTACACAATGTTTCGAAGTGATATTTTCCTTCACATACGTGTGCACTAGAAAAGTAACCGGAGTTCCTCCCCGCAACGAGAAACAGTTTTGCAGTTTATTTGCCTTTTGCGTCGAGCATTGTCCAAACGTTTCCCAACCAGAAATTGCCCGACACTTTTGCTCTGTCAAAGTGTTCGGTATTTACGGATAATGCCGCTTGCTAAATGGTTGGTCAACTCAAGAGATAACGTAGTATGGGGCTAAAAGTGTTTCCCACACAAATTTTTTTATCAAGTCGATGTCGGCCGTGTAATAAATACTATCTAGAATCTTCAAGTTAGGAATTTTATAAACAATCAAAGTTAAATGGTCGTTTGGTACCGACCGAAAAAAAAAATATGGTCGTTTGGTCTAATTTGCAAACCCTTTATCCTTTCCTTCTTGGAGGATCATTTCTTTTTCTTTCTTTTTCTCCATCTGCTTTGCAAAACCATTTCGAATGCAACTTTTTCGATGAAGAAAAATAATTGCATGATAGATCTAGAATAATAGTCTATTCTGAATCATTTAAAATCAAATACAAACTATTATTTTCACAGTAACCCAAATACTATTATACTAGCAAAATTCTTTGGTGAATATTGAATGTGAAATGTCATTATCAACTTGAGAAAATAAAAATGACCGATTCTAGGAAACGACAGCCCCAAATTCCACAGCAAAAACCACGCTTGGACTCCTCGTGATCAGCAAAAACCAATAAGATTGATATGCAAGCTCCAGCACAAATGAGGATAGAGATAATATTTGGCAAAATTTTAGAATAGAAAATATTAAACATAAGATGGGTCGTCACGCCTATCGAAATTGTGTAGGTATGCATCTTCATCCTCGTTCCACATTATGAAATATAATCAACGATAATCTCAATTACAAAATAAACTGATTTTTCAAGTCTATGTAGTTCATTTCTAAATGGCTCAATTAACTCGAAAAAAATCCATTTTTACATCGGAGTGAGAAAGGACCCACAAATAACGCAATAGGGCCACGTTTGCTATTGGCATCGTTGCCCCCGTTTGGCTCTCTCGCCCCCATTTGGTTCTCTCTCCTCTCCCACGTTTGCAACTGAAGAGAATTTGGAGGCGACGTGCGAGTCGATGACTTTCTACATTTTTGGTCTTCTAGTTTACTGCTTTAACTTGGACTGCTTTTTGGCACTCATTTTCAAATGAGATTTATATCGAACGATTGATCTTCCTCACTTTTTTCTCTAGGTGGATGCAGTGGTATATGTGGTGTGTTAAGGATCAGAAGTATAAGAAAACAAAGTTCGTGGAAGTGAATAAGGATGAGGAAACAAAGCCTGAAGAATATGCTGCTGCTACAAGTGTGTCGATAGCTACAACTACACGTGCATATGGAGTCATTGAGAAGAACAGAGACAATGAAGTCAGAAGCTCGACTCTGGCCTCCATCAAAAGCACAACTCAAAGCCCCACGTGTCCACGTGCTTTATTACTGAAAAATAGTTATTGGATTTTACAAGATTAACAGAATCTGTTAATTCTGTTTCATCTGTTTCATCTTCTCCTTCCTTTTGCTTTTGATCATGGTGTATAAATCAAGTGAAGAAAAGAAACTGAAGAGCTAAGCTCTCAAATGAATGTATTACTCAATTGTTGATGAAATCCATAATACAGCAAAATTACAAACACTCTCAATTCATCAATATTCTTCTTCTTCTTCATTTTATGTTCGATCCATTTTCTTCACATGGTATTAGAGCCATCCTGAGAGCTCAAGTCATCCTTGCTATACTACTCAAAGCAATACAGAGCTCGCGAAATCCAGATGACGTCAAGGCAGTTCAAAGCAACTTCTGAGTTCTCTCTGATTGAATCATTTTATGATCTTGAGTTGCGCAAGATTGACAGGTAATCGTGATTGTGAAAGTACATCATCAAAGTTTCTAAGAATACAAAATGACAGCAAGAACACAGAAATATCATTTTCCGATTCATGTCAATATATCTAACTTTGTTACGATAAAGTTAGCTGAAGATAACTTCCTGCTCTAGCAAGCGTAGTTTCACAGATTCTTGCAAAGTCAAGATCTTTTTGGATTCATCAATGGAAAAACACCACCACAAGCTCAAATGTTGCAAGTTGAGTTTGAAGGTCATGAATCTGAAATAGTGAATCTTGATCATACAAATTGGGTAAAAACTGATCAACTATTATCATCATGGATTAGTGGAGCAGTATTCGAGAATATTTTGAACTTGATCATCGGGCTGGAAACTTCATATGAGGTATGGCAAACACTCCTTAATCGCTTCACGCAAAAATCAGTAGCCAAGGAGTTTGAGCTAAGAGGAAATTTACAAGCTTTCCAAAAAAGAGATTGAATATTGTCTGTTTATCTTAGGGAGTTTAAATCCATTTGTGATCAGCTTAATGCAATTGGGAAACTTGTTGATGAGATAACCAAGATGTTTGGTGTTC
Organism: Eucalyptus guilfoylei; assembly: GCA_016097605.1. Classification (NCBI taxonomy): domain Eukaryota; kingdom Viridiplantae; phylum Streptophyta; class Magnoliopsida; order Myrtales; family Myrtaceae; genus Eucalyptus; species Eucalyptus guilfoylei. The sequence goes on from CM027867.1 coordinate 36,662,208, forward strand.
TCGAAGGTTTAGGATCAGAATATCAAAGCTTCAAAACTACTATGTACTGTCTAAAACCTCAACCAGACTATGATGAGGTAATTTCTCAACTTGAAAGATTCGAAACTATTTTACAAACCTATTCTTCAAGTCAATATAATCCTAATCTAGCTTACTATGGACAAAGAAAGTCTGAAGTTCTGCAGAATTCTAGCTTCAGAAACCAAAGAGATAATAATCGTGGGCGACACAGTTATGGCAGAGGACATGCAATAAACAACAAGAGTTGTGGGTATGGTTATACTGGAACAGGAAGAAGTCAAAATTACAGATTAAGTAATCTAAACCTGAATCAAGAGGATCAATATAACAAGCAGTCAAACAATTGGTCTAACTATGGACAGGGTTTTCGACCATATGCAAATCCTCCTCAAAGGTACCAAGCTACCAAGTCATATCCACCCCAAAATTAAGTATCTAACAAGTGTGTGCAGGATGAGAAAATATCAAATAACATTCCTTTGGAATGTCAAATCTGTAAAAGACCAGGACATACTGCTATTCGATGTTGGTATCGCTTTGATAACTCATACCAAGCTGAAGAAATTCCAACTACCTTAGTAGCAATGCACATTGAAGATTCTCAGGGCACTAAATGGTATCCAGATACTGGTGCCACAGCTCATATTACTGCAGATCCTAGTATTCTTCGTCATTATTCCTCATATAATGGGACTGATACTGTTATGATAGGAAATGGTTCATGCTTGTCAATTTCGTGTGTTGGAGATGCCTTATTACATACAGGAACCAGTTCTTTACCTTTAAATGATGTGTTGATAGTTCCTGAAATCAAGAAAAATCTACTCTCTGTTTCAAAACTAACAGATGATTATCCCTGTTCATTTGTTTTTGACAAATATGGGGTGTATATGAAGGACAACTGCACCAATACAACAGTGAGGTTAGGAAGGAAAGTCAAGGGACTTTATTGAGTTGATCCAAAAATCACAGAAGCCTTCTTCACCCAAATACAGAAAGCTGTAGGAGAAGACATGTGGCATCAGCGGTTAGCACATACCAATTTCAAAACACTGAAGTATCTACAGAATCAACATCTAATCCAATGTAATACAAGAACTCAAAACATATGTAGAAGCTGTCAGATTGCCAAGAGTTATGCTTTACCTTTTCCTTTGTCAGACTATGCATCTATTGTTCCCTTAGAAAAGATACATTGTGATGTTTGGGGACCTTCACCAGTTGATTCATTTCAGAAATTCAAATACTATGTCATCTTTGTGGACAACTTTTCTCGATATAGTTGGATGTATCCAATGAAACTAAAATCAGAATTTCATGACATCTTTGTCATGTTTCAAAAACAAGTAGAGAATCAGTTTGATCGTAGAATCAAAGTATTTCAATGTGATGGAGGAGGAGAATTTACTAGAAACAAGTTTCAAAATTATCTACAACAGTGTGGCATCAAACAACATGTCTCCTATCCCTATACACCATAGTAGAATGGGATTTCTGAAAGGAAACATCGCCATGTGGTTGAGTTAGGAATAGCTATGCTTTATCATGCTAAAGTTCCGTTAAAGTACTGGGTGGATGCTTTCATGACAGCCAACTACATTGTCAATCTACTTCCCACCCTAAAGTTACATATGCTCTCACCCTACAGTAAACTTTATCAACAGAAGCCAAGCTATGCACATTTGAGAGTCTTTGGATGTGCCTGCTATCCTTACCTCAGACCATATATACAACATAAACTTGATCCACGATCTCTTACATGTATATTTTTGGGATATAGTGAAAGACACAAAGGATATCGTTGTCTTTTGCCTACTAATGGGCATATCTATGTCAGTCATCATGTGGTGTTTGATGAAACAGTCTTTCCTTTCACCAATCGACTAACAACTAAGTACAATCAGGGTACTGATTTGTACAAACAGTGGATCAATGAAGTTACTTTTCTAGACTCAAATGAACAAGTCAAGTATCACTCAAATGAACATATAGGACATTTGCAAGATAGTGGAATATTGCAGAGTACCCACATTGATACATCAGATCCTGCTGTAATGTCACCAAATTTATCTTTCTTACAGTCACAGTTACATACAGTCCCTGAGGAATAGGCATATCCTATTCAAGCACCTGAACTACCAACAGAGATTACTACACAGATCAAGTACAGGTCAATCCTCCATCCAATACACAAGGTACACTCTCTGTTCATCCTATGCAAACAAGACTGAAGTCTAGGATTGTCAAGCCAAATCCTAAATATGCATGTTTGGCTGAATATAAAGTTCCTATTGAACCAAAGTCAGTTAAGTCAACATTGGCAAATAAAGGCTGGTATCAAGCAATGCAGGATGAAATGGATGCTTTATATAAGAACCAGACTTGGGAATTAGTTCCTCAAACTGATCAAATGAATGTCATAGGGTGTAAATGAGTGTTTAAAACTTAGCTTGCATCTAATGGGAGTCTTGATAGGCTCAAACCTCGGTTAATAGCTAAGGGGTTTCATCAAGAAGAAGGAGTTGACTTCACAGAAACATTCAGCCCTGTCATTAAACATGCTACTAGTCGCATTGTTCTCTCTGTGGCAATGATAAAGCATTGCCAAATTCATCAGCTTGATGTTAAAAATGCCTTCTTACATGGAACATTAAATGAGACAGTGTATATGGAGCAGCCACCAGGTTTCAAACATCCTCAAAAATCTCAACATGTGTGTCTTCTCAAAAAATCCTTATATGGTCTTCACCAAGCACCACGAGCTTGGTTTGATAAATTCAGCAATTTTCTGCTTGAAAATGGCTTCTCTTGCAGCACCATTGATCACTCATTATTTGTGTTTCATCATGGCTCGAAAACAATACTTTTACTACTCTATGTCGATGATATTGTGCTCACAGGTAGCTCAGATCAATTACTTTCCAAACTGATCCAGTCTCTGAGTCTTCAATTTCATATGAAAGATCTTGGCTATCTTCATTACTTTCTAGGAATTGAAGTCAAACAGACATCACAAGATTTGTTTCTTTCTCAAACAAAGTATGCTCTTGATCTACTTACTCGAGCTAACATGAAAGACTGCAAACCTATTTCCACTCCTCTATCTTTGAGATCAGCCATCATGGCAACTAATAACATTCTCTTGACCAATCCACTTGAGTATCGCAGTCTAGTTGGTGGACTTCAATACCTCACTATAACTTGTCCTGATAATGCTTATGCCACAAATCTCTTATGTCAAAAAATGCAGCAACCAACACTAAGAGATTTTCATAAGCTCAAAAGGGTTCTTCGATATGTTAAGGGAACCGTTAATCTTGGCATCTTTATCCATTCTAATAGCTCCATGCACCTATATGGTTTTTCTGATGCTGATTGGGCTAGATGTACTACCACCAGACGATCAACCATTGGCTTCTGTACATATCTTGGTTCAAATCTTATTTCCTGGTCAGCTAAGCGACAGTCTACAATATCTCGTTCCTCAACAGAAGCTGAATATCGAGCTTTGGCTTCAGCTACTGCTGATCTTACATGGGTCAGTTTCGTTCTTCGTGACATTGGCATATGTTTGTCTGCACCAACAACTATGTTTTGTGACAACAAGTCTGCTATTTCTCTTACTCTTAATCCTATTCTCCATGCTCGCACAAAGCATATTGAAGTGGACTTTCATTTTGTTCAAGAAAAGGTTTCATCAGGATCTTTAGTTGTTCGCTATGTTCCAAGTACTCATCAGCTTACTGATATCTTTACTAAATCCTTAACTCATTTAGCACATTCTACTCTTTGCACCAAATTGGGTTAGGGTTATCTACCCCTTCCCAATTTGGGGGGGGGGGGGGGGGGATGGGATGTTAAGGATCGAAGTATAAGAAAACAGAGTTCGTGGAAGTGAATAAGGATGAGGAAACAAAGCCTGAAGAATATGCTGCTGCTACAAGTGTATCGACAGCTACAACTACACGTGCATATGGAGTCATTGAGAAGAACAGAGACAGTGAAGTCAGAAGCTCGACTATGGCCTCCATCAAAAGCACAACTCAGAGCCCCACGTGTCCACGTGCTTTATTACTGAAAAATAGTTATTCGGTTTTACAAGATTAACAGAATCTGTTAATTCTGTTTCATTCTGTTAATTTTGTTTCATCTTCTCCTTCCTTTTGCTTTTGATCATGGTGTATAAATCAAGTGAAGAAAAGAAACTGAAGAGCTAAGCTCTCAGATGAATGTATTACTTGACTGTTCATTTAATCCAGAATACAGCAAAATTACAAACACTCTCAATTCATCAATATTCTTCTTCTTCTTCATTTTCTGTTCAATCCATTTTCTTCACATGGTGGACGCCTGCAACAAGGAGAGGTTTGCGGAATCAAAGAGGGAGCTCGACGCCCTCCTTTCAGATGAAGCTCTTGGTAAGGTGCTTGTTTTCGTGCTCGGAAACAAGATAGATATGCCGGAGGCGGCTTCGGAGGATGAGCTGCGATATCATCTCGGGCTCACCAACTTGACAACTGGTAAAGGGAAAGTGGATCTTGCATATCAGACTGTTAGACCCCTCGAGGTGTTCATGGGCACCGTCGTGCGCAAGATGGGCTATGGCGAAGGGTTCGAGTGGATGTCGCAGTACATCAAGTAGAGAGCAGATTTTTTCTTCTCTCGGAAAAGAAAGAAACCGACTCATCTGATTGCTTTCAGATTGAGAGTTCATGATTTGTGGATAGACATGTTTTTGTTATGTGAGGACAACGCATTATCGTTTGCTTTTGTTCCGCGTGTTTTGAATTCCACTCGTTGCTCCCTAAATGAAGACTCTGCCTGGATTGTAAGCTTATAATTATACAGCTGTGTTTCTAGTCTCTCTGAGGGTCGAAAGCTCTCCAACCTATATATCAGTCATTGAGCATGAACTATACAAATCTTTCTATGTTGATTTCCTTTCTTAGGTGGACATGTCTCGACCTAGCATCCCAGTACTTCTTATGAACTTCTTTTGCTGTCGCATTCATGTTTTGGAAATAAAATCTAGCAGTTTACGAGCATAGGTCAGATGTTTCAGGCGAAAAGAGGTACTGGCCTCTTATACGTTACTCGACACCGATTGATCACTGCATGACTGGTAATTGTACGCCGGTATATCCATTTTGCGCATCCGATTTATCAGCAAGATTCACAGAGAATATGCAAGGAAAGTCCCGTGACAAAGAAGCCGCCTGATGAGATTTTCTGGCTTTTGATGTGGGCATAAGGTAATGTTAGTTCTTGGAAGATTTCTCGAGCTTGGTACTCAATCCGGGCTAGACTATGTGGCTCTTCAGCTGTGACGTCCGATGCCGGCTTCTAGGGATTGAAGAGAATCGCAGGGAACAAGGCAAAATCGGCACTTCGCTTCCTCTCATGCTCGCTTGAATTTCAACGACACGCAATCCAAAACAAAGCAAAATCGGCCAACAAGGCTGACAGCAGTTACCCAACAACCGCACGACCGCCGCACGGCCGTCGCACGGCCACCGCACGACCGTCGCACGGTCGCCGCACGGCCGCCATCAACCGCCACCACACAATCGCTACCCATGGCCCACCGACCGTAGTCCCCTTTCGCGGTCAATGGGCTGTGGGCGGCAGTCATGGCGACAGCGGTTGGTGGTCGGCGGCTGGCAACGACAGGCGGCGGTCATGCGGCGGCCGGCAACGGTTGTCGATCCGTGAACAATAAGAAAAAATGAATAAATACAATAATTTATAAATCATATCAAATGCATTTTTATTATTTTTCTATTTCAAGAATAGAAATTTTGTATCGTTACCAAACACGTTATTTTACTTATAAATTGTTCCCCGAAGTAGAAATAGAAAAGAACTATTTCTAAAAAGAAACTGTTCACCGAAGTAGAAGTTGTCATGTGCACCCTTAGACTGCAAATGAAGGGTTGGTGGGGACACTTTTTTGATGCTGATTGATGGACCCACGTCCTGGTATAGAAAGCTAAAAAGAGCTTCCCAAACATCGAAAGGCGCGAGAAAATATTGACTCAAACTAAAATTCGAGCGTGTCAACCTACTAGTCTACTCACCGGATAACTCGTCCAGGCCCCACCGCGTCAAAACCTGACACACACTCTCCTTCCCTCTGTCGCTTTTCTCTCTTCCCTTAACACACTAGAATCAGAGCTCCAATCAATAGTTTCTCCAATTGAACGAGCCTTTGGATGTTTGGGAAGATCTTTTCAGCTTTCTATACCAGGAGGTGGGTCCATCAATCAGCATCAAAAAGGGTGTCCCCACCAATGAAGCACGGACACGTTGTCCGTGCTTCCGTGTCGTGTCCGACACGTGTCGGAGCGTGTCGGACACGTCGACACGGTCGGACACACGGTCAACGCGTGTCGGATTTTCCGACACGTGGTCAACCTTTGCCCGACACGTTTCGACACGCGTGTCCGGGAGGGAGAAGACCGCGAGCAACGGCGAGAGACGGCCGAGCATAGACTGAGGCGAGGGCCGGCCCTGTGATGCTGCGATGGATCCGACGAGGAGCAGCGAGCGGCGAGCGGCGAGGAAGGGGGTCGTGCGTGCGGCGAGGAGTAGCGAGCAGCGAGGAAGGGGGTTGTGCGGCGAGGAGTGACGAGCGGCGAGGAAGGGGGTCGTGCGTGCGGCGAGGAGCGGTGACCGGCGAGGAAGGAGGTCGTGCGGCGAGCGGCAAGGAGGGAGGAGGAGAAGAGGAAGGGTCGCGAGCAGCGAGGAGGAGGAGTAAAGGAGCTAGGGTTTTTGAGAAACTCAAAAGTGATTAAAAAAATGGGAGTCTATGGTACCTATTTTGGGGGGAGGGAAAGTGACGGACAGATGGGGGGAAATGGACGGGGGAAATGGACGATTGTGGGAGGGAAAGGAAAAAAATAAATTTGGGTGGGGGGAATGGACGATGGTGGGGCCTGGAGAGGGAAAGGAAAATAAATTTGGGGGTGGGGGAAATGGATAAGGAAAAGAAGAGAGTGAGGTGGACTCTAATGGGATTTTTTTTTATCCGAAAAATAAATAAATGAGATTAAAAAAATTAAAGTAAATTTGGGGAGGGAGGATTTCGAAAAATAAATGCAAATTTGGGATAATGAAATAAAAAAAAAAAGTGTAAGATTTATTAATATTACTAGTATAAATTCATTGTAAACTGTTTATTTATTTATTTGTGAATTTGAATCAAATTAACTAAAAATAAAAATATTTATTTAATATTTAACGTGTCGGAACGTGTCGAAATTCTCTATTTTTTGAAAAATGACGTATCGCGTGTCGTGTCGTGTCAAAGTCACGCGTGTACATGTCGTACGCCGTGTCCCTACGTCTACGCTACATGTCCCCCACCACCCACTATGGCAAATTTAGGTTTAACTCACCCGAACTACTACAGGAACGTCTCTCCATCTCTCTCTCTCCCTGCATATATAAGAAGAACCCTAGATCCCAACTTCAGTAGAACACTTCCTTCTGATCATTTTAGAAAATTCTATTCGGATAGACAATCATGGGAGTGTTCAGCTGCAGCACCATGATCATGTCCTCCATTCCCGCGTTCAAGGCGTTCGAGGCCATTGTCAATGCCAACAACCTCATCTCCGGGGTCCTCATGCCAGTCCTCAAGAGCGCTGAGTTCGTCGAGGAGTTCACCTCCATCGAAGGTTAGTAACACAAATTGGTTACTGTTAACGTCGCAATGTCTTTAGTCAATAGGATTGCAACACAGTGGTGGCACAGTAAACTGGCGACTCCTGAGAATATGAGGTCACTGTTTGTTCCTTTTATATAGGCAATCGGGACAGGACAGTGAAGCACAAGGTCAAGGCCCTGGACAATGACAATTTCACCTACTGCTACTCGATCACTAAGGGCGACGCACTAGGAACCACCTTCGAGATGATCACCTACGAGGTGAAGATCACCATGTCGCCTGAGGGAGGCTCGGTGTGCAAGAACACGATCAAGTACGTCGCCAAGAACGACGCGGACATCACCGAGGAGAAGATCATGTGAGTGAAGGAGAAGGGGTCCGCGTTGTCTAGGGCCATTCGAGGCTTATCTGGTGGCGAACCCTCATGTCTAGGGTGTCACCGTATGGTTTTATTTCAGGAAGTTGGTACGGTGGGTTTTTTTTTTTGGTCTGATGGTGCAATGGTTTTGTGTAGTTTTATTATCCGGAAGTTGTTGCAGTGGTTTTGGGGTTTTTATTTTACTCTTATTTGAGTGGTGGTTCTGGATATTGTGAGCAGGGAAGGGCTATATGTCTTCGTGTAATTACCCAGCAAATGAGGCGCTATCGCCAGCCCGGTATGTCACTATGGGCAGTGGGCAAAAGAATCCCATCTCAAGAGCTGTTTAAATTCATGTTTTCCCCGGAATGCGCTAAAATTTTCTGAAAGATGGCTTTACCAGCAGACCATGGGAAATAAAAAAATGTGCCCAAATACACGACTTGGAATGCGCTAAAATTTTGCAGCAAGTATTGTAGGTGCACCATGATGATTCCTCGTTAACAAGTCCTCAATAGATAAAGAGACTTTTGCAGGTATCGAATCACGTAGTTCTTCAATGTTCTGTCCAAACCAGAAATAACAAACGCCGGTCTCTGTAAGCACCAAAACATACAGGCCTTTGAGATCTTCTTCTCCATTATCAATGCATCTGCTGTCAAGATAGACTGCAGGATGCTCCATGGACGGTGTACAGCTTGTCGAGTGCGTTTTGCCACCATCAACTTACCAAACAAAAATATATTTTTGTTGACACCTAATTTATTTCTTTCAAATACACATTAAAAAAATTATAATTAATTAATTAATTAATTTTAAATTGGGTTCGATCCAATTTTTTCGCGAGGATCTCGGGTCGGATACATCGAGAAGCGGTCAGCCATAGCTCGACTGGTCTTGAGCTCGCCCTATGACCGCCTTCTCCGAGCCGGGTAGGGATTTCCGCAGTCGAAACTCATTCCCATGAACTCCCTTTTGCCTCGCCCTGTTCTGTTTTAAGGAAGAACTGAACTTGGTGTCTCTAGTTCTTGAGCGCTATGTTTTGATTGAGTCGGTGCTTGATGTCGAGCATTTCGTGGGGGATTTTTTGGTCTAGACCCGAGTTCGAGTTCTAAAAATGTTCGATATCTTCCGTGCTCACCATATGTTCGAGGGAATGCCCGAACTGAAACCGTTCATTTTAGTCTTGGATTCTCGAATTCCGATTCGTTCTGAGGATCCATAGATGCGTTGTGTCCGGTCGGAAGTTTCTATTAATTCCCGAATACATACGTTAGTCAGATTTCATTCCCCCCAAGTCCGAATCTCCCAGAATTTTGGTTGTCCTTTGTCTTGTGCTTTTGACATATTCCTGTGGATGTACTTTGTATTTGTGGTTTGGCTGCGAGCGCCATAGTGGCGGGATGGGTGTGCGTGTGGGTTTCTCTTTTCTCAGTTTCTACTGAGCAAGAGCAGGAAGGTGGCGTGGAGAAAAGAAGAGGAGGCACGGGCTTAATTGGTCTAATATTATTCGGGCTAATTTAGGCTGATGAACTTGGACTTGTTTGGTCTAGTTAGTACGGGCTGGGCTTAGTGTAGTTAGATTCGGATTGGGCTTATTTGTTGTATATTCAAAAAAAATTCCAAAAATTTTACTTCTCCTGTAAGTTATGAAATAGCTATAAAACTAGTTTTTGAGTAGTTTTCTCATAAAAATTTTTTGAAAATCTTTTGATAAAAACTGTGCTCAAAATTGAATAAGCCCTCAGGGCTTTATATAGGGTTTAGTTTGCTCTTAGAAACAAATACCCTTGATTGTACAATTTTGGTATATTGAGTTTGGCTTCCCTTTAGTCTAGTTAGGATTAGCATTTATCTTTTCTTTGATGTTAAATTTTTGCTCTTTCATGCAATTTATTTAATCACTTTTTATTAGCTACTAATTGTTATTTTAATAATTATGCACCCGAATAATCATTTCACATGTTAGTAGATAGCTATAAAATCAATCCAGATTACTTGACAAAAACATCTTTTAAAAAAAATGAACAAAATTAGATATTGAAATGGTACTAATTGATTAATTAGTGTAATCAAGTCCCGACCCTAGATTCTCTGATTGCGTAGGAAGTGAGGTACACTCTCATGCCTCACTTAGTTTCTAGCCGACCCTAATACGTTAGTGGTAGCTTCTTATTGCGAAATTCTTAAGAATACTCCAATATCGGGCGAGGTATAGGCTTGGGAAAGTCCAAGCCTAATCATAGGCTTTAGGTCTATTCTTTAAAGAATACCCCTAAACCTACTCCCCCTCCCCCCGAGGGGAAGGTCGCGACAATCTTTCACCACCAGCATAGGAAAGAATATACTTCCCATCATTACTGAAGATCATAGAGCGAACGGCTCCCTACAATTCAGAGAATTCAATGGACTATAAATTAAGAGGAGCATAGGGGATGCATAAAACAGAAAATACAATACTAATTAGAAAACTAAGACTCACAGGATGGCCAGAAAACTTCTGTATCTTTCTTTGATCTGAGCAACTATATATCATTACTTGTGCGGATCCAGAAGCTAGTACACTTCCATCTGCATAACACCAAGATAGAAGTCTCAGCAAGTATTAAAAGCTACAACCCAGCACACTCTCAATTTCATACAATCATGGAAGACTTACCTAGTATTTTACACTTCCCTATATAACTTCAGATCAGTTATTCATTTCCTTCTCATTAGATTCACCCTGGTTTCTATTTTGCTCCTCTAATTTCAAACGCTCAGAATGATTTCCGTCTACATGCATTTAGAGAAAGCCCATATCAACTCTAAAGCTATGCATGCATTATGCATCCAGCTACTGTTACTTCCTTCAACCTCTCGTCCGTGCAAGTGACTGTAGACTTGTGGAGTCTCAGAAAATGTCTTTGTCTACACGGTTTCACCTGCTTACCATGTTCAGAACATATTCTTGCCACACACCACTTCTTTCATATAATCTTTTAAAGATAATTGGACAGATGAGTGACTTGTTATTCATGTAAAATCCCTAATACCCGATAACCAAACCAATACACATCAACATAATCTCCTAGTCACATTCGAAATATATTTTCCTTGTCACGTCCAGCAGCAAAATCCTAATGCTCCAAATTCTCGTTTCACTAGCACATATCAAGTAAGCACACATTAGAAATAAAAGCTTGTGCCTAGTCATTTAATTCCGGCCAAAATACTATCGTACGAAATTTCCGACGAAGTAAGTGCAAAACGACATCGTTTTGCACGCTGACGTGGTCGACAATGCAAAAATGACATCGTTTTGGTGCTAACGTGGTAAAAATTTAATATAAAAATTAATTTAATTTAATTTAAAACTAATTTTTTTAAAAACATTTAAAAATACAAATACAAATATTTAAAAAATTAAAAAATTAAAAAAAAAATAAAGCCCTCAGCCGCCTCCCCCTTTTTAAATTTTTTTAATAATTTAATATTTTTAATATTTGTATTTGTATTTTAAAATTTTAAATAAATTTAAATTTAAATTTAATTAATTTTATATTAATTTTTTACCACGTCAAGCACCAAAACGACGCCGTTTTACACTTACTTCACCGAAAAATTGACACGTCAGCATTTTGACCGGATTCTGGCTGGATTGACACTTAAGTGATCCATTTTGATTCTAGCCCAAAATTTGTATTGCATCAGCACGATCCACGTACTTAATTAAGTACTTCAAATGCAGCCTCACCTCACTCAGTATAGGTTACCGATGTTTCATTGATTAATGCCCTGATTCATAGATAGGTTAACCCAGTTTGGGAGATATAAAGTACAGCTTTGAAATAGAAAAACCTAAGCCACGCGGACTGACCGAGTTTCTTAAATCAGTTGGCTTAATCTTGACATTAAATAGCTCCCAAGTTTCAACCCTATTTAAAACACAAGCCACCCAGTCTAGCTCGATGTAAAGCTCATGCATCTAGTAGCCATGTGATTGCTCAAAAGCTTAGGTATGGTCATAACACATAGCCTTTCTGGAAAAACAGTAATGTAGACTTAGGGAAACAAGGTTTGAAGCGCTTGCTTAAGTACATGTGACATGCGACATTCTTACATAATTTAAATGCTTGACCAGAATTGATAGAATAACCAAAGTAAACGTTCCTACTTTCGTTTACCCTTACACTGCAGAACCTGCATAAAGCACCAAACAGCTGTATAGAAAGAGGTCTAGAGAAGGACAAATTAAACAAACCAGATGAAACGGCGATGGCAGATATAGTCTTTGTTGGAGTTCTAAACCTTTTTAAAGTATTTCCTGCCACGGGATCAATTTCACATATCATCCCATCAGCACCACCAGTGTCAGCGCGTGACCCTTTATCAGAAAAGGAGATGGCAGTGACACACTTGCACATGAGAAGTAGAATATGGGAAACTTGCTAGAGTGTCAGTGCCTACAGAACATTAATGATCATCCCTCTACCACTTCAACACACAATGGAAAAAGTGTGCAGCTAAACCTCATGAAGAAAAATGAACCATTCATCATCACTCCCAAAAGTTGCAATCATGATAATCCTAAATTCCTCATTTCTGTTCATGATAAGACATCCTCTTCATGTTTTCTCACTCCGTGAGAGACTTCAGAAATGTCTCAATCTTGATATAAGAAACTCAAATTCCTTAAAAACTATTAAGCCCATACCATTCCACAAGTTATTGAATAAATTTGCCAAAAAAAGGAAGTTTTCGACTACCTGAAAGTCACGAGAAAAAGCTTTTCGGCTGTAAATCCTGGAGCAAGCAATGCCAATCCTTTTTCAAACATTCTCATTCTATACCCCAAATAATGGGCAGATATATCCACTGCGTTAGTGACCAAAATGACAATCCCAATTCAGCATAAAACTGAGCACTCCATTGGCAAGATAATATCTAATCTAACGTACAGTTTTTGGATTTACGCTACTCTACTAATAATGTCGAAAGAATGCAGTCGGCGAAGAAGCAACAGACTGCAATAAATTACGCTTAGAAAATCTTTTAGAAACCACTTAACTAGAAAACCACAACATAAGGGTCATTCACGGCCAACAACAAGCAAGAGATTCCAAGATACTTGGCAGGTAACTCACCCAGGGTGACAGTCACTAATTCTCCATCTCAATTCACCAGGTGCTACATCGAGTGCTAGGACATCACCCCCGCCTCCTCTTAAAACTATCAAAGAGCCCTCATGCTTTCTTTTCCTCTGCAATCACCACAGTCGCAGGCCGAATTAGTTACTTCAAATTATAGCGAAAGCCCACCACCCACAACAGATATCAAGAGGCAAAACTGTACCTCAACTTCCATAAGAAACGTCTTTAATAACAACTCAAAATCTCTATTTCTGAAATAAAAATTTATTTGACAATAGAATAAAATGTTTATTCATAGGGGCGGGCGGTCGGCCAACGGCCAACATTCGACGACCGACGTCCAACACCCGACGACCAGAGCCAAGTGGCCGATCGTCAACATCCAGCATCCGAGGACCCACGGCAAGTGGCCAACGTCTAGCATCCAGTGGGCGGCCAGTGTCCGACGTCCCGTGGGCGGCAGGTGAGCAACAGGTGATAACGAGAGTAAATGATAATAAGAATTTTCATTTTTCATTTATGTTCTAAAAACAAAAAAGCTAAAAATTTTAGCTTCTAATTTCTACTCCAAATCTATTTTTGGAATAAAATTTTATTTCAGAAATAGAAAAATGAAATTACGTTACCAAACAGATTTATGCTCTAAACATGTTTTGGGAAACGAAAAAAAATAGGAAAACAAAAATATTGTCATTCCTCGGCGATGCTTCAAGAATATAAATATTGTAAGTGGTATCATTAGTTTTTTTATCATCTAAAAGCCACAAAAATAGATGGACTCCTCATCAGATGATTGACTTTCGAGCTCTAGCACAAATGAGGACATATATAATCTGTCGAAAAATTTCAGCGTCCTAAATCGGTGCTGCCGATTCCATCTAAATTTCAGCGTCCTAAATTGGTGCTGCCGATTCTTCCTTCGTTCAAAAGAAGATGGTTGTAGCTTGCTCAAGCAAAGTGTCGGCAAGGTATGTGGGTATATCGTGAAATACCACGACAATGACAGCGATGGAAGAGATGGCGAGAGGGAACCTTTTTTTTTTCTTTTGAAGTGTTGCTTCGACTTGTTAGTTCAGTGGACTTATGGGTATATTTTGTGTGAATCGATATATGTGAGTTGCATTTTGTAATGGTAAGTAGTATCCACTATGAATTTTTTAATTGGATATTGCATTTTGTAATGGTAAGTGGTATCCACTATGAATTTTTTAATTTGATATGTTGCCATCATAGTCCTCGTCTTGCAATCTTCTACTGCATTTTTCTGGTGTATGTTGTGTTATTCAGTGGAGTTGTGAATCTATCGTTATTATCTCCATCGAGTTGTGAATCTCCCTTTATTATCTCCATCGAGTAAAGGCAATAGAGGACATTTGATCGACTCAATTGCTCTTTTGGCATTTGATGTGATTTGGCTCATCAAATATCCATCGATGATCAAGTAAGGGTAGGTGTGGGGGACAATCTCTCTAGCATTTTTTTGAGATTTTAATGAAAAGTTGTCACCAATATATATGATAGTAAAGAGGAGGATGTGAGGACCTCAAGAAAAAAGTGATGGAAGACAGAGCAAACTTTTTAACATATGCAATAGCAACAAGACCATATTGGAATAAGCTAGTCGGTAGAGATTTAGTCTATTGGCAAGTTTGGGCCTTTATTTTAAACTAATTTAGCCACTCCAAGCCCCTGCGTGAGATAAGATCTACTCCCGATCCTTTATGTAAGAAAATAACTTCACTTCATATTCTTATTTGAAAAATTCTTTTTTTATATATGCATGTAAGATTTTCATCCCTGGAAACAATTTCCTTGAGATTCATTTTCAAGCCACAAGAAATGTCTTGTCAAACAAGCATTGCCACACGACTTTTTGGGAAAAGTGAGCAGACAAGGAACTTGGACATTAATACAGAGAATGCTAACACAACTAAGAAGAAAGAAACAGACATCAACACCCAATTAGCTTAAGATTCATATGCAAGGTAAACCATTCGTCGCTATTGTCTTCTCTGTAAACTTGATGACCCGTTCTATAATTTCGTGGAAGAACATCGCTTACGACAAATGGTGATGAACAAATATCGAGATGGGACTTGATCTTCCACATCGCAGGACTACTACTACTCTGTAGAGCAGTGGAACCAAAAGAAAGAACAGAAATCGATGCGACGCCTTGGTAAATAGTGCTTGAGGTCCAGTGATAATGGTCTAGCTGAAAGAATGGTGTGTACCTGTGTGACCTAGAATGACAGACTTCATCTGCAGGACACTTTAATTCGACAGCCACAGCCTCGAGCAATGATTAAACCGTGCTTAGTTCTTGCCATCTTCCTCCTATAATGAATGACATTACGGATGAAGATGAAAGCTTCCCAGCAGAAAAGAGCAGAAACGTGAAGATGAATGCAGCAAGACATGCATAATTTGAAAGGAGAGAGCCGCCTTACTTGCACTTCCGAATGACCTCATCAAGAATCACTTTTCATATAGTCACATATGATTTCATCTCACATGAAGTCGTTCCAGACAAGGAAAAAAACCTTACAATGAAGTTACACCCCCCCAAAACAAAGATTATGAGAAGAAAGAAAGATAGAGAGAGAACCGCTAAGTACAAAAAGAAAACAATCTAAGGTGACCCCCTCTTCTACCAAAAATTTCCTTACATCATGAATGAAGAAATGAGGCTGTACAAACAACTTTCAAATAGACAACTGTGATCGACGACCATACAATTCAACTGGCGGACTGAGGTTTCTTCTTTCGAACATGTCCCACCTTCTTGAAAAGGAATCTGGCGCCAATTTGAGGCTGCAGAACAGGTAGGATTGATCCTTTATGGAATATATCACAAGGCTGCCGAATTACCAATGGCAGTTATGCTAGATATGCCAGCTGAGGAAGAATTTGAGGACGAGCCCGCAAGCTCAGGACATGGTTCAGGAAGCACAGATGACGAAGAACCCGAAACGTCGGAACAAATCCAAGATGTCACTGAACCAGAGTTGAGGGACAAGGAGATATTAGACAAACAGATGGAAGTGAATGGAGATTCGCTAATTCCTGTGAAATTTCCAGCAACTGTGATGCTTCTTCCCACCACATTCTGTAAAGTAATGTTGCGCAGAACTGGGAGAGCATTTGGATCGAAATTTTCATCCGGATGAGACCCAAAGTGACCCTTTGCACCAAATGCTATGTGGACGTCATCCATGTCAACATCAGATACAGTTATGTCTTCGATGTAGCCGCCTCGGCCCCGTGTTGTTCGGAATTCTACGCCACTTGATGAGCTGTATATGCTGACATGATTCACATGGACATCGGAAATCCCACCAGACATCTCGCTACCAAAGGCAATCGCAGCCCCGGAGTATGACTGCAAGTAGGCCCGCCTAATGTAAACGTGAGAGGTGGGCCTGCTGTAGGAAATTCCATATTCATCCCATCCACTCTTGAGCGAGATGGAGTCATACCCCATGCTAATGCTGCAATCCTCTATGCATACATTGTCTGAGGAATCTGAAATTTTTCCATGAACAAGAAAATATATCAGTTAATTTGTATTGACATTGATTATCAGGGTATACCAAACAGATTTAACCGAATAATGGGCTTGGCAGTTGAAGAGTTTGCTGTGGCCAGAAGTACAAGCCCCGATTGAGGGAGAGGGAAAGGAGGGCAAAAGAAGAAGATTATACGAAATGCATGATTAGGTCTTGTGCATAAACTCTCAGAACAGAAGCAGCCGCATCAATTATCAAGTTTTCCAATGTCACTGGATTTTCTTCTTCTTCTCCATGAGATCCCAAAAAAAAAAAAAAATGTTTCTCATTGGAGGAAAAAGCATCTTGGAATTGTTTCAAAGACGTGTCCAACTTGCTTTTGGCAAAGAATGAAGAACTTAACCAACTGCCAGTGTTACTCTAGAGAAAGATTCAGACAATCATAACCATCGCCTTCACTAAGTAAACCCATTACAGACATGAGATCTGACACAACTTACTGCATAATGCAGAGGTATATTAAAGACTGAAGCAATTGTTCAGCTATGCATTTTCCTTAGTCCAAACCATAGCATCACTGACCTGGGACAATGCCAACAGTGTGAGGGGATTCTGGTGAAGCAGTAATTGAAACATTCTGGATGTGCACATAGCTGCATTTTACCGAAGGAATGATGATTATTTTTATATGCCATCTTAAAATTAAAAAGTGATGGGTGACAGATAGGGCTCTCACAAACATACCTGCAATAGACCGGATGGATGTTATAGGCAGGAGCATTCAAGAATGTAATGTTTGACACCACTACATGTTTTGCCTCTACAAATTCCACGAGATGAGGGCGACTGTAGTTCAAGGAGTGAGTGGTGAATAAATCCCACCAAAACGAGCCTTGACCGTCTATGGTTCCATTGTCACCTAGAGTAATTACCAAACAATGGATTTGCTCAAATAAGGCTTGGTATTAGCACTCACAAGCTAACTATAGCAGCTGCAAGAAAAGTTAAGCATCTGGAGTACCTGTTATCACCACATCGTGCAACCCATACGCATTTATCAAGCTTCGGTATCTTCTTCCTGGAGTTTCTATCCCACGTCCATAAGATGGGAGAGGTTCCACAATATCCCAGTGAGATGGGTCCTGAATACGTGAGCGAGACAATGCATCATGCAAGAATTAATATTGCTTTTTGCTGATTACACTCAAAGTGAACATCAAAGCATCAGCAAATTTTACCTGAGATGCAAGAACCGTGGCCCCTCTTTCCAAGAAGAGAGTGAGATGGCTAGTGAGGTTAAAACTTCCAGTGAGCCACCTCCCAGGAGGCACGTAAAGCTGAGCGCCTCCCTTGTCAGCAAAGGACTTGAGGTAGAAAATGGCATTCTGGAAGGCGACGGTGTTCAGAGTTTTCCCGTCTCCAACAGCCCCAAACTCCGTTATAGACACACTATGCGGTCTTGGATCCAAATCCAATGCCAGTTTATACTCACATTGCCTATCACTATCTCCTCCTCTTGTATTCACGGCATTGCTCAGTGCCAGAAGCAAGAGCAATGCTCCCTGGAAAGGCACAAATGATTCACAGGAAATTAAACTGAGTATATTATCAGAAACATTTTTTTTTTTTGCGAATGGACATAACTCATTGTTCCACACATACACAAGCATCAGATTCAGTAAGCCATCCCTGCTGATATGAATGAATCCAAAGGGTGGTAATTGCAAACTATATCAGCCCTCTAAATTTATGGTGAACTCCAGGAGAAACAATAACAGACACCGGGTAGAAACATAGTCTGAGAGTACATCGGCCACTTCCACCGCACAACGCCAGTAATATTCAGCAAACAAGCAGCAAATTCGCTGTACGGGACAGATTCGAAGAAAAAGTCCCAAGAAACGCAAAAAGCTGTAGAATCCAATGCAGGTGACATCAACCAGCCCAACCAGAACATCAGATTAGGAAAAGATCTAAACTCGAGAACAGGTAGACAAACCACCTCAGAGAGCAAGAACGAAGTGAAAGAGCACGAGTTGATGAAACATCCAACCAGTTATCCACCAAAGACGAAGAAGAAAAACATTATTAGAGCAAAGAACCCACGAGCATAGGCACGACTAGAAGTCCATCGAATTGCCATCTCTCAAACAAGTACGAACTTCGGCACGAACCCACAAGACTAAGGAAAGCAACCAAGCCATGCACAGTTCAAGGGAACCGAGAATCAAACAGAAACAGGGCCGGGAAGTCGGTTCGTCAATCGCAACAAGAAAGAGCGGAACTCGGACAAGTCCCAGAAAGATAAAAATGGCGAAGACGTACTTACTAGCATCTTCCTCAGTCAAGAGAGCCTCCCCTGCAACACGAAAGACGCCAAAGAGACGACGACAACGACAACAGAAGCCGATGCAGACAGACAATTTGCAGCAGTAACAGGAGGAGGAGAAGGAGGAGAATTCAAGAATCGCCCCCAGGAGAGATAAAGAATAAAAAAAAAGGAAAAACAGGGGTGGAGCTATTGGTGTTTGTATGTGCATCAATGGCATTGATGGCATATAAATGGGGACACATAAATTATTTCCCCAATGAGTCCGCACGAAGACAACGACAGCTTTCCCATGCAAATCAAGCTCGTCAAAACGAGAAGAAGGAATCTTATAATTCTGGCAAAGCCACACTAATTACCATTAATTATCACTAATTGCTCCTACTCCAGGGTCGACCATGATTAATAACGTCTCTCGCCGACAGATCTGCTGAAAACGGAAGAAAGAGAAGAGTGTCGTTAGAGAGAGAGAGAGAGAGAGAGACTGTGTATTCTGCGAGTGAGGTGAGAATTTTTACCGTGCAGCAGCAAGAACAGGGAAAAAGGAAAACAGAGTACTCTGTTTTCTTCTCATATCTGTCAAAGTTGATTAGCTGTAGCCTGTAATGACGACATTAAAAAAATGGTTAATTTAAATACCCCCAAATACATATAAAAAAAAAACACCAGCCTAAATGGAATTTTAGGCCGGACTCGAAAAAAAGACAAATTTAATTTGATTCAAGAAAAATTTATCCCTAATGTCCTTAATAGGCAATTTTGTTTTATGATCGATATCATTACTTACCATTTAATCGAACATTCGATGGATGATTGTAGTAATTCGTCGTCCAGATACATTTCATTCGAATTTAATAAAGTTGTATGAAATTAAAATTACCAATCTCATCCCTCAGGATCTCGATCATACCCCTTATAATCTATGCCGATTTTTTTCTAATTTCGATTTCAACTTTTACTACGGGAATATCGGTGGCGACGAGGTTGTGACAAAATCATGATAACCACGAGTACTTAGGGAGGGGTCTTGCAATTGTCACTGTGGTAGGGAAATTAATCATGACACGTGTCGAGCGGAAACGGGGGTAGCACGGGGCGTTTGGTGCCGCCCCGGGTGATTGGGGGACGTGGGGGAGGGGAATAAAACCCTAGAGAGAGAGAGAGAGAGAGAGAGAGAGAGAGAGCATGTGCGCTGACAGAGGTGAGTGGGACCCGCAGCCAATCATGGCCCAACGATGCTAGCCTGGCGTCAATCACTTGACAGAACATACAAGTTAGAGATAGAGAGAGAAGAGAGATCCCCACCGTCCATTTTCGCACTCCCACAAATTCTTTTTCATTTTTTATAGTTTTTTTAATGGTGACTGGGTGTCTTGAGCCCCCGAATCCTTGAGTTCCACGTCACCTTTTTGGCCTTTTTTTTTTTCCCTCTTCTGAAAAAATTTAAAAAATTTTAAGAAAATGTGCGTTGGTGTGCTGTTATTGTGTAAAGTAGCAGGCATCATACCACGGGAGGTGAAAATGGGGCTAGGGGGGAAGGCTGAGAATTGGGAATTTTTGTCGGTCACATGAAATATATTTTGTCATTTTCCTGGAGGGTTTAATTTGGACATAACGTTCACAAAAAAAAAAGATAATTTATGTTATTTCTTCCATCACTCATTGGCAAAAAATTGTGGGTGATAGAGACCGATGCGACCTGATTTTTATTTCAATCAAATTCATGCGTCGGATGCATCAACAACCTCTAATTTGTCGATGAGAGGCATTTCTTCAATTAGATACAAGATGTACGTATTACCCCACTAGGAACTTGACATAGCACACTGGACACACCCATTAAAAGCATATTTGGAACTTCTGACCAAGACATGGGATTACACACAACTTTAATTGCGCAAACCTGAATGGTGAGAGATTAAATGACCCGTTTATTTCACAAAAAGTGAACGATGTGAAAATTATTTTTTTATAAATTATAGTTTATATCATTTGAAATAATTAATTAATAAAAAATGTATTTTTTGTCAATAATAATTTTTGTATAAAAAGGTATATGAATAATATAAGGGATAATTTTCGAAAAATTATTTATTTATTTTGAGAAATAAGTTAGAATCCTGGTGCACATGGAAAGAGATAGTTTTGGTTCTTGAAGTGCTAATGCTGGCCAAAGTTTTTATAATGGCTGTACGGAGTGGGATGAATGTATGAACACTAGAAGGTCAAAGAGAACAACAGCTCTCCCTTTGCCAGCCAAAAGGCAAAAGGAAAGAGTACTGTCACAGCGTCACGGTCGCAAAAGCCTGCCAATTGCGACGGCGCAAGAACGGTAAAGAACCATCGCCAACCTTTTCTTCTCGTCGTCTCATCGACAGCTGGCCACCAGCCGTCTCTAACCTTTACACAAACGAGCCGCATTAGTCTCCTTACTGGATACATGGTGCGAAGAGATTTCTTGACTATTAGCATCTCGATAGAATTGTGGAGACAAGCTCACCAACTTCAGGATTTTCGAGTTTGCTGATTACCGAGAGTAATTGTCAATGCGAGGATTTCATAACCCACATGTGATCCTTGTCAATGCAGGGATATCTAGGGCGCATTTAGCAACTTGCGAATATAATGTTTGATTCTGTTATTTTGTTTTCAATGATAGATTTGGAATAAAAATTCATTTGGTAAATTTTTTATTTTTGGAAACAAATATTTTTTCGAAAATAAATTTGGAACAAAATCAAAGAGTTAATCCAAAATTTCTTTTTTCTCTTTTCTATTCTTCTTTTCTTTTTGTTTTTCTTCCTTCTCTCTTTTTCTTCCACCACTGTCACCATCCATTACTGCTAGTCGTCGACGACCGATTAAACGAGGTTCGGCGAGCTCGCTAGACCTCACTGAAGGCTCGCCAGTGGCCAAGCGGGCCTCATCACTAGTGAGGCTAAGCCATGGTTGGACGAGACTCGACCTCGCCCGGTTGTCGAGGAGGCTCGGATAATGAGGCGCGGCCTCACCGAGGACTAACGACGCTCCGGCCAGGTTGCTAGTCATCACAAGGCCAGCAATCGGCCAAAGCTTGAAAAAGAAGAGGAAGAAAAGAAAATAAGAAAAAGTGATAAAATTATATAAAAATTAAATGAAAATGATTTAGATTAAAAATTTTGAAAACAGTACCAAACTCAATTGTAATCTAGAAATAGATTTTCTGAATAGTTAAAAAACGTCTTA
Source organism: Eucalyptus guilfoylei (assembly GCA_016097605.1). Lineage (NCBI taxonomy): Eukaryota > Viridiplantae > Streptophyta > Magnoliopsida > Myrtales > Myrtaceae > Eucalyptus > Eucalyptus guilfoylei. The sequence continues at coordinate 36,684,451 of CM027867.1, forward strand.
AAATACTTAGAAATTGTTTCGGGAATATAATACAAAAAATTATTTATGATAAAAAATTGTCCCCGAAAACAAAATGATTACCAAATGCACATTTAGCCCGCTTCTTTCAATACTTTCTCTTTCGAAAAAGAGAGCATATGGAAGTTTGAATTCGAGAACCAAGTTAAGGAAAAATTTTCAATCCTAATTCAAAGAAGTGATATTTAAAAGCTTTATAAAAACCTCTCATAAAACCATAGTATACGCCCTGTTTTCCTCCACCCTTATTTGGAGGAGATTTTTCCAATCATATCTCCAATCAATTGATTACAAATATGGGCATCCTCCACAATTTTGATATCAAATTTGCATTTATAACTTACCAATTGGAGGCAAGGCAGCAAAAAATATGGTCTTTAATATGAATATCAATCGCATCAACCATTAAATGATGAGAGGGTAGAGGACGAGGCTGACAATATAGGCCTTAGACGGCATTTAGCACTCCGATGTGAATCGGGTGTTTGAGAATGTCTTCCGAATCAAATAAATTTGAATTATCCTGATAAAATGAAGGATGAAACATTGGGGAGAAGGGGTGGGATAAAACCAAAATGGATAAAAGAAATTTTTAAATAATAATTTAACGAAACAAGAAAAAGTTGCCGCTTGTTCAAATTCACAATTTGTTCACAGGCTTGTACAAACCATAAGGTGCTAAAAGTTAAAACTCCGTAGTCATCTTGCAAGAGATGACAAACAAGCCGTGGCGCAAAAATCGAAGCGGAGGACATAGAACTCTCGAGGGGCGAGGTGAAGATGGTGATGGAAAGGCTGAGGATCATTGGACGACAACAATGGCCTTAATCCTCAGATCTAGGGTTTTTCCTTTTCGGTTTTTTAATCTATTTGAATTTTCTAAAATTTAAGCGAATTTTCAAATTTTCTGTTATGCAATTTCGTTGATTTTTTCGGTTATTTTTATAATCTTATCCTCAAGTGTACCTAATGCTTGATAGAAGTAGATATATCCACATTAACCATTCGACGGGTTTTTTCATCTCACTTCATCTTATCCCATCTCAATCCTCATGTTGACAACTAAACTTACCCTTATGGCATTTATTTGTCAATTGTATCAAGTGTTAAATGGTGAGGGAAAGGGGATGCTTTGCTCACTGATCCCCTCGATATGTCATTGTTGAAAAGGGAGGATCACCTTGTGATAGAATTCTTTTCTTTTCATAGATCAATGTACCCAAAATATATATATATAACTACACTATTCCTTGCAATATTTCTTACCTTTTGTTTCTTCGTTTTCTTTTGTTTCAATTTTACCATGCTCCTGACAAACAATCATTATTAAGGTTAAATATGATACCTTCTCTTAATTTAAGACTAATGTTTGTAGTCCTTTTTTTTTTCTTTTATTGGTTTTTAACTTTGCTTTCTCATTTGAAACAAAATTTTTTTACTTCTTCTCTGAAAAATATTGTATTTGGTAGATAGTTAACTAATTATTATGTTTCTAATTAAAAAAACTAATTATTTTGTTAATTATTTGTATGTTTCTTTTTTTGTACTAGGAAAATATTACTAAAAAAATAACCTAAGCACAAGTAAGGGGATAACCTTTGAATAAATTGTGTATAATGCATACATCAACCACAATGTTTAATTTGTGAGTAAATTCTTGTAAATTTGTACTAAAAATCAAAGTCGAAAAACTCACAATCATGAGAATACTCTAGGGAAATAAAGTAAATAATTTATAGATAAAATTAACATTTTTTAACTCCGATACATGATTAGTACTTGCTTAGATTATAATAATGAAGAATAAATTTAAAAGAAGATAAACATAAACAAACGTTGAAATGTAATGAGTGTGGAAAAAGCGGCTGAAAAGATTATGTGGAAGGAATGTGGATAAGTTTTTCTTTCAGTGAAATTGAATAATGAAGGAGGAAAAAAGTAAGAAATAATCTTGAATGAAAAGTGGAACCTGCAAGAGATAATATAGTTAATTCAATGTGGTAGAGGATGTCAGAAGTCAATAAAGTGACGGAAATAGCATGAGCCTTAAGAAAATACCAAAAATTCGAGGCTCGAAATACTTTTCTTTTTCCTTTTCCACTTTTTTCTAATCCTAAGAAGTGCCATGTTAGCATCTCCATAAGCACTGGGTAGAATTGCCATGTGATTCAAATGAACTCAATTGATAATTTGTATAGATAGCTTGAGAAAACCCAATAGACATAAGTTAAAATAATGGCCTCTGAAAAGTGGACTTATAAGTTGGGCTTTACAACAGAGCCCAGCTCAACCGATGCAGAAATCTATCAGCAATTTTCTTGTATCAGCACATTGAATCTTTAGCTTGATCTGACAAACACCCTTTGAAAAAATGAAGTTGAAGATGGGAGCAAATTCCTTTTCGGCGTTCAAGAACGGAGACAAACTGATCTGCTGCTGCTCATCCCCTTCTCTGCTGATGCTTTCTTGCCCATGAAGATTGGAGAACCAAACTCCCCGCTCTTGCTTCTCTCTCTGTGGCTAGAGCACCGAAAGTTGTCTGACATCTTGCACGTCCTGGTCCTCAAATGAGGGTACCCATCAGCCTTATAAAGCGATGGATCGAAGATGGGGCTCTCCTTGTGGGCGCTGCCGAGGTGGGTCTTGCTTGCGCACGCGGTGTTCGACGAAATGTTGATGGTTCGTTGCTTCAGCGCCGCGGCGGCTCTCAGGCATCTCTCTATCACTCTGGCTTCCTCTCTGAACCTCTCTCTGATGTCCTTGAATCCGGGGAAAATTCTCTGGGGTCTCCATCCATCCACGGGCTTCAAAGAATCGGAGCTCGGAGGCGGGGCTCTCTGGCAGTCCCAGCACAGGTTTTTCCACCTCTCCAGGTTGAAGGCGCTCCTCTTTGCATCATCAGATAGACATGAATACGCCTGACCCCACAAAAGAAAAAAATCGCATATTTAGTTCATTGCGCGCTGTCCCACTTTTCGAACACTCGACTAATCACTGCACAAGTTGAACTTAAGCATTGAGTGAGGAAGATGGGCACCCTCCCAGATCGAGCAGCCTCTTTGGGTCAGTTTTAATAAGCTTTTTGCGCTCTGTTTCATGAGAGTTGGTGAAGTATAATTGAAGTGAGCCCTGCCCTGAGCACTGTGACACCATTTCTGTTTGTGGTGAAGTTGGAATTCTTTTCAAGGGTGATCATAAATGTGATGACGCCTAACTTAAATAACTATATGCAGACGTCTGTCGGTCGCATGTGAAAATTTTTAAGACCAAAACTCTGGATGCCTCGATTCGATGTTCTGCTCTCTCTCTCTCCATGCCATCATCATGGTCACGAGGAAGCCAAGACACTGAGAAATGTGTCGAGTCCTTTTAGCATAGTTCAAGGAACAAGGTTCAGATTCTACAGCTTCAAGCAAATGGGTAGAAGGTCATGCATCTCTTGATTGTGTCCAGATGCGCTGCTGTGATAAAACCGTGACATGATTGACTATTTTTTTTTCTTTTTAACAATTAGAAGCGAATTGAATAGGTGTTCAGATTTTATGCATGTGTCCTAAGTTGAAATATAAAAAAGGGGACAAACGATAAAGAGAGGTTTATGTGAATTTTCTCTGCTTTGCAAAATGGGTTTTCTATTGTCACTTACCGACGTTAGAAGAAAGTTAAGGATAAAGTCAGTCACGAACACAAAATCGATTGAATTTAAATTTGATTAATAAAAGTCACGATGAATGAATAAAAGTCACCGAGACCTATGCTGCCAAACTTTCTAATTAGTTATTTTAATAACAATAACATAAAAAAATTTGCTATTTATTTGGGTAGATCATTATTTTACTAATCATAGAATCCAGAGAACACGATCACCATAAGGGAAACTGCACCCTCTAAAAAAAAAGCTTCGAAATGATATTTTACGAACTACTACGAGAGTGAGGACATATACCTACGACAAAGAAAAGTCACGGCCCATTAGGTAATTCCTTAATTAAAAAAAGAAAATTAGATGAACTACTACTACAAGCCAGAAAAGTTGTCAAGGTGCAATCGATTATGTAGGATCCCATCCCGTTGGGGAAGGAGCCAAGCTGCTTAGCTAACAATGTCAAATCAAGCACGATGCCCAACTCGTTTTGGGACTCATTCCCTTTGTCGGTGTCAGTATCTCAGTAGCCCCTCGAGAAGAAAAGCACAAGCAAAGCAAATTCTGCTAAACGAAACTATTCATTCTGCATTCGAGCGGAAAAACAGTTGCTGCAACAATTCAAGAATCGCTGAACTGTAAAAGAGAGTCATCGGCGAAACGTCTCTTACCTCCGAGACGAGCTTGAATGCGCACTCGGCTTTCGGATGGCAATTCTTATCTGGATGAAGCTGCAACGCTGCAGAAAATAACGGGAGAAAATGATCACAATGTGTGCATAAGCTGTACGCATTTCGAATGCATCTCAACCGGAACTCACCTAGCTTGTGGTACTGTTTCCGAATGGTATCCAGCTCTGCATTTTCTTCCACCTAACGCACCCCCGCGAAAAGAAAAACCGAAGAGTGAGATAAGGACTATCTGGACCCGGAAAGATAAAATGCTTTTGCGGAGGAAAGAACGTACTCCGAGGAGGCGATACCAGTCGATGCAGGGCGGTCCACGGCCCGCCATGTGAGAGCATGGGATTGCGCGGTCGGAGACGGAGCAAATGTCGGCCACCAGCCGGGACTTGGCGGCGTCGGCCATGTTCTTATGCCCCTCCAACTTGTCCATCGGCAATTGAAAGGTGGAGGAGAAGGATGAAGGAATGAATGTGATGGTTAAACAGGTGAAAAGAGATTGACTGAAAGCGAGAGTGTGACGAGCTCATGCATTTTCGATGGTGGGTTTGGTGGTGTTGATGTGTTTGAGAGGAAGGTTTGAAGAAGAAGATGAGGGAATACAAGGTGCCGTGGAGCGGTTAAAAGAGAGGAAGAAAGAGAAGAAGGAAGGAGAAAAGGGAATTGGGATTTTTGAAAGTGAGGAATTTTCACATGTTTAAGAGGGAGAGATTAGCGTTAATCATGCCACGTGGCTTGCTCAGAGGTGGCGATTGGGAAGATTTTTGGCCCCTTCCGTTTCGCTTCCATTCAAGGTTTCAAGCTTATTAATGAATCTTGTGGTTTTTTTTATTTTGAAAATTCAAAACCGTCCTTCAGTGTTTCTTTGCGTTTTGCTCATAATTAGGTAAGCTTTGCATTCTTTGGAAACTCCGAAAAATTCGAACATGAAAATTTCGTGATTTTCGCCCTTTTTTCCGCATTCGCTAGTCGGTAGAGCTTGGTCGAGGTTGAGTTATTAGAGGAATTTGCGTTTTAGTGGACCCATCTTGGCCAAACGAATCAATAAAATATAATGTATAAATTCAAGATTTATTTATCGAAAATGAGTATTCAAAACATTTCGGTTAATATATGTTTAGTGCATTGAATTGGTTCACCATCAATGTGGTTACATGAAGCATTGATGAGGAAGTCCGGCATGGGACCAAAGGACACAACCTTTTAACTATTCTCAGCAGTAAGGTATATGCAAATTTTTTCACATGAATTTTTGGAGTGCCGCACTCAACCTTAACCTTAGAAATACAAACAAATTTCATATGCTCGTGCCCGGCTTGTAAATCCTAGACCGAGATGTAATTTTGATAATCAAAATGAATCGAAGCCAAATCAAGATTAGATATGTGAGAGATATGTTGCAAAGTCGGGTTCACAACATTAAATTGGATCGAAATTTGAAAATTAAATTAGATCGAGCTTGGCTCGTGTATCAAGTCTTGAATATTCAAATGGAATAGAGTTTCAATAATGAAGGGTGACTTTTTTGGTCCTTCTATGAACTTGTTAGACATGTGACAAGGTAGGCCAAAATTAAGGGAAAAAAAACGAATCTAAAAGATATAAAGCACAAAAGAACATATAGGTTTATAGGACCTGCAAAGGGTGGGTCCAATTATACCCTCCTTTTAATTTTCCTTTTTGACCTCGTAAACTTGTCCTTTTTTTAATATATTTTTTTAATTTCCTTCTAATATATATTTTAATAGTTTATCTCTTATTTATTATTATTTTTTTTGGAAGGGATAAGATGAGACCCCGGAAACGAAAAATCATCGAGGATGGAGAAAAAGACCAATTTGTAGTATCTGAATCTCGAGACATCATTGGACCCAAGGAATCTTGTTTTCTTTTGCTTTGAATTTTACACTTCCCTTTCCTTTCACTTGAAACATCTTTTCTTAAATCTATTACCCCATCAAATTTAGAGATTCAGAAAAACGTGAATACATCCATATTCAGGCATTAATATATAATCTGATAATCCTATTAGATCTTTTTTTCTTTTTGGCCATACAATGGCGGGATGCGATACTCACAAGATTTTTTTCACATTATCGAAGTGACTTTTACCTTTTACTTTTTTACTTAATCTAATTCTTACAGCTCACACACTTTGAGCCCCCTCCTCTCCTCCCTTTTTTTTTTAATTTGAAACACTCAAAGATTTCACTTTATACAGATATTAATACATCAATTCATCCAAGGTTTCAAAATATTGCTAAAAAGAAACGGAAAACACTTTTTAGTTGTGCAAGATATTAAGCAAAGAAGCCCTTGCTTTTGTTTGGCACCCCAATGTACTGCTGCCATCTTGGGCACGTGCTTTTTGAAATTTAGGTAGCTAGAGATTTCAAACTGATGATAGTAAACCGGAGCTCAGACAGACCCCCAAGATTATCATATTCAAAGGTTTTGCCTATGATTTCTCAATCCTTGTCTAGTGTATAGGTCTTTTATCAGCTCAATAATTATAGGGCCATGAGAAGATTTTGGCCTTATATAGAGAGGGACAGATTCCGATGAGCATAGAGGCTCTCAATTCGTTGACCTTAATGGTTGAAGTCATGTTGGAGCTGTTGTAGCTCCCAACACAATGCTCAATTGGGAGGCTTGCATTTTCAAGCCTTGGGCCAAAGCCAATCTTTAATTTCTGGTAACTCACAAGTCCTATGGGGTTGCACTGTCAAAATTCCTGGGCTCCATGCACATCTTCCTTTCTGGAATGTATCAGCTTGATTACCGGTGCGAATTCACAATACGTCAGTCCAAAGATGTAGGAGTACTCACTTCGTCCTTAAAATGACTCAAAGTCTTTTTGATGTGACAAAAGTTTGATACCTGGAGAAAAGGGTGTTCGAGAGTTGAGCCATGTCAATTTCTAATTACTCAACTTTGCATTCATGTGTACCTATTGTAGGAATAAAGCTGTCTCAGAAATTCGCATCAGTGTGGGTAGAAGAATTCTCTACTGAATTAATAGAATGGAGATTATTTTTGGCCATGAAAGAATGGAGAGTTTGGTTGATCCTTCTTCTTTACTTTGTGTCTGCAAAGAAGAGTGTTTGCGTGGGTATCAACTCAGAATCAGGCACACAGAAGCAGAGGAATTGGCTCTCTTCACCTTAAAAGTCACTGTTTATCAGTAGCCCAGCGTCTCTCCTTTCATGTTTCTCTGTACCTACGAGCCCGCGCATGCGTGTTTTATATGAGAAGCAGAGCTGTGAAAATGCATCTTGTGAAAAGCTTTACAACCAGATTTCAGCTGATTGCTTGATTAAGTCGATCAAAAAACACGAGAAGAAATCATTCAATATTATACAGAATCGCTTTCTTTAGGCTTCTTGAAATTGTGGGAGGATGAACACCACAAGGTCCAAATCAAGAATAACTTTTGCAGAAGCATCACCAGTGACTTTAGCCACCATAACGGGTTCTCAGGGATTCTGGAGGCTCCTCTTCCATGATGCCCAACCCTGTCGTTCCCAAATACTTTCTGATCGTTGTCTTACGGTCGGCCAGGTATGTGTGATCCAGAAAATTGTCATAGGCGACATCACCCAGATTCTTTGCAGCCAAGACACTACATGTTCAACAGCAGCATCAGTGAAAAAATCACCAGCTAAATTTTGGTTGGCATCATTTTGAAAGCATTGGCAAAAGTTGCTGCGCATCATTGACATAACTAGAGGCTGGATCAACTACTAATCCATCGTTTCTTTCTTAAGCAGAGAATTTCCAAGATAAGGAAGACTTTCGATACCAAGACACAGAAACTAAGACAATGATGCAAACATGAATAGGATATCTAAACACCAGGTTGTAGTTGCTCCCTGTCTGCATCTACTGGCAATCAGGCGCTGTAAGTAATCTTTCAGTAGTCTCAAAGCACTTACCAGTGCCTAAGATAGACGCGGCAAGGTAAAACGTCATCCCGCCATATCTTGTCAATATTGTAACGTCCATAATGTTGAAAATAGATCTCCTTGCTTCCTGCACAAAAATGCACACCAGCAATAAATAAGACGAGGGTTTGGATTCTCTCGACTTTGGGAGAGGGATGGGAACTTGACTCAATTCACCCCTCAAGATCATGACATGACACTTGGAAAGAAATTGGTGATTGATTGATAAACAAGCGACTATAACCAAGTTTAACCCTTGAAATCCTCTGAGTGATGTGTCATGATCAGAGAGGGTTAATTGAATCATTTAGCCCTTTAACTGCACAGAACTTGTATCCATAAGAAAATTACAGCCAGAGCAGTAAAGCAGAGGAATTTCAGCGATGTGAACGAGGATCGATCTGTCTACCATCACACGAGGAAATATTTAAGCAAACATAAAGTTTACTGCTTCCACAAGCTTGTAGATTGTTGATACATTGTCTCCAAACCTCATAAGCTTTTAAGCAACTGTTTTGGTTAATAGATTTCAAGCAACCTATTTCAACTGATGCAAACGTATGAAAATTAGTCTCTGCTATATGGAATGCACTATCAAGTTTCAAATAAAGGAGGTCATAGAGCGTCCAATTATCGTTCTCAACATTTAGAAATTTCAAGGAGATATCACAAATCAGTTGGAAATGAATCTTCCCGTCAGATTATTTGTTCATATTAACTACACATCCTGCAAACACTTTGTATTGATCGAGAAAATAGCACAAGAAAAATAGGACCCGGTAGAATAAGTACCTCTGCATCTGATTCGGAAAAATTCCTCATCACTATAACGAGCACAAAGCACCTGGAAATTTTTCGCCATATGAATCAGGTCCATAATTCTACTAGTGAAACAACAGACTACCCGATGGCATAAAATACGGTGAATGCAAGATACCAAGTAGCAGTCATTCCAACAGTAAGACGAAATTCACATACCGCTAGATTCTCAAAGGGCTTGCCATCAAGTGTCTGAGGCCTGACCTACAAGAAGAAAACTTCTTCTTCAATAACAGGAGAAGCAGAATATCTAAACGAGAGCAGGGAAAGTCAAGCAAATGAGTCCGTTGGAAGCGACTCGGTAGCAACTCACGGCGAGAAATCGGAACTCGAGCTCTCTCCTGATGAAAGCTGGTATCTTTACTTCATCAAGCAAACAGACTAAATCAGTTAATATCAATGTAAAAGACTAGCTGAATTGCAACAATCTCAGAACCCGATACTAATTCGATGATGCTCTCTCTCTCTCTGTCTCGCATACCTCGGATTTTTCGATCTCGAAGACGGTAACCACAAGAGTCTCGCCATCACACCGCTCCACGCTGAGGCTGGAGATCTCCTGCAGCAATCCCAATAGCCGATCAAAAACACCCTTCAACCAATGCAGATTATGTCATTGCACTCGCTCAAAATTCACGCAATCTATAGATCAAGACCTTGGTTTCGGGCTTGGCGATGCCGCGCTCGAAGAAGATCGGAGCGGCGTGGGCGAAAACGCGCCGGAATCCGTCCAATCTCGCCACGCGAAAGTCCACCAGATCGGGAAACGTACTCCTCGCGCTCCGCTCTGACCACAAAATCCGCGATCGCGCGTTAGGGAATCACGGAGCGACCCGCGCAAGATTCTACCTTTCGATCCGCGCATCCATAGAACGACTCGGGCGGACGCTGTTACGTACCGGAGAGCAGAGAACCGAAGCCGCAGATGGAGATGCGGCCGCCGCCGGGAGCGAGGAGCTTCTCGAAATCGGGCTCGTCGTTGAGCTCGGTCAGCTCGAGCGGGAGCCGGTCCGGGCCGGGGGAGAACATGGTGATCGGAGACGCCCGGCGGAGGATGCCGCGGCGGTCGGCGCGCCTTGAGCGGCGGAGGAGGAGCGGGCGCGGCCGAGGAGATGGCGGCGGAGGCGGACGGAGGAGATTGGGGGCGGAGGAAGGCGTCGGACGACGCGAGAGCGGGCGGTGAATTGGATGGAACGCGGCGAGAGAGAGATCGGCGGCGCTCATTCGGCGGCGGCGGCGGCGGCGGCGCTCCAAGTGAGTGGCGGAACGAACGAATCGGATTGGCCCGATGACATTGCAGATGCCGAGAGACTTTTGGCTATTTTACCAAAATACCCAAAAGGTTAAACCGTCCTTTTCTTTTTCCACAAAAAACTCTATTTGGGCGTTAATAATGTTTTTAAATTTATGAAAAATGAATTATTTGAAAAGTATTTTTCTAAAAATAATACTTATACAAATAAATGGAAGGAAACTATTTTCATCATTTTTTAATATGATTGACATAAATTATTATCAATAATGAAAGCATTTTTCATTGGTTAATTATTTAGTAATCATGTTTTGACTTAGGTGACTAGTAGTCATGTTTTAACTTATTGATTGAGTTGTCAATTGAGCTCGCAAGTTGCGAGCATGAGTGATGGGGAGGGAGAAGCTGGACGATGGGACCTCTCAATCTCAAGGATTTCGGTTTTTTTTTTTTTTTTAGAGTAGATTTGGCTTGCATATCAAAGATATGATAACTCTGACATTATTTTAATTTGCATCCGATGGTGCCATGGTGACGAGACCACTCAAAATCAGCAGTAGTTGTGCCTCAAATCAAACATTACAAAACACATGCATGAAACTCTTACGATATAGCATCTAGGGGGCTATTGAAGCTAGTAGTTCCTTTTTGTCCTTTTTATTCATTGTAAAAATAATATGTCAGTAAATTTTAGCTCGATGTATAATATAGTCATTGAACTTTTAATTTGTTCAATGCAATCCCTAAACTTTAGTCAAATGTATAATTTGGTAAATTTTCAGTGTAGTTCTTAAATTATATGAAAATATTCTATTAAATCCTTCAAAAATACAAAAATGAACACACAATCATCCACACATAAATACACACACAAATATAAATTTGACGGAAAAATTACCAATTAGTGAGTTTGTGCCAATTCAACTATAAGTTTTTCAACCATGTCAATTTAGTCTTACATCTTTTGTCAATTTCATCATTTCGTCCAATTTTATCTTGATATTGCCAATATGGACGTCGATCATCTTAGTGCCATAGCCGACACCCAGGTGATTACAATTTTCTTTTAAAAAAAATTCCCTCATTTCAATAATTTGGCGACATCGTTTGGGTTGGGGCCACTCCATAGTAAGTCGAAACATGCAACATTTTCTTAGGCTTCAAAATTCTGTCTCGCTTCCTTCAATGTCGAGCCATATATTTTTCGATTCATGTCCTGTGTTGTGTGGTCGAGCGGGACGAAGGATGGGCAAGCCTTTTGCCTGGGCACGAGGTATGCCCCCCCAACCAACCCCAATCCGTGCCCATCTAATAACTGACCGTGGCCCAACGATCCTCGCCCCGTTTGATACTTGTCCAGCGTGAAACTCGGCGACGACCCGGTTTCTTAAAAACTGCTATAAGATGTTATGAACGATGTTCCGGGTCGTTTCGATCGTCCTAATGGTTCGTTGTGCGAGATATTTGCCGGACATATTCTAAAAGACATCCATGGTTAATGTAAGATGGCTACAGCCAATACTTTTTCTAAAAGTTATAAATATATTGCATTTTTGTCAATTAAGTTGTGAATCTTTTAATAATGTCAATTAAGTTCTAAACCTATTTACATTTTGTCAATCGGGTCTATCTAACCAATTTTAGCTAAAAATTGCCAACGTTGACATCGGCGTTGATGTGAAAAATCTATAATAATGTTTTAATTTTTTTTTTTTGAAATTTTAGTTAATTTTTTCTCTTTTTCTCTTTTTTAATTGTGACCCGACGATGGTCACCGGGTCCTTGCCAATCGTGGAAGAGGGTCACAACCTTAGCCCACTACCATGATGGTCTGACCAGGCCAGCCTCGCCGATTGTGGGCAAATTATCTCAGGGTAGACTTCTCATTTGACCTCTTTCTTCTTTGCGGTATGTGAATTGGTTTTTCTTGATCCGTATTAATTTTGAATTTGGGTTAGGGTTTCGTATTCTTCATGTTTTCTTGGTTTCTCAATTCCGATAGTTTAAAGGAAGGCTCAAATTTTTGTTTTTTTTTTTTGGCTTAGAGATGTAGATATCCGTTAGAACCCTCACTAGAACGACCATCACCCTCGAGGTTAAGAGCTTCGACGCCATCGACAACGTCAAGGCCAAGATCCTAGACAAGGAAGGTATCCTGCCATACCAATAGTGTCTAATCTTCAATTGCAAGTAGCCTCATCTGAACCAACGTCGCCACAGATGAGAGTGCCTTATTTCAGGTTCTAAGTTCATCTATCAAAAACCCAAAACTCATCCATCAAAACAAGTTTTGTAATTTTTGGAATTTGAAATCAAACAAGTTTCTACTTGTTCAATTCTTCGGTAACAAGTTTTATTCCGAAATCATGTTCACTTCTATATATATCCGAATGCCTTCCCTTAAATTTATAATTTACTAAAAGTCTCCAACTCACCCCCTCAAATTAAAAATTTCGGATCGGCCATTGTCCCCGTTCATATATTATACACATTCCATCACTTATATCTTTTCACTAATTTTGCTTCTTTTTGCGAACGCAATCCAAATTAAAACAAAGGGTCCTTTCCTTTTCCTTCCTTTTTCCCAGATCTTTTCCTGTTTTTTCCTATAAACTTTTTGGGGAGGAAGATGTTAAGATCTCCTTGCGGTGAGGATCTTGTCCCCCGGGCCGGCGAGCAGGGTGGTGGCCCGAGCCTCGAGACGGCGAGGCAACTCTCGTGCCGGTGCTGTCGCCCTCTACTGCCGTAGTCGCGCCGCTCAATGACAGCCTCAATCAATCAGCATTCCGCCACGTGCGTCGGCTGTTTCTGTCGGGTAGTTTACCTGCGGTTTCTTTGTCGTTACGTTATGGCCTGCAACTATGCGTGGGCTATACCGGGCCGGGCGGTTCTTCGCGATTTCTCCATACCGATGGTGATCGAACCGTACGAGGATAGATCTCGAGCTCTTGATTGAAATTTACTTTATGTCTCTCGTGTAGCAGTTGACGAATTAACATGGAACACCTCTACTCAAAATAACGTCATTTTGAGTAATTTCTTTTGATTTTTTAATACTTTTCTTCTCTCTCTTTACTTTGGTTTTCTTTCTATTTTATTTTACGGTTGATCTTCAACTTCAAGAATAGATCTGGGTTTCAATCTACTATTTGCAACAACAAGGGCATCGGATTTGGCTTCTCTTTTGGCCAGCGAGCCCATGCAAGTCCTTGCCTAGATTTGGATGAGGGCTGCAACCTTTGCCAACCATTGTTAAGGCCCAAAATGTGACCCTCGTTGGCCTTTCCAACGAAAGGAAGAAGATGAATAGTAGAAAGGGAAGAATAGGACAAAAAAGAAAAAAAAAGAAAAGAAAGAAAATGGAGAAAAGCAAAATTGAAAAATTATCTATGCAAAACCATGTTGTTTCCCTTAAAATTGGCCAACTCATACATCGATTATACCACATAGTACAGTTGATGCTGGCTATACCACTATATCTGCAATTTTTGAAAATTTGCAGGATATGATACAATAATAAATTGTCAAAATATTTAGGATTGTATTAGCTAAATTGGAAAGTTCATCATATAATTGGAATTTGTATAATTAAAAAATTATATTTTATAGAGCATCCATGATAAAAGATCCTATCAATATGGCAAAACGTGACGGGTTATGAGTTCCGTAGAAATTGATGATTTCACTTGTCCAAATAGAGAGATGTTAGAATATTTAAATAATAAATAACGTATTAATCTAATAACTTAATTTATTTTTTTAAATTGGTAGAAGTTCTATCTAATCTCACATAGTATCAAATCTAAAAGCCCCGAATCCAAATTTTTCAAGGCTCTGTTTGCCTCTCAAATAAAATATTTCTATCGTGCAAAAAGACCAAACTTTTAGGATAATTGATAGCAAGTGAAGATACATACTTTATATCCCTCGTTCTATTCCCAATTAGACCAAATGACAAGTTACAAGTTTCGTAACGGACGAGGATACATACTTTATTTCCCTCATTCCATTCTATTCCAATTAGGGATGAACGACATTAATAAAAAAGAGAAAAGCTAGAACTTACCAAGACTGGTTTAATATATCAATTTATTTGACCTAATTTTTTATTATTTACTCGGTCTTCTAATAACCCTAGCACGTTCTAAGAATCAATGATGATTTGACACATCCGCGTACTTGATTAACAGGGCGTTTTTTTCTCTCAATCGGCGTGATTCCGGGAGGAACGCACCGGCTCCACCTCCTCGACCCGACTCGGCGTTGCCCCACCCGCCTACGTGGCGCCAATCGACCGGCTACCGACAGGAGATGGGAAGCCTCCCGGATGGCGCACGCCGCTAACGTGCGCCTCCCCTGAATCTCTCCTTCTTCTTCTCTCTCTCATAAATTCGCTTTTTCCTTCTGCTTTCGCTCCTTCCCATGATATGCTCCCTCGCATCAGCAGCCATGATCGCACCCTGCACCTTCCTCCACACCATCTAGATCGACCCCTTTCTCTCTCTATCTCTCTCTCTCTCTAGCATCGGCTGCTTCCTTGTCCGGCGGCGGCGCGAGCTTGAATCCATCGTCCGAATCAGCCGGCGGCCGGGACGGGACGGGACGGGCGGCAGTAAGTTTGTGTCGAGGTTTTTGCTGATTCTCCGATTGCCCATCACCAAAGATCGTTTTTTGCAGCTCCTGTTGCTGTCTTTTTCGTTCCATTCGATTCCGCTTCGCTGTTCGGATTCCGGGCAGCTCGCTTTTTCGCCGGTCTCCGGCGATCGGCGGCCGAATTTGGACTCTGCCGAGCGATCGGAGTAAAGGGTTATCTGGGGTTGTGGGGAATTTAGATTAGGATGTGATGGTTTGAGTGGTGGGTTAGATTGGTTGTTGTGCGCCTGTGTCATTGATGAGACGCCGTTCGTCGGCGAGCGTCGGGTCGGAGCAAATGGAGAAGGGGACGGCGAAGAACCAGCACTCCCGCCTCTGTTTCTTGGCCACATTGTCCTTGTTTTTCTGGGTCGTGCTGCTCTACTTCCATTTCGTGGTTCTTGGAGGGAACCCTTTGGAGGAATCCGCCAAATTGCAACCCATTGCGGTTAGGACCGAGTTCACGCCTTCTCATAGGATCGATGACCCTTCGTCGGAACCCCGCACGAGCGCCACGCCGCTGACTGAGAGCCATTTGGAAACTCCCCGAGTGGTGGATCCCCCCAAAAGGGAAACTCCCCGAGTGGTGGATCCCCCCAAAAGGGAAACTCCCCGAGTGGTCGATCCCCCCAAAAGGGAAGCCCCCAAAGTGGTGGAAACTAAGAGCAAAATGGAGAATTTCCCCTTCATGAGAGCATTGAGAACTACAGAGAACAAGACTGATCCATGCGGTGGGAGGTACATATATGTCCACGATTTGCCGCCTAGGTTTAACGAGGACATGCTCAAGGAGTGTAGGAAGTTAAGCCTCTGGACCAATATGTGTAAGTTCACCAGTAATGCTGGGCTTGGTCCGCCACTTGAGAATGTTGAAGGCGTGTTCTCGAATACGGGATGGTATGCGACGAATCAGTTTGCTGTTGATGTTATTTTCAACAATAGGATGAAGCAGTATGATTGCTTAACACGCGATTCTTCCATTGCCGCTGCTATTTTCGTACCCTTCTATGCTGGATTTGACATTGCAAGGTATCTCTGGGGTTACAACACATCTGTGAGGGATGCTGCATCTCTTGATTTAGTTAATTGGCTGGCGAAGAGGCCAGAGTGGAACATCATGGGAGGGAAGGATCACTTTCTTGTTGCTGGGAGGATCACATGGGATTTTAGGCGGTTAAGTGATGAAGAAACGGACTGGGGCAATAAGCTTCTCTTTCTTCCTGCTGCAAGAAACATGTCTATGCTTGTTGTGGAGTCAAGTCCATGGAATGCGAATGATTTTGGCATTCCTTATCCGACTTATTTCCACCCGGCAAAAGATGCTGATGTATTCATGTGGCAGGACAGGATGAGGAATTTGGAGCGCAAATGGCTGTTCTCTTTTGCCGGCGCTCCTCGCCCGGACAACCCAAAATCAATTCGAGGACAAATCATTGATCAGTGCAGGAACTCTAAGGTCGGCAAGCTGCTGGAGTGTGATTTTGGGGAGAGCAAGTGTCATTCTCCAAGCAGTATAATGCAGATGTTCCAAAGCTCCCTTTTCTGCTTGCAACCACAGGGTGATTCATATACGAGGAGATCTGCTTTTGACTCGATGCTGGCAGGTTGTATACCTGTCTTCTTCCATCCAGGATCAGCCTACACTCAATACACCTGGCATCTTCCGAAAAATTACACAAAGTACTCCGTCTTTATTCCCGAAGATGATATAAGAAAGCGTAATGTTAGCATAGAGGAGAGGCTACGACAAATACCCCCTGAGCAGGTGAAGATAATGAGGGAGGAGGTCATAAATCTCATCCCGAGGCTTATATATGCCGATCCACGCTCGAAGCTGGAGACTCTGAAGGATGCTTTCGATGTAGCTGTGCAGGCCGTCATTGACAAGGTTACGAGGCTGAGAAGGAACATTATTGAGGGCCGTACTGAGTATGATAACTTTATTGAAGAGAATAGCTGGAAATATGCCTTGTTGGAGGAGGGAGAGCGTGAAGTGGGAGGCCACAAATGGGATCCTTTCTTCTCAAAGCCAAAGGGCGAGGTAGATTCTGGAGGTTCCTCTGCAGAAGCTGCGAAGAAGTCTTGGAAGAACGAGCAGAGAGACCAGTCATGATCTGGAGGCTTCTTTTTTCCTGAAGAAGCTTTACCAAGTGCTGATGCATGGTGATGCCTCTAGATGGAGTACATGTCAAGAGAGATTCCGACGAAGGCAAGAGCACATTGGCTCTCCGATGACATATTTTTGAAGCTAATATACCGTTCAGTTCAGCCTTTTAGGTCTACTCCTGGACTAGGAAATCAAACACAGAAACATAGTTGAGTGTCCCTCTTCCTTCTACATTTTGCTTGTATCATGCGTAGTGATTCTTTAATTGCGTTCAATAGAGTATTACATAGCACAAATTCCATGGATGGATCTGTTTAATCGCAAAGTTTCTGGAACTTTTCATGAGAAATGGAATTTCTCTTTCTGGTTAAGCTTGGATCTCAGCATAGTGGGCTCAAGTTGATCCATCTTCACAAGTTCTCAATTGAAGCAGTTATATAAGCAAATGTACTGTCCTTTTCTATTAAGTTGAAGTTTCACAGATTCTGGCATATTTTCTTGTGCCTGTAGTTGGTTGTATGTTTATATCTCATCAAGTTTGCCTGAAGTTTGAGGGGGTTCTCAAAATTGGGTCTTGTTGTTGGGTAGGGTTCTCTCCCTGTTTTTGTTGTCCAACGTTCAAGTGTGTTTGGTCAGGCTTACGAAATCTGCCACGTGCCTATATCCCAGCTCTAGGGAAAGTTTTCATTGCATGAACTTCTTGCCACTGCATGTTTGCTCTCAAGACTGATTGAACCTGCCAGTCTGTGGTTCTAAAGACTCTGAACATGGAAATCCAAACTTGTTTTATCTTGTTTAGAAAGTTCAATGATTTAATTTCTCTGTGATACCTATTTCTATTTGTGTACTGAATTAGTACTCGGGAGCTTGAAGAGGCCCGCTTCTTTTGATGTCTGAAATACCTAGAGATTCTGAGATTCTGAGATTCTGGAGGTTTATCCTCGATTCATGTATTAGTCTCTTTTACCTGGAAAATGGTATCTTTTCCTAGCCGTGACATGAGGATCTTCTACCATCTGTCACCAAGCCATTCATCGTTGGAATTTTAAATATGATTTTAAATATGATTTGCCAGATCGGCTTCACATGGTCAGGAATTTTATACTAAACGTGCCACAAAGGGAGTCCCTTTAATAACTACCCTTTTCACTTTCCTCTTTCTAGCCCATAATATTGTGTGGCAAAAATTATGTATGGTGGTCCATTCATCGTGGCGTTTCCCTGGCTATATAGTAGTGACGAACTAGGATTGATCTGTAGGGCTCTTTTCAGGCTTTTTAATGTCGCCATCTCCATCTTGTTCTTAACACGTTTGCTCTCAATATTGCCGTCTCGAGTGCAAATTCCCTTCATCGATTGCTCAACAAGAATCCGGACACTTACCCATGAAAATTCTTATGTTATCGGACCAATTTGATGAGTCTTATTCGCAACTTGTATGTCCAAAGCATGGTGGATTTGGTTTGACATTCCAAATTGCAGAGACGCGAGCAGGGGCTAATGAGTATAGATAGAGTTGAAACTAAGACAAGTTACCCACGAGTAGTTTGGGTTCGATCCGATAATTCTTGCCGGATTGGGTTTTGGATGCAACTCCAATCGACATGATATATATCTTTGTATCCCTAGTAGCTTTGGAACTGACATATTCATGTTGGGGAGTTTGCATAATTTGACGAATGGAAAGCGCGCCTCTTTCTTTCCCAATGGGGAAACTCAATGTCTTAATTGCCTTCAAAGCCGGATCTCAACTGAAGTTAACGCGCGATCGCTAGAAAATTCTCTTGACTTTTGCTGTTTCCCAAACTGACTCGAGCTGGAATCCAATGGTCCCCAGCACGTTTCTTGGCCAAAACCCAACGACGCATTTCCCTCCCAAGACAGCAAGTCAACACGATTCCTTCAGACACGTCTTTGGAACCTTCTTCAGTTTAATATGATAATCCGAGTTTTAGTCGGTTCAGATCTAGTTCCTAACTCGTTTTAAGATCTCGTTCTCTCTGCAATAAAATAGAATGGCGGTGGCCCTCATGGTACATCTCGAACGGAGTACATTGAACCTTGCGGAGATTTTGGAATCTGTCCATCGCGTGCTGTGCCGGCTTGTGATTGAGATGGCACTGCTACTTGTCGAAAGATCGTGACATAAAGATAGACAAAATAATGGGATTTCGATAAATATTTCATTGACCGACATGTTTCGCTTGCAAAGGTGTATTTTAGGTTGCCATGTAAACAAGTATATGCAGTTTCAGCATTCGTAAGGGCAGGTATCTATTAGTGTAATTTTTAAGCAACTTGTTCCCAATGAAGCCATGCGCAAGATTGAACATCCTGTCCCTAATTTTTTCTGTACCCACCAAGAATTATTTGGTAGGAAAAGTTCTGCACTTCTGCACAATAGGCGCTGTGAGTCTTTCTCTACATCACATACTGAACTTGATGAATTGGGCCTAGATCTGAATTTCTTGTCTAGTCCAAAAACCACGGGCTGGAGCAATAAGAAAACCCAACCCAAGAATAGCCCGACATCGTGTATGCATTGTGTAGCCAGTGCGGGAAAACCGTACCAAACAGCGTAACAATTTCAAAAGCAACGGTAATTTTGATGTTATTATCCCGTGAAAGCAAATTGTGATTTGCATGTACTTCATGGCATGCACAGTCATGATCTATATCCCTCGTTTCGAGTACTTACAATTGAATACATGAATGCTTCGCGTCTTCCATTTTTCACTAGGATTGGAAGATGTCCAAGAACGATCTTGCACCGATGGATCATACCATAGACCCCAAATTTGCCAGATTGCATCGACAAAAATGCTTGTTCGGTCGCGAACCGCGTCGCCGTTCCAACAGCATCGTTGTATTCGCATATGGGGTCTTTATAACTACTGAGAGCGAGATTCTAACACATCTTCAGGAATTGAGATATACCCAGTAACGCTGCTTATTCTAAGAACAGTGTGGCTCTCTCTCTTCTCTCTATCTCTCTCTCTCTCTCTCTCTCTCTCTCTCTCTAGCTAATTTAATTGGCTACTAGCGTGGTGGGCACGCGTGCAAAATGTTCAGATGCAGAGAGCACAAGCTGCACGTGGAACAGGAGCCATGGATGGCTAGTCCAAGGCCGATCATAAATGCAGACACATGCACATTGATTTTTTTTTTTTTTTTATTGATTTTACTTTACTTCTACTCTAACCTTGTTCTTAAACATTGAGTCGAAACCTACACTAAAACTAAATTATCTCCACCTTAATCTCTCTAAAAAGGTGAGGATTCGAACTCCACCTCTTCATTCTCATGTGAAAAGAGTGGCCCAAATCCCAATGGTTACAACATTGAATTGACGACGGCCATTTCATCTCTCATCACGGTACAGCTTCGAGCTTCTACTTACCATGCTTCTACTTACCGAACATCAAACATTCATCCGACATTTTCATTCGAACTCCAACGGCTTTCGATGTATTAAAACCGACCACAACTTCTCGTGAAGCCCAAGAGCTCAGAGCACGCGCGCGAACACTCAGCTCCTCAAGAGCTCTCTCTCTCTCTCTCTCTCAACCAAATGATCCTCGTGATGAAGAGCCCTTGAATTTCACGAGTTTCCTCTCCTCTCAGAGCTCAGTTTTGAACTCTCTCTCTCCCTCCCTCTGCACGAGTTCTTCATATAAGTCCGCCCTCGAATGTGTCCCCGAATCATGCAGCAAAGTGTCTCGACCCGATACCATGGAAGCCAGTATCAACTCACTCATCATCGCCTTCTCACTTTCACTCTACTTGGCCGCGGTCCATGCCGACACCGAACCTCTCCACACATACATAGTTCAGCTCCATCCAAACGGCCCAACCCGGTTCGCATTCGCTTCCGAGCTCCAATGGCACCTTTCCTTCATCCACCGCACCGTCTCTCGCTCGACGGAAGAAGACCTTTCTTCTCGCCTCCTGTATTCCTACCGCTCCGCCATGGACGGTTTCGCCGCTCGCCTAACCGAATCGGAGCGCGAGAGCTTGGGGCGAATGAGTGATGTCGTTGCCATCAGGCCTGACAGGGTCCTCCAAGTGCAAACTACTTATTCCTACAAGTTCCTAGGATTGAATCCCTCGGGAGGGGCTTGGAGTGAGTCGAGGTTCGGGCGAGGGACGATCATTGGCGTCCTAGACACCGGAGTTTGGCCCGAGAGCCCGAGCTTCGATGATTGGGGAATGCCGCCCGTCCCCAAGAAATGGAAGGGGACGTGCCAAGAAGGTCAGGGCTTCAACTCTTCAAATTGCAACCGGAAACTAATTGGCGCCCGGTTCTTTACCAAGGGGCACCGCGAGGCTTCTCCATCGCCTTCGGCGGATGATGTGGTCGAGTATATCTCGCCGAGAGACTCCCATGGCCACGGGACGCACACCTCATCGACGGCTGGGGGAGCCTCCGTGGCAATGGCGAGCGTGCTTGGTAATGGTGCCGGCGTGGCCCGTGGGATGGCCCCTGGCGCTCACATTGCAGTGTACAAAGTCTGCTGGTTCAGCGGCTGTTACAGCTCTGATATATTAGCTGCGATGGATGTGGCAATCAGGGACGGAGTCGATGTCCTCTCCCTCTCGCTTGGCGGCTTCCCCATCCCCATTTACGCGGATAGCATTGCTATCGGGAGCTTCCGTGCTGTTGAGCAGGGCGTATCAGTTGTATGCGCAGCCGGAAACAATGGGCCGATCCCAAACTCAGTTGCCAATGAAGCTCCATGGATCCTAACCGTAGGTGCGAGCACGCTCGACCGGAGATTCCCAGCTATTGTTCGGTTGGGCAATGGGAAGTTCCTATACGGAGAATCCATGTACCCGGCGAGGGACCATTCTGCAATGTCTGGCGAAGAACTTGAGTTGATTTACGTCTCTGGCGGCAACATGGGGGGCGAATTTTGCTTCCGAGGGTCACTCCCTAGAGAAAAGGTTCAAGGCAAGATGGTCGTCTGCGATCGCGGAGTCAATGGGAGGTCGGAGAAGGGCCAAGTTGTGAAGGAAGCGGGTGGGGCTGCGATGATCCTAGCGAATACTGAGGTAAACCTCGAAGAGGACTCAGTGGACGTCCATGTGTTGCCAGCGACGGCAATCGGATATTCCGAGTCGATCCTCTTGAAGGCCTACATTAACTCCACCGCAAGGCCAAAGGCCAGGATCGAGTTCGGCGGGACTGTCATTGGGAAAAGCCGAGCGCCCGCCGTGGCTCAATTCTCTGGCCGAGGGCCGAGCCTGACTAATCCTACAATCCTGAAGCCTGATGTGATTGCTCCAGGAGTCAACATTATTGCTGCTTGGCCTCAAAACTTAGGTCCCAGTGGGCTTCCTGAAGATTCCAGGAGAGTGAACTTCACAGTAATGTCAGGGACTTCCATGGCCTGCCCTCACGTCGGCGGGATTACCGCTCTGATCCGGTCCGTCCACCCAGATTGGACCCCGGCAGCCATCAAATCAGCAATCATGACGACCTCAGACATGACCGACCACTGGGGGAAGCCGATCATGGATGGAAACAAACCAGCGGGGATTTTCGCCACCGGGTCAGGGAACGTGAACCCGGCAAGAGCCGTCACCCCTGGGTTGATCTACGACATCAACCCTGATGACTACATCATCCATCTGTGCACATTAGGCTACACGAATTCCGACATCTTCACTATCACTCACCGAAATGTCAGCTGCCGCGAGCTCTTGAGAGCAAACAGGGGCTTCGCCCTGAATTACCCTTCGATTTCTGTGATTTTTAAGGATGGGATGAGGAGGAAGATGGTCAGGCGGCGGGTCACCAACGTGGGCGTGCCGAATTCTGTGTACTCGGTGCAAGTGGCGGCGCCCGAAGGGCTGAGCTTGAGAGTTAGGCCAACGAGGCTTGTGTTCAGTCAAAGGAATCAGACTTTGAGCTACAGAGTGTGGTTTATAGCAAGGAAGAGAGCTGGGACTCCAAAACTGAGATATTCTCAGGGACATTTGACTTGGGTTCATTCTGGCCTTGCTCACAGAGTGAGAAGCCCCATCTCTGTGACTTGGAACCACTAGGAACCCAGATATTTTTTATTTTTTCGCACAGTAGGACTATCTACAAAGCATGATTTCTTATTGAATATCATAGCGACAGTAATCGATTCAGAGGACGTATTTGAATTGGGTCATGGTTTCTTTAACATGACTAGTCTTAGCGAAATAAAATTAAAATCGGTTTCTCTCTGAATCTATTTTCTCTCATCCTGTCTGTCAGATGGAGAGTGGAGTGCTTTCTTTGCTAGAGAATGTGATGAATTCTTGGACTGCCAGTTCTCAGGATTCACATAAAAACCAGAGAAAGGCAAAAGCTGTTGCAGTCGAAGCATTCCAAATCCAACTTAAAATACCGCAAGCCGCGGTCTGATCGATCGGAATCGGTGTCGGCTTGACTCGGGAACTCCTACTAGTGCATAGCCCGACAACAAGCTCGGAATTCGTCTAGGAAACAGTGGACATCTTTCACCTTTTACACGCCATTTGCCTTGCCAGTAACTAGAGGACGGTAAATTGTTTTGACCAAAGTACCAAAAAGATAATGACCCCGCAAGGACATCATCTTTGATCCGTTGTGTAATCGATTACCTAATTTTCTTTTGATAGGGTATCTCGAATCTCTTATTTGCATTCAACGTAGGGTTTTTCAATTTGTGATGGAAATACTATATCCGATGCGTTCTTTAACATGAAACCACGTCAGTAACAACATATTGCGGGCTTGGCTTTGGCCCAAATAACTAGGCCGAGCCTTATAATTATAAACCTTTTGTCCAAATCCACCTAAAATTATCTTCAAGCCATTCTAGCGGAGAGGATTTTGTAGGCTGTCAAGATCATGATTAGATCTATTACTCAATTAAAAAGTTGAGTGCAAGTAATTATTAAAAGAAGGTATGACCCCGCTCAAACACACCGAGCCTCGCCATTGATACTTTTTAGATGTAAGCAATCTTGACACAATGGAGGATTAAATGGCCAGAGGTACACTAAAAATCATGCAGTTTTGTAATGTTGGATTAATCTCTTAGATTTGAAATTGAGAAAAATTGTCCAATCATCATAAATTTATTGTACGTATGTCGGTTTAGTTTTAAACTTTTCACTTTTTTCCCTATTTAATCCTAAATCTTTATGTGAGTTTCCAATGCCGGGCTTTTGGACAATTTTTACCAAAAATCGTTGACGTGGTGATTCAATTATTGGTGGCTGTCTTACATGGTAGACCACGAGGTTAGCAATTTTTCGGTGGAATTTGGTCATAAGGGCTATATTGAAATTTCAAGCAAAAGTTTAAGATGATAAAAATTTGAAAAAAAAATTAGGGTTGAATAACCATATGTATAATAAATTTAGGACGAAAAAGGACACTAGAAGTGTGATAATTTTCATATGGTGCTTACTTTAGTGTAAAAACTTTTTGTTAGATCACTTAAGTGCTACTTTTAAAAGGCAAAACAATTATTTAAGCACCAACTTTGATTTGGTTTGTTAGAAATCTGACATGGTAATATTTTATCAATTTCCTCGATTGATGTGGCTCACTAGTGTGCCCAATCAATAATAATAGCCCTAAACACGTCGTCTAAATCTTTGCCCCAAATATAACCCTAATTTTGATTGGTCTAATGGCACCAATTTCTTTTTCTTTTCTTTTTTCCAATTTGCATACAATCAAAGAAGAAGAAAAGGTGGAAGTTGATGAGGGGATGATGAAGACGAGGAAGGTAACGAAGGTGGTCGCCTCAGTCGAACCAAGATATAGGCTCAACGACCTCTTTGATTGGGGCTCATTCTCAAATTCACCGTATCGATTCTTGACTCCATCGCCATGAAGAGCTCCATCTCCAAATTAGGAGGAACACGTTGCTAGTCCATCTCCAGATCTGCAACCACGGCAAAGGTAGTTCGACCAGAGTTTCCTTGCAAACTCAAATTCCCCTCCGACAGTGCAACTAATGGCAACCGATGGAATTTGACAGACATAAGGAGAACAGTGAAAAACGAAATGAAATAAAGAGTAGAAGACAAAACATGAATGAATCGGAATTATAATTAGAATTTACGGTGCACTGAGAAAAGCTCTCCACTGTCGTTGTTGAACGAGAAGGGGATTAAATGATCATACGACATCGTTTAAGGAGAATCCAACCACCTCAGAGCTCACGGTGGACATATTTTTTTATAAAAAAGCCATGCATGAATTATCATTCAATATTAAAGTCGCTAAAGACTTTTGGCCAGAATTTATTGCTCTATACATTTAAGTGATTATTTTTTCTTCGATTTGGCATTTAAGTGATCCGATAAAAAGATTTAACACAAAAATGTTATGACACTTCTAATATTAATTTTTTAATATAGGATTAAGTGGACAATTTTCCAACGGTTGGGTGTTTCTCCTTAAAAGTCCTTTGAGTACAGAGATTTTGGGGGTGCATGACAAGATCTCTGTTTCGTTCCAAAAACAAATTTTCTATTCCGCATTTATTTCCTAATAAAAATCGTTTTTTGATAAAATTATTCCAATTTTTTATTTCAAATAGATTCATGTTTTTTGGAATAAAAATCGAAGTAGGAATTTTCTACTTCTCTATTTTTGGAATGTAAATGAGAAATAAAAATTCTTCTCATCGTTCGTCAACTCATCCTTCATCCATCGCTGCAGACCACCGTCCGTCGGCCGTTGGTCACCGCTGGTGGTCGCCGGCCGCCGCAACCAATCGTTGGTCCATCACCGTTCACTGGTTCGCCGTCGTCCGAAAGGAAAAATTTTTGTGTCATTATCAAACGAATTTCTATTTTTGAGTAGAAATTTTGTATCGTTATCAAACAGTTATTTTTGCTTAGAAACTCTTCTAGAAATATAAATAAAAAAATCTATTTTTCTTTCAGAAATCAATTTATGACCAGAATGGTTATCATTCATCCCCTTTGGGACTCTTTTCTACGAGCCAAAAGACAAGTGTCGCAGACCAACGAGAGACGTGGGTTTCGCCACGTGTGCGGACGCACAGAGAGGAGGAACCGGTGGCAAAAAGCAAAAAAACGTGAATCAAAGGAATAATGGAAGGGAGGTGGCAGGTCAACCTCGGCCCCTCTCTTGTCTTACTCTCTGTCTGTCTGAAGAGATTTCGAGGCAGTGTATAACGAGTGAATCAGAACCAGACAACCTAGCAATGGGTCGAAACGTACGGGCCACATGCTTCCGAAAGTTCCCATCTGTCGGCCGGGGCTTTTCCACGGTTGGAGATCGTCGTGGAGGGGAGGGAAGGAAAATGCGATTTTTGTTCCATTTAACATGTTGGCGAATGTTCAATTTCGACAAGCGGGGCGTCGTTTGGAACGACCCACGAAAGACCACAACATGTGACGATGTAGATAAAAGCTAAAGCTGTCAAATGACAATGAATTCTATAGTTCTTCTTGGCTTCGATGACTCGATGAAGGATGCCCTCATATGAGACTTACGAAGAATCTTCATGAGCATATGAAGGCTAGTTAAGGACGTAACATATTATTCTAAACATTCTAGAATAGATTTTTTACTACCTACAAGGAGATCTAAATCAATGTAAATCACGACATTCAATAAAACATAAAAGTGAAATTCTCAGTACCCTAAAATTTCCAATCTCATCATCTTTTTTAAATTAATACCATTTAAAAAACCCAAAACTAATATACATATAATAAAAATTCACCATCAAAAACTTTAAATTAATACACTTGTAATAAATTTATCATCCTCTAATTTTTACTAAAATTTACTGTTAAATTACTTAATTGGATGACACTTGATGCTTCATCATGTATTGATTTGGGTTTTACCCTCCGTTTATCATAGATATATTAATCTAATCTAATGGAAATTAATAGATAATAAGTTAAGTTACAAATATACTAATTTGAGATTTCTAGTGATCGAAAAATTAATTTACGTTAAATTTCTCACATATGGGCCAGATATAAATTTTTGATACTAAAAAAAAAATTATATCAATTTGGAAAAAATATTAATACTTTCTTTTTTCAACCTTTGTCTTATGTTATTCTTGTTTCTTAGTGGGCTTTCCCAACCCCACTCTTGATATTTTCCGATGCAGTCAGGCCTAAGGCATATCCCTTTCCACTCGCCTCCACCACATAATTTTCTCTTTCTCTCATCATCACATGAAGTAGTCATGAAAAAGGTAATGAACTCTCCCTCCTTATAAAAGGGATAGCTCTAAACTAGCTTGTCTTCTCCATCAAATTGATTTAACAATCTTCCTTCCTTTGCCTTCCCTCTATTAGAAAATTGTTGAACACCCTCATTTGCTTCCCTAATTTCTTGGAGAAGGGAAGAATGCTGCTGAGGAGCTCTTCCACTCCTGTTCTTGGCTCTCTCCTCCCATCTTTCTCAGACAGCCTGAGCCACCACGGCCACGAGACTGCCGCCCCCGCCACCGTCGCCGCCGTGCACAAGAGCCCCTTCCACCATAACTACCACAGCTTCTCTTTCCACCCAAAAGGGTCCCTCAACCTAAGCACCATCTCATGCAACTCCTCCCCCATTTCTACACACGACTTGAGCGACACTCCCAACCACCACAGAGGCGGCACTGGCGGCAGCTTCCGGCGAGCCCAATCCGACGGCAACTTGGAAGGCTTGGCCTACAATATGTCTCCCTTGAACAGCAAGGAAGATCAGCTCCACACCATGAGCCATGTTAAGAAGTCCTCAGCTCGGCCTCGAAGCGCGATGTTGGAGATGATACCGTCTTTCTCATTTTATAGGTACGGGCACGGCTACGAGGATGAGGACGAAGAGAACAGCAATTTCGACATCGAGGAGGGAGAGGAGTATGAAGAATTTGAAGAGGCATCGTTGGTGGAGAGCAGTGTGAAGTTTAGGGGGAGTAAAAGCATGAGTTTGATTGCGGAGGAGGAAGTCAGCAGTGTTGGTGGTGTGAATATGATTGAGAGGTTCGACTTCGAAGAGAACAAGGAGAGGGTCAGGCAAGAAATGTATCTCGCAATAGGGATCGGCGGCGGAGGCGACAGGGGCTGTGACACCGGCAGCAGAGGCGGCTGGGATTCTAATTCGTCTGATGACGGAGGCGATTGCGGAGATAATCAGGGGGTTGAAGAGTATTACAAGAAAATGGTGGAGGAGAGTCCTAACAACTCTTTGTTTCTCAGAAACTATGCTCAATTTCTCTATCAGGTAGTTGCAGTCACTTCCTGTTTTCTCTGTTTCAGATGAATTCACTTTGTGAAATGTTGATATTTACATGGCATAACAGTTCTCATCACTCAGCACTCCTTTTCTTGGAAATTTTTATGAATCAATTGCAGAAACTAATATCATCTGATATCGCGACCGCATGAACCTCTTCGATATATGTTATATTGGGTCTTTTTTAAGGTTCTGCTGTATGAGTTTCTTGAATATTTGGCAACTGGTGCACTTATCACATCAGTGAAATCCGCCAAAGAAGACGAGATTTAATCAGAAATAAGACGCAAATTATTGAGTAACAATTCGTACTC
Organism: Eucalyptus guilfoylei; assembly: GCA_016097605.1. Taxonomy (NCBI): domain Eukaryota; kingdom Viridiplantae; phylum Streptophyta; class Magnoliopsida; order Myrtales; family Myrtaceae; genus Eucalyptus; species Eucalyptus guilfoylei. The sequence goes on from CM027867.1 coordinate 36,713,111, forward strand.
CATCACGCCTTGCACAGTGATGGCAAATTCGGACGAGTACTCAGCTCTAAATCGACAATCATTCGGGAATTCCATTCGAAGAACATCTCCTGCTACTTTGCTACAACTTCCTGATTTGCCTAACATATTATGCCTATGTCTTGTATACCAGAAACGAGGAGACCTGGAGAGAGCAGAGGAATTCTATGCTCGTGCCATTTTGGCAGATCCTCGAGACGGCGAGATCCTGTCGCAATACGCAAAGCTGGTATGGGAGCTCCATCGCGACCAACCGAGAGCGTCGACCTACTTCGAGCGAGCCGTTCAAGCTTCCCCTGAAGACAGGTTTGTGTCTGCTCAATTTGCCGACTAATCTATCACACCGCGCTTTAACTTTGGCTACCTCCGAGTAGATACCGACTCATAAGTCATAATCCTTTCGCGAATGCAGCCATGTTCAAGCAGCATATGCTAGTTTCCTATGGGAAACAGACGAGGAGGCCGAGCAGGTAGAAGATGAAGATGAAGAGGAGGCGTCGCTCGCCACTTATTCGATGTCACCGCAGTTCCGGGGGCAGGCGACGGCTTCTGTTGGCGCCTAACTGCAGACGTTTCTCTCACAATAAACAGAGTTGACACGGCAAGAAGTAGGACATGGCCATTCATGCCTCAGAAACTACTATGTTTTCCTTTTTGGTAGGCTATATTCATAAGGATCTCAGCTACAATTTAGAAAAGTGTATAACAACGCATTTTCACATAACAATGCATAAGATCTCACTTTGTTGTTACCATTATAATAGGCTCTATCAAAATGTAATTTTTGTAAATTCATATTGTGTTCGATTTGTGTTGTGATATTGCCTCATGAATTGCCACCCCATTATGGCGCTTGAAATATTTTGATAAATATACTATAATGATTAAAAGACACATAAATGAGAAAAGAAAGGTTTCTTTCGAGTTTGAGGAATACATCTAAATTTCAAATTCGTAGAATGAGAAAAATTTAACCATTTCGTTAATCTTTTTATATCATATTGTCATTATACATCTTACAATATCAGGATATTTTATAAGAACTTTTTGGTTCAAAGTTTGAGATTTAAGCGTGCATTGAGTTTGCTAATAAAATTGTCCAAAAAGTTATAAACCTATCGCATGATAGTCAATTCAATTTTAAATCTTTCGATTGTGCCAAATTACTATCAATTTATTAATTTAGTCTTAAACTTTTAAATTATGCCAGTTTAATTCTAAATTGAACTTTTTAAAAAATTGTCAATTTAGTTCTAAATTTTTTAATGACTTGCCAATTTAGTCATTATAAGCCAATTTTGATTGGAAATCGTTGATATTGATGTCGACGACTTGCCACATGACAAAAGAGAAGAAAAGAAAAAAAAAAATAAAGGAAAAAACTTTAAAAAGTGCAAATAATATTCACGTCAATGCTAGTTTTATCATGTGGGATAATTAGCAATTTGCTAGAATTTATTTTAGTGATTTTCGGTCAAAATTAGCGAAAGACTAAATTGATAAGTTATTAAAAAATTTTAGAATTAATCTATCAAATAATCAAATGTATAATTAAAATGTTAGGACTAAATTGACATGTTGTTGAAATATTTAAAATTAAATTGGTACAATTAAAAGATATACAAATGAATTAATTATCCGAGCTTGCTCTCCAAGTATCATCTGAGTCTCACGGAATTTGTCTGAAACCACTCAAAAATCCCGTGAAAATGTTTTATTTATTGGCGACGCCATTAATGTTGAGGTTGGGACACCCTGAGTCTTATAACTCAAGACGGATGACACTTAAAGCCTTATAACTTTAAAATGGTATACTTAAGTGCCAATATCGGTAAAATGGAACACTTAAGTCTTCCACTTGGTAAAAAATCCGGCCAAATGGGACGTGGCAATTTTGCCGGCGAGTTTGGTCCAAAACGGCGTCGTTTTGCACGCTGACGTGGCGGAGAAAATGCAAAAACGACGCCGTTTTGTGTTTGACGTGTAAATAATAATATAAAAAATAATTAAATTAAATTTAAACTTAATTTTATTTAAAATATTCAAAAAATTAAAAAAAATTAAGAAAAATTTAAAAAATTTAAAAAATTAAGAAAATTTAAAAAAAAAAAGGGAGGGAGATCAAACGGGCGGCTGAGGGCTAAGCCCTCGCCGCTGCCGCCTTCCCACCATCGCCGGGAAGGGCCGGCGACGGAGGGGGGAGGGTTGGCTGAGGTCGCCGGCCCCCGGCCGACCGATGGCGAGGGCTGCGAGCCCTTGCCGGATCGCGGCCCTCGCCCAGATCCGGTGAGGGCTTGCGGGCCCTCGCCGCCTCCCCGCCGCCGCCGGGAAGGGCCGGCGACAGAGTGGGGAGGGTCGGCCGGGGTCGCCGGGTCTTGGCCAGGGGCCGGCGAGGGCCGGCGAGCCCTCGCCCGGCCCCGGCCGACCCTCCCCCCCGTCGCCGGCCCTTCCGGCGGCGATGGGAGGCGGGGCGCGGCGAGGGCTCGGCCCTCAACCGCCCGTTCGATCTCGCCACCCCCCCCCTTTTTTTTTAATTTTCTTAATTTTTTTAAAATTTTTAAAATTTTAAATTTTTTTTTAATTTTTTGAATATTTTAAATAAAATTAAGTTTAAATTTAATTTAATTAATTTTTATATTATTATTTACACGTCGACGCGAAACGGCGTCGTTTTTGCATTTTCTCCGTCACGTCAGCGTGCAAAACGACGCCGTTTTGGACCAAACTCGCCGGAAAGTTGCCATGTCAGTCATTTGGTCGGATTTTCGCCGGAGTGACACTTAAATATGCCATTTAACTTCGAAACTGGCACTCAAGTGTACCATTTTGAAGTTATGACACTTAAGTATCCCCCGGTACTAAGTTATGGCACTTGGGCTGTTCTTCTGCCCATTAATGTCATTTGTCTGAAGCCACTCACCACCATCTGGGAGCGGGAAAAGGGCGATCTTTCGATTCCAGGCCGCGGTTGGTTTGCCACAGAAAAGGAAAAGCTCCAATTGGGAAAGCCAAAAATTCGATCTTTCCGGCTCTTATAGCTAGTGCAAGAAGAGAGAGAGAGAGAGAGAGAGAGAGAGAGAGAGAGAATTGGCGAAAACCCGATTCTGCAAATTTTCTGGGAAAATGGGGTGGAAGCACCCGGACGTAAGCTTGGAAGAGATGGTGAAACTGGTGAAGGGGTTCGCGGATATCCTCATCCTCGCATCTGGGTACCAGTCTTCTGGTCTTTTGGCCCACTGGGACCAGCAGAACGTCACCAAAGCCCTTCAGTGGGGCGTCTTCTTCGAACAAGTCCGTATTTTTTTCCTTCTTTTCTTGACGCCCTCGTGTTGGTTTCTTAATCTCTGATGACGAATTGTAATGATCTCGTTTCTGGGTGAAGGAGGCAGTACGTGAATGGTTTGTGCCGGTTTATGCTTGTGGTTCTTGATGTTCCTTTAGTTTGTAAATCTGCTGTCACTCGGTCTCTCTTTAAATTTTGGGTTTATTGTAGCATCAACAAAGCGATAGATGACTCTTTTTAACCCTCCGACCTTTCAATTTGTTTGCTTGAGTTCATAATAGCCACCCTAGTATGAAAATAATCAGTATTCTGGATTAGTCTGTCTTGTTACTTCAAAGTCTGAAGTAGGCCTTAGTTTCTTTTATTTCTAGCGACTGTACCGCGGTTGGTGATGTCGTTGAATCACTTTCAGGTGTTCAAGTCTTTCGGCTGTTCGGAGGACTATGATGAGTCCCTGCAAGAACTTGATAAAGTTCTCTCTGTGATAGCGGTGGACACTTCTTTCCCTCAGGTCATAGGCACTAAATGGTTTTTCCAAGCTGGGAGCTTTCTGATAGTGTTATAATGATTTTTCCTGAAGCTAGTTTCAAATTCTCAGCTTTCTCTCCGAATGTTCAGGGTCTAGTGAAACTATCCTCTGCTACTCTGAGTAGAGCTAGAGACCTCGTGCTCGAGCAGTTGGTCCATAGCTTGCCGTTAAGAGATTCAAGTCTCAGATCACTTCTCTGTTCAACCATTCGGATGGATCTCGATGTCCTTTCACGAGAAGATCCTGATCGCCTCAGCAGATACTTGGACAAGTTGAGCCTGCAGAATACCTCTCATGACTCACTTCACGACAGCGATAGTTCTGAGAAGTTTTCACCAATTAATCACGCTGACATAGCAAATAATGCAACTGAAAAACGTACCAAGCAGAATGGGACGAGCTCTTGCATCCAAGAGCTTCTGAAAAGGCAGTCTGCTATTTCGTGTGTATTGTCTGCAGAGAAAAGCTTGGCTGTTATCTCTAAAGCTGTGGGTAGCAGTCAGCTGACTTGGTGTGACCAAAGCATTGATATGGAGCATCCGATGCACGATACAGCTTCAAGGTGAGTGGCATGTACGTGGTTTTCTTTTTCTTGATAAAGATGTCGGTTGACGTTTATAATTTTAACATGAAGTTTGTTAAAAGCCTTCAGTTGATTCCTTGTTGTCTTTTATAATTGATAGCTTCATTATATACCCTAGCATCAGTGGTAAGAAGAAATCTGAACATTTGATTAAGTTAGCTAGCTTTATTCTGTTGGTTTTTGTGATTGTGTCCGTTTGAGTTGCTGGTTTTGGTATTTTTTATTAATATAAATTGACAATTCCTTGAGCTTAGGACAGTCACATCACCGCATCCTCCATTGCAGAACTTTGTTTTTTCTGGTGGAGCCACCACATCAGGCCAATGTATGAGCCACAGAGTAGCCATTGCATTAGGAACAAGGCGTTCCAACTTATTCTTCCCTATTCAGAGGAAAGATCTCCAAAAAGTTCATTAGTCACACCATGGCCTTGTGGATTTTCATGGGATAGTAAACTTTAGGAATTTGGTGGAGCGTGTCTGTTCTTTCAATTAGATTGCATTATATGGCGGTGCTCGGGTTTTACTATTAAATAATCTTTTACATAGGCACATTGTGTCTAAATGTCTGCAATTCCAACGTAATGAATGCTGAATGCTTTACCTGAAACTGCCTGTTTGCTAGTTTGCAGCACTAACTTAGCTCGGCCGCACATTGAGAAATTTGAATTGTCGTTCAGGAATAAAGATCAATTGGATGAAGTAACAATTTGGTATCACTGGAAAACAAGGAGCCTCGCGTATTTCATTGATAAGAGAACTATCAGATTGGTATCTGGTGCCAGCATGATGTTTGCTGCTTCTCCAATACAGTGGTTGCAAGTCTTTGAACGTATGAATATGTCAGAAGGAAGAAATCTTGGCAGTTTGTCTGACAAAATAGTACGTTTTTCCCTCTCTTCTGGAAGTGGTGTATTATTAGTACCTCAACGTTTATGCTCTCTGCAATATCCACTATTGTCTAATTAGTCCATTTTATGGATCATTCACTTCATGACAAGAGATAATCACTAACGTGAATTTGAGTAGATGGACATGGGAAGCAATAAAGGTAACAAGATAAAATACGGGCTTGTTCTGAAGTGATAGTATTTAATCATTGTTGTTATAAGGTCAATCTGTTGAACCATTTAGATAATATTTTCCTTTTTGACTAATAAATAGATAATTAAATATGAAGGAATGATGGATTAATCCTTAAGTGGAACATACTCTTGAAGCTCTAAATACTAAAATTGCTTCAATGCGGACTCAGACCCTTTTTCCTCCCTTTTCTACTGGCGTTGATTTTCTCTTTCCACTTCTTTGTAGGAACTTCTTTTATTAGGATGCGTTACCAGAAGATGGAGTTTAGTAATTAAACATCTTCAGTCAGTTAATTGGGATTCCTTCACTAGTTCACAGAGATTCTCAGAAGTTTGCAACTTGCTTTCAGGAAGACCTCAAAACTTAATTTTGAAAGAGAGCATGGAGCACTCGAAGGTATGATAATCTTGGAAGATCTTCATGTCAACTACTTATGCTAATAAAATAATTCATGACCTTTGTGAATGCTAGGTTAAGTTATGATATTTTGCAACTGTGTGACTGCCGTTCAACTTTATCATCTTTTGTCATGGGAATTGGATGCATTGACTATGAAAGATATCATCAGTTACATCATCACTATAGGAGCACTTCTTTATAGGCTGTTGACAGCTGCTGCTTCTTCGCTTTGTGGTTAACCATTACTTGAAAGTTGCTGAACTCTATCATCTTATGATATATGACTTGATTGAACTCAATGAAGTTAGTATTAGAGTCTTTGTCACGATTAACTCGATAATAGGAATGATACTTTTTAATGGGTCATCATTCTTTTTTTTTTTTTTTTTGATTTTCCTCTACCCTTCCTCAATCCTATACTTCATCACAAAACACCCCCCCCACAAAAAAAAAAAAAAAACCCCAATAATATCTTAAAAATAAAACAATGCAGCTATTAACCTCCTCATACAAAACAATCTAAAAAACTGGCCTGTTAGCCCTCACGTTCTCATTGAATGACATACAGGGATATAAATGACGTGATTTTGGCACTAGCGAGACAGTGTGATTGTCACATGATGTTCTTACTCAAGTGTAGTTTCAGAAACTAAACTTTTTACCTCCATTGAAGTTGGGGTTGCTTAGTGTTGCTTTAATGTAAGCAGGAAAGCAGCATCCTTGATTATCTTATGAAATTATTGGATGGTCAAGTTCATCTGCTGTGGATGGTACCACCTGCTCTTTTAGCAGTTGCAGTTCCTTCCTGGTAATCTGAACATCTCTGATTTATTATTGTCTTTGATTTTATCAGAAAAATGTACACACTTTGCAATCTGAAAGATGAACTGATGATCTTTGTATATATGGAGCTTCACTAGCTAAAATGTTTTTCGTAAGTCAAGGCTCCCCTTTAGTGCGGTTCAAAATGCCTGTTACTCTGGCAGGTCACTTCTATTCAGATTTTATGTGAGCCAGATTGAGATTCAGCTTAAAGAAGATTCTCCGATAGTAAGGTTTGTAATTCAAGCTTCATTTATTTCCCCGGTCATTATTCTTGCTTCCAAGCCAGGAAAAACATAACTTTATGACTTAGTGGAGATGAAACTGTTGATCTTAACACAGTGCATGGCCTTTCCCTTGTAGATGTTGTAGTTGCTTTCAAGAAAGGAAGGAGCACAAGGATTGTGAGTATATGCAGCATCTCTTCTTACTTCCTTGTCCATGCAGTTAATTATTTGCTTGTATACATGATTTTGGAGAGTGCAATATTTCTTCCAGTGCGTTATATATTCGAGAGAGCCAGTTGAACCCATGTGCTCCTCATCATATGGGGTTCCTTTTGCAAAGCCTAAGTATAGTTTCCTAATGTCATACAATGCATGCAATGTATCTCACATGTATAGTGTCCCTTTAGGTCCTCCAAATTTAACCAAAGATTCTGTTCTCTGCAGAGCTGGCTGTTTGCATGAAGTGTTAATCATTAAAAAAAAATAGAGTTATTGTGACTTTGAACCAAATTCATGCTTCATTTCTAGGTGAACTAGCAGAGAGGATATGGTGTCTTCATATCTTTCACATCCGTGGGCCTCAGTTGTGGCTTAGTGGCAATGATGAATGGGGTTAGTGCTAAGTGAAAGCTTCTGTCCTCCAAGTGTAGCTGCCCTGACCAGTTGAGTGTGTTAGCAGTCTTCATACAAGGAAAGTTTCACCTACAAATAGCTTTTCAAGTGCTCCTTCCGAAGATTTTGGCTGATAAGTCAGTTGGCCACAAGCATTTTGACACTCAGGTAATTTCTGAAATCGCCTGTAGAAGGATATGATAAGTAGACTTCTATCTTCGATTCTCGAAATCTTTAGTCCATAAATTTCAAGAATTGCGATATATGGACTTTTAAGATATTTCTCATATTGAAATTTCTATCTTGCTTTTCTGATCTACAGCTTTTGCAATTTCTTGTTTGTGGTACAAATATCCGGTTCTAGATGTGCACTCATGTCAGCTTGGGTGGATAATGATATTTGAATATTGAGTTCCAAATTCTACTTTCAGCTCTGAACTTTCATTTAAGTCCTCAAACTACTATCCATCAGGAGGCAACGGACCGATGGGCTTTATGAATTTCTTGGCTCTGACCTGGGTTTGAGTCACAGAGAGCTAACCTTATGACCTGATCTCGAGTTGCAGAGAGATAACCATTTGAAGCCTGATGGTCAATGCAACACCACCTCAAGACCATCTTTTTCTGCCTGTTAAAAAGGTTGTCCACAGCTTTCCTAGTAGTAGCTTATTTGGTTCCAGTGACCAAGGTCGATGTATGAGAGGGAGGTCATCTTGAGTATGTAATAGTGCTACATTCGTTGGTGACTCGATGAAAGGTTGCCAGATCCTGCTGTATTCAACCAGTTCTGATTCGGGTATGTATAAAATGTAGTCATGCCAGCATGTTGTCATTATGATATATTTGAAAGGGTGGAATTCTTTGCAATGTTCTACCACCTGCATGATGCCATGATGTCATGTTGCATAATCTCTTTCTGTAGAGCTAGCTAAACAGCCGGTGCTATGCACGAAGGAATTGGTAGATTCACTAATTACAATGTTTAATATGCATAGACAAGAAAATCCTGTCAACCATTGTGGAATTCTTGTTGAAGCGGATGATGGGAAGGCAGATGCAGGGCGGATGATGTCAGAGCGGACTCTCCATAATTACACAGACAAGATCGTTAGCATTCCAAGATCTACTGTTGAACTGATTTCAATCCCAAGAACTCAGATTGATTATTAGCATCGGCTCGATCCGATATATTTTTTCGAATTATTTGACAGGTTTTTTGCAGGGGACGAACTAATGACATGGGTCCTGGCTCATGAGGCAAGCGAGCAAGGACGTGGGATCGGACATGGGGATCTTGAATCGAGCATTAGGCACTCGACTCCTGTAGTTGGGATCTCAAGTTAGGCGACGAGTTCAATTGTTGCTCATGAAAATATTTTCCGTTGATACATTTTCTTGGTGATGCCAAACGAGGCAAAACAGGAGGAAGATTTTCTACTAGTTTTATCTACGAAAAAAACGTATAGATTTTAAGATGGAATGATAAATTATAATTAGAATTTATATTAATTATAACTAAACTTATTTATATTCTATTTTGCAACGATAACACCAATTATAATTATTTTGATATAATTGACTAATTAGCATAGTATTAGTTGCTTACTAGGTATGATGATCTAAATATTCACAGTTAAACATTATATAATCCATAATTATCTTAATTACTAATCATATCTAAGAATGCTCAAATTGGTACGTACTAATATCTTCAATAAAATTATTAGTTGTTTAATAAAGAATATATATATTGATATAATTACATACTATATGATTAAAGTTAAATCATAAATTAACTATTGAATAACAGACAGAGATCTATATATAAAATTTTCATATCTTGATAATATATTTGGTGCATTACACTCACGATTAGCTTAAAGTGATAATTTCTACAGTCTAATTTTTATTTTAATATAATCACTTTTTATGCGCTTAACTTGTGATTAAATAAACTATTACCATAAACACATATTTGTTATAGTAAACTATGATTATATGAGAGCATTAAACTCATGAATCGTGATTAACTACTAAAGTGATAATTATCATACTCTATCTGACTCTATATTGTACGAGGGTTTTGGAAATTTTGATGCTGTCCTCCCCGTCATATATGTTCTTCACAAAATCAAATAGCGTAATATATACATTACTTAAACCTTACAGCATAATGATTATTACATTATAATGTTATGGGAAAATCTTAAATAGGAACCTAAAGTACCCTCATTTTTTCAAAAAAGGACTTGAAGTACAGTTTATCTCAAATAAGGACCCAGATTAATCATTTAGTTGCAAAAAAGGACTTGACTCACCGGCCGGCAAACAAATGTATCTCCACTGCATATTCCCATGGTCTGATGAGGTGTATTTTTGTCCAAAAAATACTCTTTTTTCATTTCCCTTTTTCCATGTTCATCTTCTTCTTGATCCCACCTATGGTTGTCCCTGTTCATCATCTTCTTCATCAACGATGACGATAGGCATTGCCAAGATCAAGAACACCAAAATTAGGGAAGGGCCGGCGAGAGCTCCACGACCCTCGCCAGATTGGTGAGGGTTGGCCTAGCTTGGAGCTAGTGAGCGCTTGTAAGCCAACCTTTGCCAGATCCGGCAAAGGTGGTTTCGCTCGCAGCCGACGAGGGTCATCGAGCCCTCGCTGGCTGCGGGCAAGGGTTTGTAGGCCCTCATTGGCCCTTTCCAATGGCCGGCGAGGTCAACGAGGCCTCCCTAGCCATGGGTGAGGCTGACCAGCGAGGGTTGGTGAGCCCTCGCTTGTCGCGGGCAAGGCCACCCTTGCCACCCTCACTTACGGCCAATGAGGGGCGACCTTGTTGATGGCCGTGAGGGGCGGCCTTCCTTGTCGCTCCACTGACAACCTCGACTTCTAACAGCACTACGATTGAGATGCCCACGCCGCCTTCTTCGTCCCTTCCTCCCACCACCGCTCCCAAATTGACGACTTCTCCAACTGCCCCTCTACCCTCAAGCACCTCCTTATAGGGCCTCGATTTGGATGGCCCTCACCAACCGCAAGCAAGGCCACCCTCGCCAAATCTAGTGAGGGTCGACCTGCAAACTCTCACTCGCGACCAACGAGGGCTCCACGGCCCTTGCCCGCCATTGGCGATGGGTGTCAAGCCCTCACCTGTGGTGAGGCCAACCCTAATCTGGCGAGGGTGGCCTCACTGGCCCTTACTGATAGTCGGCGAGGATTATCGAGCCCTCGCCAGCCCTTTCCCAATTCTAGTATCTTCAACATTGACGGGGAAAATGATGAATAGGGACAACCATTGGGGATTAAGAAAGAAGATGAATAGGGGGAAACGAAAACGAAAAAGCTTCAACATTGACGGGGAAAATGATGAACAGGGACAACCATGGGGATCAAGAAGAAGATGAATAAGGGAAAAGGAAAACGAAAATAGAATATATTTTGGACAAAAATACCCCTGACCAATTGAAATACACATCGAAGATGCATCTGTTTGTCAACCGACAAATTAGGTCCTTCTTTGAGACTAATTGACTAATTTAAGTCATTATTTGAGACATACTTCACTTCAAGTCCTCTTTTGAAAAAATGAAGGCATTTTGGGTCATTATTTAAGATTTTCCCTAATCTTATTTCATTAATGCGATAAAATGGGCTCCTAGAGAATTTAAGTGCTCCTAGCGTACATACAGAACGTCTGTCATCGAAGAACAAATAAAGGAGTTCATAACACGCTGCTTCATCATTGATTTGGTGCATGGCCCTATGGTGCTCGAGGAGCATAAATGGTTTACTTCTAGTTCCAATCGATGTCCATATCAACTTGAAAATGTATGCAAGAAATTGAGATGCAAAAGGAAATATAGAAGACAAAATTACAGGGCAATAAAGAAGGTTGACCTCGGATCACACGCTTGATCTTATAGAACCTACACCCTTAGACATCATTTCGCAACATTATTCATTAAGGAACAGCATGTAAAGTGTACCGCCCCATTCTCTCCTTATTTCTTGGTCTTGTCAAGAACTTCAATGTACCTCTTTGGAATTCCGTACTGTTCGATCAGATGCCTCGCCAGATCATCAATTACACCACCTTGGACCAAAACCTCGTACCCCTTTTTACCTGAGATGTCAACCACATCCAACTTAGATAAAGATGAAATTGTACGGTTCTAAGGTGACCTTAAACATCTGAGCAATGCAAATAGGGTCACCTGCAGGATGATATCAAGTCCAAATCCAAAGCCTAATGTTTTCTGAATCAAATATGCCACTATTTCATCTGCTCCTAGGTTGATTCCATCAACACGAGACAGCTCAAGGCAAGGGCATACAAGTCTTAGTGCTAACAAATAACTTTCTTTCCGCCTCGCCAAATTACAGTAGTTTTGCTTCTCTTAGGGTATAGATTTTCTTTATTTCCTCATTGAGACGAGCTGCACGTGAGAGCATAATGCAACCGGCAGCTTTCACACACCGTGACACGGCTTTCAATTTTTTTCCAAATGGAAGTTAAGTAGTATATTGAACTCCTACTTCCTATTGCTAGGATAAGCTCAGCCAAGCCAATCCCACATGTAAGATTATAATTTCTGCAGTGGAAAGCAAAACTGGTCATCAAAGTCCTACCGACCCACAGAGGTAGAATATGACAGTAGAAACTGCTTACTTATACAAGAGAGTACCCAAGAGTAGCATACCTGGTAGTTCAGTCACTGTAGTGCTGCAGGCAAATTTCTTCTGCAGTTCCGATGCCAAAGCTTCTGGATCCACTAAAAATGTTTCCAAACCAGATAGTCTTGTAACCTTTTTGTTACCCTGCCTTCGTTCTGTCATTATCTGAATAGCTTTCAAGGCACCTTTACGAACAACTGAATCGCTTCCTCTGGTAATCACATGATGTGGTTGCATGCGGCTAATGAATGTTGATCCCAGGTCTTTCTTATGAATTTCTGTCGGGTACATTGTTCCTTTCTTTATGGCTCCTTTAAACAGTGCATCGCATAGTGTAGCATCCAAAACCACAGTGGACTTGTTTGTTGGCTTAACCAGATTTTCTTGCTCAACATATCTAAATACAATATCAGTTGCTTCTGAAGCTGTAAAGAGTTTTCCCCTATCAGCTCCTACAGAAGTGAAAATGGCATTGACATGCACACTTGGTTTGTAGACCTCCATCACATTTAGAGTTTTGTTTGACTGACTTTCCTTTGCAGCATGCTCACCACCTTGGTCACTTTTCTCCACAGGCCTTTTTTCCGGTCTGAATGCTGAGTAATCAGGGTGATTTCGGTTAACTCCCATTAATACTACCTCCTTCTTATGTTTATCTTCTTTTACAGAAACCTGTCCAAAGAACTAGAGAAGGTCATACATAAATAATCATATGGGCATACATTTATTGGTGCTAAGGCCAAAGAAGAGCCTCATTTGTCCTCTCCAAAAATGAGTAATCCAAAATACTACAAAAGAACAGACCTTTTTGCAATAAGTTCACATGTATTCCCTGACTGAACTGCTATCGGAGCAATAAATGTGAAGGATGATAGATATTGCTAAAAGCCATGTAAATTCAAGATATACTACCACGCATGTTGGAATCATAGAGCTTTAGCACTAGAACAAACTTAACGCTCATTAAGATTACAGGCATACACACCAGTCCGGCAGTTGATTTCGCCTGCAACCACTTAGATAATTTCTTGTATGAAGACTTCTTGATATCAAGAGTAACACCTTGAAGGATGATAGATATTGCTAAAAGCCATGTAAATTCAAGATATACTACCACGCATGTTGGAATCATAGAGCTTTAGCACTAGAACAAACTTAACGCTCATTAAGATTACAGGTATACACACCAGTCCGGCAGTTGATTTCGCCTGCAACCACTTAGATAATTTCTTGTATGAAGACTTCTTGATATCAAGAGTAACACCTTGAGGCCTACAAGGCAATACATGGTTTGACCTGCAGCAATCATATGAAAAGAATGTAAAACACGACCCAAGTAAATTACATACAGTGAAATGTCAAAATAATTTGGCATGTGAGTTGACATGGGTATGGCAAAGAGCAGATGATCATAAAGTTTTGCTAAAGCAAGGATGATGAGTACGGGAAATCAAGATATTATAACATCATAAGCATCTTAGGCTTTCAGTTAAGCCAGCTTTCTAATTTTCTTGGATATGATCCTCTTTCACCATTACAACTCCTAATTCGCATGTTGCCTGAAAGGGACCAATCTCCCTTTTACTCAACTGACTGTCAAACAGCATTGAGAGAGACATACTCTGTTACCCATAGAAATCCTCTATCCTTTTCATTTTCAAGCATAAAATGTAATTCAGCCAAATTAGGCTAGAACATAGAAATCAACTATAAAAAAGCAAGATGATTCTGCTTGGAAATAAACTAGGACCTAAAAAGTTATGAATCCAATCTACACTTAGCTAAATGTCTCACAGAATTGCAAGAGAAGCGATGTTGCAGTACTCTCAACCACAAGACATACTAGTTGATGTTTCCCACAACAGGATATGATGATATTATGCAGGTTGCTGATTGCTATGCACAATTTACTACCAGGTGAATATTCTACCCATAGCAACTCCATTCACATAAACTAGTACAGAGTCTACTCTGCTTCTGTGGAGCAAAACAACAAAGATCATACTCTAGAAATATGCAAACAAATAAGGCGACTATTAGACAGCAGAACAGAGCCCAGTCAGAAACGCACAGCATGGTACCTAACAAATCCATACATATGGATCAACATAAGGCATGGACCCACAAGTGACTTTCACTGCATTTTCTCTCGCTCTAAAACTCACACAGTTTGGTCACAAGGTGCATATGTGACCCAAACAGGTTTAAAAGGCATCTAATCACAGCCAAACCAAGATCCAGTAGATTCTTGTCCATAGGGCTGAGGACTTTAGGATTGTTTACCATAATGTGCTTCCAGGCATAGGAAGGTCTTTGTCCTTGATGGTTGTATACAGGGCTTGCAAGAGGCATTTGTCAAGAAGTGCATCTACATCCGCAGATGTGAAATAATGCTGGTCTTCAACATTTGATCCCTCAGCAGAAACATCGTCTGCAACCGTCAGAGTACCAATATCTGCAACTATTTTATCTGAACTTTCATTACGACCATCCATCTCTCTCATCTGAATAGAGTCGGGATTCATTTCATCAACAGACTCAGTCACGTCTTCATCTTCAGCACCATCCCCTTGATCATTTGAAACCTCACTTGGACCTTCACAAGCAACTGACTCCTGGCGAGATGATAAGAAAGCAGGGTCTTCAAAAACCATATCCTCTAAGAAACCAGCGTTTGGAGCAAACCGGCCCTCAGCAGACTCCCTAATTATGTTCCAGACAAAAAAATAAATTAAACTGAAAATTTTATACCTCAATTAAGCCCTATATTAGGTTTTGGAAATGCTTACCAAAGTATGTCACGATAGTGATGGGTTATTCTCAAAGCCTTTCCACGTAAACCAGCTTTCAAGGCTTCACTACTGCTCATTGTGGTAGTTCCCACCTGCGTTTAAGTGTGGATTGGTACATAACAGAAAGAGAATAACATAACAACAAGGAAACGAAAGGTCGTGAGAAAATCTAAAGAGACACTTACAGCTATCGGAGCAGGATTACCAGGGACTTTAACTGCCCATATCTCCCCCGCCGCAAATGATGGTAGACCTTCAGGAGGCACACTAATTCCAGGAAACATCAAATCTGCTCCACCAATGATAAAGCGTGAAACTTCGCCTCCCTTGAGTAGGAAAGCAGGCACAAGTTCAGGGACTCTCCAAAGAGCATAGACTGCAGAAATAAAAGCAGAATCATCAAGTCATGCAAAAATTTCTAGGATACATTACAAAATGCAATGATAAACAACAGGTCAAGCCAAGATGATCTCATGTTCCACTAGGTGTACTAATTTTTTATGCTTTCTGCTCCTTTCTTTTCCTTCTTTCCTCTTTTGAGGTTCTAAATTTTCACAGCTTCTAAGCAAAGAAAAATCTTAAAGCAAGCACCCATGCATGGGTTCTGGGGAAGAGAGGGACCACTTTGGATCTAATGTCTGCAGCCTTGCACTAGGAGTAAGAATATGAGCCATGGCATCATCAAAGAAAACCAAAAACCACCTCCACATAAGAAGAAATCTTTCACCACCAATAGTTGAATAGCCTAAAAGAATCCAGATAACATTAACTAGTGCTTCATTGACTTGAATTAAAACAAACATCATAAACAATCACGGATCAATATGTGGCTCTTCAAAGTGGAGGTTGAGCAAAAATAATGGCCCAAACAATTATGCAATCTTTTCATGAAGAGGGTGCTGTTAGTAATGAAGCCTTCAATGCTGAGCACTAATTTTAGCGGGGTACATAATCGTAAATTTGAAAGAATACGAAGCTTATGCCTCGCAATAGAAAAAAAAGAAAAAAAGTTGGGGACATATAAAGTCATACCTGAGGGAAATATTTCTGAGCCTCTTCCATCAATGTCGAAGAACATGGGAAATTCACCTTCCACACTGTACACATGCACTCGGTTTTGGAGCTTTGCAACCATCATCTCTGCCTAGAATAAACATGCCAGAGGGCGTATAGTGTACACTCGATTAGTGCACTATCACAGTGATGGAAATTATCTTTATCAGTGATGTCAAGGAAAGTTGCACTTGTGAATATAATTTAGTCATCTCTCGGAGAATGGTCGGTGAAAGCAACATGATCTCTGTGGAAGCAGCAAGCTCTCTTTCGAACAAACAAATGTCATGTGCTACAAGGTAAAAGTCAAATGGGATGCTCAGAATTAGGAAGCTATATCTTCCCTTCGTATCATATATTCAACTGAAAACAAGAAAAAGAAGAATCTAATCGAAGGCATTCACTCCAGAGCAGCAGCTCGCGCACTCTTAGCCAAAACAATGAAGTGCCTATACTTTTCAATTGCTTGTAAACTTCCCAAATCATCCATTTTCTTTCTTCACCTTGGGATGTCAAAACGCCCTTTGATTGAACAAGCAAGTAGGACGATTTCATCCATCACACACGCAGTTCGCACGTAAAAATCCAGTCTTTCCACAACACCGACACATCTCCACCGGTCCAGCATCGAGCGAAAGCATCCTCGCGAGTTCAGTCCAGCAACACAGGCAAGCACTCGGGGGGCGACCCGACCCGATATCGCGATCGAAATACGCCGCTGCAATACAGCAACGCGAATCGGGACCGACCCGGAAAACGGGAACTCCCCACCGAATAAAGCAGGATCGCCTCCGCCGGAAGAGACGGAATCCGAAACGACGTCGCCGGAACCCAATGGGGCCAAAAAAAGAAGAAGAAGAAAGGAGCTTACTTTAGGGGGGAGGAGGGCGTCGAGATCGGAGTCGGAGCATCGGGGGAACTTGTCCCGGACGGCCCGCCGGAGCTTCTTCTTGTCGGCGCCGGACAGCCGCTGCTGCGTCTTGGCTTCGACCGCCTTCTTGAACATCTTCCTTCCTTCCTTCTTCTCCTTCGATGAAATCTTTTCCTTCTTCTTCTCCTTCGATGAAATCTCGCAGACAGAACACCACAGAACAGCGACGCAGCTGCGGCTTCCAGAAAAGCCCTGGTCGTTTCCTGCGCGCAGGAACTATGGCGGCGACAGGCCGAGCCGCGACGACACCGTTGTCGGGAAGACCTTGCTTTTTCCTTTTCTTCATTTTCTTTTTCCTTTTTTAACAAAAAAGAAACTAAAAATAAAGAATTAATACAATGAAAAATCCAAAACTGATATCCCATATATTATTTTTTAGACTACAAAAAATTCCAAACCTATGTGTGCGATAAATTTTCCCAAAACTAACTTTTTTACAACCAAAAACCCTAAACTAATTTATTTGTGACAAATATATTTTACATTTTTTTTTGTTAAATTAGACTATTATAACGAAAAGTCACAAAACTTATACATAAGTGACAAATGAAAGGTAAAACCTTAAATTGATACACATGTCAACTATCATATGTTATTCAAATCGACGATTTGATTTAAAATTTAACAAAAACTAACGAAAGGTAAATTTGTCACGAGTTTATCAATTTTGGGGTTTTTTGTGATCAACATATTGATTTTAGGTAAATTTATCACATGTATATCGATATGAAGTTTTTTATAATATTAACTTTAAAAAAAAAAGATATCAAATTTTATTAAAAAAATTCATAACCAATACAGAAATTGAAATTTGGGCTTGTGAATTTTGTTGGGTCAAGCAAACATAATTATCTTATGACATGACCATTAATGTCATCTAAATAATATGATACTATCAAATCGAAAATATTAACAAGTTTTCATGACCATGAGCATTCAAATGTAATTAGGTTAATTATTGATGAATAAGTTGATGTAGGTGATTTTGTATTATATCTCTCGATTGTATAAGAAATCAGCATTCTCGTAAATAATGAAATTATTCTATTATCCAATTTGGGACGTCTAATTATCTTTGGCCGGTACGATTCCATCTTCTAAATGGTTACATCCACCTCCATTTACACTAAAAGGCAAAATTGTCATTTATCCTTCAATTGTAGTTTAAAGTGATGGCCCGACTACTTTTTTCTATTTATGATAGTCACCATAATTAATCATTTCACATGTTTTTTTAGTGTATTAAGGAAAAGTGCATTCTCTGATATTCTTATAACATCTTACACACTCCATGTAAAATCATTTTTTTAGTAGTATGGAAAAGAAATATTTTTTAATATAGTATAAAATTGAAAAGTCTTTTTTTTTTTTACCATTAATCGTGAGGAAAATTATAAATAAGGGTTTGAAGTATTATCATTTTCTAAAATAAGAGTATGAAGTAAATGTTATTTCAAATAAGAGCCTTATTTTCTCTTAGATATAGGAGAGGGTTGTCGCCCTTTCCTCACTTTTGGCAAGCCCTCCCCTTTGGTCGGGGTTGCAGGCCCTCGCCTAGGTGCTAGCCACCTCACCAGCCTTCACCACCCTTCCTACCCATGTTTTCCCTTTTTAAGTTTTATTTTTTTAAATTTTAAATCTAATTTAATTTAAATTTAACTTGTATTTGGATGAAAATATCTCTGATTGGCCGAAAATTTTTACTGGCTGGTGAGATTAAGCTTTTATTTGAAAGAGCCATAACTACTTTAAGCCATTTTTTGGGACTAATGATGCTACTTCATACTTTTCTTTGAAATAAGATTTACTTTAGACCCTTATTTGAAAGAATAAGAGCACTTTGAGTCTTATTTTGGAATTTTTCCTTAATCTTGTAACAACTTATCTATTTTTTGTCCCTCTTATCTCAAAAGCTCATTTTTTGTAAACTTTTTATTAATTTCATTTGTTTATAATATATATCAAGTCTCTTGATTTACTTTCTTCTTTATTATACTAGCAAGATACTTTTATACATAGCATGTAAGATATATAAAAATATATAAGAATACACTAAATATATTATGCACAATGAGATATTTTGATATATATTTTTATAAACAGTACATAGATGATATTTATCTTTGTCAATCCAAAATAATGATATTTCACTAGCATTCCCAAAAAAAAAAAAAAAATTTCTTGCTTTATGCAATGTTTTGATTTAATTAAATTTAATCCACTTAACAATTTATCGATTGATATAATCAAAAAGATGGAACAGAGCTAGACTTCTGGAATTTTCTCTTTTCGACAAAACAAATTTTTATGGAAGTAATTATAATAAAAAAAATTTAGTGCTTTTAATATATATGGAAAATCTACAATAAACAAAAGCTAAACATATGGAATTCTTAATCATAGTAAGTAGATCTTATATAGATATAGACAAACTAAACAAAAAAAAAAAGAGTAAGTAAATAATCCAAATTGCAATTGAATAATAGAGGACAATTTTTTTTTTCGTAAAATTGGGTGGATTTAGGGTGCGTCTGGTAACGTTTCTGTTCAAAAATTGTTATAGGGAACTATTTATGTTCCGGGGAACAATTTTTGAACAAAGAACACGTTTGGTAACTATACAAAATTTCTATTTCCGGAATAGAAAAAAAATGAAAAACACGTTTGAATTTTTTTGTTTCTTTTAATTTTTTAATATTTTTATTTTTATTTTTTATTTTTATTTTTCTCTTTGGCCGGTCGCTGGCCACCGCCGTGGTCGGCGACTGGCTGTGCGACGTTCGGCGAGCTCACCGAAGCCTCGCTAAGTTAGGGCAAGGCCTGTCGAGCTCGCCAAAGGCCAGCCTAGCCTCGGCGAGCCTCGCCAGGCCACCGGCGAGGCTTGGCCTCGCCCCAGCCCTCGCGTCGGCTGGGGAGGCGGAGCCTCGCCATGGCCGCGTGAGGCTCGGCCTCGCTTGGGTTGAGGCGAAATCAACATCGCTGGATTTGGGCGAGCTCGAGCTCGCCCAGCCAAGGCGAGCTCGAGCCTTGCCGAGGGCCGGCAACCCTTCGGCGAGGTCGCCGACGCTTGACGGCTAGTCGCCGGCCATGGCTGAGGCCGGCGACCGGCCAAAGAAAAAAGAAAAAGAAAAAGGAGAAAAAAAAGAAATAAGTTTTGTGTTTTTGTTCTTTTGTTTCTTCAAAAAGTGTTCCTGGGAACAAGAAAAAATGTAATTTTTGTTTCTTGTTTTTGTTCCCGGGAACCAAAAAAATAGATTTTGAACAAAAGCGTAAACAAACGCGTTTATTTTCTTTTTTTGTTCCCCGGAACAAAAGAACAGAAATTGTGTTTCGAGGAAAAAAAAAACACAAACTAATGCACCCTTAGTCATTAAAAGGGTAGGTGGAAATAGCATCGCGCTTCTTTCCTCTCTCTTTCCTTTTGTTATCGTGAAAGTTCTCGTGCGCAACTCAATCCACTCTCCCGATAAAAAAAGGAAGAAAAAAAGAAAAATGAAGATGACCTAGTTTATAGGTGAATATGCATGCACCTGCGTCAACCCGCACTTCTACAAAAGTTGATTCCCTTTCCTCCTTCGATTTTCATCCATCGGGTTATCTTATAAAGGAATTATGAGATATGCAAGCGAAAGAGGGGGCCTCCTCGAACCCCGCGTGGAATGATGCTTATTCTAAAGGCACTAGACATTAGGACAATGATAGCTTATACGTTGCCTAACCCAGTGACCAACAAAATAGATCTCCTAAGATTTGTGATTTTTTTTTTGTTGGGGAAGTACCAAAAAAATCTGAAAAAATTCCTAATAAGGACCTGAAGTTCACTTATTTTCTCAAATAAGTGTCTGAAGTAAATTTTATTTCAAATAAGGGTCTGAAGTGAACATTATTTTAAATAGGAGCCTTAAGTGACTATATCGCTTTCAAATAAGGGTCTCAACTCGCTATTTGACGATGGCGATTTTGTCTTTTAAATTTTTTCATTTTTCCATAAAAAACTATTTTTTTTTTTAAAGAATAGAGACGGGAGGGAGGGCTCCCTCTCGCTTGTGGCCGCTGCCCCATCACCGGTGGGGTGGCGGCAATGGCCGGCGGGATCGCCTTCCTGCTGGCGATGGGGCGGCGGCCACCCCTCTCGCATGTTTTTTTTTTTTTTTTTTAAGTAAGATTTTTTATTTTTAATCTAATTTTTTCAGACACAAAAATCTTTTTTAATCTAAATTTAAATTGTGTTTTTATGAAAAAACCTCTGGTCGATCGAAATTTTTGTTGATAGGTGAGCCGATGAGGTTATGCCTTTATTTGAAATAAATATAACCACTTCAAGTCATTCTTTAAAATTAATATGACCACTTTAGGCCCTAATTTGAAGTAAGGTTAATTTCAGACTCTTATTTGAGAAAATGAGCGCATTTCGGGTCATTATTTGGAATTTTCCCAAAAAATTCTAAACGTTTTGCATTTGTGCCAATTTAATTCATAATTTTTTTTTTCACAATTTGTCAAATGAACTCGTCTAGTCAATTTTGGTTGAGAATTGCTGATGTGGATGTCATCCATCTTATGGCCTAGCCTCCATAAGCCTTAGTCCTAAATGGCGGGACTTGGAAACTAATATTGGGATTTCCGTGTCCAAGCGTAGAGTTTTGGGTCTAAGCGTCAACACCTAGTCATATTCTAGATTTTTTTTTTTTGATTTTTCGAAGAGGAAATTATTTTCCTGAATTTAAGTATAAATCTTCCATTGACTCGTTTTTCCGTGTGAACCAAATGCCGAAAAAAAAAATTATCTCCCAAAAAAATATATTTTGCAAAACAAAGGAAGCCTTCCTAAGCTTTCTCTTCATCATTTCACAGCCGATCCCCAACACCAAGCCCTCTCTTCAGCTCTATCCCATGAAAACCCACAACCCCTGCCACAAGATCTCTTCTCAAGCTTGAAAACAAAGATCGAATCTCAGCTTGGCGAAGCCTCCAAAGCAGCAGAAAGCCCTTTGCTTTCTACGGAAAACTCCGAAAATTCCTACGCATTCTGACAGCTTAAGAGGAATCGCCCGGAATATTCCCTCACACTTGGATATGACTGTAAATGCAATCATAGATCTCGATTACCACTAGGAAGCGTGGAAAAACCGAGACCGGAAGTCAAAAGCGAAAACGAAATCCATTAATCTAGACGAGGTACTAACCAGCGGAGCAGGGAAGGCAATCGAGAGAGGGAGCGACGAGGCCAAAGGCGACTGGAAACAAGAGTGAGAGAGGGAGCAATGAGGCCGTGTTTGCATGCAAGGAGGTGACCAAGAGTGAGATGATGTGAGAGGATTAAGAATTAGGGTTTGATTTTGAAAACATAGAAATTACAAATACATATGTATTGGTCTGGTTTGGATAGTTCAGTTGAGCCGTTTTACATTGACAACCAGAAACCGGACCGGTACTTGCTGATTCCAATTAATTGAGGAGACTCTTCCATAGAATTGGACCGGTACTGCTCTTCCCTTAGTATGTTTGACTCAAGTGGTCCTTCCTTAAGGAGACTGTTCACATGTTAGATGTCCTAGATTCTAAGGTTAGTTTGATTATGAATTGCCTCATATCATCATCCTAGCAAGTTTTGTGAAATTGTGAGCTCATGAAGAAATTCTTTCCAAGCAAGGGAATACGTCAAAGAGACACTCATTCACCATACATCTTTGTGTTTTACATAGAAATGTTATCTCACTTCATTAACGATGCAGTAAATTCAAAATGATGGAAACCTTTTTGCTTTCGGAGAAGTGGACCACAAATTTCTCATCTAATGTTTGGGAATGATCCCCTGTTAATGGCAGAGGTTTCGAGAGATCAAATGAATGTCATAATGGAATATTTATGTAACTTTTGCCATAAATCAGGGCAGATCGTGAGCAAGGCTAAAACTAAAATTTTCTATTCAAAGAATATGTCTCTGGGGCTTGAAACATAATTTAAGCGAGATTTTTGGTTTTGTTGTATGTGCGAAGCTAGGCATATATCTAGGAGGGCCTTTGACTTGATTCATGGAAGAATTTTTTCAGGGCATTTTCAATCTGTATCAGAGAGGATGAGTAAAAAGTAGAGGTCTGCAACCAAATTAGTTCTATCCCGAAACCTGACTGAATCGCTCAAAAAAAGAATTGGTTCTTGCACGATGCCTTCGCAGCCGAGGGTGAGGCACCTCACCTAGAGTGGGCAAGGGTTTTGTAGCCAGTGAGGGTCGCCAGTGACACTGGGGACCCTCGCCAAACCTAAAGCAAAAAAGTATTATAAAAACAAAAACAAAAAATTCAAAAAATTTCAAAAATAATTAAAATATTTCAGACGTTTAGCTAGAAGTGGCACTTAAGTGAGCGATTTCACTTTGGTGTGATACTCAAGTGAGCGAAAGAAAAGGTTTTGACACTTAAGTGAGCGTTGCACGAATGTTTTGATACTCCTAATATTCTTCTTCTGATAAATGAGGAATGGAATTTTATAATTTATGTTTTATGTTATGTGTTTGAACTTTTTATCGTTTAAAATTATACGCGACTACGTATTCATCTTACGGATTGTTGTTTTTGGTAAATTAGGAATTATATTGTTCATCTTTTACTTTGAATCATTTCGTTAGTCATAGCCTTATATGATTTTGCTGTAAAAAAATGAATAAAAAAAGGAATAGAAAAATAAAACAAGTTCTCCAGTAGACCCTCAAATTGGACTAAAACCACATGGTGGGTTCCAAAACTGGTTCTAGGCAAATAGGGTAGGTTTGAGGGTCTAAAAATTGAGAACCAATTATAATAAAGTAAGTTCCAAGTTCCAACTTTGAAATTGATCAGCCCTAGTAAAAGGCTTAGTGGATGGAAATCTGAAATCTTGTCAATGACAAGTCAAATTACTTTATACTGCAATAATGTCTATCCCTATCTATCAAATGCAATGGACTAAAGTTCCAACTCAAAAGTTTGTTGAGAGATTGAAAAGATTTGTCATGCTTTCATGTGGGGGAGACACAAGTGATAAATGTCGAATTTATCTCCTGAATTGGGAGCCTATTTGCGAGCCTAAGAAATGTGGTGGTTTTGGTTTTAAATCTCTTGAATTGACTAATAAATGATTTATAATAAAGCTAGCTTGGGGCCTTAAGACTCGACCTAATAATCTTTTAGCACAAATTCTGACTACTAAATATTATTTGTAGAGAATTGATTTTCACGCTAAATTTGATGATTGCATCTTATGGAAGGCGATTGGAATGTATGGGCCAACCTTATTGGATTGAGCTTTATGGAGTTTGGGAAATAACATGTTAGGTTTTGAAAAGATGGATACCGGGTTAGGAGCTACTTTATAATATTGTTAGTACCCAAGTATCTCATGCTGAGATGGATATAAAAGTTTGTAATTATGTGCTGAATGGAAAATGTAATTTTCAGATATTTGGGGAGTTATACAAGTAGATATAATCTTTTGCATTAGAGTTGTCAAACCTCCTTGAGCCTCTCATGGGACGATACTCTTACGTGGGAGGGTAGTGGAAGTGGGTCTTTCTTTGTTAAGTCAACATACGAGGTAATCAATGGGGGTAAACAACCAAGAATCTGATAGTATATAGTTCACAATTTGGAAGTGGAAGGGGCCTCAATGCATTAGAACTTTTCTTTTGGTTAGCCGCTCATAAGCGACTATTGGCTAATGAATTGAAGACGTCGCATAATTTGGGAGGAAATCCATATTGTTTAAGATGCGAATCTCATGTGAAAACAACTGTATAAGTTCTCAGAGATTGTCCAATTTTCTGTAAGAGATGACTTGAACTTGTCCTACAACAATATTTAAGAGAATTATGAATTTGCCACAATGGTTGAATTCAAGTCTAGCTGGTAAGGGCCGATCAAATTTTCATCATGATTGGAGCATAATTTTTGGAGGTGGCTTTTTTGGCAATGGAGAAATAAGTCACTTTTTCATGACAACTCTTTTTTCCCTTCAAATACAGGATAAGTAATTCGATCACACACAAATGAAATCATTAAAACTTCAATTGTGAATAACTCGATATTAAGTGAATCATGCACTTTTTCCATTTTGGCCTAATGAGATTCTTCACCTTCTTGGTGGTGGGGCTTTGAAGTAATTCATGACTTGCTGGTGGACAGGATGTCATTTACAAACAAAGAGTGACTGGACTAGTAATTTTGCCAAATTTGCAATATTATGTTTGTTGACACAAGTAGAACTCCAGGTTTTATGGTTGAAATTTAACCTCACAAAACCACTTGGACTTCATAAGACGACCATTAAAATTGACGCTAAAGCTATAAGTTATATTCTTAATCCATGGCTTATGATCAATTACCCTAGCCATGATTTGTTTAAAAATATCAAAAGATTGTTGAGCTCTCACTTTAACTTTGAAGTTCAACATAATCACTCTTCAGATTGACTTGCTAATCTTAGAATCGACGAACATTTGAATACTAGTTTTTTTTTTCTTTCATTATTTCCTACATAATTAATTCATATTTTATTAGGCGGTAAAATGTGGATAGTAGATTTACAAATTTAGCCCTTTTTCAACCCAAAAAAAGCAGATTGGCCTAAAATTCCAGAAAAGGAGAACCGAATAATAAGGGGGGGAGAGAGAGAGAGTGGAGCTGCCAGAGTCGCATGTTGCATTCCTTTAGAGATCATCGACGGAGCGGGCGGCCTGTGGCGGAAACTGCGACCAACCCTCGACGCCGCGAAGCCGGAGCCGGCGAGCTCCTCCGTCATCCGCCGCGCCCCAGCCCCTCTCCTCCTCCCGCCGCCGCCGCCGCCGCCGCCGCGATCGAGGCTCTCCGGTGGAGGGACTCCGGGGAACGGCGAAGCGCAATGGCCGATTGCTCGGCCCGGTCGGTTCCGGCTGCAATTCGGGTCGAATCTCGAGGGAATTGATCGCGGGAAGACGAGGTAGGTGCTTGTGGTTGCGGAATAGAATGGGTTTCTGCAATCTTTCGTTTGATTCTGTCTGAGCTGTGATTACGAGTGATGCCCGTGAGTAATTTGCATGCAATATCCGCCTTGAATTTCTTGTTTTTTTGGCTGTTGGGTTGATTTTCTGAGTCCTAGGTGAAGCTGAGACTCGGGGAAAAGGTTGCTGTCGGATAATTCAGTGGAACAATCTCTGTACTGGGTTACCGTCGCTGGTCGTTCTTGTGACTCCATGAGAAGGAGTTTGGGAAAACCTTCGAATCTAGTTTCGCCTTGCAACCTCTTTGAATGAAAATCTCGCCGTTCGTCGTCGTTTTTTGGAAGCAATTTGAGCCCAAAGCTTGCATTTTTTAAAGCGTGTTGATCAGAGCAGCTACCCTTCTCAAAGGGCTTTGGAGTCCAAAGCTCGCCTCCCGGCGGAACAGTTTAGTTTCGCATGTCGAATTCTCGGGTGAATCATTGTCGCGCATTTCAGATAGCTTACCATGTAGGTTGTCAACACAAAAATCAGTATTCTTTTCCTTTTGGTGAATGGATGAAGAGAATATTCTCGTTAGGTAGAGTGGGCTCCCTTTATTGCTGCCACCACCTCTCCAATACAAGCCCCACTACCACTGTCCGACAGGATGAATGTCTGGGCTGCAGTATGATTGGGACAATGGAATAACCATTTCATTCTGGGTTTATTCTTTATGGAGATTCTATCATATGTTTATCAGTCTTCTTGTTAAGATCCATGTCTATTTTAATTTGTTGATATTTATTTTCCCAGAGAACCGTTATTGCCTTGCTTTCCTGTTCCCTTCTGTGACCCAAGTGTGATGATAATGTAGACTTGTGGTGATGGGTTGGCTTCAACTTTTTGCTTTAAGTTTGAAGAATGTTGTTAGTCTTGGATGGCTTCCAACCAGTGTCTGGCTATTCATACATGTCTTCATTTATCTTGGTGTGTAATATAATAAAGCAAAGTTCTCGAGTTGCGATACTTTCTGTTTGGTTCAGCGCTTAAAATTAGCAATATGTTTTGACTGGGGATTGTGATGTAAAATAGTGTGAGTTCGTCGCGAACTCACTGATTTGCCACCAAAGGGCTCAATCAGCTGAACGATGATGCTTTCCATTCACTCATTTCAAATTCTATGATGAAAACAGTAATATCTTTTGACTGTGGAACTTAATTTGTCAGTACTTATAGGCTCGGACTGTAGTTTCCTAATTTCTCACTACTTAGTGTTGTCACTCATGATGATATCCTCAGCTGATAAGCGCACCAATTTAGAAATTTTATCATGGAGTTGACAGAAGGCCTTTTTCATGCCTTTTTGTGTCCAAAGCGATGAGCTTGTCTGGTGCAAGTAAAGACTGAGGAAAGAAGCTGGCGGGAACGTGCTAAATTTTTGCCATATTATGCACATCACACTACTCAGTTAGTTGAAAACTGATTTTATCCATGTTTCTTGATTGTAGGAGCATAATGGAAGCAAGCAATACTTATTCGATTCCAAAACCTGGTATGCAGCAGCTTAATAACGTGAGGGCCTCAGGAGCAATGTCTGCATCCTCACCGGTTCTTCCAACTCATTTTGAAGAGAGATACCCCAAACTTCCAGATTCTCATCAGGTTACCATGTCAAGTTCTCTATCTCATGGAACTCCTCTACAGTCCAGTGGTGGGGCAGTTGGTCCTATGTGTTCATCGACCTCTGGATACTCAACGGGTCTTCATTACTCATCTGTGACTCCTTCGGAAAAGCATTCAGGAAATACTCCCTTTATTTCTCAGTCAACAAGTGGCAGTACGACTTATATAATAAAATCTTGTGCTGATGCCGAGCTTCTTCAAGCTGACGCTTCAACACAGTATGATAACAATGACAAGGCATCTTGGTCTTCAGATGCATTGCCATGTATATATGATTTTCCCGTGAATTCTCCCTTTCAGAACAATCAGATGGAAAGTGGTGATGGGATTGGTGTCCTGGCACCTGAGGACTTTAGTAAACCAAATAATTGGCAGGATTGGGCAGATCAGCTAATCAATGAAGATGATGAGACACCAGATTGGGCACAGATTCTCGGTGAAACCAACCTCCCCAATCCAGAATCAAAGGTTGGAAACCACACTGACAATATTGGCGTCTTTGGTGATTCTAATTCTTTAACTTACTTGTTGTGTCACTGCAGATGGCACATGGGGTCAACAAATCACCATCAAGTCTTTCAGCACAACAGACACGATTGCATCAAGGACTTCCTGCTTCATCGGGGGATATCCAGAGTGCCAACAACTCTTCATCCACAGCAAACAGTAGTACAGCCAAGGCACGTATGCGTTGGACACCAGAACTTCATGAGGCGTTTGTGGAGGCTGTCAGCAAACTTGGTGGCAGTGAACGTACGTCATTGTCCAAGCTATTGTTATCTAAGATTAAGAAGTTACCAAGAGTCGATTGTTCATTCTGTTAAGTTATGTTTCAGGAGCCACACCTAAGGGTGTGCTAAAACTCATGAAAGTTGAAGGGCTGACAATCTATCATGTGAAAAGCCACTTACAGGTGTGTGACTTTTTTAGCTCTGGTGAAATCTAATTTTGCCTGTTGAGATCTTCACTATAAATCCTCTGTACTTTTTCATTGAACTCTATGCTTTTTGTTGGTTTAAGTTGTTTAACATTTATTGCAGAAGTATAGGACAGCAAGATATAGACCAGATTGTTCAGAAGGTATATAGCTCATGCCTCTGAGTTTCCACATCTTTTGAGCTTATTCTACATTCACTTGGCTTCTTTGTTGAATTTACCATATTTCTGGAATACGTTAGATTTATATAGGGTTTTGTGTCATATATGCGGATTGACTGTGTGTGCCTTATGGTTGGACTTGGTGCTGTGGAGAAGGGTTTATGGGTTTAGGATAAAAAATTTCTTTTTTTTTGGTAACCAAGGACTCCACCATGGACCCCCCCGTGCCCGAACGGCTCCTGAGGGCCGGGCCCCTATACCTCAGAGGAGACTAGCCCAGCAACCCACCACCAGGGCCCCCCACTTAAATCGCTAGCAATTGCGGGTTTCGAACTCTCGACCTCTGCGATGAGGGAGGGACTCTCAACCAACAAAGCTACCCACGGATGGGTTAAAAAATGTCTTTATGACAAGTTTCTGTTTAATTTTGCTTTGATGCTTTAGGTCACAAGCATATTTTCAAGTACTCCCTCCCTTTGTTTTGTGATTAAGGGTGCCCTTCTTTTTTAAACTCTTTTTCTTATTTATGTTTGTTGTGGTCATTCTTTGTACATGCTTCAGTGGAAAAATGATGTATTGAAATTTTGCTATTTTCTTCTTTCAGGGTCATCAGAGAAAAAATTGACTACTTTTGAAGAATTGTCATCCCTTGATCTAAAGACGTAAGTGCATTGTTGCTCCATCCCACATTTCTCTTTTTTCTTTTTCCCTTTATTTCCTTGATGCCTAAAAAAACATATTTATCAACTGAGCAGATTGTCTTTGGTTATAGTATAGCATAAAATATCTGTATCTGGTTTCCTGGACCTAGAATAGATTCCAAGTAATGTATTCACTTGGTCCTTTCATAAGAAATTATGGTGGCACTTTGCACTTTAGTCGAATCACCTAAACAGCCAACTCTTCTATGAAACCTAAACGTAGTCGCAGATGGTACCTATTGCTCCATGGTTTTTGTTGAATGCAGATCATTTAGCTAATTTAAAGACTTCAAATTAATTACAAAAGCCGGGATTAAGGAGAAATCCAAACCATTAGCTTTAAAATGTGACTTTATTTATAGATGTGAATCATTCAATGTGCATTCTGACAGAACAAAGTGATAGCCTTAATTGGAGGAACTTGCAGATTTTTCTAAAAGATGGGTTGTTGCTCTATATCTTATGTCTAGGAGTGCTGTTTTTCGATTAAGTAAGTCTTATTTGTCTTTTCTCAAACACAAATGTTTTAAAAACCTATATGCAGCTAATGATTGAGGTACTTATTACTCCATATTTCTTTCTTTAAGGCAGATTCAGTCTATCTGGCTAATCGAACGAAGGTTTTAGGATGATGGGAACCAGTAACTATTGAATGTGACTGTGTTATTTTAGAGAATGCAGAAAAGTGATACAGCTGCCATCAGAGCTAAGTGGAAATTAGTTCAAGTGATGGATTTTCTGTTCTTTTAGTGATTCCTAATGGTGCTATTCTTCAGTAAATGGTTTTCACCTGTCTACTCTCCGAAGTTAAAGGAATTTGACTATCGTGGTTAAGCCTTTGTGATTTTGCCAGTTGTTTATCGATTTATTGATGGTCCTAGCTTCTGTAGTACTAGATTCTAAAGGGTCTTTTGTGTATTGCCTAATCTCACCGGGATGGCGCCACTGCTTATGTGGTGGAGGCAATTGCCCTGTAGGTAATCTGATATTTAAAATTTTAGTATATGTTCTTTTCTTATAAGAAAACTGATGCATTCATAAGTTCTAGGCTTTGACCAACATTTTGTTCTGATAATCCAAACTAGCTCTCTTTTTGGCCTCAACAATATAATCTGAAATAAAGCAAATCCTGTTCTCCTAAGTTACCTTCTAATTGTTTCAAATTTAGCGATTGCAATAAGCACACCGCTAGTTATGCACATTTCATGGAAAAAAAGTAATTACATAACGTGTTCTAATCTCTTTTGAAATTTTGTCCCCACTGCCTAACTGCTCTAGCTCCATCCCAGAATCTCGGTGTTGTCCTATATATATGACCAACAAAGAAAGATAAATGTAATGTTGGTTGATTCATGCATAATACTCGTTTTCCTCAAATTTTTGTGTTATGAAGCTAACTGGGTTGTAGAGTTGTAGACCATGAAGATGATGCAAAGGCTGTTTTTATTTTTATTTTTATTTTTTGGTCGTAGATGCAAAGGCAGTTGACCAGCTGGATTTGATTTGTGGTTTGTCTCTTATCTATCAAGCAATTGCGAAAGAACTCATTAAGTTTAGCTTGAATTTTAGGAGCATGGAGATCACTGAAGCTTTGAGAATGCAGATGGAAGTTCAGAAACGGTTGCATGAACAACTTGAGGTATAACTTCTCAGATATTCTTATCATGGTTTGGACTGAGTTAATGACGAGAAAAATATTTGGTGATTTGTTCAACCAAGTCCCTACCACTTCACATTTATTCTGTATGTTTGAGCGCTGACGTTAGCACATGAGTATTTCCCTCCTTTATTTTTGGAGTATCCACATAGACTGTAGAGCTTGTTCAGTTTTGGGACTCATTTAGCAAGCACTTGTAGGAGCATGCCTGTAACTTTAAACTCCATGTTTACCCCCTAGAAATGTCTCCTTAGTGCACACTGCTACTTGGATGTTGTGAAAACTTAACTGGTTTAGCTGACAACTTCTTTGTTTGATTCATTCTCTACTTTCATTTGTTACAGATTCAGAGGAAACTCCAGCTTCAGATTGAAGAGCAGGGGAGATACCTCCAGAAGATGTTTGAGAAGCAGAGCCACTCAGGATCGAGCAAGCTGAAAGAATCTTCTTCTAGTTTGGATGATCACTCTGCGCCTTCTAGAGAACTTCAAGACTCCCCTGAAAAAGCTGAATATGAAGAATCCAAGGAGGAGCTAGAAAAAACCGACATTGATCCTATCAACGATAGCAACGTTGCTCCTAGAGAGTGTTTGCAGGAGCAGGGGGGGACGCAAAGTGAACCCGCAGCTGTCTCTCTCGAGAGTCCTGAGCAAGGGGTGCGCGAGTCGTCTTCTGAGCCTTCAAAGCGTCAGAAAATGGGTGTTTGAGTTCATGATTTATCCCAACTCAGCATATCGAATTTGCGGTGAGAATGTCAAACTAAACGAAAGGAAGAAATGAGCCGAGAATGGCGTCATTCTCAGCTCTTTTTCACGTGGAGCATCGAGCTTCAAGGCTTTTTGTGTCTTCATTTTTCGTCATCTCTTTGCTGCAATAGATATATGTATATCCGCTGACTAATTATTGCTACTGAAGTAGCGGCTTTTTGCATTAGCTGAACTGAACATGGCTTCGGCCCTGGCGCATCGGTTTTTCTGTCTGGCTACTAGAGAATTTGGCAGTCTCTTATAACAATAACATGCTGGAACGCTGCACTTGATGTGTTTCATATGCATTGAATGTTATCATCTTTGTCTGCTACTCAGATATGAATGCCAGACGAAGATGAAGAAAGAAGAAGCGCTGCTTGGATTTTGCTCTTTATTGAAATATCGATGAGAGATGATCATCTTCTCTTCCTTTGAGATGGCTGAAAAATGCCCCAACTCGTTACGGGAAGTCAGCAAAAGGGATGCGTAGCTAGAAAAACAAAGAAAGGTAACCCAAATCAAAGGAGATGCTAGTAGTTTTGCCCGGGCTGCCGTATTTTCCTCCCGTCTCTGTTCGGAGAAAACTTATATGGGCGCCGCCTACATTCATTTGAGTCAACTTTGCACGAAAGCATCGCTCATCTTTCGAACTTGCCAAAGAGTTAGGCATGCGAAGATTCGGTCCTATCGATTTATGATGCTGGTTCAGTCATAGGTTGCGTTTTGCTCGACCCGATTCGACCCCGCCCGAACCCAATTTGATGCCACACCTGAACCCGATAATCGAGGTACGGCGAGACATTGTAAAGAGCTGTATACGCACGTGTTCATGGAGGGTGTGGAAAGCAAATTTCCCCCATAAACAACGTTGTCATGGTTTGGAAGAGGGTTAGCATCAGCGTTTCAATACAACCTTGGATTCGAAGTAACCGGAGCGGCAGCAGCAGCAGAGCTAACAAGCAATCTCCTTCTCTCTCCCCACCAAAACATTGCCAAAAAATTGACGTCTCTTCAACTCAAACCCACGACCTCCCACCTCACAGTTTGGTAGAGAGATTACACAACACTTCCACACACACACATACTCTCTCTCTCTCTACGCCTCTCTTCTATATGATGCAACCCTAGCAAGCACCTCTCTCGTACCGTTCTTCTCCTCGGCGCCTCCCCCTCGCGATCGTTTCCTGCTCGGCCCGGTGGCCTCCCCGACACCATGTCCGGCTTCGCCGTGGGCTCTCACTCCCGGAACGAGCTCCATGTTACGAATGGCGGCGCTGCGGATGAAGTACGTAGCCAACCCCCTAATCCCTCTTCTTTCCATCCATCTTTGAGGACTTATCATCACATGTTCATTCGATTTTGTTTTACTCTCTTTAACTCCTGGAGATTTGCGTTTTTCTGAGTTAATAAATCATCATGGATCGTGATATTTCTCTGATATTGTATCGAATGTGCACTTGAAAGTTTTACGTATATGTTCTTCCTTGCATGTTGCATCATTCCCTCATTCATCACAATTCTTTTGTAATCAATATGGAAGGAGAATACAAAAGAGATAATAATATTATCTATTTGAAGTGTCTATATTGCCAGCTCTTGTTCGAAGGTTGATTATGATCTAAAATTTTAATTATGATTCATTTCATCGCTCAATAAATCAATTCATATATAAATTTATATAGGCTAATAATATTTGGCGGGTCTTTGTTAAATCGATAATTGGTGGACTAGTCTCTTCCACAAGTATGGCTGATCGCATTACATTCTCGAAAAAAAACTACAGAAACTAAATATAACAGGAAATAAAAATTCAAATTTAAAATTATGTAATACATTATAAATAGATCGATCCGATCTTGCTCTGAAAGACTATCTGAATAAGTAGGGGCAAAATTTTTGCAATATTCTACTTTTAAATTATTTCGTTTTCTTCTCAATTTTAGAATTTTAATTTATTATGGAGAAATAAATGATTATTATGATTATCACATGTGCACTGCTTATCAGTCGAAAAATCGAAATAATTTAATTCGGATTATTTTTTTATTACCTTATTTTTCATTTTCATTTTCATTATTTTTAATTTTTAATTTTTTTCCCAGCACCGCTCTCCTCCCCGCCAAAACGCGGCCAGAACCTGCCGCGTCTGCGGCGATGAGATCGGCGTGAAGGACGACGGCGCTCCGTTCGTCGCCTGCCACGAGTGCGGCTTCCCCGTCTGCCGCCCCTGCTACGTCTACGAGCGCAGCGACGGCAACCAGTGCTGCCCCCAGTGCAACGCCCGCTACAAGCGCCACAAAGGTTCGCCACCCTTCCCCCTTTCCGCCGCCGCCGCCGTCGCCGTCGCCGTCGCCGGCGGAGCCGGTCCGGCCGGTCGGTCCTATCGGTCCGGTCGAGTCGCTGCTTCGAGTGACGGGGATTTTTATCTCTTTTCGTGGCGGTTCTCGCAGGGTGCCCTCGGGTCCCGGGAGACGACGAGGACGACCACTTCGAAGGCGAGGATTTCGAGGACGAGTTTCAGATCAGGAACCGCGGCGAGAATGAAGTTCGCCCCCCCGGTTTCGATCGTTCGGTAATGACCGTCTCGATCTGTTGCTGTTTGATTTCTAAGATTTTCTCGTCCTGGTGATCGAATGAAGCTGATCGATCGATGATTGTCGCAGGAGAATGGGGACAGTCACGCGCCGCAAGTCCATCAGAATGGTCAGGTTTTCTCTTCGGCCGGAAGCGGTGAGTCTAGTTAGCCGATGATGATCGGCTTTCTTTTGTGGTGTTATTCGGTGGTGTTTGTGTTGGTTGGTGGATGAAACGAAGTGAAGTGATTCTGCGTGTTTTGTTTTGTAGTCGTTGGCGCGGAGTTGGAAGGAGAAGGCAATGCGGAGTGGAAGGAGAGGATCGAGAAGTGGAAAATCAGGCAAGAAAAGAGGGGCTTAGTGAGCAAGGATGATGGCGGGAACGGCGATGGAGAGGAAGATGACTACCTGTGAGTTCTCCGCAAAAGTTTCGTTCCTTTGGGACTTATCGATTTTCCGTGTTTTGAGGGGGATCTCCATGATTAAATTGCTCTGTGCAAATGACTCCCAAGAAACATTTTCTTCTGTGTTGTTTGGAAAAGAGAAAACTGGTCTGTTTGCCGAAACTCTGAATCGGGTTGTCCGCAATGATCTGATCATACACATGCTTTTTGGGGTATTTTTTCAACATTAGAATCAGGAAGGATACAGGTTCACACTTCATGGAAAAAATTAAGTGCATGGACTTGTTGCAAAATGTTTCAAATGTACTTTCGAGACGAAAACGTGTGCAATTTATCAAATGCCAAAAAACACCTTTGGAGGTCCTTTCACAAGGACCTCCAAAGGTGTATTTTGGCATTACAGCTATTAAAAGTTGGTGGCATGTGCTGAATGATGCTTATTCTTCTTCATGTTAATTTTGCAGGATGGCTGAAGCTCGGCAACCACTTTCGAGAAAAGTACCGATTTCTTCGAGCAAAATAAGCCCATACCGAATTGTCATCGTCCTGCGCCTCATAGTCCTAGGCTTTTTCCTCCATTTCCGTATCTTAACCCCTGCAACTGATGCATTCCCTCTATGGCTTATCTCAGTTATATGTGAAACATGGTTTGCTTTGTCATGGATTCTTGATCAATTCCCTAAGTGGAACCCGATAAACAGAGAAACTTATTTGGATAGATTATCCATAAGGTTTGAGCGGGAGGGTGAGCCCAGTCGCTTAGCTCCTGTGGATGTGTTCGTCAGTACTGTGGACCCTCTTAAGGAACCTCCAATAATCACTGCAAATACTGTCCTCTCAATCCTGGCCGTTGATTACCCGGTGGACAAAGTTTGTTGCTATGTATCTGATGATGGTGCTTCGATGCTGCTTTTTGACACTCTCTCTGAAACTGCTGAGTTTGCGAGGAGGTGGGTCCCATTCTGCAAGAAGTATAGCATCGAGCCAAGGACTCCAGAGTTTTACTTTTCTCAAAAGATCGATTACCTGAAAGATAAGGTGGAGCCCAGCTTTGTGAAGGAACGTAGAGCCATGAAAGTAAGAAGTAGCTTTTATGTATATGAATGCTGAATGCCCTTTTTCCTTTTTGTTGTGAAATCCACTGAGAGTGGGTGCCTCTTGTATGTGATGTAGAGAGAGTATGAAGAGTTCAAAGTGAGGATCAATGCATTGGTGTCAAAAGCTCAGAAAAAACCTGAAGAAGGATGGGTAATGCAAGATGGTACCCCCTGGCCTGGAAATAATACGCGCGATCATCCTGGCATGATCCAGGTAATTTTTGCTCCTTTAAGAGAAAAAATTTATGACAGTGCAGAAAACGTGACTCCTCATTTTTTGTCGAGGCTTGTTAATCTCCCTACTTAGAGAATTACAATAGAGTTTTGTTTATTAGACGCTTTCAGCAATACCTTCTCTGAAATTAAAAGTAGGTGCAGAAAAAGACAAGAAGAGCAGACTGTTGCTCTGGGCAATGTCAACTTGTATGAACAGATCAACAACGATCATATAAACATTCAGTTTTTATAATGGATGAAAGAATGCTCATATACATGTATTTTATAGGTTTATTTGGGAAGTGCTGGAGCATTGGATGTGGAAGGCAAGGAGTTGCCTCGACTTGTATATGTGTCCCGTGAGAAGCGACCTGGTTACCAGCACCACAAGAAGGCTGGTGCAATGAATGCTCTGGTGAGTTCCTTATGACTATCGTCCAATAATTTCACAATTCCTGCAATGGAAATATTTTGTCTCATGTTGGTATTGAAATACAAAGTAATTCTTAGAGAGACCAATAAGATAAAAGTATAAGAAACTTAGAAGACCTACGAAAATGCTAAGGTTAGTTCTTAGTTATTTGATGTGACATATGTGGCCTCTGTTTCAAAGTTCATCTTGTTTTAGCATGTCACATTCTATTAATTACCTGTTTCTTGAATCTGCTGAATGAACTGAATGCCTTAACAACCATATTTTTCATAGGTTCGAGTGTCGGCAGTGCTAACAAACGCACCCTTCTTGTTGAACTTGGATTGTGACCACTACATCAACAACAGTAAGGCTATCAGGGAAGCTATGTGTTTTCTAATGGATCCCCAACTTGGAAAGAAGCTTTGCTATGTTCAATTTCCTCAGAGGTTCGATGGCATTGATCGACATGACAGATATGCTAATAGGAACATAGTTTTCTTTGATGTAAGTGTGCAGTGATCCCATCCTTCTTTCAATCCCTATTCTCCAAATAGGTAAAGAGACTGAATGAGCTTTCGTGTCACTTTCAGATCAACATGAGAGGGCTTGATGGGATACAAGGACCAGTGTATGTTGGAACTGGATGTGTGTTCAATCGGCAGGCATTGTATGGGTATGATCCTCCAGTGTCCCAAAAGCGGCCAAAGATGACATGTGATTGCTGGCCTTCATGGTGTTGTTGTTGCTGCGGTGGTTCAAGGAAGTCAAAGTCAAAGAAGAAGGATGATACAAGTTTGCTTGGGCCTGTTCATGCGAAGAAGAAAAAGATGACAGGAAAGAACTACTTGAAGAAGAAAGGGTCTGGACCTGTCTTTGATCTAGAAGACATTGAAGAAGGACTTGAGGGTTTTGATGAGCTAGAAAAATCATCGCTCATGTCTCAGAAGAATTTTGAGAAGCGGTTTGGACAGTCACCTGTATTCATTGCCTCCACACTAATGGAAGATGGTGGCTTGCCGGAAGGGACTAACTCCACTTCACTTATCAAGGAAGCTATCCATGTCATAAGTTGTGGCTATGAAGAGAAAACAGAATGGGGCAAAGAGGCAAGTATAGTCTGGTTATGGCTCCTTATATGCATGAGTACTTTGTTTTCTTACTTTTTATTATCTCAATATCTTCTGCCTTCCTACTTAGCTTCCCCTTTTTAATGGAAATTAATAAGGGCATCCTTATGGTTCCTTGAGCTGGAAATGACATTTTCTGGGAAGAATTACTAGTGTGCCTCCATATTATTTTTGAAATTACTGGTTCTTTTAGAGAATTCTTGCTTGGTGAAGTTTTGAGAAGTTTAGTCATCAGAGAAGCTCATAGTTGAATTATTTGGAAAATGTTGCTTTAACTCACTAGAAACAATTTACCATCAGAAAATGGCTTAGGTATTCTTTATTGTTGTTTCATGAAATGAAACTGAAATCTATACCTCCTTTTGGCAGATTGGATGGATTTATGGCTCCGTCACAGAAGATATCTTGACAGGCTTCAAGATGCATTGTAGAGGATGGAAGTCTGTATATTGCATGCCCAAAAGACCAGCTTTCAAGGGATCAGCACCTATAAATCTGTCAGATCGACTCCATCAAGTTCTGAGATGGGCTCTTGGCTCTGTTGAGATTTTCCTCAGTCGTCATTGTCCTTTGTGGTATGCTTGGGGAGGAAAACTCAAATTGCTTGAGAGGCTTGCCTATATCAACACCATTGTCTACCCTTTCACTTCCATTCCTTTGCTTTTCTACTGTACAATACCTGCCGTTTGCCTTCTCACTGGGAAATTCATTATCCCCACGGTAAGTTCATTAAGGATAACTTCCATTTAAAAAGTCTACACTTGCGCACCTTAAAATCCTCATTCAGGCTATATGAGTGATAGAATTTTTAAATTTTTTGTGGCATGACACTCTCAAATTGGTGCAATACTAAGGATCAGTGCTTTATATTTGTCCGGTTGTTTATAGTAATGTTCATTGTAAATAAATTGACATTATTAAGTTAGTTTCTCAAGGATGCACTAGAGAGTGCCCTAAAAGTCATCTTCCAGAATGATAAGAATTATTCCATGGTTGTTTCTCTCTGTTTTTGTCTGGGTAAATCTGAATAGTTGCCAGTTATTCTAATCGACTTTGCCTTTGACAGCTCACTAACTTTGCGAGCATATGGTTCTTGGCCCTTTTCCTATCCATCATAGCCACTGGCGTGCTTGAACTACGGTGGAGTGGTGTCAGCATCGAGGACTGGTGGCGTAATGAACAATTCTGGGTCATTGGTGGCGTATCTGCACACCTCTTCGCTGTATTCCAAGGCCTCCTCAAGGTGCTTGCTGGAGTTGATACTAACTTCACTGTTACAGCAAAGGCAGCCGAGGACAGTGAGTTTGGTGAACTCTACCTTTTCAAGTGGACTACCCTGCTCATACCACCAACCACTCTAATAATCTTGAACATGGTCGGTGTCGTCGCCGGTGTTTCGGATGCCATAAACAATGGATACGGATCATGGGGCCCTCTGTTCGGGAAGCTCTTCTTCGCCTTTTGGGTGATCGTCCATCTCTACCCTTTCCTCAAAGGTCTGATGGGAAGACAGAACAGGACACCCACAATCGTGGTCCTTTGGTCTGTACTTCTCGCCTCTATTTTCTCATTGGTCTGGGTCCGGATCGATCCGTTCTTGCCGAAGCAAACCGGTCCAGTTCTCAAACCGTGTGGGGTGGAGTGCTGATTCTGGCGTTGGATTTCATTCAACACGCCGTCTCTTCTAGATGTATCGCTTTACGAAGCTGTTTCTTTCTGTCTCTTACTTGGGACATATTGTAATGCACTAGGGGAAATCTTCCCGATTGAAATCTCTTGACTAGCATAGGTTTTGCTTGAAGAGTATGTGGAACTGGAATGTGCAAAGTCCTGGTTTTGAACTTTTTGCAATGTATTCTGCTCAAGATTAAGCACTTGCCAACCATCTGTTGTTAGCAGAGAAAACCAATCCCAGGAAAATGCAGCACCTGCACCTTTCATTTCCGTTGACTTTTGCAGGAAATTTCGCCTTTCGTTTGATTTAATGATTTACATCAAATTAAAAAAAATGAAAAAAAGCAATTTTCATCAATGGAAATACGACAATCGTCCGAAGATTTGCGACAGAAGTAGTATGGCATTTTTGCGTTGGAAACTATAACCTTCATGACTGTAGATTTTACGAGTTCTTTGAGTAATTGTTAGTTGTGCTAACTACATAAATTATATGTCATAAAATGTCTTATGATTATTTTCACATATGTAATTCTACCATATAATTAATGTTGACCATGTGAATAATTTTTAATTACCGTTAATATCATTGCACTATTTCTAAGTAAGAGAGAAATGACACGATAATTATTATAACAAGCGATACTACCATATCAAATCTGTATTCAGTAAGCATGTAATATGATCATTTTTATGCCCAAGGATGTTAATTCGACACGAAAACTGATATGAATGTGACGTGATATTGATTTGATAAAAGTACATTAATTCCCTTTTAACTATACAGGGGAAATACCAAATGCCTTCTAAGGTAAGTTGCCACTACGTGGTAGGATATCGTCGGCCAGATTTTCATTTGCACACACCTCATATTACCCGACACAACTGTAACGGTCCTAATCAATTTTGCAAAATAATAATGTCATATAGGCATAGAGTTATCGCGTACTAATTTTCTATGAAAATATCAAAATTTTGTTACCAAAAAATGAAAGAAAATGGCAATTATCTACAAAATTAGACATCGAGCTTTCGCCTCAATCCAAAAACAAATTTTATAAATCTATCATTAAATTATCATTTAAGTACTTTTTTTTTTAATCATTCACAAAAATTTCTTAAATTTATTATTATTATTATTATAAAAACCTCATCATCTTCCAATTCCGCCTCCATTCACCGCCTCCACCATTTCACACCCCTCTCTCTCTCTCTCTCTCAGAGTCACTCTCGCTCTAAGTCGGTCGCTCCCTCCATTACCAGGTGAAGCTCTCTCTTTCTCTCTCTAGGTTTTCTCGTCCCGAAGGTTTTTCCACACCTCGCTGCTCAGGTACTCTAGGGCTTCCGCATGATCATGTCTCCCGAGGCCATTCGCCTGCCGTCGAATTTGGATTTAGCTTGCCGCGTTTCGCTTTCCGATGGGGTTTTTTGCCGACTTCTTGCTGACGACTGGTCGCTTACATGTCTCTGTTGTGTTCTTACTGAATGAGATGATGGCGTATCGGATGAATCAGAATTTCCTGTAGTTCATTCTGTTCTGTCTTGCGATGACGAATGCTTTACGTTGGGAGTATCGATTCGGTCTTCGTTGATTGTGTGTAGGGCGCGCGGCATGTTTTGTGATCGAGGCGGGAGCTGCTGTGTTTAGTGAAAGATGAGTTGCGTTCAAGCTGCTGCTGCCGTCAAGCCGTATGGCTATCTCGTCTGCCGCGACAGGGTGTCCCCCTCGCGCGGCTTTCGTTCTGCTCGTTGTGTGTCGCCCGTCGATGCTACGTCCTTGAAGCTATCTGCAGGGAAGCTTGTGGCCCCGCAATTTATGCCGGTGCCGAAGCACGGGCCGCGTTTACCTGTGTTGAGCTACCGGCGACTGGTTCCTCTGGGCTTGTTTGGCGGCGGCAAAGGAAAATCGGAAAGTGAGAACGAGGCAAGTCGTATGTCTTCTTATTTGATGTAGGACAATGCTTATGTTAAATAAAGTGCTTGGACAGCATTTTATAAATTGTACATGTTCACTGTATATCTGCTATGTTAAGCAGACCAGATAAGGGGTCCTCGATTGTGCATAAAGTTTCATCGATTGCTCATCCCCCTTTCGATCTTAAGGCAGTTGAGCTGAGTGTGTATCTCGTTGCACCTTATCTCTTGAGATCATTCAAGTTGATTGAACAAATTTGTAGTTTGTGCCAGGTTATGTATAGTTTAGGGCAGTGAAGCCTGCTTTTTAAAACTAAGTCAGGTTAATGCCACAATCCTGAAGGTAGGTTGTGCAAAATCTATAGTTATTTGTCCTACTCCATCTCTATTCTGAAGTTTTTATTAAGAGCTTCTATGTTTTTGACTTTTTCTTTGGCTTGATGAAAACAATGTCCTCTCCGTAATGATATATTATCTGTCTTGCTTCTGTTATAATCATGGAAAAGGAACTCTAGTGTGAATGGAACTCATTGTAGTGATGCTAAAGGGAAATTAAAAGCTGAGGAATCCTACTGAATTATGCAGAGGACAGAAAACCTTAGAGCTGGGGAAAAGGAACTGGTTTGGCGCTAGATCTGGCTGAAGGTTACCAAGGGTTGGTTCTCGGTTCTTGCCTTGGAACTGACTCAGTCAGGCCATGCACAGCGCTCACTCTTAGAAAGAGGAACTCTAGAGAGAATTTTCAGTCAATGCTCCATTATTAATTCATCCCATGACAGACGTTTTTCATTTTTCATGCAAAGGGACATATTCTATTGTCTAAAACCTTATGTTTCACGCGTCTATTATTCGAGGAAGGGCAAAGGTGGAAATTTTATTTTGTAATAAACAATCTGCTGTCAGGTTCTTTTAATTCTGCTCTGTTCTGTTCTTCTTTTGGCGTCAAGGTACGTGGCGATATTATGACTTGCCTTATTTCCTTTCTTGTTTCATTCCATTGTCGGTGTTATTTGTGACTTTGATTGTCCTTTTATAAGCTTTACAAGTAGTTAAGGGAGTTATTTATCTGTTTAGGGCCTACTTAAACAAGCTTCCTGCATAAGATGCCTCCCTCCTCCTCCTCTCCCTCTTTCTTGTTTTTGCTCTGGAAGGTTCTGATGAGAGGATTTGGTTGTCATTAGGGTTCAGCTTGGAAGTCTCTTGAGAAAGCAATGGGAAGTTTTCGCAAAGACCCGTCAATCGAGGATGTATTGAGGCAGCAAATTGAAAAACAAGATTTCTATGATGATGGAGGCTCTGGCAAAGGACCAACAGGAGGTGCTGGAGGTAGCGGTGGCAGTGGCAGTGGTGGAGGTTTTGGTGGAACTGACGATGAAGGTTTTGCTGGGATCATGGAAGAGACGCTGCAAGTAGTTTTGGCAACACTTGGTTTTATATTTCTGGTATAGTATTTTTACTTGCTTTCAAAATACGAAATTTATGTTCCTTCCTATTCCTTTTTTTTTTCCCAAGTAATGAATTACTGGGACAGTTGATAAGAATTGTTAGTATATATCGAGCTTAATAACATCCTGCAAGAGGCAATTCAGTTAATTACACGAAGCTTAAGATAATCTAATCCTGTAAGTATGTGTAAGCCTGCTTGATGTACTCAAACATGACAAATAATGAGGGGGTCCTTAAGGGGAAAAAATGTTGGTACTTCCATAGATTGGCAACTGCAGCGATAGTGGGGGTCATTGAGAATTGTGGCAGAGGAGGATGTTATCTACGACTGAAATTTAAGGTCATAGTCATAGTGGCGTAGGAGTTAAAGGTAATGCTAGCGAGTAGTTATGAAGTAAGTAGCATTGGTGGTGTTCTGATTCTAGAGAGGAAGGCGATTGCCTGATTAGTGCTTTCTAGTGGTGCTGTCGGATTTGTTGGTGGTAGTGTCAATATAGAGGAGGTGCTGGTAGTGATGGTAGACAGAGGGAATCATGTCTATCTCATAGTTTTTGCTTTGACATGTTGATATTGATAATGTAAATCTCATTTTTTGAAGACTGCTTTATCACTGTCCCATTAATGCTTTAATGACAGTCCAAATTTACATTTCAAATAATTGCAGAAATTATGAGATTGGATTCTTCAGTGGAAAAGAAAGAAAACCCTCAATTACATCGACACTAGACTAAATTGGTATATAGTGAAGTTGTAGATTGTAAATTGATCTTGAATATGGACCACTTGTTTGAAAGGTCCATTTGCAGTCTACTATGTCAGATGTTATACCAATTATATAGATTAGTGTAGCATTACTCTTTACATTTCAGATGATAAACACAAATCTTCTATCGATGATCTACAGTTTGTACCCCATGTATTTATAATACTACATCATGGTGCCTGCTGAAGTTCATGTGATATCATTACTGTCGTACGCATATAGCTGATTTTTATTTCTATGCTTTTGTTCCATCTGGTGTTATTTCTTATTGTCCTCGTTGACAAACTAATTTGACCATTCAATGCAGTATATCTATATAATATCTGGAGAGGAGCTGTTTCGGCTAGCTAAGGATTACATGAAGTATCTTTCTGGAGGAAGTCAGAGCATTAGATTAAGACGTGCAATGTACCAGTGGGGAAGAATTTGCAAGAAGATGACAGCGAAGGAAGAGGTTGATAAGTATTGGTTAGAGAAGGCAATAATTAATACCCCGACCTGGTGGGATAGTCCTGAGAAGTACAGGCGCATGGCGAGATCCATCCTAGAAGATTCTGACCAACGTTCGAGCTATGATGATGAAATCTGAACAATTCTTCTTCGTCTTGCCAAGTCATTTTATATGAAAGGCGATATCATTCTAAGCTTCTAGTTCTGCAGTGATCCAAAGCTCAGTCTTGGTAGACGATGAGAAAGCTGTCTCGTGTAATTTCTACAGTCATGAAGATTTTTGTGCAAAATTTCACAGAAAGGTTGATTTTCTCTCATTACGTGGGAATGCTCCATCAAGAGACAATTTTTGCATACTTAGGATCCGTTTGTTTGAGGGAAAATGCTTATTTGATTTTTCAATGTTTGGATGATGGAAATTTAATCGATTTATGAAAATGTTTTCTATGGATTAAAAATAAAAAGCTTAGATTGGGGAAGATTACTTTTTAGAAAGAAGTTATTTTACCTAAATCATTAAATAAATGAAAATTATTTTCCTTGAAAATTATTTCCATAGAAGACATTTCTTTCTGGTTCATTGGTTTGAAGGAAAATAATTATTGGGAAATTGTGTTTCGACTTTTTGGTGTTTAGATGATAGAAAACTAATCAATTTATGCAAAGCATTTTTCATGGATTGAAATTAATAAGCTTAGATCGAGGAAAACCTATTTTCTCTTAAGATGGAAATTACTTTTTGTCGACCATCATATAAATGAAAAATCAATGTTTACCATGAAAGTCATTTTAAATTATCAGGAAAAATAGTTTCCTCATGCTGAAGTCCCAAAAGAGAAAATGGAAAGTTCAAATGCATGAGAAGTTGAAGTCTATGTCGTTCTGTCTCGTCGCATTATGAATGACATGAGTTCAAGTCGATTCAAAGCGTTAAAGGTCGGGACTTAGGAGGCTGCTTCACCCAGCGAAGACTTCTCCATTTCCACTTTTTTTTTCGCCTTTTGATTCGTTTTCATTTCTGCCATTGGTTTTGTCATTTTTAGCTTAGGCTGCTACCTAATAGTCAGAATTT
The DNA here is from genome assembly GCA_016097605.1 of Eucalyptus guilfoylei. Classification (NCBI taxonomy): domain Eukaryota; kingdom Viridiplantae; phylum Streptophyta; class Magnoliopsida; order Myrtales; family Myrtaceae; genus Eucalyptus; species Eucalyptus guilfoylei. The sequence continues at coordinate 36,758,091 of CM027867.1, forward strand.
TTGTAATATTTGATATCATACATAGATACACATATTACTTATGTCTATCTAAAAATATTCCGACTTTTAGATTCTGCTTTGGGGGGCGTCTAGAAATTCATTCCCTTCTACCAATCTTCCAAGAGTTTAAAAACTACAAAATACAAACTTGAAAAAAGTCAGATTGTGAGAGTAACTCTTGTTTGCTCTTTCATTTGACTTGCATTGCACATTGGTTGTTTTTCTGATTTTGTGTGCTGATGGCTGTTTATAAACACCAAGTTGCTGCAAAAGTCAAAGGCCAAAAGAAGCACGGCAAAATAAATTTTGCAGGTCAGCAGCAACTTGCTGCCGCCCATGCTATCAGCTTCAAAATTTGTGGCCGGAAGCTTCCACGTACCTATACAATAGAGTTTCTCGAAATTGTCATTTTTGCATATACACCATCGTAACGCACCCACCCACTATTTCTCATTCATTACAAGCTAAGTCAAACAAAAGAAAAAAAAGAAGACGAATAAAAAAAGACGAAAGAACATAATTTTATTTACGCTATCCTTGAACTTCTATTTCTGAAGACTCGATAGCTTGCTGATGGTTATGGAGCCCAAGGGCTCGGACGAGCAAGGTTGAGCGCGTGCGGATAACTCTTGCGCGACGAAACGCATGGTGGGTCGCGAATTGGGACTCGTCCGGGTGCACGCCAGCGCCACCGTGACGATGGATACCACTTCCTCGGCTAGTTGGCCGGCCGGAGGAGGAAGGCGGGGGTCGAGTGCATCCTTTAGTAGCAAACTTGGGTCTTCCGATAATGTCGACGTTTGTGTCGTCTGTAGGGAGGAGAGAAGATCCCCCGGATGCTTCCCCATCATAATCTCTAGCGCCACTACTCCGAAGCTATACACGTCGCATTTGTCTGTCAACCGCATAGTTACTGCTAACTCTGTTTTTCAAGAAGAAGGATGAATCAATGTTGTGATCATAATGTCAAAGCTACATTTAAATTCCAAATTTGTATGATGCTCTAACGCAGACCACTTTTCATAACCTATACTTGCTCATCCTAATACTCTTTTTCGGAATTATTTGAATGCAAATTCGAGATGTTAATTAGAGCTATTTGATAATATGTACCCACGAAATGTATGAATAGATTCGATCATGTAACTTACCCGGAGCCATGTAGCCATAAGATCCAGCCACCGTGGTCCAATTCGATGAGTTCGGATTCAAGAGTCTGGCTGTCCCGAAATCTGAAAGCCGAGGCTCGAAGTCCCACTCGAGCAAGATGTTGTTCAAGGTTATGTCCCGATGGACGATAGGCGGCGAGCAATCGTGATGCAGGTAGGCGATCGCGTGAGCCACGCCTCGGACAATCTTCACCCTCGTACTCCAGTCCAGTTCAGATGCTCCTTTATCTCCATACAAGACCTTTGCCAAGCTGCCTCGCTCCACAAACTCATAGACCAAGTAAATGCTACCTCTCCTGGAACAGAACCCGTGGAGCTTGATCACATTACGGTGCCGGACTTCGGTCAGCACACGGATCTCGTTCTCGAAACTCTGGAGGTTGACCGTGGGGACGTCGCCCGATTCCAATGCGTTAAGCTTTTTGACAGCCACGGTTTGGCCGCTGGCCAGTTCGGCCTTGTAAACGCTCCCGAACCCGCCTTTTCCAATGCAGTACTCTTCGCTGAAGTCGTCGGTGGCCTTGGCGATGTCGTTGAATGTGAACTTCGCTCCCCTTTCCCATATGATCGTCTCTGATTTCTTGTACTTCGTAAGACTCTCGATCTCTTCATCGAGATGCTTGTTTCGCCGCCGAAGCACCAAAATCAGAGCAGTAAGAGTCACGAGAAGTAGAAAGCAGCAGACGCCAACAATCACACCAATCAGAACCTTTTTCCTATGGTCAGTCGATTTACTGCTTGAACGACAAGGCGATAATCCCGTCGCGTTTCCACACAAGCCCGGATTCCCAATAAAAGCACTCCCTGGGGCTTGTTGGAAGAGGCTACCACTAGGAACCGCACCTGTCAGCTCGTTGTATGATAAGTCTATGGAGCCTAAACTGCTCATGCTGGTGAGAGCAGCTGGGATCGTACCCGACAAGTTGTTATGCGAAAGATTGAGAAATTCCAAACTAGTAAGCTTTGCTAAATTGGAAGGAATTGATCCTGCTAGTGAATTGTGGCTCAGATCTAGGAGAATCTGTAGCGAAATCAAGTTCCCAAGCTCTGGTGATATGTTACCTGACAGATTGTTGTTGCTCAAGTTCAAGCTCAGTAAATTCTTGCAATTCGCTAGCTCGTCCGGTATGCTACCGCTGAATGCATTCTCGGACAAATCAAGTCTACTTAGCTTCGATAAGTTTCCCAACGAGGTGGGAATATCTCCGGTTAAATGGTTGTTGCTCAAGTTCAGCGTGAGCAGCTCCCCTAGATTTCCCATCTCGTCGGGAATTTTGCCGGTCAATTCATTGCCGTACAAAGTCAGGCCACCCAACTGAGACAATCTCCCGAGCTCTGGCGGGATGCGGCCGGTGATTTTGTTACCATCTATCTGCAAATTGGTGAGATTCGTACACTCTCCCCATTCTGTTGAGAGATTCCCGACAAATCGGTTGTTGCTGAGGCTTATAAAGACAAGATTCGGATAAACACCGAAAGCACTCGTGATATTTGCAGTGAACTGATTGTCGTCTAGACGGACTCTCGTTAGCCTCGAACAATTCCTCAAGCAGTCGGGCAATGGCCCAGTGAAGTTATTCCCATTAATGAGGAGTTCTTGTAGAGCGTAGCCGCTGCATAACTCCGTTGGCAATTCTCCGGTGAAGCTGTTATTCGAAAGCCTAACGTAGCTCAGAGAAGGGCTGTACTTGCCAAAATCACGTGGTATGCCTCCCGAGAAATTGTTCGTGAACAAAGAGAGTGACTCTAAGTTAGCAAGGCGAGAGAGGGTCTCAGGGACCTCTCCATAAAGCTGGTTCATGTTGAGGTCGAGAATGGTCACTGATGTAAGATTCCCGACCTCTGGAGGAATGGTACCAGTGAGGTTGTTGGAGAAAAGCTGGAGGATCTGCAGGTTGCTGAGGTTCCACAATGTCGAAGGGATTTGGCCGGAGAGATTGTTCGTTGAGAGGTCTAACTGAAGCAAATTCTCCAAGCTCCCGATCCCAGAAGGGATCGGGCCGGACAGTGAATTATGGTACAGGTAGAGGTAAATGAGCTTGGTCAGGCTTCCGATTTCTGGTGGAATTTTCCCGGAGAGAGAATTGTTCTGAAGTTGCAAAGAAACGAGTTCCGTCCAATTTGTGAAGAAGTAAGGCGATAACTCACCTGACAGATGATTCTCCGCAGCTCCAAATTCCGACAATCTGACCAGATTAGACAGAGAGGGAGGCAGCTCCCCGGAGATCGAATTCTGGGCGAGGGCTAACAAGGTGAGGTTAGAACAAAGACTGAGCTCGGAAGGGATCGAAGAGTTCAAGTGGTTTAGGTGCAAATCAAGCACTTGAAGCTGCCTCAATTGACCAATGGAGCTGGGAATTACACCTTCAAAGGAATTGTTGTACATCTCTATCGTCTGAAGCTCAGACAGCAATCCTATGTCTCCGGGAATCAGACCGCCAAACAGATTGTTACCAATCCGGATCTCCTTCAGCCGGGAAAGTCTTGATATGTTTGAGATCGGCCCCTGGAGCGAATTAGCCGTGAGGTTGAGGTATTCAAGGCTCACCAGGTTGGCGTACACAGCCTCAGGAACTTCGCCGGTCAAAGCGTTTTGCGACAGGTCCAGGTATGTCAGGTTCTGGCAATTGGCCACGAAGCCTGGGAATTCACCATCGAGCAAATTAACGAACAGGCTCAGGTAAGTCACCGACGGCATGGCAGAGAATTTCGACCAGTCAGGAGATTCCAAGTAGTTTGATCCAAGATCCCAGTGCCACACCTTCCCGAGATTGCTGATCTGGTAAGGTATAGTACCATTGAGACTGTTGTTCAAAAGGCTCAAGTACTGAATCTCTTGCAACTGGCCCATCTCCGGCGGTATGCCACCTTCGAAGAGATTGCTCCCCAGGTCCAAGAACCCGAGCTTGGACAGATTGCCGATCGAGGACGGTATCGGGCCCACGAGATTGTTGCTGCTGACGTCGAAGCGGGTCAGGTTCGGGAATGAAGCGAAGTCGAGCGCATCGAGCGTGCCGCTGAGGCTTGAGCCGGAGAGGCTGATCTCCGAGACCGACCCGCCATTGTTGCAGGCGACGCCACTCCAGCTGCAGAGACGGGTGATGTTGGTGAGGGACCAGGAGCTCAGAGAAGGAGGCCGAGGAGGAGAGAGGGAGTTCTTCCATTTGACAAGAGCTTGCGCCTCTGTGGTCGGTGACGGTGAGGCCTGAAATGGAAGCAAGAAGAGGAGACAGGGGAAGAGGAAGAGGGAGAGAGGGTGGGTCGCAGCTGATTTTGTCATGCCTAGCAAGATGCTGTCGGACTCCACGAGAAAATGAGCTGGATCAAATTGTTTTATAGCACTAAAGGGTTTTGGGCTTTCTTATTACTTATTTTTGGTTTACCTATAGACTAAATTAATCATAGTGTTCTCGGGACTTCGCGTGAATTCGTAATACAATCTCGTTTCACTGCTGAGTTTTGACTCACCGATCCTCTAGAGTTCCTGACCAATCAACCACCTGTTCAAAATAAAAGAAGAGATTTGCCAAAAAAAATAATAATAATAAAATAAAAGAAGAGAAACGTGGGTTGCATTTTCATCGACGTGCTGCCTGACTTTCTTCGATTTTGAAGTCAAAGGGAGACAATAAAGAAAGGAGCAGTTCACATGGTTGCAGAGAGATGATGACTGGCTGGCTGGCTGGCTGGCTGTCTTTCTTATGTGCTGTGCTTTTTTTCAGGTGTTTGGTTCAGACAAAAAGGCCAAGAGAAAGCGACGAACTGGTGGTCTCCCACGCGAAGTTTGACCCTTCACCGTTGTTTCAGACCTCTGTCCTATTCATTTGTAACGAGGAGTAATTTCCGGTGGAGGACCACGTGATTTAATTTAGTTTACCCAATACTAATAAATAAATATACTATTAAGTATTGTAACTTTTGTATGTCATTCACTTAATTTTAAGAAAATGATGACTTGAATATCATAACTTTTTAAAAATATTCACCCAAGTGTCAAAAGTCCGAAATAATATAGCACTTGTGGTGAAAGTTTTTTTTAAAAATTATGACATTCAAATGTCAATTGAAAAGTTATATGACACTCAAGCGACAAGAAAAAAAGTTATGACATTTAAGTAAGCACCGCACATAATTTATGGTTAGGGTGATCAATTCTAGGTTAGGTGGTTCCCACTCGGAAATCGAAAACTGCTCATTGAGGTTCGATTCCACAAAATGGGAACCGAGAACCATCCATTAATTCCAAGACCTACCTCGAAATCAGACCATTGATCTAGTCTAGTTTTCGAGTGGGTCCATAGAAACGAGAATTGAATCGATTTCCATGGGAATTGCCTAGAACCTCCCTCTACTGATCGGGGGAGGTGGAGAAGGGTTCCAATTTATGAGAATCAGCAATCGAACAGGTTTTCTTAGGAATTGCCCAAAACCTGCTGATTTGGTTTGATTTAGGCAATTCTTGATTTTTTTTGTACCCATAGTTATGATACTTGAATTATGAAAAATAAAGTTATGATACTAAAATGAGCACTGTACAAAAGTTATGACACTTGTGGTTCTCGAATACTAAAACTTCTTAATCATACTAATAATGGATTTATACTTAATAATTTGAAGATTTTCAGTCTGGTTTTGAAGTAATCGAAGTTCATCAATACAAAGATTTGCTTATTAACTTCAACAGTTAATATCATCAAAAACCCTAAATTGATATACTTATGACTAATTTATCATTATTTAGTTTTTGTTAAATTTTACCGTTAAATTGTTAAATCGGGTGACATGTGATAGTCAATGAGTGTACCGATTTAGGATTTTACCTTTCGTTTGTTACTGGTGGACTAGTTTGAAATTTTTCATGCTATTGATCCAATTTAACAAAAACTAATAGAGGGTAAATTAGTTATAAATGTGTCAGTTTAGGTTTTAGGGTAAAATTGTCATAAATATACTAGTTTGACATTTTTTGTGGTATCAACCCTAACTATAACAGACACCTTTGAAAGGTCTCGTCTTGACAATCTTCCTTGTATTTTGAATTTTGGGACATGTTAATCTCACTCCCAAATTACATTGATGATGAAAAATGTTTTTCGTTTTACTTATTTTTATAAACGACACAATCAATCATCTTTAAGGAAACTATTTTATAAATGGTCAATTTTTTTGCAAAATAAATGCACCCATAAGTACTATTGATCTTAAAAACGACCACCAACTTTCTCATTTAGGCTCTGTTTGTTTTGTGGAAAAAAAGTGATTTGGAAAATACTTTCTTAAAAATGATGATTTGTATCGCTTGAAATACTTAGTTAATAATTTTTTTTATCATTGACAATAATTTATAATTAAACAGTGATAAAAATATTTTTCGTCCATACACTGTTGTAAGTAATACAAGCGATTTTTCTAATTATATTTTTTAAATTATTTATTTTTTTGCGAAATAAACTAAACCTTCACTTACATTTCCTCGACCACCCAAGCAATGTCAAACTTTCTCTTTGGGGGTCTTTTGCTGACCACCTTCGGAAGGACTTGCGCGCGGAAATAATAATCTAATTATATATATTCCCACGTGATTAGTTGACCAAATTAATTTCCTCTTTTTTTATTATATCCTCGGTTTCGACTTCTTCAATTTGTCTATTTTTTCTCCCTGTCGAATCTTCTTTAGTTGATGGTTGAATAAATTGATGGATGATTATGAGCCAAATGAAGTGCATGGAGGCCCTTACAATTTTAGGAAACTACGTGCATCTTTTCAATTATCACTCTACTTTTCATTGCATTATTGAATTTTCAAAAATTTCAATCATGCCATTTGAAGTGTCGAAATGGCTTTGGATGAAATCTTCATTGAAATCACTGAAAAAATTGTTATCTTTCAAATCTTCGCGCGATTCAAAAACCACTAGTATTTTTTTCCCCTAATCATACAAGTTCAAATTTGGCTCCAAATTTCATGTTGTCAACTATTTTTGCCCAATTTCGATTGACTTGTAACCTTAACCAGACTTTGCTCCATTTGCATTGCTCGTAGCTTTTATTTCCCGCTTGATTTACCTACCTCAATTGATTTTCCTGCAATTGAATTTTCAATCAACCTTATAACGCCATAGAATTGATATTAACTGATCACAATGATGCATAGTCAATTGCATGAATTCGAATAAATTTCTATCTATTATGTGTAGTCAAATGACAGAAAATCGACATTGACCATTTGTGAGATTTTGTGGGACCACAGTTAACTATTCTAAATGCCTATGCTGTTATGGGAATGTGTGATTTAATATTTAATTATTCCAACATTTCCCCTCATGCTTAATTTTGTCTTTTTTTGCTTAGTACTAATCGTGGACATATTTAATTGGGGAGACATATAGGCCTTGGAAAAATTTGAATTTAAGGACCTCCAACTTTGATACAATGTGCAATTTTGTGGGATCACTGCCGACTACTCTAAAAGTTTAAGTTTTTAGATAAATACGTGATTTAATATTTAATTATTCCAACATCCTCTTACACTTGAGTTTGCACTTTAATTAGACTAACCACAACTACATGTTACCGGTGCTACAGGCATTCCTGAATCTTATAGAATGACACTAGCACTTCATCATTCTAATTGACCCATGATCTTTCTTTTTATTTGTTTAGCTAAATCACACATGCTGTAAGGAACTAAGTAAGCAAATTAAAGAAGATGGCGATTTATTAAAATGGCTTCCTTTCAAATATTTGATTATCTTTTATAGAGTCTACACCTGCTCGGTGGCTAGTATTTTACAATTTTTCTTAATTTGTAAAAATGAGATCTTTTTGTTTCGTTTTCATAGTTTTGAAGGCAATTAATTATTTGGACCTGAAATGAATAGCAGTGAAGAGGTCAAAAGTGTACTTAAATCCATTCACCATATATATATATATATATATATATATATATATTATCACTCTGGTTGTGATGAAAGCAACTAAGTGCAGTAGGTCCTCAAAAGTCAATTCACTTAATTAGATCATGAAATCTGTAATGGAGCAACATGCATTTGCCCTATTAACGATTACTTGTGGTGAAAATAGTAGCACTAGGTGCTTTTTCCCTTGGAGCCTGGGGGACCCTTCTTAGTGGGTATCCTTTGTAGAGAGAATTATTAGAAAAATATTAATAATTTTTGTTGGAGAATCTAGCGTCATAATTGAGGCAAAAAAGCCAGATCCTATACATGAATGTGAGCTAGTCAAGATGGAGTCTGGCTAACTCACATTGGTAGTCTCCATCATGCTATTCTTGTGGCCTTTGATTTGATAGCCAAGTTAAAGAGGTGGCAATTTTCTACCCAGCTCGAGAAGAGAACAGGATCTTAACAAGTTAATGTTCTTGTTTTTTTTTTTCTTTTTGTTCGAAAGTTAAAGTTCTTGTTAGTCGTCAGATTTTTGCCAACTTATTTGACTTCCATTAAAAAAAGAAAAACTTCTATTGGAGTTTGTTCTCCGACAATAAATCATACTATGGAAAACGTCGACTTGGGCTAGACTTTGAGTACGCAAGTATCATTGTATGGCACATCAAAAAGGCAACTTGGCCACATCCTATGCCAACATAAAGGAAAACAAAACAAGAAAGTATTCTATCTTATCATCAGAAGGGATGACGTAATTTATGTCCACCGGAGTATTCATACTTAAAAATCTGTAAAAATGTTTTGAAGACGATGCAAACATCACAAGTCCAGCATACTGAGTTTTGTAAGCTCTTTAAGCCTAGCCGTCACATGCCGATTTCCCCTTTCCCTTACGAGAAGCTGACAGAGAGAAGGAACTGGTTGATGGTCCTGAGAAGTAGAGGCGCATGATGAGATCCTGCGAAGAAGCTTCTCGTCGATATTCGAGGTATGACGATGAACTCTGAACATTTCTTCCTCGTCTTGCAGTATGAATTGACATGAATTCTTGAGGCCGAAGTTTCCACGTACCAATACAGTAGAGCTTTTCTAAGTTATCCTGTTTGTCAGTACCCTTTCTCATTCGTTACAAGCTAAGTCAAACAAAAGAAGGTACCATTTGATTTGCACTGTCCCTCAAAATTTCTCTTCTGCAGACTCGATGGCTTTGCTGATGGTTATTGATCCGAATGGCTCGGACAAGAAAGCTTGAGCACGTGTGGATAGTTCTCGCGCGACGAAACGCATAGTGGGTCGTGAATTGGGACTTGTCCGTGTGCATGCCAGTGCTGCTGCAACGATGAATACCACTTTCTTGGCTAGTTGTCCGGTTGGAGGAGGAAGACGTGGGTCGAGCACATCCTTCAGCAGCAGATTCGGGTTCTCCGATAATGTCGATGTTTGCGTCATAGATAGGGAAGAGAGAAGATCCCCCGGATGGTTTCCCATCATAATCTCTAACGCTACTACTCCGAAACTATACACGTCACATTTGTCCGTCAACCGCATCGTTGTTGCTAACTCTGTTTTTCCATAGATGAAAAATGAATCAATATTATGATCATAAAGTCAAGTTATACCCAAGATCCAAATTTCTATGATTTTCCGACACAAACCACTTTTCAAAATCTATACTTGCTCTTTTATAAGTCTTGTTAGAATTATTCCATGAATCAAAATCTGATATGTTAATTAGAGCTACTTAGTCAATCTGAGATGATATGTGCACGTGAAATGTATGGCTAGATTTCATCACGAAGCTTACCAGGAGCCATGTAGCCATAAGATCCGGCTACTGCAGTCCAATTCGATGAGTCTGAATTCAAGAGTCTTGCCGTTCCGAAATCTGATAGCCGAGGTTCCAAGTCGGGGTTGAGCAAGATGTTGTTCGATTTTATGTCCCGATGCACGATAGGTGGTGAGCAATCGTGATGCAAGTAAGCGATTGCGTGAGCCACGCCTTGAACAATCTTTACCCTTTTACCCCAGTCTAGTTCTGCTGCTTCTGTTCCTCCATACAAGACCTTTGCCAAACTGCCTCTCTCAACAAACTCATAGACCAAGTAAATGATGCCCCTCTTGGAACAGGACCCGTGGAGCTTGATCACGTTGCGGTGCCGGACCTCAGTCAACATGTGGATCTCGTTCTCGAAACTCCGGCGGTTGACCTCTGGGACGTCGCCAGATTCTAATACGTTGAGCTTTTTGACAGCGACCGATTGGCCACTGGGCAGTTCGGCCTTGTAGACGCTCCCGAACCCTCCTTTTCCGATGCAGTATTCTTCACTGAAATCATTGGTGGCCTTGGCGATGTCGCTGAATGTGAACTTCCCTAACTTTTCCCATATGATCTGCTCAAATTTCTCGTGCTTTTTAAGACGCTTGGTCTCTTCTTCTTCATCGAGAAGCTTTTTTCGCTGCCGAAGTAGCAGAATGACAGCAAGTAGGATCGCCAGAAGTAGTAAGCAGCAAATGCCAACACTCACACCGACCAGAACTTTTTTTCTATGGTCGGTTGATTTACTGCTCGTCCCACAAGGAGATAATCCGGTCACGTTTCCACACAAGCTCGGATTCCCAATAAAAGCACTTCCCGGGGCATCTTGGAAGATCCCACCGATAGGAATCGCACCGGTCAGTTTGTTGTGCGAGAAGTCTATGGAGGTTAAACTACTCATACTGGTGAGAGTAGCATGGATCGTACCCGACAAATTGTTATGCGAAAGATTGAGATTTTCCAATTTAGTAAGCTTATCTAAATTGGAAGGAATTGATCCTGCTAGTGAATTGTGGCTCAGGTCTAGGAGAATCTGTAGGGTGGACAACTTCCCGAGCTCGGATGATATGTTACCCGACAAATTGTTGTTGCTCAAGTTCAAGCTCAGTAAATTCTTAAAATTCGCTAGCTCATCCGGTATGCTACCACTCAATGCATTGTCCGACAAATCAAGAAATTGGAGCTTCGATAATTTTCCTAATGCAATGGGAATATCTCCAGCCAAATGGTTGTTGCTCAAATTCAGCTTGAACAACTCCCCTAGGTTACCCATCTCATCAGGAATTCTTCCGGTCAAATCATTGTTGTACAAAGTTAGGACGCTCAACCGAGACAATTTCCCGAGCTCCGGAGGGATATGGCCTGAGATTTTGTTGCCATCTATCTGCAAGTCCTTGAGATTCGTACACTCTCCCCATTGTGGCGAGAGACTCCCAACAAATCGGTTGTTGCTGAGGTATATAGCGGTCAGATTCGGATGAACTCTGAATGCGCTTGTGATATTTGCAGTGAACTGATTGTGCGCTAGACTGACTGTTTCTAGCCCCGAACAATCCCTCAAGCAGTCGGGCAGCGGCCCAGTGAACTTGTTTCCATTGACCTTGAGTTCATTAAGAGCGAGGCCGCTGCATAACTCGGGAGGCAGTTCTCCTGTGAAGCTGTTGTTCGAAAGCCTAACTTGGCGCAGAGAAGGGCTGTACTTGCCGAAATCACGTGGTATGCTTCCTGAGAAATTATTTGTGAACAAAGAGATCAACTCTAAGTTAGCAAGGTGAGAGATGGTCTCGGGGATCTCTCCGTAAAGCTGGTTCGTGTCAAGGTCTAGAGTGGTCACTGACGTGAGATTCCCGACCTCCGGAGGAATAGTCCCAGTGAGGTTGTTGAAGAAAAGCTGGAGGACTTTCAGGTTGCTGAGATTCCACAATGTTTCAGGGATTTGGCCGGAGAGATTGTTATAGGAGAGGCCTAAATCAAGCAAATTCTCCAAGCTCCCGATCCCGGTAGGGATGGGGCCGGAGAGTAAATTGTGGTACAAATGGAGGTACTTGAGCTTGGTCAGGCTTTTGATTTCTGGCGGAATTTGCCCGGAGAGAGAATTGTGCTGGAGCTACAAAGAAGTGAGTTTTGTCCAATTTGTGAAGAAATAAGGCGATAACTCACCTGACAGGCTATTATTTGAAGCTCCAAATTCTGACAACCTGACCAGATTGGACAGAGAGAGGGGCAGCTCCCCAGAGATCGAATTGTCGGCAAGGGCTAAGAAGGTGAGGTTAGAACAAAGACCGAGGTCGGAAGGGATCGAACAGTTCAAGAGGTTTTGGTGCAAATCGAGCCTTTCAAGCTGCCGCAATTGACCAATGGAGCTAGGAATTGCGCCTTCAAAGGAATTTTCGTGCATCTCTACTGTCTGAAGCTGAGACAGCAATCCTATGTCTTTGGGAATTGCACCGCTGAACCGATTCTTACCAATCCGGATCTCCTTCAGCCTGGAAAGTTTCGATACGTTTGAAATCTGACCTTGGAGCAAATTCTCAGTGAGGTCGAGGTATTCGAGGTTCACCAGGTTGTCATACACAGCCTCAGGAATTTTGCCAGTCATATAGTTCAACGACAAGTGCAGGTATGTCAGGTTCTTGCAATTGGTCACGAAGCCTGGGAATTTACCGTCAAGCTTATTCTCGGAGAGGCTCAGGTAACTCAGGGACGGCATGACCGAGAATTTCGACCAATCAGGAGATTTCAAGTAGTTTGATCGAAGATCCAAGTGCCACACCTTCCCGAGATTGCTGATCTGGTATGGAATTGTACCGTTGAGACTGTTGTTAAAGAGGCTCAAGTACTGAACCTCTTGCAATTGACCTATCTCGGGCGGTATGCTACCATTAAAGAGATTGGTCCCCAGGTCCAGAAACCTCAGCTTGGGGATACTGCCGATCGAGGACGGTATTGGGGCCACGAGATGGTTGCTGCTGACGTTGAAGCTGGTCAGGTTTGGGAATGAAGCGAAGTCGAGTGCGTCGAGCGTGCCGCTGAGACTTGAGCCAGGGAGGCTGATCTCCGAGACTGACCCGCCACTGTTGCAGGCAACGCCAGTCCAGCTGCAGAGAAGGGTGATGTTGGTGAGGGACCAGGAGCTCAGAGAAGGAGGAGGAGGAGGAGAGAGGGAGTTCTTCCATTTGACAAGAGCTTGCGCCTCTGTGGTCGGTGACGGCGAGGCCTGAAATGGAAGCAAGAAGAGGAGACAGGGGAAGAGGAAGAGGGAGAGAGGGTGGGCTGCAGCTGATTTTGTCATGCCTAGCGAGATGCTATTGGACTTCATGAGAAATTGAGCTGGATCAGCACCAGAGGGTTTTTGGCTTTTTTATTACTTATTTTCGGTTTATATAGGGACTAAACTAATCGAAGTGTTCTTGGGACTTCATGTGAATTCGTAATACAATCTCGTTTCACTTCTGAGTTTTGACTCACCGACCCTCTAGAGTTCCTGACCAATCAACCACCTTTACAAAACAAAAGAAGAAGATAAACGTGGTTTTCATAATTTGCATTTTCATTGACGGCAGCCTGACTTCATTCGATTTTGAAGTCAAGGAAGAGAATAAATGAGCAGTTCACATGGCTGTAGAGATGATGGCTGGCTGGCCGACCGGCTTGTGTGCTGTTCTTTTTTCTAGGTGTTTGGTTCAGACAAAAAGGCCAAGAGAAAGCCACGGACTGGTGGTCTCCCACGCAAAGTTTGACCCTTCACCGTTCTCCCAGACCGCGTTTCGAACCCGTGTCCTATTCATTTGTGACGAGGAGTAATTTCCGGTGGGGAACAGGTGATTTAATTTAGTCTACTGAATACTTCTAAATAAATATATTGTAAATATCATAACTTTTGTATGAAATTCATTCGAGTACCATGGTTTTTTTTTTTTTTTACTTGAATACCATAACTTTTGAAAAAAATGATGTTCACCCAAGTGCCAAAAGTCCGATGTGATATAATACTTGTGGTGAATGTTTTTAAAAAATTATAACATTCAAATGATTGATCAAAAAATTAGACACTCAAGCGACAAATAAAAAAGTTATGACATTCAAATAAGCGCCATATATAAGTTATGGTTAGGATGATCAATTTCAGGGTGGGTGGTTCCCACCAAGAGATCAAAAATTGCTCACTAAGGTTCGATCCAAAATATGGGAACTGAGAACCACCCATTAATTCCAAGACCCACCTGGGAAGCAGACCATTGGTCTAGTCTAGTTTTTGAGTGGGTCCATGGAAATGAGAATTGAATCAATTTCCATGGAAATCGCCCATAACCTCCCCCTATTGATCGGGGGAGGCGGAGAAGGGTTTCGATTTATGGGAATTAGGAATTGAACAGATTTTCTTAGGAACCGCCTAGAGCCTATCGGTTCAATTTGATTCAAGCAATTCTTGATTTTATTTTTTTTCGTACCCCGAGTTATGACGGAAAATAAAGTTATGACACTAAAATAAGTACTGTACGAAAGTTATAACACTCGTGGCTCCCGAATACTAAAACTTCTTAATCGTACTAATAATGGATTTATACTTAATGATTTGAAGATTTTCAGTCTGGTTTTGAAGTAATCGAAGTCCATCAATACAAAGATTTGCTTGTCTAACTTTAATGGTTAATGCCACAAAAAACCCAAAATTAGTATACCTGTAACCAATTTATTATTTTTTAGTTTCTGTTAAATTTTATTGTTAAATTGCTGAGTTGGATGACATGTGGCAATTGATGAGTGTGCTCGTTTGGAGTTTTATCCTTCGTTTATCATTGGTGAATTGGTTTGAGATTTTTCATGTTATTAATCCAATTTAACGGTTACTAATGTAGAGCAAATTTGTTATAAATGTGTCAGCTTGGGTTTTGGGGTAAAATTGTTATAAAAATACTAGTTTGGGGTTTTTTATGGTATCAACTCTAAATATGATAGACACCCTCTAAAGGTCTCATCTTGACAATCATCCTTATATTTTGAATTTTCGGACATGCTAATTTCACTCCCAAATTACATAGATGATGAAAACGTTTTTTGTTTTATTTATTTTTATAAACAACACAATTGAATAAAATATTTCATAAATGGTCAATTTTTCACATAATAAATGCGCCCATAAGTACTATTGGTCTTTATTAATTGCGAGCAAAAATTGCAAGAGATTGACATAATACAATCACCAACCTTTTCTTTTAGGCTCTGTTTGTTTTGTTAAAAAATGATTTGGAAATTTTTTTTCCTAAAAACGAGAACTTATATCGCTTGAAATAATTACTTAGTAAAAAATATTTTTATTGCCAACAACAATTTATAATTAAATAACGATACAAATATTTTTTGTCCATACATTGTTATAAGTGATACAAGTGGTTTTTAAAAAAAATATTTTTTAAATTATTCATTTTTTGCGAAATAAATTAGGCGTTAACTTACATGTCCTTAAACCACCCAAGCAATGTCAAACTTTGTCTTTGGTGGTCTTTTGCCGGCCACCTTCGGAAGGACTTGCGTGCGGCCATAATAATCTAATTACATATATATTCCCACGTGATTAATTCACCAAATTAATTTCCTCTTTTTCTGTTATATCCTTGGTTTTGACTTCTTCAATTTGTCTTTTTTTTCCCCTGTCAAATCTTCTTTAGTTGATGGTTGAATAGATTGATGGATGATCATAAGCCAAATGAAGTGCATGGTGGCCCTCACAATTTGAGAAAACTACGTGCATCTTTTCAATTATCACTCTACTTTTCATCGCATTATTGGATTTTCAAAAATTTCAATCATTCTATTTGTAGTGTCGAAATAGCTTCTGATAAAATCTTCGTCGAATAGTCACCGAAAAATTGTTATCTTTCAAATCTTCCCATGATTCAAAAACCACCAGAATTCTTTTTCCCTAATCATACAAGTTCAAATTTGGCGCCAAATTTCATGTTGTCTACTATTCCTATCCAATTTCGATTGACTTGCAACCTTAACTAGATTTTGCTCCATTTGCATTGCTCACAGCCTTTTTTTCCCGCTCATTTTACATGCCTCAATTGATTTTCCTACAATTGAATTTTCAATCAACCTTATAACAACATAGAATCGAAATTAATTGATCACTATGATGTGTAGTCAGTTGCATGAATTCGAATAATTTTTTGTCTGTTGATATGTATTTAAATGGCACAAAATTGACATTGACCTTTGGTGAGATTTTATGGAACTATAGCAAACTATTCTAAAAATTTAATTGTTTCAACACTTTCCCAAGCTCTGATACCAATTGTTGGAATATAATACGCGGAAACGACAGAATCTTGCAATTTACGTCAACGCAAAATCACCAGAGAAATAAACGAGAAAAATAAGGACATTAGAAATTTACGTGGTTCGGTTCGAGTATCAGTACCTACATTCATAAGGAGTGCCAGCAGCAAATAATCCACTATAATCGGAGAATTAGAGTTTACAATCGCTCACACACTCGAGTGTTTCCCACACCTAAATTTAACCTCAAACCCAAAGTGTTTATAAATAAACAACTCACTTGGATATAAACTCACGGCACAAAATTACCGCGCATTCAAGCTCGAAACAAAAACGCGTGCAGCTCTCTTTAGCTTGACGTTGTGCGGCTCCTACGTGCAGCTCCTTTTCTTTCGTAGGGTTTCAGCCGCTTCACACACACCAAAGGGGGAATTCATTTATGTTATTATACATGTGCCCAAAGGTCAAATATTTGACTTGGGCCCACCAGCTTTTTGGCTCCATGTGCAGAGACTCCACCCTTTACTTTCCATGGGCTAAAAAGAAACTCAGGCGTGAATATTATGTGTATGTGTGCCCAAAAGTCAAGGTCTTGACTTTTGGGCTCCACCAAGACAACAACCGTGAATATTGTGTGTATGTGTGCCCAAAATTCAAGGTCTTGACTTTTGGGCTCCACCAAGATAACAACCTTTGGCAAGCTTCCGCAAAAAAGAAGAAATTCGCATCTTCTTTTTGTTTCCTCTTTTTGTAATCCTTCATGGAGTCCGACAAAGTTTCTTCTACTTGGAAAATCTTTATCAATAAAATTCGGTTTAACAAATCGTCATCCAAATTCAAATTCGAGACATTAATTTAACAATTCTCCACATTGGCTCGATATTTGAAGCCAAATTATAGTGCTTATCATCCATGCTGCTCTCCCAACGCCCCGACGGGCGCTCACTCTCCATAGAAGCCAATAGAGCTCAAGTAGAGCTTGAGCTTTGCCAAAGGAACAGATTTAGTCATTATGTCTGCCGAGTTATCTGCTGTAGCAATCTTTTTAACAATAACATTACCCTTAACTAAGACATTTTAAATGAAGTGGTACTTGATGTTGATATGTTTCGTTCGCTCGTGATAAACTGGATTATACCCAAATATATCGCACCTTGGTTATCACAGTGTATATCCACACTTTTCTATTCTAACCCAAAGTCTGAGAGTAAACCTTGTAACCATATCGCATCATTTGCTCCAAAGGTTAATGCCATGTACTTTGCCTCAGTCAAAGATAAGGCAATGTGATCTTGTAAGGATGATTTCCAACTAACTGCACCACCTGCTAGTATAAACACGTACCCTGCTAAAGACCTGCGATCATCCAAGTCACCGGTGTGATTTGAATCCATAAAACTAATGGTCTCACAGCCATTGCTGTCTCTTTGGTATACTATATCCACGTCTGTTGTCCCTTTCAAATATCTGAGGATCCACTTCACAGCTTCCCCATGAGCTTTACCAGGACACTTCATATAGTGACTAACTATGCTCACAGTTTGTGAAATATCAGGCCTAGTGCACACCATAGAATACATAATACTACCCATGGCACTAGAATAAGGAACACGGGACATATGCTCCTCCTCCTCCTCAGTCTGTGGTGATAATTTATCTGAAAGTTTAAAGTACTTCGCTAGAGGTGTACTTACAGATTTTGTCGACTGTATATTAAAACGTGCCACGATCTTCCCAATATATTTCTTCTGAGATAGACGTCTCCTGTAGTCCTGTCACGCAAAATCTCCATACCCAAAATTTTCTTTGCAGCACCTAAATTTTTCATCTCAAATTCAACATTTAACCGCATTTTCAGCACATCAATATCAGAAATATTCTTAGCTGCTATCAGTATATCATCAACATATAAGAGTAGATAAATCAAAGAACCATTCTCTAATCTCTTAAAGTAGACATAGCTATCCATCTAACTTTTTGTGTAGTCTTGACTAGCCATGAAAGCATCAAAACGTTTATACCATTGCCTAGAAGACTGTTTCAACCCATACAAAGATTTCTTCAACAAGCAAACATGATATTCCTTACCCGAAATAGCAAATCCCTTTGGTTGCCTCATGTAAGGCCCTGTTTGGTTCATCATTTAGAATGCTCTTTGGGGCTCTAAAGGGGTTTGGCCAAATGTTGTGGTGTTTGGTTCAATTTTTTGAGCACTTTGGGGAGATACAATTGCATCTCCAAGGGGTTGAAAGGCCTTTGGGGGAATGGAGGGGTAGAGGTCCATTGGGAAGTTGCATTTTCGGAATGCAACTTCCACTGTTCATCTCTCTGATGGAGAAGCTGATCGGAGGCTCGCGTGCGCCGGCAACGTGCCGACGACTGCTGGCCAAGGGTCGCCTGACCCCAGTGATCGTCGCCGGACCCACCTGAGGTCGCGCGACCCAGGCGACCAGATCTGGCCATCCGGCGGTCCGGTGGCCGAACTTCAAAAAAGAAAATATAATTTTTTTTGTTTTTTTAATTTAATAAAAGTCATTTACAAATGCAAATTTTACCAAATGGTATTTTGGCTAAAGTTGTATTTCAATGCAAATTTTACCAAACGATATTTGCATTTCGGAAAACCCTCTTCACCCAAAGGTATTTGCATTTTGGCAAATGCATTCCCCAAAACCGAATCAAAAGGACCTTAAATCTGCTCCTCCAACTCACTATGAAGAAACACAGTTTTCACATCTAGCTGCTCTAACTCAAGATCCTGCGAAGCAATTAAGGCAAGTAAAACACGAATAGAAGTATGTCTTACCACAGGAGAAAACACCTCATTGTAGTCAATGCCCTCACGCTGTGTATACCCTTTCGCCACAAGTCTCGCCTTATACCTTGCTGCCTCGACACCGGTAATGCCCTCTTTCTATTTAAAGACCTATTTACTTCTGACAATCTTTTGGCTCTTAGGTACTTTGATTAGCTCCCATGTTTGATTTCGATGGAGTGATTCCATCTCTTCACTCATAGCTCCTAGCCACTGCGATGACTCCGAACTAGCCATCACCTCAGAGTAAGACGAAGGCTCATCTGTCTCCACCTCATCACCTATAGTCAATGCATAAGAAATATATGTATAATCATAACGTACCGGTGATTTAATTTGCCTTTTTTGTCTATCTACGGCTATAGTGTGCTGCGGCTTTACTGGTTGTTCACTATCACCGACTTCAGGAACTGCGGCTTCATCTGCAGTCTCAACTTCTGTTACCTTCGAGGATTCTGGAGTCTCCACCTGAAGCTCCACCTCACTAATGACACCGTGATATGTTTTCTCTGTTGGTTGTGTCTTAGAACTCCTCCGTTGAAGCATTGCAATCTCGTCGAAAATCACATCTCCGCTGATTAGAAAACCAGGTGATCTAGAATCAGTGCACCACAGTCGGTAGCCTTTCACCCTATATGCATAACCCAAAAATATGCACTTCTTCGCCCTCGACTCAAGCTTACCATCACTCGCATGAGCATACGCAGGACATTCGAATATACGTAATCTGAAGTAATCAACAGGTTTTCCTGACCATACTTTCTCAGGAGTTTTCCACTCGATAGCAGATGATGGAGATCGATTAACCAGGTAATATGCCATATTTACCGCTTCAGCCCAAAATTCCTTGGCAAGTCCTGCATGCGAAAGCATGCATCAAGCAAAGTTCTATTCTTCCGTTCTACCACGCCATTCTGCTGTGGTGTCCCAAGTATTGTGCAGTGTCTTACAATACATTTTTTCTCGCAAAACTTAGTAAAATCTTTATCATAGAACTCCATGCCATTATCAGTTCTCAGGCACTTGATTTGTTTATCTGACTGCTCCTTAATCAATGCCTTAAATTTCTTGAACCGATCAAACACATCATATTTGTGCTTCAGAAAGTATACCCATACATTCCTCGAATAATCATCGATAAATGTCAGCATATATCGCGCACCTCCTTTCGAAGGAACCGAAGACGGGCCCTAGATGTCTGAATGAATATATTCAACTGGTCGTTTGGTCGTATGAGTAGCTATAGTAAACTTAACTCGATGCTGCTTCCCAAAGATGCAGTGCTCACATAAGTCCTCTTTTGACCCTTCAACAACCCCATTTCAGTCAGTATCATCATACTTGCCTTACTCATATGCCCCAAACGCATATGCCATAATTGAGTCAAGTCAGAGTCTGACTCACCTGATGAAACTGCAGCGGTTCTAGTCACAGTCTCTCTCAGTAGATGATAGACAGTATTTACTTTATTCTCTTTCATCACTGTCATGGCACATTGAGAGATCTTTAGTACTCTATCTTCAGCGGTGTACCTACACTCGATGTCATCGAGTGTCCCCAGAGAAATAAGATTCTTCTTAAGCTCCGGTACATGCCTCACGTCTGTCTATGTGCGCACCACCCCATCGTGCATCTGAATCCGAATTGTCCCTATCTCCATAGCCTTACAGACTGTGGTATTCCCCAAAAGAACCTTACCACCATCTGCAGTCTGGTAAGTAGTAAACCAGTTCTTATGAGGCGTTATATGATAAGAACATCCCGAATCTAGCACCCATTCGTCTCCTGACGAAATAGTAGTCACATATAAAA
Organism: Eucalyptus guilfoylei; assembly: GCA_016097605.1. Lineage (NCBI taxonomy): Eukaryota > Viridiplantae > Streptophyta > Magnoliopsida > Myrtales > Myrtaceae > Eucalyptus > Eucalyptus guilfoylei. The sequence goes on from CM027867.1 coordinate 36,778,890, forward strand.
TAGCTTTTGCATCACTATTGCTCCCCTCAATAACGTTTGCCACACTACTTGTGGCATTTTGCCTATTAGCTTTATTCTTCCGCTTTGGACAATCTCTTCTAATGTGCCCCTCCTGATGACACTCAAAGCACTTCACTCGTCCTTTAGACTTTCTATGACGTGATTTTGATATACTTTTACCTCTGCTACTACTAGGCCATTGATGTTGTTCTCTACCTCGAATCGTTAGTGCTTGCACTACTCCTTCCGCCAGACCATTATCTCGCAACTTTCTCTGTCACTCCTTAGAGAATAAGGTGGACTTTACCTCTTCTGAGGTAATAGTAGTACGCCCCTACAACAATGAATCAGTAAAGTGCTCCCATGACTCTGGTAAAGATGCTTACAACATCATGCCATGTTCTTCATCATCAAGTATCTTACCGACGTTCTTCAGATCCATCATGAGTTTATTAAATTCATCTATGTGGGTTCTGATAGACGTACCTTCAGTATATCTAAATTGAAACATCTTCTTCAACATGTACAAGCGATTGTTCAAACCTTTCTTCACATAGAGTGCTTGAAGTTTTGCCCATAATGCTGCGTCATCCTTCTTCTCAGTAACCTCTATTAAAACCTCATTTGACAAATTTAACAGGATTGTGCTCTTTACTCTTTCCATTAGCTCTACCCTTTTAGAAGCTTTCATTATAATAGGCAACTCATGTTCACCATCCAGTGCCTTAGCCAAATCTTGGGTTGTCAATAATGCTCGCATCTTGATGCTCCATAACACAAAGTTGTTACTCCCGTTAAACTTCTCAATTTCAGATTTCCTCTTAGACATAATTGCAACAACAGAATTTCCAGAGAAACAAAAGCTCCAAATCACAATCAAGAAATCTGATCCCGAGCTCTGATACCAATTGTTGGAATATAATACGCGGAATTGACAGAATCTTGCAATTTACATCAACCGCTAGAGAAATAAACGAGTAAAATAAGGACACCAAAAATTTACGTGGTTCGGTCCGAGTATCAGTACCTACATCCATGGGGAGAGCCAGCAACAAATAATCCACTATAATCGGAGAATTAGAGTTTACAATCCCTTATACACTCGTGTGTTTCCCACACCTAGATTTAACTCCAAACCCAAAGTGTTTATAAATAAACAACTCATTTGGACATAAACTCACGGCACAAAATTACCGCACATTCAAGCTCGAAACAAAAACGCTCGCAGCTCTCTTTAGCTTGACGTTGTGCGGCTCCTACATGCAGCTCCTTTTCTTTCGTAGGGTTCAGCCGCTTCACGCATATCAAATGAGAAATTCGTTTATGTTATTATATGTGTGCCTAAAGGTCAAATATTTGACTTGGGCCCACCAGCTTTTCGGCTCCATGTGTAGAGACTCCACCCTTTAATTTCCATGGGCTAAAAAGAAACTCAGGTGTGAATATTGTGTGTGTGCGCCCAAAAGTCAAGGTCTTGACTTTTGGGCCCCACCAGGATAACAACCTTCGGCAAGCTTCCGCAGAAAAGAAGAAATTCGTATCTTCTTTTTATTTCTTCTTTTTGTAATCCTTCATGGTGTCTGACAGAGTTTCTTCTACTTGGAAAATCTTTATCAATAAAATTTTCGGTTTAACAAATCATCATCCGAATTCAAACTTGAGACATTAATTTAACTAGAACATCCTCCAGCAGCAACTTTGGGTTCTCCGATAATGTTGATGTTGGCATCATAGATAGGGAAGAGAGAAGATCCCCCGGATGCTTCCCCATCATAATCTCTAGTGTCACTACTCTGAAACTGTACACATCACATTTATCCGTCAACGGTATCATTGTTGCTAACTCTGTTTTTCCATTGATGAAGAATGTATCAATGTTATGATCATAAAGTCAAGTTATACCCAAGATCCAAATTTCTATGATATCCTAACACAAACCACTTTTCAAAATCTATACTTGCTCTTTTAAAAGTCTTGTTAGAATTATTCCATGAATCAAAATCTGAGATGTTAATTAGAGCTACTTAATCAATCTGGGATGATATGTGCACATGAAATGTATGGCTAGATTTCATCATGAAGCTTACAAGGAGCCATGTAGCCATAAGATCCGACCATTGCGGTCTAATTCAACAAGTCTGAATTCAAGAGTCTTGCCGTTCCGAAATCTAAGAGCCGAGGTTCCAAGTTGGGCTCGAGCAAGATGTTGTTCAATGTTATGTCCCGATGGACAATGGGCGGTGAGCAATCGTGATGCAAGTAGGCGATTGCGTAAGCCATGCCTTGAACAATCTTCACCCTTGTACCTCAGTCCAGTTCTGCTGCTTGTGTTGCTCCATACAATACCTTTGCCAAACTGCCTCTCTCAACAAACTCATAGATTGAGTAAATGTTGCCCCTCTTGGAATAGGATCCGTGGAACTTGATCACGTTGGGGTGAGGCGACGCTCGGAGATGCCACCAGCTAGCCAGACGATAAACGAATGGCCCCACTTCGCCGGGACCGTTTATGTCGCGACGTAAGGAGCCGAGGGTGAGGAGCAGAGGTCCCATTGGCCGGAACCCCGGTAACCGGCGACGATGGTCAGTGACAACGACGACTGGCCTTGCTGGAGGTCGGGTCATCGATAGGCTGGCGGGACGTTGGCAGGTCCGACGGCTGGGCACGGACGGGCGACATCGTCCGATTGCGGCCGCTGCATCACGGAGAGACGGCCGTGGCTGCTGGAGTCGGGTCGGCTGGGTTAGGCGCACAACCCGGTCGAGGCTAGGGACCCGGTCGAATGGGTTCGTTTGGGCTAGACTGATCTTTGCACGAGCCTAAAAGAAGTGGGCCTGTTTTGTTTTGTATGGGCTATGATTGTTTAAAAAAAGAAGAAGAGAGTTTTAGGCCCACGCTTCAGGCCCACCTTGGCCTTTGGTCGGCCATTCGGGCCAGCGGTTAATGACCCGGGTCAGCCCCAACCCGGGAACCCGACCCCGGTCATTTATATTAATATATTAAATAATAAAATAATAAAACAATAAAATATAAAAAATTATTTTCCAGAAAATAAAAAAATAAAAAAATCCCACAATATCTCATGTTTTCCCAATTTCCCAAAAAATCTGAAAGAAAGCCAAAAAATGATTTATGTTTTTCAAAGAAAGACAAAAATCCAAAAAATACTTTTTATGTTCAAAAAATAGAAAAAGATCCAAAAAAAAATATTTTTCCTTCACAAAAATGCATGGAAAATTCCTCAAAAATAAAAAATACTTATGGTTTAAACAAGATTAGGCATCGAAAGGGCATTAATGATTAATTAGTATAATCAAGTCATCGATCCTAATTTCTTTGGTTGTGCAGGAGCGAATATTCCTCGTGATATTTTGCTTGGATTTCTAATCGACTCAACCTAAGTTGATTGGTGGCGACTTCTATTTAAAATTAACTTACATATTAAAAACTTGGATTATTAAGTCATGAACTGGTGGATTTGGGAGAGTTCAGGCTAAGCCTAATAGACCTAGCCAAATCATTAACGTTCGCAGACGCCCACCCTAATCAGGTGCAGAAAAAGAGGTTGTGACAATGTCAAGGTCTTGTAATTGGCCACGAAGCCCGGAAATTTACCGTCGAGCTTATTCTCAGAGAGGCTCAGATAAGTCACGGATGGCATGACCGAGAATTTCGACCAGTGAGGAGATTTCAAGTAGTTTGATCGAAGATCTAAGTGCTGGACCTTCCCAAGATTGCTGATCTGGTATGGAATTGTACCGTTGAGACTGTTGTTAAAGAGGCTCAAGTACTGAACCTCTCGCAATTGACCTATCTCGTGTGGTACGCCACCCTCAAAGAGATTGCTCCCCAGGTCTAGGAAGCTGAGCTTGGAGAGATTGCCCATCGAGGATGGTATCAGGCCCATAAGATTGAAGCTGGTCAGGTTCGGGAACGAAGTGAAGTCGAGTGCATAGAGTGTGCCACTGAGGCTTCAGCCTGAGTGGTTGATCTCTGAGACCAACCCGCCATTGCTGCAGGCTACGCCAGTCCAGTTGCAAAGATGGGTGATGTTGGCGAGTGACCATGAGCTCAGAGAAGGCGGAGGTGGAGGAGGAGAGAGCGAGTTTTTCCATTTGACAAGAGCTTGTGCCTCTTCGATCGGCGGCGCCGAGGCCTGAAAGGAAGCAAGAAGAGAAGACAGAGGAGACGGAGGAAGAAGAAGGGGAGAAGAGGGTGGATTGCAGTTGATTCCGTCATGCCTAGCAAGATGCTACGATTTATCATGCGGGAATAAAATAAGATTATTGCAATGCCCACCCTTAAAGTGGTCGGCGGAGCACCACCTAAGTTGCGGAGACTTCCTGCGGGCTTCGAGGAAATTGTAAGTTGAAAAGAGGATGTTGGCGACTGTTTAAATTAGTGTCTATTATGGCCAAAACAAGCATCTCTACGCGTGATTATAAGTAACAAAGACCAATAATACTTGACGGAGTGTTTTTTCTCGAAGAGTAAATCATTTATGATTTTTTTTTTAAAAGTGATAATTTTGTGTTGTTTATAAAAATATACAACCACAAAATATGTTCATTGCCAATGGAGATATTTAGGCATAGATTATTGTTGATCATGAAAATATTTTCTGTAGACTAAATTTTCTAAACAACGTGAACAGTCAATTTTATGAGACAAAAGTTCAAATTGGTTGTGGTCCAAAATTTCATGCCCAATGACAAAATCAAACGAGTCGGTTACCTAAATGATAAAACATAAACTATTTGTTGGCGAAGTGACAAATGATTGCCATGAGGATCTCCATGGTGATGAGGGGGTCTATCGGGTTGGTATTATGATGAATGGAATTTGCTTAGGTGGAAAGTGAACTTATAGATAATTTAGATTTATGATTGTTCTTGAAAGGAACTGTTAAATTTTCTCATGGATTTAAGATGAACGAATCCCTTATGGTTCACGTGTGCTATAAAACAATTCACGCATTTTGGCCTTCATTAGTTCAAATGGTGGAAAGCATATGCCAGGAGCCTTAACTAGTAAATAATTTCTATTAACGTTTATCACAATTTTTTTTAATGAATAGGGTAGATGCTAGAGAGGAAATGAAGCATATGAACATTATTGATGCATGGATATTTTTGTCATTCTACTTCTTCGGGGTGTGGATTGTGCTAATGTTGAGGTGAAATTAGCTGTCTTTTTTTTTCTTAGCCATTTTACATAATGTTAATGTTATTCACCGCTATTCTATCTCTATGTGCATTAAGTTCGAAGAAGATCTCAATCTATAATGAAGAAATGATAGCTCTCCTGAGGAGATCGGAGTAGAGAGTGTCTCTGAAAATTTTGTTAGAAATTCTAAACCATTTAAGAAACGCAGTCTAGTCCTCTTTTTGAAAATTTATAATTTAGTGATTTCAATCATTAGTTTTTTTTGTGATTATAGCTTCCTGATAACCCTTAATTACCTATTATCAAAACCTTTTACAAGTAATCACTTAAAGTGACCATCGATTTCTTGACCACCACAAGTTTTTGTAAGTTTGAATGTCACTAGCGGTACATTCATCTCAAAATCATGGTATGACACCTTGCTCGAAAAGAAAAACATTTTGACTTGCCAAGTCCTAATTGAGGCAACATTCACCGATCTCAGTTATTGGTGGGTTTGAAGTTGGGCATAAATCGCATTGTTGATGACTTGACCTATCAATAAAACCCACCTATCAATTAAACTTTCAAATGACATGATTAATCAACATTCAACTTGTTTTGCAACTTTACGGTGGTCAAATGTGCATCACTAACCATTCCTATATTATTTGGATATTCCACCATCTATATGGCTAAATACCATCCTTTTATACAAGATAGACGAAATAACCCCTACTAGATTCCATATTTATACATTTTCTCTATTGCTAGTTAATTTAGTTCTTCTCTATTGTGGTTTCCCTTTATATTGGGAGAGCGTAACAAAAACTCAATACCTTCATTAGAGAAAATTGCTAAAAGAGAGTCCAAATTCAAGCCTGTCAACATATTTAATTGGACCCAAATTTAGTAAAAAGCTTAAACTAAAGAGTTACAGGTCAATTATGATATGTTAACTACTTTTCATTACACCAATTCTCCGATATATAACTTTATTTAACACAATTTACATGTACATATTAATGATCTCTCAATTACGTGTGAGTTGAGTATTAGGTTTGCTCCTCCTTAATTTGGATATGTTTCTTCAAACATGTCTCAACTTGAATCTCCAACGCTCTATGTCATCCCTAGTCTCTCTCTCTTTTTTTTTTTTTTTTTTTTTTTCACTCTAGGTCTACCGATTACGTGTGAGTTTATTCTTTTCTCTTGCTGGTGAATTTTTGTTGACATACATTGTAGAATTCAGAATACAGATGTTGAAATACACGTGTCGTGTTATGATTCGCTCAAGATTATGACGAAAAAAATGGACGCCACATCAAACAATGTAAGACAAAACAAAATTGAGAGAGAGATGGGGGTCCATCACGGCCACCATAGCCACGAGCTCAAGCTCAAATCCTGCGGCAATCATTATCGCAGTGGCCACGACTATTGGAGTTTTGAGTCGTGAAGCTCAAGGCCATGGTGGGTAGATACAAGCTCGCGGTCGTGACTGCTCAATTGTGATTGTAGGCGAGTATGAGCCATATATATATATTTATATTTATATAATTGCTATGAACATTATGTGGGTTTTCCTCCATATTTATAATTTCCTTTAATTTGTTTTCATTGTATTCACATTTAAGGAAGCTTATTTGGTAGGAGTAGAGCAAGTATCGAGATTTCATTTCGAATTTTTCAAGGAAACTGGATAAACAATATATCCGGTTGCCTTGGGAAAACTAAAGGAAGAACAGGCATTGTCTCTTTTTCAAGAGAGTTGTAAATGACTAATTTTTTGAGAAACAAACACACCCTTACGTAATATTATTGGTCTTGGTTAATTCTACTTGACTCCTCATGTTTACACTAGCTTGACAACTCGCCATTGATTAGGATCAACCGAACGAGAGAAACCAAGTAAAGATGTTTGTTTTGGATTATAGCATGTTTCTAATTAGAGAAAGAAATGATAGGAGGACTAGTTTAAACAAGGGTTAATTAATACCACAAAAAACTTATAATTAGTACAACTGTGATAAATTTACTCCAAATTAACTGTCACGTATCATTTAACTTAGTAATTTGATAGTAAAATTTAACAAAAATTAATAGAGGGTAAATTTATGATAAATGTACCAGTTTGGGGTAAATTTATCAAATGTGTAATAGTTTGGGGTAAATTTGCTATAGGTGTATCAGTTTGAGATTTTTCTTGATATTAATCCTTTGAACAATAACTAGCTTTCTCTTTTATAATTACATCTCTATGAAACATCAATGTCGGTTTGAGGCTTGATTATGGGTAGCCTCTGGTGATCTTCGCTGACCACTTTTAAGGTGATTATTCGTTTTTAAATAAATAGAAGTGCTTATGTGATTGTCATCAATTTAATGTGAGAATGATATTCTGTTTTGGGTAATAAAAAATAAATAACAAATAATATAAATTATGTGGAATTCACTCATTTAAAAATTTGTGGCTAATACCATGCTATTATTTTAATAATAGCCCAAAGACTGTTATTGTAACAAAGTCTTTTAATAAACTTATGTGCATCAATAATAATCTAATTTTATATCCGCAGGTAATTAATCGTGCAAAAATGAATTTACTCCTTTTTCTATTATAGTCTTGGTTCTAACTTTTCCGATTTGCTTTCCTAATCGAATTTGTTAATTGACGGTTGAATTGATTGATGGGTGATCATTAGTCGAATGAAGTGTGTGGTGGTCCCTTTTGTCCTCTCCATATGGCCCATCCGTACAGCGCATCTTTCGATTTATCACGCTCCTTCCGATGCACTATTGTGCTTTCGAGACTTTCTATCAGGTCATTCATGGGGTCGAAATGATTTCATCGAATTACTATCGAAAAACCTTCTCTTTCAAACTTCTTGGGATTCAAAAGCCAATCTCAACAGAAAATTTTCCAAATCGTAATTGAGCATTTCTATTGAAAAACCGATGAGACGGATGATATTAATAGGGACATGCTTGGCCTAATAAGAAAAGAAATGATAAATTGAAGAGAGAGAGGAGGGTATTTTGGCTAGATAACTAAAAAAAGGAGTTTTTTAAAGTCAAAATGGAGGTAGAAATAGTGCCGCTCCTCTCTATATATAATTGGAAGTAATTAAAGTTTCGTTCGTTTCACTTAAAATAATTTTTGGGAAAATGTTTTTCAGATTTTCCGACATTTGTTTCACAAAAATAAACTAGTTGAAAAATACATTTTCCATTACCAAAAAAAAAAAAAAAAAAAAAAAAACAACTTCAGAAGTAGTGAAAATGTTTTATGTAGAAAGTGGAAAATATTTTCTACCCTCTTTCTTTCACCTCTAAACTAAATAATTCTTTTTTTACCAAACACCTATTCCTTTTATATTTTATTATATTTTTTAAAAATGAATTTCGAATTATTTTAAAATTCCTTTTCCTTTTTTTTTTCTTTCTTCTTTAGCTGGTTGTCAGTCACGGCGGTGGCTGACGATTAGCCATGAATAAGCTCGAGCCTTGCTACATGCCGGCGAGAACCCTACCGGTATCTAGCAACTTGGAGCCTTATCGGCCTATGGTGAGGCTCAACCTCACTTGTGATTGGTCAAAGGTCGTCGCCGTGGCCAGTGACTAGTCAAGAGAGAAGAAGAAAAATAAAAAATAATTAACAAATCAATTTTTTAAAAATAAAATAAGTTAAAAAATTGATTTTAAAAAAATAAAATGAAAAAAAAATTATTGAAAGGAGTGCATGGAGGAAAAGATTTTCTTCAATGAATAATGGAAAATATTTTCTAGTTTAGTTTCAGATTTCAACCAAACACAAAAAAATATTGTCATTTTTCTAGAAAATAACTTATTGAAAAATATTTTTCGGACAAGCAACATTTTTCATGAAGCGAATGGAGCTTAAGTGTAGGTCATCAAAAGCCAATCCACATTAATTAAATCATGAAATCTATAATGGAGCAATATTCATTTTCCCGGATGATGATTAATTGCGCTGAAAATAGCTGCACTACATCCCTTTTTTCCTCGGAGCGCGGGCGACCCTTCTCCTTAGTGGGCATTTTATTTCGAGAAAGTTATCAAAAAAGAATTTTTGCTGCAGAATCTAACGTCATAATTGAGGCAGAAAAAGCCAGATCCTACACATGAATGTGAGCTGATCAAGCTGGAGCTGTTGGCCAATTCACATCATGCGACTCTTCTAGCCTTTTGATTCGCTGACCAAGTCAAAAGAGGTGGCAATTTTCTACACGACTCGAGAAGAGGACAGGATCTTAACAAGTTAAAGTTCTTGTTAGTGGTGTTAGCGGTCGGATTTTTGTCAACCCATTTGACGCCCATAAAAAAAGAAAAAAAGAGAGACTTCTATTCGAGTTTGTTCTCCAACAATAAATCATACTACGCAAAACGTCGCATTAGGGCTAGAATTTGAGTACACGAGTATCGCTACATGGCACATCAAAAAGGCAGCTCGACATATCTAGTACCAACATAAAGGTAAACGAAACGGGAAAGTATTCTATCTTATCATCCGAAGGGATGATGTAATTTATGCTCACTAGAATATTTATACTTTAAAATCTGTAAACATGTTTTGAAGGCGATGCAAACATCACAAGTCCAGCATACTGAGTTTTGCGTTCTCTTTAATCCTATCCGTCGCGTGCCAATTTCCCCTTTCCCTTACAAGAAGCTGACAGAGAGAAGGAACTGGTTGATGGTCCTGAGAAGTAGAGGCGCATGGTGAGATCCTGCGAAGAAGAAGCTTCTCGTCAATCTTCGAGCTATGATGATGAACTCTGTAACATTTCTTCCTCGTCTTGCAGTATGAATTGACATGAATTCTTGAGGCCGAAGTTTCCACGTACCAGTGCAGTAGAGCTTTTCTAAGTTATCCTGTTTGTCGGTACCCTTTCGCATTCGTTACAAGCTAAGTCAAACAAAAGAAAGTACCATTTGATTTGCACCATCCCTCAAAATTTCTCTTCTGCAGACTCGATGGCTTTGCTGATGGTTATTGATCCAAATGGCTCGGACAAGTAAGCTTGAGCTCGTGCGGATAGTTCTTGCGTGACGAAACGCATGCTGGGTCGCGAATTGGGACTCGTATGCGTGCAAGCAAGTGCCGCCATGATGATAAATACCACTTTCTTGGCTAGTTGTTTGGTCGGAGGAGGAAGACGTGGGTCGAGCATATCCTTCAGCATCAAGTCCGGGTTCTCCGATGATGTCGATGTTCCCGTCCTAGATAGGGAAGAGAGAAGATCCCCCGGATGCCTCCCCATCATAATCTCTAGCGCCACTACTCCAAAGCTATACACATCGCATTTGGCCGTCAACCGCATCGTTGTTGCTAACTCTATTTTTCCATAGATGAAGAATGAATCAATGTTATGATCTTAAAGCCAAGTTATACCCAAGATCCAAATTTCTATGATATCCCAAGACAAATCACTTTTCAAAATCTATGCTTGCTCTTTTGAAAGTCTGGTAGAATTATTCAATGAATCAAAATATGAGACATTAATGAGAGCTATTTAGTCAATTTGAGATGATATGTGCATGTGAAAATGTATGGTTAATTTCATCATGAAGCTTACCAGGGGCCATGTAGCCATAAGATCCGGCAATTGCGGTCCAAATCGACGAGTCTGAATTCAAGAGTCTTGCCGTTCCGAAATCCGAGAGCCGAGGCTCGAAGTCGGGCTCGAGCAAGATGTTGTTCAATGTTATGTCCCGATGCACAATAGGCAGCGAGCAATCGTGATGCAAGTAGGCGATCGCATGAGCCACGCCTTGAACAATATTTACCCTTGTACCCCAGTCCAGCTCTACTGCTTTTGTTCCTCCATACAGGACCTTTGCCAAACTGCCTCTCTCAACAAACTCATAGACCAAGTAAATGCAACCCCTCATGGAACAAAATCCGTGAAGCTTGATCACGTTGCGGTGCCGGACCTCAGTCAACACGCGAATTTCGTTCTCGAAACTCTGGTGGTTGATTGCCGGGACGTTGCCAGATTCTGGTGCGTTGAGCTTTTTGACAGCGACGATTTGGCCGCTGGCCAATACGGCCTTGTAAACACTCCCAAACCCGCCTTTTCCGATGCAGCATTCTTCGCTAAAATCATTGGTCGCCTTGGCGATATCGCTGAATGTGAACTTCCCTAACTTTTCCCATATGATCTGCTCAGATTTCTCTTGCTTTTTAAGACGCTTGGTCTCTTCCTCTTCGTCGAGATGCTTTTTTTGCTGCCGAAGTAGCAGAATCACAGCAATTAGAATTGCCAGAAGTAGTAAGCAGCAAACGCCAACACTCACACCAACTAGAACTTTTTTTCTATGGTCGGTTGATTTACTGCTCGTTCTACAAGGAGATAATCCAGTCACGTTTCCACACAAGCCTAGATTCCCGACAAAAGCACTTCCCGGCGAATGTTGGAAGATCCCACCAATAGGAACTGCACCCATCAGTTTGTTGTACGAGAAGTCTATGGAGCTTAAACTACTCATGCTCTTGAGAGCAGCTGGGATCGTACCTGACAAAATGTTATTTGAAAGATTGAGGTTTTCCAATTTAGTAAGCTTTTGTAAATTGGAAGGAATTGATCCTGTTAAAGAATTGTGGCTGAGGTCTAGGAGAATCTGTAGCGTGGACAACTTCCCGAGCTTGGATGATATGTTACCCGACAGATTGTTGTTGCTTAAGTTCAAGCTCAATAAATTCTTAAAATTCGCTAGCTCATCCGGTATGCTACTACCCAATGCGTTGTCTGACAAATCAAGAAATTGGAGCTTCGATAATTTTCCTAATGAGATGGGAATATCTCCAGCCAAATGGTTGTTGCTCAAGTTCAGCTTGAACAACTCCCCTAGGTTACCCATCTCGTTGGGAATTCTTCCGGTCAAATCATTGTTGTACAAAGTCAGGACGCTCAACTGAGACAATTTCCCGAGCTCCGGAGGGATATGGCCTGAGATTTTGTTGCCATCTATCTGCAAGTCCATGAGATTCGTACACTTTCCCCATTGTGCCGAGAGACTTCCAATAAATCGGTTGTTGCTGAGGTTTATAGTGGTCAGATTCGGATAAACTCCGAATGCACTTGTGATATTTGCAGTGAACTGATTGCGCCCCAGACCGACTCTTTTTAGCCCCGAACAGTCCCTCAAGCAGTCAGGCAGCGACCCTGTGAACTTGTTCTCATTGACCATTAGTTCATGAAGAGCAAGGCCACTGCATAACTCGGGAGGCAGTTCTCCGGTGAAGTTGTTGTTCGAAAAGAAAACGTAGCCCAGAGAAGGGCTGTACTTGCCGAAATCACGTGATATGCTTCCTGAGAAATTATTCCCGAACAAAGAGATCCACACTAAGTTAGCAAGGCGAGAGATGGTCTCAGGGACCTCTCCGTAAAGCTGGTTCGTGTGGAGGTCGAGAATGGTCACTGATGTGAGATTCCCGACCTCCGGAAGAATAGTCCCAGTGAGATTGTTGGAGTAAAGCTGGAGGACCTGCAGGTTGTGGAGGTTCCACAATGTCGACGGGATTTGGCCGGAGAGATTGTTCTTTGAGAGGTCTAACTCAAGCAAATTTTCCAAGCTCCCGATCCCAGTAGGGATTGGGCCAGAGAGTGAATTACGGAACAAATAGAGGTAATTGAGCTTGGTCAAGCTTTTGATTTCTGGTGGAATTTGCCCGGAGAGACAATTGTACTGGAGCTGCAAAGAAACGAGTTCCGTCCAATTTGTGAAGAAGTAAGGCGATAACTCACCTGACAGGCGATTAGACGAAGCTCCAAATTCTGACAATCTGACCAGGTTGGACAGAGAGAAAGGCAGCTCCCCAGAGATCGAATTCTCGGCAAGGGCTAAGAAGGTGAGGTTAGAACAAAGACCGAGCTCAGAAGGGATCGAAGAGTTCAAGCGGTTTTGGTGCAAATCAAGCTTTTGAAGCTCCCTCAATTGACCAACAGAGCTAGGAATTGCCCCTTCAAAGGAATTTTCGTGCATTTCTACTGTCTGAAGCCGAGACAGCAATCCTATGTCTTCAGGAATCGCACCGCTGAACCGATTCTTACCAATGTGGATCTCCTTCAGCCTGGAAAGTTTCGATAAGTTTGCAATCTGACCCTGGAGCAAATTCTCAGTGAGGTCGAGGTATTCGAGGTTCACCAGGTTGGCATACACAGCCTCTGGAATTTTGCCAGTCAAATTGCTTGACGACAATCGGAGGTATGTCAGGGTCTTGCAATTGGCCAAGAAGCCTGGAAATTTACTGTCGAGGTTATTATCAGAGAGGCTCAGGTGAGTCACGGATGGCATGACCGAGAATTTCGACCAGTCAGGAGATTTCAAGTAGTTTGATTGAAGATCCAACTGTCGCACCTTCCCGAGATTGCTGATCTGGTAGGGAATTGTACCGTTGAGACTGTTGTTAAAGAGGCTCAAGTACTGAACCTCTTGCAATTGGCCTACCTCGGGTGGTATGCCACCTTCAAAAAGATTGCTCCCCAGGTCCAGGAAGCTGAGCTTGGAGAGATTGCCGATCGAGGACGGTATCAGGCCCTTAAGATTGTTGTGGCTCACGTTAAAGCAGGTCAGGTTCGGGAATGAAGCGAAGTCAAGTGCATCGAGTGTGCCACTGAGGCTTGAGCCTGAGAGGCTGATCTCTGTGACTGAACCGCCATTGTTGCAGACAACGCCAGTCCAGTGGCAGAGATGGGTAATGTCGGCGAGTGACCATGAACTCAGAGAAGGTGGAGAAGGAGGAGGGGAGAGAGAGTTCTTCCATTTGACAAGAGCTTGTGCCTCTTTGAATGGTGACGCCGAGGGCTGAAATGGTAGCAAGAAGAGAAGACAGAGGAAGAGGAAGAGGGAGAGAGGGTGGGTTGCAGTTAATTCTGTCATGCCTAGCAAGCTGCTGTTGGACCTCTTGAGTTATGAGAAACGAGCTGGATGATACCGTTTTATAGTCCCAACGGGTTGTAGTTTAGACAAAAGGCCTCGAGAAAGTGACAAATTGGCAGTCTCAAATTCACACACCAAGTTGGACTTCGTGATCATTTTCCGACAACCTTGGATAAAGATTCTACATGGCTGCTTTCGTGTCATTCCGCCAGCGTGGACAGCCACGTACAATGTTGTTTGGAAATATTAGTGCATCGGTTATACGTAAATACAAATTCAAGTTAATATCATATAGTAGCCGTCAAGGAAATACACCTAAATCACAAAAGTTCGCTACTGGCCACTGAAACTTCTTACTCATACTAAAACTAGATTAACAGTTAAAATCATGATTTGAATATTTAAATAATCGGAGCCCATTTATACAATGATTTGCTCGTCGAATATGAGGAAAGCACCTTCAAAAGCCCTAAATTTTGCAAACTTGATTGCCTAGTTTAGGGTTTTTACGATATATATATTAAAAAAAAAGTATTCGTATCACAATGGATATAATTTAGGATTTTCATTGGCACAATAAATTTTTTTAGTTAAAAGTCATTTTTGTGATATTATCTCTAAATTATAGTGGACATCCATTCAAGTGTCAAATTATTTAGTCAATAAGTTCTACGTAATGGCAGATGGATTTAGGTGCACATTTCATATTGTCATTGCTATTCATGTTGGATCCGTACTATAAATGTTACTCCAAAACTTTCAAAACGAAACTAAACATTTTTACCTTTATTATTTTATAAAAGTTATAGACTCTAGTCTATTGCGTATGGTAAATATTTCAAGGGAAGCCATTTTAAATAATCACCTTCTTTTTTAATTTGCTTACTGAGTTCCTTACAGCATATGTGAATTAAAAAAACATGTACATGGAGAAGTATTGGGACAATTGGAATGATAAAGTGCTAGCGTTATTTTTGAAACTTCAGGAGTATACTTGTAACTCCTGCAAAACGTAGTTGCAGTTGGTCTAATTAAAATGCCAACTCAAGTGTCAAAGGTTTAATGTCGATTTCGTGCCATTGAAAGTTTGATTTAAAATAAACATGTAGTCAGTTGAGGTAGGTAAATTAGGCAGGAATAAAAAGGTCGAAAGCAATGCAAATGGAATTAAATTTGATTAAGGCCACAAGCCGACCAGAATTAGGCAGAGGTAATTGATAATATGAAATTTGGAGTTATTGGACTTGTACGGATAGGAAAAATTATCAAGGCCAGTTTTTTTTTAATCCAAGAAGAGTTGAAAGAAAGCACTTTTTCAATGGTTGTACGAAGAAGATTCCTTTGGAAAGCGTTTTGAACTACCACTGATCTTGCAAATTTCAAAAATTAATAATGCCACGAGAGGCAACGCAGAAATTGAATGACTCGCTTATTTTTTTTTTCTCTCAAACTATAAGGACGGTGCATATAGAGGGGACAAGGGACCACAATGCACTTCATTTAATTAATGATCATCCATCAATCAACGAACCTCCAACTAATATATTGGACTAGAAAAACAAATTGAAAAAGTTGAAACCAAGAATATAAACGATTTGTACCAGCAATCTTGGAATATAAAATCAGAGCAAAAGTTGAAACCAAGAATATTGCAAAAAAACAGAAGGAAATTAGTTTGTACCATTTCTTATGTGGGGATATAGAATAAGACTATTGCTACAAACAAGTCCTTCCAAAGTTGGCTAATAAATGATAATTGACCCCCATAAGGACTTTGACATTTCTTGCGTAGGTCGAGGGAGCGTTAGTTAAAAAGAAAGTTATAACTTTCTCTTCAACTAACATCTTTCTATATTATATATATAACTTTCTCTTTAACTAACATCTTTTTATATTATATATATTATATATAAATATATGTTATATATATAAATTGGCCACAACAAACATTTTTCTGTCGGAATGCAATACTTAGTCTTTTCTTGTTCGGTTGTTCCTAATCAAGGGAACGTAGGTTAGCTAATGTAAACATAGAAAATCCTATGGAAGATCTTCACTAGATAATATCTCAGCATTTTGCAAAATATAATTATTTAAAAAATATTTTTTAAAATTATTTGTGCTGTTTATAAAAATAAATATATGACAAATATTTTCCTCATCAATGAAAATACCTAAGCTTAGACTATTGTTGACAATGAATCTTAATATAACTTTTGGGGAATGAGGGCAACGAATGAAAAGACAAGGAGGATATCGAATAGAAAACATTGACAAATATTGCTAAGAATTATATAAGAGATAATAAGTATGCCAAAAGTCTTAAAACTTATTATGAAAGTGTAATTACATTCTAAAACATTCGAAAAGTGTAATCAAATTTTAAAACTTATCAAACTAGAGAAGTCAAATCCATTCGTTGACTTTGTGTAATTTAGGTAATGAAAAATGCCGGCGTATTTTTATTTGTTTATTTATTACTTTCTTAAGCTATGTGGCACTAACCAAGTGCCACATCGGAAAAATATTTGAAAATTTTTAAAGAAAAAAGAACAAAAAGGAAAAAGAGATAAAAAAAATGATAAGAATTAAAAAAATAAAAATAGTTGAAAGCACTTTTTTTTTTTTCATAGAGGACAAGTTTTTGGTAGCCTCGGATTTGTAGATCAAGTTGTTTGACGGCTCAATCGCATGCATTGCCATGGCCAAGCTTGACGAAGCTTGAGCAACCATGGCCACAAGCAAAGTGAAGCTCGAGGGTCGAGCTCGCTCAATTGGAGCTTTATGGAGCTTTAGCATTGTAGGGGTGAAAAAGATGTTCACCAACGGCCTAGATACCAAAGGCCTTCATATTGGTAAGAGAGGTCGCCTCTCAGCGTCACATTTCGAGTTTTTGCGAGGTTAAATTTAGATTTTGTCTCTTCTTGTCATATGAGTTATTTCCAAAGCTTTTAGATAATCATTTTTTTGTTGATGAAATCCAAATGTGGATGTTGTTCATGCTCTTTCTCCGTATGACAGTGCACTTCCATGCTTAATAGAGACTTCGTTTATTTCACAGGATATAAATTATTTAATATATATATATATTTTAAATGAAGTTATGAGATTTCGTGGGATCACTATTAATTGTTTTAAAAGTTTAAACTATTAGCTTAGACATATTTAATTGAAGATGCCTTAAATTTGAATTTAAGATCTCCTAGCTTTATTACTATGTGAGATTTTATGAAATTATTATCAATTATTCTAAAATGTTAAGTTGTTAAATGAATGCGTAGTTTATTATATTAAATATTCTAATATCATTGATTAATTATTTAAAGTGATGCGAGGCAATCATTTAATTTTTTTTCAAATCATTCATTTCATTTTTTCTAAACGAAACGAGAAAATATTGGGTAATATAGCCATGTAATCAATGCATTTGTCCATTTAGAGGTGACAAGTGGCACAGTGGGGCCCGCTCTGTCAGCAAGTCTTTCTCCCCTCCCGATGGACTCTTTGCATTATATTCTCTTCTCTCTTCTCTTCTTTGTTCTTTCCCTCTCAGAAGAATAAGAAAAGCCATTCCTTTCAAAGGGTTTTTGACCGAAGCACAATGCAGTGCAATAATGGCACTGCGTGAAACCAGAAGAGCAAAAATGTCGAACACTTTCACCATATCTTTGGGTAACCAAAGACGGATATTTTTTTTTTTTTTGTCGAACCAAAAAAAGACTCGAACGGCCAGAAAAACCGAGATATGAGGGATTTTGATTAGATGAGTGAGGCTCAGATGGGAAATGTACTTCTTTATTAGGCAAAAAGAAGAAACTTGGAACCCCCTCATGGCTGCGACACTCGAGCTCCAGATATGGTCGCATTGCCAAGATAAGGATGGTTCTCTAATGCCTGAAATTCCTTTTCGTTTTCTATTTCTATTAATCTTCATCGCCTCGCACAGTTCACCTTTTCAACTATAATGGTTGGAGGAGAGAAATGTCTCAACCAGAGAAACCTATCTATCTCTTCGCATGTACAAGCCAGCGAAGAAGGTCGAGAGACATTTTGTTTTCATCGGAAAACGGAAGCTGAAAATGCTTTCCCGAGCCAAACGGCCCTGAGTCTGGCCCAATATGGGTAGACAGACTTGCTAACAGACCTGGCCCCATAGTGCCACTCGTCGTCCACTGAATGGATTAATGTATTGATTACATGGCTACCGTTAGTGTACTCAATATTTTCTGAAAACAAACGGAGCGTGAATGTCATTCTTACTCCTTTGATTTCATCATTGGCATATGATAAGGTGGCCGAGGTTTTTTCCCCTATTTTTTTTTTTTAAAAAGTTGTGCTTTTTTTCTTTTTGAGATCTTATCCTTTTCCCTTTTCCCTTTGATCTTCTTTTTCTTTTTATTTAATTTTGTTATTCATTTTTTTTTCTTGATGTGGTGCTTGGTGGATGCCACATTAGCATTATTAATCTTAAGAAACTAATAAAAAAATTACATCAATAATTTTCACTAGTAAAAGTTAATGGAGTTAATGTAGGGATTTGATTGTATCAATTCAGCAAATTTTAAGATAGGATTGTGCTTTTAAAAAATTTTATGATATGATCACACTTTTAAAATAAGTTTATGATTTTTTATTCACTTATCTGATTAAATAACACAGCAATAACATATTAGACACACTCTTCGTTTATTTTCAGCTAAACTAGTTTAACATCTGATAAACTAATACTCAAATATGATTTAAATTTGCCGAGAAAAGCATGACAAAAGTTCAAACTACATGTAGGTTTATGGTATCTACAAATGTGAACAATACTATTCAGAATAAGATAAGGTAGTTTTGTGGCTTTAAAATAATTGCGAAATTGACCAATCTCAGGCATATAGACCAAAGCCAGTTCTCGTCGAGTAGGTTCACCTAGACTCATCGAAACAGATTGAGGTTTTAAGTACATTTGTACTTATAACTAGGTTTTTAGCTTTACATTTACATCAGATATTCTCTTAGCCTTTTGTACGATTTCATTGCACTACGTGTCTAGCTTTAGATGGATTATGTGGATCTATGTATATTTAATATTAAAATTTTGAATTATTAAAATAATGTGCGGCAATCCTTTTTTTTTTTCGGTGCGGCAATCCTTAATTAGAGGCAAATTGTCAATGGTGCACAATTACATTTTGTCTCAATTGATTTAGATCTATCAATCCTCATTCGTTTTGTGGCTGCCAATGCTCCTCCCGTTAGACCTCATGTTTGACAATTTCAAAAAGGGCAAAGCTATCTTCACACCATATGTGACTAGATCCACCCCATTTTCATCTGAGAGATGGAATTGCCATTTACTATTCAATTAAAACTTAAAGTAATGGAGCCCCACGTATGAACTTTCCTTCTTTATCTATTTTTTCTACTTTTATATAGAATTTGGTTACTATGATTGGGAATAACACATTTAATGGATATTACCATGCACATAAGAAGCCTATCACTATATTGTTTTTTTTTTTTTTGGTAAAGACCTATCATTATATTGTTGACCTCTATAAAAATTAATAATTTTGTCTAGTAGAGAAATTCTTTATAAATTTTCACGTGGTCAAGGAATTTATATGATTATTTTGTCCAATTGAAATCCATAAAAATCCACATATAAACAATTTTTTTTAGATATAGAAAAATCTGCAGAAAAAAATCATTTTGTTGATTTTATATAAGCAAAATGAAACGGAACAAAAAGAAGTCCCTTGGAAATTCTTTTATTACAAAGTCGCAACGGCATTTTCCTATATGACAAAAATAGGGAGAATTACCAAAAAAGTCATAAACCTTTTGCAGTTGTGCCAATTCAGTCATAAACTTATTTTTTTGCCCAATTAAATCCTAAACCTTTTACAATTGTGCCAGTTCAGTCCTTCTAGCCAAATTTGATCGACCGGAGTTGATGTGGCCGCCGGTTGGCACCGACGACAAATTTTTTAATAATATGTTATTTTTTTGAATTATTTTATTAATTTTTGATCTTTTTTTACATCTCTCTCTCTCTCTCTCTCTCTCTCTCTCTCTCTCTCTCTCTCTCTCTCTCTCTCTCTCTCTCTCTCTCTCTCTCTCTCTCTCTCCTCCTTCCTCCTTCCTCCTCCCTCCTTTTTCCTTTGGCTCTGGTGATCGGCTAGCCCTTCTCGAATTTGGCGAGGCGAGCCTCGTTGTTGCTTGGCAAGCGCAAGCTAGCCTAGCCACTGGAGGGCCTCGCCATCGCTCGATCTGGCGAGGGGGGCCTCGCCATCGCTCGATCTGGCGAGTGTGGGCGCCACACTCGGAGGGGAGGTCGAGGGCGGGGGTGGCATTCTTAAGGCCAAGGTTGGGGTCGTCGCGGTCCTTGATGAGGATGCACATGCACTTCTTTCTCTTCTGCAGCACTGCCTTCAGCCTTGTGCATCAATTGATGGTGGGGCTCTTGGTGTCCCCGCCCACGTACGGCAGGCAGCTTGCTTGCTCAACCAGTTGGTCCGCGTAGTCCACCTGGACCAGCCCACACTTGCCAAATCGAGCGACAGGGGAGTGAGCCCTTGCTAGATTCGGTGAGGGGGGCCTCGTCGTTGCTGGGTTTGGTGAGGGGGGCCTCGTCGTTGCTGGGTTTGGTGAGGGGAGCCCTCACTAGATCTAGCGGGGCCTCACGTTGCTAGTGGCTGGGCAAGGTCGCCCTTGCCCAGCCACCTCAGTCCGGCGATCGATGAGAGTTGGCCGGTCACCAGAGCCAAAGGAAGAAGAAAGGAGGAGGAGGGAGGAGGAGGGAGGTGAAAAAGAAAAGAGAGAAAAATGTAAAAAGATTAAAAAATTAATAAAATAATTCAGAAAAATAAAATATTATTAAAAAATTTGTTGTCGGCGCCAGCCGAATGCCACGTCAGTGTCAGCTAGCCAGTTTTGGCCAAAATGATTGAACCGACACAATTATAAAAAGTTTAGGACTAAATTGATCAAAAAATTAAGTTTAGAACTAAATTGTCATAACTATAAAAGGTTTAGGACTTTTTTGGTAGTTCTCCTGACAAAAATAAGAGAGATAAAAAGAAATATCTCAATGAAAGCTTAAGTTCATTCAATTTGGATGGACAAAGAAAAAGCTAATTTTTTATTTTCTATAACAACAGTGGATTTGTTTTGAAAACAGTGCAATAGAGATTTTCTAAATTATACTTTTTGTACATACACCCGTGGACATAATTCTCTTAAAATTTTCTAAATTACCCTTTTGTGTACACCCACTCTTTCTCATTCATTATAAGCTCAAAAAGGAAAAAAGAGAGACAGAAAAGTGTCATTTGATCTGCAGGATCCCTTAAAATATTACTCCCGAAGACTCGATTGCTTTGCTAATAGTTATTGGGCCAAATGGCTCGGACAAGTAAAGCTTGAGCGGCTGCAGATAATTCTAGCACCCACTTTCTTGGCTGGTTGGCTTGTACGAGGGGGAAGAAATGGATTGCGCACATCCTTCAGCAGCAAATTAGGTTCTACGAGAGTGTCGATGTTTGCGTCATTGATAGAGAAGAGAGAAGATCCCCCTGGATGCTTCCTCATCATATAATCTAGCACCATTGCTTTGAACCTACACATGTTGCATTTGTCCGTAACTTGCATCGTAACTACCAACTTTGTTATTTCATGAAAGAAGAATGAATCAATATTTTGATCATGATATAAATTTGGACACAAGTTCCAAATATAAATTCGAACAGAAGTTCCAAATTTTTGAAATATCTCGACACAAACTACTTTTGAAAATCTACTTGCTCTTCCAAAAATGTTATAATTATTCAATGAATCCGATCTTGAGATGTTAATTAAAGCTATTTGATCAA
This sequence comes from Eucalyptus guilfoylei, assembly GCA_016097605.1. Taxonomy (NCBI): domain Eukaryota; kingdom Viridiplantae; phylum Streptophyta; class Magnoliopsida; order Myrtales; family Myrtaceae; genus Eucalyptus; species Eucalyptus guilfoylei. Next base: position 36,800,805 of record CM027867.1, read on the forward strand.
TTTGAGATAATACATACCCATGAAATGTAAGATTAGATTTGATCATGTAGCTTATCAGGAGACATGCAGCAATAAGATCTAGCCACGGTGGTCCAATTGGACGAGTCTAATTCAAACAATCATGCCGTCCGAAATCCGATAGTCGAGGCTTAAAGTCAACTTGACCAAGATGTCGTTCAACGTTATATTCCTATTATAGTAATTAAATATTAAATTACGTTTTTATCTAATAATTTAAACTTCTACGATAGTTGACAGTGGCCTTGCAGAATTTCACAATTGCAATGGACGATAGGCAATGAGCAATTGTGATGCAACTAGGTGATTGCCTGAGCCACGCTGTGAACAATATTCACCCTTGTACCCCAGTCTGGTTCAGCTGCTCCTGTTCCTCCATACAAAACTGTTGCTAGACTTACTCTCTCAACAACCTCATAGACCAAATAAATGCAACCCCTCTTGGAACAGAACTCGTCGAGCTTGATCACATTACCATGTCGGACTTTGCTCAACACGCAGCTCGTTCCCAAAAATGTCACGCCCCGAACCCCAAGCGTGTGCCCATCCCTATCTGGTCGATAATAATTTGCGACTTCCCAGGACGAGTCGCCGACCCTTTCCATTTTATTGCACATGCGGAAGCGAAAAGAAATCCCCTGATAGTAATCATCTCGGGATAGAAAAGCAGGATGCGAATTCACAAACAAACATGCTTTTATATTCACACTGAGTCATGTACAAGAGTCTATGGTCAAAATACTACAAAAGACTGTTCTCCAAAAGAAGTGGTCCTATCCGACCTATACTTCACATCATCTCCTCTCTGCTCCAGGTCCTCCACTTGACGAACCTAAAAATAGTTATACAATAACCAGTGAGACAATGTCTCAGCAAGTCCACCCACTAAACTCCCATTAGGAGGGAAATATGCTTCAGGGCACTCTAGCCACACAACCACACAATTGGAACAGAGAACTGACCTCACCTCAGTTCCTTCCTGCAGGTCAACATAGTTCATATCTCAAATGCACGAAATTAATGCGTACGACAATTGAAACATCTTACTTTTCTCAATCAACTACAAGGGTCTCAGCCCAATCCATCACAGAAGTCTCGATTATAAGACCAAACCGTTATGACACAACTCGTATCATGCCACACAGTTTTGTCTCATAATCAGGTGCATCAAACTCAGACAATCATGCATTCCAATTGTTAATTAAGCCACTCGAGGCACTGTCGACATCCATGTTTGGCAGTCTACTGGCATAGCCAGGCATCGTCTCTTCCCCATAGAGCACGGCTACATCACATTGACGGCTATCCCGAAGGAGCTTAGGTCCAGAATCTACTGCGACCCGCTACCTTAATGCATGGGTAACCCGAAAGTGGGATTTAGTAACATCCGGCGTAAACGCTAGGACGGCTTCACTTTAACCAGCACACGACCACTCAATCTCGGCCCAGGACACTGTGTATTGTATACAAGTAACTCGATTAAAATAGTGATCCTGGCTTATTTTCTTCGTATTAAAAATACATTGTAAATTAGTCATGTGTGGGTACACGGTCAACTCGACCCAGAAAAGGTGATGTCTTTCACTTTTAAAATCCCACTATTTTATATAGTATATAAAACCATTTTTGGTGTTAAAATCCGACACTTGGGATTTTCTGCATAATTATTGGAAATTCACAATTTTTGGAATTAAATACCAAAATCCAATCAGCACTCAATTTGCATAAATTAAAATTAAATTGCAGAAATTAACCACACCATTGCAATCAGCACGAAATTCCGGTCACCGGCTATCCCAGCCTAATTTCCGGAAAAATAATTAATAAATAATTAATTTCGAAAAATAATTAATTAATTCATTTTAATTTCCAAAAATACTAACCTAGGCCAAATTTATTAAATTAAACACCAATACAGACCCGGAAAATTCCTGAACCCTTTTAGATAAATAATACAATTTATTTAGGCCTTAACTAAACCATGCTAACCACCTAACATGCTCAATTAAATAATTAAATTTCTAATTTAATCTAACTAATCACCTAATTCCTAATTAAATAAATATAAACACCCCTTAGACGTCATTAGCCTACTAAGAAGAGTTTAGAGTATAAACTTACCGGTTAATTGCGGAAACCGGTTCACCGCGACGACGACGCGACGGCGGACACTCGGGCCGGGCCTAAAACGGGCCCAACAAATCTGAGCCCAAATTGAGATTTGTTAAAGGGTCGGGCTGGGCTTGCTGAATTCTTGGGCCTGAAGATCGCGGGCTTAACTGCTGAAAATGGACTGGCTTCAAGATGGGCTGCTGAACCTGGCTCAAAGTTTGGGCTGTCTTGCTTGGGTTGTTGGGCTGATTGTTGAAGCTGAAATGGAAGTTGGGCTGCGTTGATGGAGATGGACTCAAATTCACGGAGATACTGGACTTCGAATGGCCCAACTGCTGGGCCGTTGGACTGAGCTCGTGGGCGTGAAGCAGCTGTAGGAAAACTTCGGCGAGCTGAAGACGCGTGGGCGAAGGAAGAGGAGCTGCTTCGGTCTTCGCAGCTGGGAGTCAACAAAGGACTTCGGCCGCGGCAACTGAAGACACGAGGGGCAGCTGGATTTCTTGCCGCGTGGAGAGGAGAACCGCTTTGGTGGTTGAATCGTGGGCCTCGGGTCTTCGGTTGAAGAAAACTAACGGAATTGGGGTAGCTTCGGTTGTTGAGTATGGCGATTGACTCGGCAAGAAGGGGACGCGTGGGACACGGAGCTACTTCGGTGGAGCAAAACCGAGATGGGGCTTCGGCAGAACCAAGAAGGAGAAATGGAGTTGCAGGCAGAAAATGAAAGTGAACTTCGAAGCAACAAGGGGAGGTCGGCGTGAAGACATGCCGAGGGAGTTTTTGAAAAGAAATGGCAACAAGTCAACAAAGATTATCTAGACAATTGAATGCTTGGTTCCCCAAATATCTTCAATCTTATCCTACTTGTCTCATAATACTTTAATCCTCTAAATTATCCAAATTGAAGCCAAAATAATGCTGCCCTTGTTAATTCCGAATTTCACAATATTTTGGTCTTCGATTTCTTCAATAATTTCCCAACTTCGACGTCCAATTTTAATGTAGAAAAAGCCCACATAGTTTCTACAAGTCCCCCTCGCCATATAGTTCGGTTTGCGAGGCGAAAATCTCTTCATTTCGGTTGATCCGAATTTCCGCTAATTTTCCGCAACGTTTGAATTTATTTTCCGTAAAAATCTCGGAATCTCTGAAAAAACTTCGGAGGATGATTCGACATTCCTAAAATAGCTCGTGACACCACAGAACTTTCAATTTCTGAAATCGAGTTCAAATTCACAGTTATTTTTAATCCGACGAGCTTTTAGCGTGACCTAGTCTATCGGGTAACTTTTAGGAATTTTTGATGCAATTGACCCGTGATCGATTTATCTCAAGTCACACTGAACATCTTTAACACATTGGCGACTCTCGGTTGTTGTGAAAATCTTAAGGTTTCAAATACGGACATAGGGTACCAAAAACGATAGAAAATCAATTTAGTGCCGATCGATGAGAATTTTGTAATCAGGTGGAATCACCCACATTTTGATCACCTATCTCAGTCGAATCGACCTATCTCTGATTTCTGATCGATTTTTAATTGTGCCGTAATGACCCTTGCAAATTAGCACGGTCGAGCAGTTAATTCCTAGTCGAATTCTCAAGTCTTTTGCGTTAAAATTCCTTAATGACTTTCTCAAATAGTCTAGTTATCTCATGAGTGATCGGCTCAGAGAATAGCACTATAGACGTGTCGATGAAAGGCCCGATTTATTCAATTGAAATCAGATTTGAAAAATCAGGATGTCACAAAAACACTAGTAGTTGACTGCGGGGATGTTGTCAGATTCTGATAGGTTGAGCTTTTTGATAGAAAGGATTTGGCCGCTGGGCAATTTGGCCTTATAAACGCTCTCGAACCCACCTTTTCGGATGCAGTACTCTTCGCTGAAGTCAGTTGGTGGCCTTGGTGATGTCACTGAATGTAAACTTCCCTTCCTTTACCCATATGATCAAATTGGTTTTCCTGTTTTTGAAGTCTATCGATCTTTTCATCAAGAAGCTTCTTTCGCTGTTGAAGTGCCACAATCACAGCAATTAGAGTCGCTAGAAGTAGCAAGCAGCAGACGCCAACACTCACAAGAATCACAACTTTTTTCCTGTGGTTAATGATGTACTGCTCGTTGGAAGATCCCACTAGTAGGAGCAGCACCGTCAGCTTTTGTACGAGAAATCTATGGAGCTTAAGCTCTCCATGTTGGAGAGAGAAGCCGGGATCGTACCAGACAAATTTTTATGCGAAAGATCGAGATTTTCTGGTTTAGTAGGCTTTGCCAAATTGGAAGGAATCGATCCTGTTAGGGAATTGTGGCTCAGGTCTAGGAGTAATTGAAGCATGGACAACTTCCGGAGCTCGGATGGTATGCTATGTAGCACCGACACGGACACGCGGCACGCGACACGACACGACACGACACGCCGACACGTCATTTTTTAAAAATAGAGAATTTCGATACGTTTCGACACGTTATATATTAAATATATTTTTATATATAAATACATAAATAAATAATAATAATAGCCTATAATTAATTTACATGAAAAATATTAAATAATATCATTCATTATTTTAATTTGTTACAATAATACACAAAACTTAGAGGAAAAAAACATTGTTTAAAGAAAAATGCTGAAATGATATTTTTAAAATTATTTATTTATCATGTATAGCATTTTTTATTACTTCTTTCATAGTAAAATACTTTTAAAAAAAATAAAACAATTCTAAAAAAACAAAACTGAAAAAAAAAAAAAAATTGACCCCATGCGTGTATATTTATAGCAATTTTATTACTTCTTTTATTACTTCTTTTGTGTGTATTTATATTTTGACCCCTCAAGTATTAGAAATTTTTAAAATTGACCCCGTGCGAGTCGGAATCGCGTGTCGGAATTCTAGACTCGCGTGTCGGAGTGTGTCGGAGAGAGTTGACCACGTGTCGGATTTTTCGATACTCGTTGACCGCGTGTCGGAGCGTGTCGGGACGTGTCGGAGCGTGTCGGACACGTGTCGGAGTGTCGGACACGACACGAAGGCTTCCGGAGAGTGTCCGTGCTACATAGATGGTATGTCACTTGACAGACTTGTTGTGCACATTCAAGCTCCGTAAATTCTCGCAATTTGCTAGCTCGTCCTGTGTGCTACTGTCCAATGTGTTCTGTGACAAATCAAGATGATTGAGCTTCAATAAGTTTCCTAATGAGACAGGAATATCACCGGCCAAACGGTTGTGGCTCACAGACCCAAAAAAGAATTAAAATGGTTGTGGTTCAAGGTCAGCGTGATCAACTCCCCTAGATTCCTATCTTATCGGGAATTTTCCGGTCAATTCATTACTGTCCAAAGTCGGGACACGCAATTGAGACAATTTCTCGAGCTCCGGCGGGATTTGTCCGAAGATTTTGTTACCAACTATCTGCAAATTTGTGAGCGTACTCTCCCAACTTTGTCGAGAGATTCCTAACAAATCCGTTACTGCCATGGTTTATAAGGTCCAGATTCAGACAAACTCTGAACGCGCACGTGATATCTGTAGTGAACTGATTGCCCTCTATACGGATTCTCGTTAAACCCGAACAGTTCATCAAGCGGTCGGGCCGTGGCCCAGTGAAGTTGTTCCCATTGACTGCAGGATATTGTAGACCGCAGCTGCAGCATAATTCGGGCTCCAGTTCCATGAAAAGCTAACATAGCCAGAGAAGGGCTGTACTTGCAGAAACCACGTGGTATGATTCCCGAGAAATTGTTCCTGAGCAAAGAGATCGTCCCTGATTAGCAAGGCGACAGATGATCTCGGGGATCTCCTCATAAAGCTGGTTCATGCTGAGGTCGAGAATGGTCAATGGCGTGAGCTTCTCAACATGCGGAGGAAATAGTCCCAGTGAGGTTGTTGGATAGAAGCTGGAGGATCTGCAGGTTGCTGAGGCTCCACACTGTCTAAGGGACTTGACCAGAGAGATTGTTCTTTGAGAGGTCTAAAGAGAGCAAATTCTCGAAGCTCCAGATCCTGGTATGGGTTGGGCCGGAGAGCCAATTGTTGTACAAGTATCCGACTTTGGGCAGTATTTGCCCTGAGAGAAAATTGTTCTGGAGCTGCCGAGAAACAAGTTTGGTCCAATTAGTGAAGAAGTCACAGTTATTCTCCTGACTGGTGATCTGGTGTTTATCCGAAGCTCCAAATGCCAATCTGATCAGATTAGACAGTGAGAGAGGGAGCTCCCCAAAGATCAAATTCCAGGCGAGGGCTAACTGGGTGAGGTTAAAACAGAGCCGGAGCTCGGAAGGGATCCAAGAGGTCAAGCGGTTTGTTCCCAAATCAAGCTTCTCAAGCTTCCTCAATTGTCCAGTGGAGATAGGAATTGCCCCTTCGAAGGAATTGTCGTACAGCTCTAGCATCTGAAGTTCGGACAGCAGTCCAGTGTCTCCAGGAATCGGACTGCTTAACGGATTGTAACCAATTCGGATCTCCTTCAGCCTGGAAAGTCTTGATATCTTTGAGATCGGCCCCTGGAGCGAATTTGCAAGGTTCACCAGGTTGGCATACACACCCTCAGGAATTTCGCTGGGCAATGTGTTTTGCGACAGGTCAGGTATGTCAGGTTCTCACAATCGGCCACAAGGCCTGGGAATTTGCCATCGGACACATTAAGTAAGAGGCTCGGGTAAGTCACTGATGGCCTGGCGGAGAATTTCGACCAGTCAAGAGATTCCAGAAAGTCTAATCCTAAATCCAAGTGCCACACCTTCCAGAGATTGCTGCCCAGGTACGGAATACTACCGTTGAGAATGTTATTCAAGAGGCTCAAATACTGAATCTCTTGCCATTGGCCTGTCGTGGGTGGTATGCCGCCTTCGAAGAGATTGTTCCCCAGGTCCAGGAACCTGGGCTTGGAGAGATTGCCGATTGAGGATGGTATCGGGCCCTCAGGGATTGTTGTAGCTCGTGTCAAAGTGAGTCAGGTTCGGGAACAAAGTGAAGTCGAGCGCGTGGAGTGTACCATTGAGGCTCGAACCAAAGAGGCTGATCTCTGAGACTGACCCGCCATTGTTGCAGGCAATGCCAGTCCAGTTGCAGAGATGGATGATGCTGGTGAGCGACCACGAGTTCATGTCCCTTGAGAGCGCACATCTAGAGTTGTACGTAATCTCGTTTCGTGGTTCTACGAGTTGAGCTTGTCAGGCTGTATATATTTCTAAATCTTCATTCCTTTAAGGCTATGTTTGCTTCATGAAAAATACGGTGATATTGGAAAATGCTTTAGTTTTGATTCACCAATTCTCACACATATCACGTTGTGGACCGGAGTCCTATTTTATTTGTAACGAGATGTAATTTCCAGCGGAGAATCGTGCAATGTAATTTGAAATAATCTGCATCCGGATCGTTGAACTTCGATGACTATTTATTCTAGTCATTTTCCAATCACTTTGGATGAAAATTCTGCATGGCTGCCTTCAATAGGTAAATAAAAATGCATCACATGGGTTATATGGAAATAAAAATTTACCTGACATTCATTAAAAAAGTATAGCAACCGTCAACAATATTAACTCAAATCACAAAAGTAGTCTACTGACTAATAAAACTTCTTACTTATACTATTACTTGATTAATGCTTAAAAGCTACGATTTTGAGATTTTTGCTCAGATGACTAAATGATTGAATCTATCTATAAAAGTATTTGCTTCTTTAATTGTAATAGACACCCATTCGAGTGTCATTTTCTTACTATAATAGCTGGTCTGGTTTCAGTTTCAGGGTGGGAAACCGATCTATCCCAAAATCGATTATTCCTACTTTGAACTGTCGCTAATCCAATCGTTGATTTCGAAAGTTTAGTAATGCGACAAGAAGTAGAAAGGAATTGGAGCAATGCACTACACTTTTCTCAAATTATAAGGACAGGCCATAAAGAGGGGACACGAGGGCCCATCATGCACTTCTTTTGGCTAATCATCCGTCAATTAATTCAACATCGCTTAACCTACTTGATTAGGAAAACAAATTGAAAAAGTTGAAACCAAGGATATAATAAAAAAGGAGGAAATTCATTTGTACCATTAATCACGGCAGAGTCAAAAAAAAAAAAAAAAAACGATATTGCTGCACACAAGTCCTTCCAGTTAAATCCGACTTATCAAGGACGGCACAAGAGAAAAAGCATGGCGAATCAATGCACCATCTTGAAAGTGGTGGACAAAACCTCACCGAGGCCGTTAATAGGTATTAATTTGACCCCCAAAGTGACTTTGACATTTCTTGCGTGCACCAAGGGTGTTTGAAAATAATTAATTATGTTCGTAATTACTATATATGATTAGGTTAATTATAAATTATATTAATTACAATTAACTCTAATTGCACCCCATACATTGGGAATGCAAATTAAAAGAGATAGTTGGCAATTGCTTAAATTAGTCCTAAACTTGCATCTCATTTGGAGTGGATTTTGTCATTTCTTGTTCAGTTGTTCATAATCAAAGGAAGGCAAACAAGCTAATGTAATTCGACCAAAAAAAGAAGAAGAAGCTAATGTAAACATAGAGTCAAGTAGATGATCTTTGCTTGCTAATCTCAAAATTAACAAAGATCAATAATATGTATGGGTACACATTTATTTCATGGAAATTTAATTATCAATTTTTTTTTGCTAAATTGATTGTTTGGGTTGTTTAAAAAAATAAATGAATGAAAAATATTTTCATTAATAACAAAAATAGCTAGACATAGACTGTTATTGACAATGAGCCTTAGTATAACATTTGGGAAATGAGGGCAATAAGGACAAGGACAAGGACAAGGACAATATCAATTAGATAATATGGGGCTAGTAATATTGCCATAAATTATATAACCGAGCAATTTTCCTAGACACACTATTCATTTATCCAGCCAAACCACTTTAATGTCAAATAAATTATACGCGAATTTAATTGAAATTTGTTGAAAAAAGCGGGACAAAAATTCATCAAGAACCACTACGTAGAGGTCAATGGTATGTACAATTATGAAAAATTTCATTTAGAATTACAGAAAGCAGTTTTTTGGCTTTGAAATAATTGCAAATTTTTTTTACCTATCTTGGCATTTTAACCAGAGCCAGCCCAAGTCAATTAGTATTTATAGCCAGGCCTTTAGCTTTACATGTATATACGGATATTCTCTTAGCCTTTTATATAATTAGAGAAATACTTATGTGACTGTCTTTAATCTATTGTGATACTAATAGTCTATTTTGGGTAAAAAATAAATATCAATTAATTATAAATTATTGTGACATTCACTCCTTAAAAAAATCTATGACTTACAACATGCTGTTTACTCTTACAGTGGCCCAATAGCAAAGCCCATACAATTACATTGCATTACAATCTAGCTTTAGATGGATTACGTGGATCTATCCATATTTAATATAAAAAATTTCGAATAATGAGAAAATGTTTGACAATTCCTAGTTAAAGGCAAATTGTCGATAAAAAACTAGATGCACGATTCCCATGTCTTATTTGAGATGTGAATATTCCGGACTTATCACTTATTCACTTTGCTTACTAAAGTTTATTTTCTTTAGAGTATATTGCACCATTACATCTTTTGTCCTGATTGATTTAGGACTGTTAATCACGATTTGCCATGTGGCTGCCCATGCTCCTCCCAGTAAAACTCTTGTTTGGCAATTACATATTGGGCGAGGCTCGCATTCTATATGACTAAATCCACTCCATTTTCGTTAATGGAATTGCCTTTTATTATTCAATTGAAACTTAAAGTAGTGGACTGCAATTTACGCATTGTCCTTTTCTTTCTAGTTTTATAGTTTTATATAGTATCCCCTTAATATAATTTTTTTTGGTCGGTCCACTTAATATAATTGAAGCGGTTATTATCATGCATATCAAAAACCTATCATTTCATCTCTTTTTGTTTTCCATTTCACTTCTATACATATTAGCAACTTTGTCTAGTAGAGAAATTTTAAGATTTTTTTTTCATTTTTCTGAGGATATTTCTCAATTAATTTCTATGTAGAAACGTAGAAAATCTATATACAAACAATTTCTTTTAAAAATCTATCATTTCTTCTCTTTTTGTTTTCCTTTTCACTTCTATACATATTAATAACTTTGTCTAGTAGAGAAATTTTAAGATTTTTTTTTTCATTTTTTTGAGGATATTTCTCAATTAATTTCCATGTAGAAACGCAGAAAATCTATATAAAAACAATTTCTTTTAAAAATAAAAATAATGCCTAAAGTAAAAGATTTTTTTTTTTTTTTCATGAGAGCATAATTTCATTTATTTTGGATTGACTAAGAAAATATTTATTTATTATTTTCTAACAACAATTGAAGGGAATCACACTAGAAAAGAACTAAATTGAGGGAAAATGCATGAATGTGGAATCCATCAAGGGTCATTCGGTCTATCTTGTATAAACAAAGTTTTTTTAGTCATATGGAGGGTGGGAATTATGTCACCAAAATAATATAGGAATGTTAATCATAAAATATGAAAGCTTAATTAATAAATGAAAGGGGTGAACGGTTTCAGGTTTCATACAGATTTAATCTAAAACCTGGAATCTACCCGTTGGAACAGGTTTTTCATTTCTTGGAATCTAGAACTTACCCGCATACCATAGATATTGGAACCTATCCTATAGGGTCTATGCAGGTTCCAACTATATTACTATTGAATGATTGCAAAGAATTAAAACCTTTAATGATCACTATTTGCTGCTGCAATTCACTGACCATAATTTATATCTAGACAAATGAAAAATATGAACATTAACAAAGTAAAAGTCGTAATCATAAGATGGAAATTCAAACTTGTGATTCTACATTATAAATTCATCATTGAATGGCATGGATATCACGGGATTGTGCAAAGACATGGACTAAGCAAAATATTAAAACTTGGTCTAGGTTTTAGGTTATGGGTTGTAGGTTGTAGGTTCCAAGTTCTAGGTTCTTCTAACTAAAAATCTGGAACCTATCGATCGAAACAGGTTTATTATTTTTTGGAACTTGAAACCTACCCTGTATATCTTGAAATCTGTAACCTATAGATTCTTACTAGTTTTGTTCTCAGGTTCCAGGTTCTACTTTGAAACCATGCTCATCCCTAATAAATGGGTATGATTAATAGATCAAGTCACAAAAATTGCAATTTATGCCTAACTTCTAACGCACCAATAACTAATTAAATCAAAGTTGTTTTAGGAACAAAGTGTCACCTTGCCTTAGTGTGCACATGTGGAGTTGTATACAATCTCCTTTTACCGATTGAAAAGACTCATACTCTTTCAAAGGTGGCGTATCAGACTCTATATATTCTATGTCTTTGTTATTAAACTGTGAGTAGACTTGTAAAATTGGTGTATAGGGTCGGTTTGGGTGAGTCAAAATAGGGTCCAACCCAAATAAACCTATATTAACCCTATTTTTTGCAATACATTTTTAGGGACTCATACCTATCATAGAACCAAAACATTCTTAACCCAACTGGAACTCCAATTCTAGGAAATTTCTCCTTAAATATAGAAAATAACGTACTAAACGAAATGAACTAATTTTAAATAAAAAACAATAAAAAAAATCAGCAAATAAGGAATTACTAACAAGAGTCCACCCAAATAACTCAACGCATTAACAAAGTGACCAATATTATTTTTCAGCCATCATCTTGCACCGTCAGCACATTCACATTAATGTTGTCAAAAATTATGTAAATTAAAAAAATTAAATCTGAAGTGAAAATTATATAAGGAAAAATAGATTTTTTTTTTTTTTTTTTTATAACCAAAAGGAAGAACATGACAGACAAATGGAAGAACCAAAATTCATCCAACCATATCCTTTAAAATCGCTATAACAATCAATTTCATAACGTAGTATATTCTTAAGAGAGATAATTGTGTGATTGGACCTTTGAACTCGTGTTCCTAATTTATTTAATAAAGATAGCTAATTGAGGTGAATATTACTTTTTTTCCCTCTTTTTTCTATTGTGCATTGCATCATCTACATTATCTAGAGCATGTAAATTGAGAGGATTTCAAGTTTATTGACCATAGACGCGATTTCAAAAGCTTGCAGCTTTGGAAAATGAGATGGCTGTCAATTGTCAATCTTTCTACATATATGTTCAAAGAAAACCATTTAACCATCTAGAAACAGAGCTTAGTCAATCTAAAGTCTTTTCTATTCTCTACCTTTTAATATTGTCAATCTAAAGTCTTTTTTATGCTCAATCTTTTAATAAAGGGGTCAATATATACAGACCAATCAATCGAATCCTACACTTCCATCCAAAAAGAAGAATTGCATTTTGGGCCAATAGCCCGCCGTACCCGTTGGATTGTACCCTGAAAGTGGGTAAAATCGATAAGCCAAAAGTCTCTATTGATAAGATTTATGCCCAAATTCCAATCTACCAACAACTAGGATTGGTGAATGTTCTCTCAAATAAGGACTCTTGCAAGTCAATAAATTCTCTTTCTGAGCAACATGTCGTGCCACAAAGATGAATGTACGATAAGCCTTGGTCAAAATTATGGAAATTTATGGTGGCCGATAATCGCGGATCACTTTAAGCGATAACTTGTAGAAATGTTTCAAAGTAGGTGTTAAGAGGTTGTTGAAAAGGAAAAATTGGGAGAAAAACGATGATCGAAAGGACTATATTGCAACTTTTCAAAAAGACCCAAGACTTAGACCATGTTTTCCGCGTGGTTTGAATTTCCAATGTAAATTTCTCATTAGTTAAGCGACATTGTTTGAAATGCCTAACAAAAGGAACATAAAAAATAAAAAAGGACGGACGAGTGGAAGATTATCAAATTAGAATGGATAAAATAATCAAAGCAAATATCAAATTACGAGGAAGATTATCAAGGCAAAAATTTAATGGGATGAGGGCTAGATAATTTTGCCACTATGATTTTAATGTTGAAGAAAGACACACACACACAGAATTTTCCTAGGCATGTGGATCTCACACGCAAAGGACTTGGACGACACGTGAGGGCGCGTGACACCTCTTCTGGCGACGTTCTTTGCTGGGTGGGACTTGTCAGAGGATGAGGAGCCTGTTTTGGTGGCTTTCGTCGAAAATATCCTACTAATGACTTCGGAAAAAGCACTTGGAGGCGATGGTGTAATTGGAACCGTGACGTGGCACCACACGTGGAAGTGCGGCAGCTTCCCGAGTCTATTTGGTAATGAATTTTCAGGGTTTATAGCGAGTTGATGACGGTGTTCATTTTTCAAAACATGCAATGTGATTAACTAAACAACAATCAAGGGTGGCGATTCGTTGATGGATGGATACTCGTGTGGCAGTGGCAACGTTGCTATAGCACTGCATAACTCAATGGCCGCTCACTCATACTGTTGTGGCTTTGATACCAAATTAGAAATAATGCGAAAAAGTGAATTGAAGAATTTTTTGTATATTTAAATGTATCATAGGAGAGCCTATTTACAGGTTTTACAAGATGTCTATCTATTTTATCATAATATTACACAGAATCAGATAATATATTTCCAACATGGCTAATGCTCACTGATCAATTCAACCCTCGACGAATAGATTCGATTAGAAAAAAAGCAAATTGGAAAAGTTGAAACTGATGATATAATTAAAAAAAAAGGGGAAATTCATTTGTACCATTGATCACGTCGGAATAAAAAAATAATCAAGTAAATCAGACGTATCAAAGCCGGCACGAAAGAAAAAGCAGTGGTACGCACCACCTTAAAAGGGGTGGGCAAAAACACCACCAAATGCAGCTCACCTCTCGTAAGTGATTATCGACCCCCAACCCCAGAGGCACAAGCTCACCACTCATGAAGTCCAGTAGCATCTTGCTAGGCATGAAAAAGTCAAATGCAACTCTCCCTCTCCTCCTCTTCCTCTGTCTCCTTTTCTTGCTCCCATTTCAGGCCTCACCATCACCAACCGCAGAGGCACAAGCTCTTGTCAAGTGGAAGAACTCTCTCTCTCCTCCTCCACCTTCTCTGAGCTCATGGTCACTCACCAACATCACCCATCTCTGCAACTGGACTGGCGTTGCCTGCAACAGTGGCCGGTCAGTCTCAGAGATCAGCCTCTCAGGCTCAAGCCTCAGTGGCACTCTCTATGTGCTCGACTTCGCTTCTTTCCCAAACCTGACCCGCTTCGACGTCAGCAACAACAATCTTCAGGGCCCGATACCATCCTCAATCAGCAATCTCTCCAAGCTCAGGTTCTTGGACCTGGGTAGCAATCTCTTCGAAGGTGGCATACCGCCCGAGATAGGCCAATTGCAAGAGATTCAGTACTTGAGCCTCTTGAATAACAGTCTCAATGGCACTCTTCCTTACCAGATCAGCAATCTCGAGAAGGTGTGGCACTTGGATCTTGGATCAAACTACTTGGAATCTCCTGACTGGTCGAAATTCTCCACCATGCCATCGGTGACTTACCTGAGCCTCTTCTACAATTTGCTCGATGGCAAATTTCCGGGCTTCGTGGCTGATTGCCAGAACCTGACATACCTGGACCTGTCGCTAAACATGTTGACCGGCGAAATCCCTGTGGCTGTGTATGTGAACCTGGTGAACCTTGAATACCTTAACCTCTCTGCGAATTCACTCCAGGGACCGATCTCAAACGTATCAAAACTTTCCCGGTTGAAGGAGATCCGGATTTGTAATAATTTGTTCGGTGGTCTGATACCTCGAGACATAGGATTGCTGTCTGAGCTTCAGATGATAGAGATGTACAACAATTCCTTCGAAGGGGCAATTCCTAGCTCCATTGGTCAATTGAGGCAGCTTGAAAAGCTCGATTTGCACCTAAACCTCTTGAACTCTTCTATCCCTTCCGAACTCGGTCTTTGTTCTAACCTCACCTTCTTAGCCCTTGCCCAGAATTTGATCTCTGGGGGGCTGCCTCTCTCTCTGTCCAATCTGGTCAGATTGTCAGAATTCGGAGCTTCGGATAATTACTTGTCAGGTGAGTTGTCGCCCCACTTTTTCACAAATTGGACGGAACTCATTTCTTTGCAGCTCCAGAACAATTCTCTCTCCGGGAAAATTCCTCCAGAAATCGGAAGCCTGACCAAGCTCAGTTACCTCTTCTTGTACCACAATACGCTCTCTGGCTCAATCCCTTGTGGGATCGGGAGCCTCGAGAATTTGCTCGAGTTAGACCTCTCACAGAACAATCTCTCTGGCCAAATCCCTACAACATTGTGGAACCTCAGTAACCTGCAAACCCTCCAGCTTTTCTCCAACAACCTGACTGGAACTATCCCGTCGGAGGTCGGGAATCTCACACAGTTGACCACTCTTGACCTCAACACGAACCAGCTTTATGGAGAGGTCCCCGAGACCATCTCTCGCCTTGCTAACTTAAAGTCAATCTCTTTGTTCACGAACAATTTCTCGGGAGGAATACCACGTGATTTCGGCAAGTATAGCCCTTCTCTGGGCTATGTTGGCTTTTCGAACAACAGCTTCACCGGAGAATTGCCGCCACAATTATGCAGCGGCTTTGCTCTTCAATATCTCACAGTCAATGGGAATAACTTTACTGGGCGGCTGCCCAACTGCTTGAGGAATTGTTCGAGGCTAACAAGAGTCCGTCTAGACAGCAATCAGTTCACTGCAGATCTCACGAGCGTGTTCGGAGTTTATCCGAATCTGAGCTTTATAAGCCTAAGAAACAACCGATTTGTTGGGAATCTCTCAGCAGAATGGGGAGAGTGTAAAAATCTCACGAATTTGCAGATAGATGGTAACAAAATTGCCGGCCGCATCCCACCAGAGCTTGGGAAATTGTCTCAGTTGCGTGTCTTGACTTTGCACAACAATGACTTGACTGGGAAAATTCCCACCGAGATGGGAAATCTAGGGGAGTTGTTGAGCCTGAACTTGAGCAACAACCATTTGGCCGGAGATATTCCCATCTCATTAGGAAACTTATCGAAACTAAATTATCTTGATTTGTCAAGGAACACAATGAGCGGTAGCATACCAGACAAGCTAGCGAATTGCAAGAATTTACTGAGTTTGAACTTGAGCAACAACAATCTGTCGGGTGTCATACCGCCGGAGCTCGGGAACTTGTTCGAGCTACAGAACCTCCTAGACCTGAGCCACAACACTCTAGCAGGATCAATTCCATCCAATTTAGCAAAGCTTATGAAGCTGGAAAATCTCAATCTTTCGCATAACCACTTCTCGGGTATGATCCCAGCTGCTCTCACCAGCTTGGTTAGTTTAAGCTCCATAGACTTATCATACAATGAGCTAACAGGCGCAATTCCTAGTGGTCGCATCTTCCAACAAGCACCAGGAAGTGCTTTTATCGGGAATCCGGGCTTGTGCGGAAACGTCACGGGATTATCTCCTTGTGGAACGAGCAGTAAATCGACCAACCATAGGGAAAAGGTTCTTATTGGTGCGATTGTGGGCGTCTGCTGCTTACAACTTCTGGTGACTTTAACTACTGTGATTCTGGCGCTTCAGCGGCGAAACAAGGAACTCGATGAAGAGACTAATGGTCTTATGAAGTACGAGAAATCTGAGTCGATCATATGGGAAAGGGAAGGTAAGTTCACATTCAATGACATCGCCAAGGCTACCGACGACTTCAGCGAAAAGTACTGCATTGGAAAGGGTGGGTTCGGGAGCGTCTACAAGGCCGAACTGGCCAGCGGCCAAATCGTCGCTGTCAAAAAGTTCAAAGTATCGGAATCCAGCGATGTCCCCGCAGTCAACCAACAGAGTTTCAACAACGAGATCCGCATTTTGACCGAGGTCCGACACCGCAATGTGATCAAGCTCCACGGGTTCTGTTCCAAGAGGGGTTGCATCTACTTGGTCTATGAGTTCGTGGAGAGAGGCAGTTTGGCAAAGGTCTTGTATGGAGGAAAAGGAGGAACTGAACTGGACTGGGATGCAAGAGTGAAAATTGTTCAAGGCGTGGCTCACGCGATCGCCTATTTGCATCATGATTGCTCCCCACCTATTGTCCATCGGGACATAACCCTCAACAACATCTTGCTTGAGTGGGACTTCGAGCCTCGACTTTCGGATTTTGGGACAGCGAAACTCTTGAATTTCGACTCGTCAAATTGGACCACAGTGGCTGGATCTTATGGCTACATGGCTCCTGGTAAACTTCATGATCAAATCTATTTATACATTTCGCATTTACATTTTATCTAGGATTGATCAAATAGCTCTAATTGGCATCTCGAATTTACATTTGTCGAATAATTCTAACAAGACTTCTAACAAGAGCAAGAATAGATTTTTGAAAAGTGGTTTGTGTCAGAGTACCACAGAAATTTAGAATTTTGTATACCGGTTGTGATCACAACATTGATTCATTCTTCTTCTTGAAAAATAGAGTTAGCAGTTACGATGCGGGTGACAGATAAATGCGATGTGTATAGCTTTGGAGTAGCTACACTAGAGGTCATGATGGGTAAGCATCCAGGGGATCTTCTCTCTTCCCTACAAAAGACACACACATTGAGATCACCGGAAGACCCAAATTTGCTACCAAGGGATGTGCTCGACCCACGTCTTTCTCCTCCGACCGGCCAACTAGCCGACGAAGTGGTACTCATCATCACAATGGCGCTAGCGTGCACGAGGACGAGTCCCAAGTCACGACCCACCATGCGTTTCGTGGCACAAGAATTATCCGCACGCACTCAAGCTTGCTTGTCTAGGCCCGTGGGCTCCATAACTATCAGCAAGCTATCGAGTCCTCAAAATATATTTTTAAGTGATAGTGCAAATCAATGATATTTCTTTGGTGCTTTTTTTTTTTTTTTTTCTTTTTGACTTAGCTTGTAATGAATGAGAAAGAGGGGGTGGGTGTGCGCCCCGGTGCATGCACAAAATGAATAAATTAATATAGCTATTCCATGTAATATAGCTAGTTCATGTTGTCTTATCTAGTCGGATAATACAATAGAGTACTTTCTCGGTTTGGTTTCCTTTACATTGATACTGGATGTGTCCAGGTTGCCATTTCGATGGGTCATGTAGAGATGCTTGCTTACTCAATTTGTGACTCTAAGGGCCTATTTGTTTTGACTCGCTAGAACAACTAATCTTGTTATTTTGTTCTTGAGAACAAAAAAAAGAATAGAAGTCCATTTGGTAAATCGAGTTCGTTGGACCTTGCCCAACCAATCGTCGGCCACAAAGAAGGAGGAAGGAAAAGAGAAAAAGAAAAAAGAAAAAAGGAAAAAATATAATAAAAGTATTAAAAAATTAAAAGAAACAAAAAAATTTAAAATTCTACCAAATGTATTTCTATCACTGGCACCATTTACTTGAACTCAAACTCGTTCAAACATGTTAGTATGGTGTCGTGTTCTCATGATGTGAGGAAAATGTCCTACTCTTTTAACTTCATTATCTAATTGGAAGACTAGACTAGCCAAAGATCTAACAAACAAACAAGAAACCACAAAAGCTTCAGCATGATTGGCTTACATTCATGTTTAGGATCTGGCTTTTCTCCCTTAATTATGATGTTAGTTTTTGCAACAAAAATATTGGTATTTTTCAATTATTCTCTCAAATAAAACACCCACTAAGAAGAGTCTTCCGGTCTTTAAGTTGAAAAGGATGTACTGCAACTATTTTCAGTACAATTAATTATTAACTGAGCAAATGAATGTTGCTCCATTATGTATTTATATATTTATACACAGGCAGTCTTTCTTCAATGTAAAAATCATAGTGGGAAATCATTTAGCCTTTCATCCCATCAAGTCTTGTCCTGATTATCTTTCTTATATTTTGATATTTGATTTGATTATTCGTCTGTAAATTCACTCACGAAATTACATTGATTGTCTTATCTTCTACTCGTCCGTTTTTTTTTTTCTTTTGTTTAGGCATTTCAAACGACGTTACTTAAGTAATGAAAAAGTTACATTAGAAATTCTAAACTATTTAGAAAATGCAGTCCAAGTCCTCAATCTTTTTGAAAAGTTATAATATAGTCCTTTCAATCATCATTTTTTTTTTCCTGATTTTTCCTTTTCAACAACCTTTGATCACCTACTATTGAAACCTTTTTACAAGTTATCGCTTGAAAGTGATTAGCAATTTGTCAGCCACCTTAAGTTTCCATAATTTTGAATGTGGCTCGTGGTACATTGATCTATACAGCACAACACATTGCTAAAAAAAGTATTTATATACTTGCAAAAGTCCTAATTCGAGAGGACATTCATTAATCCTAGTTATTGATGGGTTGGAAGTTAGGCATAAATCTCATTGTTAGTGACTTTTGACTTATCAATTACATACACTTTCCAACGGGTATGGTTGACTGTTGGCCCAAAATGCAATTCTAGTCTACTCGGAAAAATTTGAGTGCTTCTAGAGGCTTCTCCAGATGGAAGTATAGGATTTAGTTGATTGGTTAATATACATAGTCACCCCTTTAAAGTTTCAACGTGAAGAAGACTTCAGATTGAGTAAGTTTGGTCTTTGGATTGTTAATTGGTTTTCTTTGAACACATATGTAGAAAGATTGATAATTGATGGCCATCTCGTGTTCAAAAGATGCGAACTTCGAAATCGCGTCTATGCTCCACTAACTTGAAATCCTATCAATTTAAACCTTGCTCTAGATATGTAGATGATGCAATGCACGACTGAAAAATAACAGAAAAAAAGTAATTATTTATTCAATCAGCTCTCCTTTTTTTTTTTTAATTTATAAATTAGAGACACAGGCACAAAGTTCCAATCACCCAATTAGCTCTCCTGAGAACATAAAAACGGATTATTACTAGGTTTGTTGCAGCAAAGAAAATATTTTACGGGAGATGGTTGGATGAATTTTGGTTCTTCTATATGTCTATTATGTTCTTTCTTTTGGTGGAAAAAACCTTTTTGATCTTTTCCTAATATAATTTTTATGTCAAATTCATTTTTTTAATTTCCAAAATTTCTGACAACATTAATGTGACTGTGCTAATGGTGTGACGATGACTGCCGAAAAATAATAGTGGTCACTTTCTTAATGCATTCAAAATGCGAGTTATTTGGGAGAATTATTTTTAGTAATTTATTATTTGACAATGTTTTTGTGTATTCTATTTAAAATTGCTTAGTTTTTTTAGTATGTTATTTTCTATATTTAAGGAAAAAAATTGCTAAAAATTGAAGCTCCAGTTGGGTAGGGAATGCATGGGGTTTGTGATAGATATGAGTCCCTAAAACTGTATAAAACAAAAATGGGTCAATATAGGTTAATTTGGTTGGACCCTATTTGATGTTGAACTAATTTATCTGGAAATAAACGAATAGCGTGTCCGGGGAAATTGCGTCATATGATATGTGGCAATATTACTGGCCCCATGTTTTATACTTGATATATTCCTTGTCCTTTTCCTTGGCCTCATTGTCGGGATGTTATACTAAAGTTCATTGTTGACGACTGTTTATATTTTAATACTTTCACTAATGATGAAAATATTTTTCGTTCATTCATTTTTTTGTAAGCAACACAAATGATTATTTTTAGAAAAATTATTATTTCAATGGAGAATTTTCTGGTGAAAGAAATGTGCACATACTTAATATTGGTCTTTGTAAATTAAGAGATTAGCAAGAAAAGATCTTCTTCTTGACTCTCTATGCTTACATTAGCTTGGTTGCCTGCCTTTGATTAGGAACAACCGAACAAGAAATGACATAATCCATTCTAAAAGAGAGATGTTTGTTTTGGCCAATTTACATATAAATGAATATATTGTAATTAATATGAATTGTAATTACCGAATACTATATGGTAATCACAAATAGTAATATATCTAACACCCTTTTGGACGCAAGAAATGTAAGTCAATTTGGGGGTCAATAATTACTTATTAGCGACCTTTGGTGATGTTTTGCCCACTACTTTTAAGGTGGTGTGTTGATTCGTTGTGCTTTTTCCCTTGTCCCGACTTTGATACGTCTGATTGATCTTTTTTTTTTTTTATTCCGACATGATCTATAGTACAAATGAATTTCCTCTTTTTCTATTATATCTTTGGTTTTAACCTTTTCAATTTGCTCTTTTCTAATCGAATCTGTTCGTTAGTCGATGGTTGAATTGAGTGATGGATGATCATAAGCCAAATGAAATGCATGGTGGTCCCTTGCGTCCCCTCTAAATGACTCGGTGCATCTTTCAATTATCACACTACTTCCAGTCGCACCACTAAACCTTTCAAACTTTCAACCAGGCCATTTATAGTGTGGAAATGATTTCAGATGAAAACTTCCTCGAATAACCAGTGAAAAACTGTTATCTTCCCAATCTTCTCGGGATTCAGAAAACCAATCTCGATGTTTTTTTTTTCCCTAATCGTACAAGTTCAAGTTTGGCTCCATATTTGATTATATCAATTATCCTTGCTTGATTTTGATTGACTTATGACTAGAAATATTATTCACAAAGTCTTAAACTTATTGTACCATGACTAATTCAATCATTAATCTTTTAAGAATTTATCAATATAGTTATTCCAACTAATCTTAGCTGGAAATCATTAATGTAGACGTCGGCCACTTTCGTCACTAACATTGACAATTTTTTTTAAAATTTTCGATTTTATTTTATTATATTATTTTTTTCTTTTTCTTCATTTTCTTTTCTTTCCTATTTCTGTTTTTTTTTTCTTTTAATTATTTCCCTCCACCAGTTGCCAGAACTTGGCGATGGTCAGCCGATCACCTAGGCCTTGGGAATGGCAAGGGAAGTTGCTGGCCATAGGCAAGGTCAGGACGCCCTCGTCGACCATTGCCAAGGTCTCACAATTAACCTAATGAAATAGAGAAAAAAAGAAAAAAGAAAAAAGTATAAGAAAAGAGTAGGAAAGGAAAGTTTGAAAGAATTTGGCAGACTTAAAAAACGAAGTTGTTAAATGTGTCACATAAGAATAAGTTTGAGGTTTTTTATGTCATATGAAAAAGCTTGGGGTAAATAGGTCACAATGGATATGGTTTGGGATTTTTTATGTCGCAAAAAGAAGAAATTCAAGAAAAATGTATCATAATGGACATAGTTTAAGATTTTTTTTATTGTTTTCTATGAAGATTGCAAATTTTTTTGACCGAGGAAGAATCAAAAGTTTCTATATGAGCGTTGGAATTCTGAATTATTTCCCTTGCTTTGGAATTTTGACCAATTCTTGGCTCTTGACCATTAACCGTCTCATGGGCATTTCATAAAATCTCCAATTGAGGACATATCATATCGAATATTAATATTTTGTCCAAAAAATAAAATTCATTCCTTTCTAAAATGATATGGAAAAAGATATGTTGATAATCCCAGAAATCATTATAACAAAGCAAGCCTATAAAGCTGCAAAACAATCCAAACTCTCAAGATGAAACATCAAAGCATGGTAGAACAGATTTGTATTGCATCAAAGCAAAAGGATTGGCCCGATCATAAAATCTCACGTCATCATTAGTGATGAACACAAGTTGAGATCTTCATCTAAAGCTACGATTTTGCCTTTTGGTAGGTGCACGCTGAGGTTTAGCATTCCCAATATCATCGCCTTACGGAGACAACAAAAACAAGTTGAAGGAGCATGGATCCAACAAGAAGAGCAAATCCTTCATCAAGTATGAGATGCCAAAGTTCCTAACAAAAACATATTGAATGAGCGCCAGAGAGCTCTGCCAACACTATTGAAGCTAGAGGCGAAGTCCTTATTTCAAATCACAAGCCTTGTGTTTCGACAGTGGGATTTACGTTAACCTGAAATTATCTAATTTAAACAAATCCAACAGCTCAAATTAAACTAAGGCTTCATTTGTGTCATGAGAAATGTGAACATGAAAAAATTCTCCACAAAACAAACATAACCTAGGCATGAGTTTATTTCACTAATAAAGGAAAATATTTCCATAGAAATTATTTTCAAGAAAAATGACTCGTTCTCATTTGTTTGGTGGTTTAGGGAAAGTAATTTTCTTCTTGCTAAAAATGGAAGTGATTTTTCCCCAAATCTAAATTTATTAGTTTTCAGTTTATGGAGAATGTTTTCCATAAATGGATTAGTTTTCCATCATTTATAACTGGAAAGTCTAAAAACAATTTCTCGAAAATAGTTTTCTGTCAAACAAAATCAACCCAAAGAGACAAAAAGCGTCAAAACCGCACCAAACTTACTGCTGCGATATGGAAATTAATTAACAAGTTCAGACAACATAGTGAGGCCCCATTGTTCCTCTATTTAGGAGATAATAGTTCAAATGATGGGGATATTTCTTCTACATCTATTAAAGGAAAAACTATCTCTCTTTTTTCGAATTACTTTAGTATTTTTTTTTTTTTGAGGAAACTGTCGCGCAATAACTGTAGCCCTAACCTGACGTTGCCTAAAAAAACAAAAAACCTGACGTTGCCTATATTTCCACGTCTTGATGTAAAGCAATGCTTTGGGTTTTTGGTGGGACACTCATATATCACATTATGTTCCCTTTCTTTTTAAATTTTTACGAATTTTTTTGGCCAGAATAATATAGGAGTTGGGCGTGTCATATCCATAAATAGATTAGTAGAAAATTGTTCTAAAAGAAAAAGGTTCAATTTTCCCATCATATAATCCTTGACTTGCAGAGAAAACTCAATTAACAAGTCGCATGAATGTCTTCATCTTTGAATACTCTACATTGAGTAAATGAAGGGTAAGAAAAAACTTGAGAAGTCTAATCACCATCATGCTATTCATTTAGTCTTTTGATTGGCAACAAAATTAAAAAGAGGTGGCAATTTTCCACCCGACTCGAGGAAAACGGCACCGGACCTTAATAAGGTAAAGTCCATGTCAATGGTATTAGAGGTTAGATTTTTGTCAACCCATTTGATGCCATCCACAAATGACTTGCAGATAAAAATCCGACTGTGAAAAGAAGTCATATTAGGCTAGAATTTGAGCCCGCAAGTATCACCGCATGGGCCATCAAAAAATGTAATGGAAAACGAAACAAGGAAGTGTTTTATATTATCATTCGAAAGGATGATGTATTTTATATTCACTAGAATATTCACACTTAAAATTTATAAGGGATAATATTACCAAAAAAATCCAAATTAGTATACCAGTGATAACTTTATCTCAAATTAATTTTATTATTATAAAGAAATTCAAATCGACACATACATGACATATTTATCCTCCATTAGCTTTTGTCAAATATTATTGTTAAATTGCTAATTGGGATGCACGTGGCAAGTCCCCGTGGATCAATTAATAGGTTAATACTGCAAAAAAAAAAAAAAAAAACCTAAACTGGTACACTTATAATAAATTTATTCTAAATTAATTTTTGGGCCATCAAAAATCGCAAACCTGTACATGTATGGCACATTTACCTTTTGTTAGCTTCTATTGGATTTTACTGTTAAATTTAGTGAAAACTCAAGATCATCATCCTTTTCATCGTCTTTGCCTGAGTTTGTGGAAATTGTGAACACCATTTAGTGAGAGCTTTTAGCGACACCTTTAGTAACTCCGGTAGTACTCTTGACAAAATAGCTTGACCAAGTACCATTATATGGCGTAAATACTACTTTACCTAATGTGGCATCTTGTGTAAGAACATTAACGATAAATTAAGCCCTCGCAAGTTTTACTTGACCTCATGTCAATACTTTCCCTTCAATGTGAGCATAAATAGTCTCTTCATAGGTGTTACGCAATAATTATTAGAATCCCAAACCCCATTCAAAAGAGGGTATTAAGCATTTGAGGTGACAACTGTTATTAATAAATCTAGGTTGACAAATGAAGCAATAAAGCCGAGTTGTGATTTGCACTCAAGTTTATTTTCCAAATTCCTCTAACATCGCCTCTATAACATCAATACCTAAATTCTTTTCTTTCTAAGTTTATTACGAATTTCTAGGATTGATGATATATAAGCAATGTTAGAGAAATCTGTAAACTAAACTTGATTGTACAACACAACTCGGCCCAATTGCTTCGTTCATGGACCTAGATTTATCAAGAAAAGTCGTCACCTCAAATGCTTAGTACTCTCTTTTGAATGGGATTTAGGATTCTAACAATCATCACATGACATCTGTAAAAAGAATTCTCACTGTGAAAAGAGAGTATTGACCAAAAGGTTCAATAAAACTCACAAGGGCTTAATCCATTGTTAATATTCTTACATAAGATGTCACAAAAGGAAATGATTAGGTTAGATAGTGGTACTTGGTCAAGCCATTTTGTCAAGAGTGCTACTAGAGTTACTAAAAGTGTCACTTAAGATTTCTAGCTAACTAGTGTTCGCAATCTCCACAACCTTAGACAAAGACGACGATGGAGGACTCAATGAAGACGAAGACGATCTATAGTCCTTGCTAAATTGAATGGTAAAACTTGATAGAGGCATATGAAGAGTAAATATGCCACACGTGTACTAGTTTGGGATTTTAAGTGGTTCATAGATTAGTTTGGAATGAATTTGCCATAGGTATACTAATTTGGGATAAATTTATCACAGGTGTACTAATTTGGAGTTTTTCATAGTAGTAATTTGTTAATTGATTGTGGTGGACTTACACATCATATTCACTTGGCATCCAAGTCAGCAATTTAATGGCAATATTTGACGAAAGTTAACGCAGGGTAATTATATCCTGCATTTACCTTTGGGGGATTTTTTGTGATAAAAAAATTAGTTCGGGGTAAATTTGTCATTGGTGTATCAATTTTGGATTTTTCGTAGTATTAACCCAATTTGTAAACATGTTTCCAAGAAAATACAAACATCAAAAGCCTAGCCATAGTAAATAGGACTATGTTGAGTGACGAGTCCCCATATGGGCAAAAATGCCATATCAACCATGCATGACAGGGTGAGATGCTTGAGAGATATATAAACTCTCGATTCCATGTAGGATATCACTTAGGCCTGTTGGGTTGGCATAATGTTGACACCTAAATTTTGATCTTCTCACTTAGTCATGTATTGAATAAAACATTAGAGATTAAATTTAATCTATAAACAAAATTATCAATATAGCATTTGCATTCACAGTTATTTCGTGAACTGAGGTGACATGCCATGAGATGGGGGGCCCGAAATCTCATGCTTCAATTTTTTAGCCCCACAATACGGACTGACGTGGTTTCGCATCAGATGAAATACATGACGCAAGCCGTGGATTTTCTTGGTTTATTCATTCCATGTAGTGCACGAACTTGGTGAAGAAAGGCTAGTGGTATTCATTGAAATCGGAAGAAATCTTCTTTGCTGAAACTAGCCAAATTACAGATGTATATAGAGGGCAAGGAAATTGAGAGGGGAGATATTCTGGTCAAGAGAAAATACGCAGATTCGGGGTTAAGTTCTTTACCCAACATCTACACCGATGGTTGATGACAAATTTATTTGATTCATCAATTAGGGTTCAAGATAACCAGTCACCTCTGGAACTTGGGGAATAAACGATTATTTAAGAGGGAATTTTGTCTTACCAAGAACCCTTATGCTTGATTCTAAATTATGTTAATTGAGAGTGCTAGTATAAATACCTAGAGGGGGGTGAATAGGTGTAAAAACAAATTCTTCTTTTCTTAATGACTTAATTTGGAACAAGGATATAAAAGAGTACATATGAATAGATAATACTACAAATTAAGTAAAGAGATAAGGAAAGAGAATTGAAACATAGAGTTTATAGTGGTTCGGCTTAAACCAAGCCTACATCCACTCTCCCACGCTGACAGCCCACTGGTTGGATTTCACTATGAATCAAAAGAGATGTTACAATCTCACGTCCTCGATTCCACAGTGCAGAGACTCTACTACACTTCCTCGAGGTCTCACAAAATTCTCTCTTTTGCGTACAGTTGTATGCTTAACAAATGAATTAGCAAAGACTAAGGAGTTTCAGACTTTGGAATTTTTCTATCTTGCACTCACTCGAATAACTAGAGCGTCTTCCTTTTATACTCCTCCATGCCTACATTACCGTTGGCACCTTCCAAATAAGTTCTTCCAATCTATCTGTTGGACAGAATCAATTAGGGAGATCTCACGTTATTTAAGGAATATGAAGATAGCCCACTAATCCTGTTCGTCCATACAATCAGGATCTAAGTTTCCATAAGTAGAATCTTCCAAGTAAACTTCGCCAATCAACGAGTCTGTCTTACTCGATTTACTTGTCATACGAATAATAGATCTTATATGCTTTCTCCAACCGTGAGATAATCTTTAACCAATCGAATCAAATCCTTAAGGATATCCTCATATTTGGATAAGACTTCTTTGACGACTTCTTCGATGATCTAGAAACTGTCAACAAGGGCAGACTTTAAATCTTGAGTCTGGCGATCTTCAGTCTGGAAGTCTTCAGACTTTGATAGATGAGTCTGGAAATCTTCAGACTAGGAAACATTTTGTCAACTTCAAAATACAGAAGGAAGATTTCTCCAACAATCTCCCCTTTTTTGATGGTGACAAAACTTTCTTGCAGATTTAGACACTTTGACCTGCAAAATAACACTCAAGCAAACCAAGATTTTCTTTTACAAATATTATTAAAGATTAGAAAAAGATAGTAGCGAATCTATGAATCTACAATCACAGAAAACATGTTAGTTCTGAAAACACAACTATCTTTAGCATAATCGGTAATAGCTTAAGTTACTTAGCAAGCCTCAGTAGTCCAAACCAGTCCAAAACATAATCACACCAAACAAAGATAACGTCAACACGTCAACAAATCTGCATAAACTTCTTCCCCTTTTTGTCAACAGCAAAAAGTGGAGATCGAATAAAAAAGAGATGGTTGAAAAAGATCAAGAGTTAAGGCTGCTTGGGCACGCGAACAAGCTCGTATTCTCCCATTGAGTGCACTGTCTTTTCAAGCTTGTCAAAACTTTGCTTTAGTGCCTGAAAGTCTTCACCCTGCACATTAGACTGAACTTGATTCTTCAGGGTATTTAACTGTTCATGCAGAGACACTGAAGTGGCCTTAACAGCGTTCTTGAGATCTAGCATCTCAAAATTCATAGCATATTGCTGATTCGCACATCCAATAGAATTTCCAGCAATCTTGAAAAGTCTGCTGTTTGAGCAGTTGTATCACTTGGGCTAGCAGAGTGTAACTCGGGGAATTTGAGAAATGATGGGGCCTCAGTGGATGGTCCACCATGACTGTCTTCTGGATAATGCGAGGCCTACACTTCTTCTGGATCTGCTGCAGAACGACTTACATCACTAGCAAATAAAGGTGAAGAAGTACCTTTTTGTCCATCAGCTCCCCCTATTTTGATGCCCTCAGGTGGAGTAGGTAAAGCTTCCTTAGCCTTAGAGTGATGCGCTCCAACATATTCATCTCCTCTTATCTCAGAATGACTAGATAGAGAGATAGCCAAAGTTGGCTCGAAGGAGTCTTCTGGACCCTGATCTCCTTCTCTCTCTTCTTCTTCTACTTCTTCTTCTGCTTCTTCTTCTTCTTCCTCTGTTTCCCTCTGTTCTTCTTCCTTCTCCGATTCTTCTCTTTCTTTTCCTCTTCCTTCTTCTGACTCTTCTCTTCTCTCACGAAAGCTGTCAAAACTCTTTAAATTTCTCAAGGCAGATACAGTAAGCTCATCCTCATCTTCTTCATCTTCCAAAATGAGAGCTCTTTTCTTCTTTATAGGAGCAACCATGGGCTCCTTGCCTTCTCTTTTAGCCGCAGCAGAGTCTTGCTTTGCTTTGAGAGGAGATTTCTCCTTCATACACTCCAGCACTTTGTTAAGCTCCTTTAAGCGCATCTTTGTCACCATTTTGAAACCAATTACCATCGGAGCGATGGCTTTCAAGCTTAATGGTGCAGAGATGTGAATTTTGAAGTGCCTAAAGAGTCGTGTGATAAGAGCAGAATAAGGAAGCTGTCCCTTATCCTTCGTCACAGTTCGGTACATGTGGAACAGTATGGTGTGAGGTAGAGAGAACTTAAAACCAGTATTGATTGCACACATCAATTTGGCTTCAGATTGAGAAACATCAGTCTTGGATGTTGATTTAGGACGAATGCAATTAATCACAATTTTGTGTAGCAAAATATTAGAGGTACTCATTCTTGAATAAGAAAGTTTTCCTTCAACATCCCTGTCTCTCACCAAAGACAGAATAGCATGAGCAATGGACACACTAATCAGTTGGAAACTCGTTCGTTCCACCCTAATTATGTTAGCTAAAATGTCTATGTTCACCAAAAATTCACTGTCCTTTACAGTGAAGATAAAACTTTGTGCATCCAAGAAAGATAGATTCAAATAAAAATAAGCAGTAAGCTCTAGAAATGCAGCAGTGGATTCAGAATGGAACTTTTTCAATTACAATAAAGTAAACTTTTCCCTCAGATTAACTTTGATCGAATCCAGGAAATCGAAGTCAACAGTCCTAGGGTTCATCACCCCTCTCTTCAAAAGACTTGCATAAACCTTTTTATGATTCTTGGATCTAAAAAGGTTCGAACCATCAGTAATGTCTGCAGCCACCCCAGATCTAGGTTGAAAGTGGGAATATAACCTTTCATCATCATCCAGAGTTTGCGTGATTCGCAGTGCCATATTGTGGGTCACTTGGAATACTCGCAAACGCTTTCTCAGCCGATCCTTTCTCCGCAACTCCTAGCCTCTCCAACTTTCTCAAAAACAGGGTTTCATTCTTGAATCATCTATTTTTTATGAACTCCTCAATTAAAGACATTGGCGTTCCTCCTTTCTTCAAATTCGAGTAGAGTTTGTAAGCATTCTTTGGAGTTAGAGTTCTTACAGGTTCAGCCTCTTCTATGACTTCATCGGTTGGTCGATTCAGGGAGGGTTGACGCTGCTGAGAAGGTTGTTGCTGACTTGGACGCATTGGAGGAGAATCTTCTTCTTCGGTTAAGTCAAAGTGGGTAGGACCCTCAGGCATGCGATGTGGTCCTCTGCTTGCAATCCTCGAAGACTTTCTTGAAGACATTGTCACTCCAATGGAGAGAATCACCAACTTGTTCGAAAAAGATGAAAACTTTCGAACGAATCGAGAGTGAAAGTGAAAGAAAATAGGAATTTTGTATTCTAGGGTTTCGGAGTAAAAGTGAAGAAGACGATTCTCAGTGGTATATAAAATAAGTGAAGCGAGGTAACCGAAGCGCCATAAAATGAAATAAAAAAGATGTCTTTTTCAAAAACAATAACTTCCCTTTTTAAAATTAACTGAATTTTTAAAAATCGATAATTGCCTTTTTTTGAAATAAAGAGTAAATTAAGAAAGATAATTCCAATCAACTCACAGTCAATAGATAATTGTACCTTTTCAAATTAAAATTAGAAACAACTTACAGTCGTAGCTTGAGGTCTTCTGAGTCTGAACATTTAAAGATTTCTAACTTTGAGTCTTGAGAGTATCCAAACTTTGCTGAGTAAGAGATATGATATTAAGTCTGGTACGAATAGACTCAAATAGATTTTTCTCCAGTGGCTTTGTAAATATGTCCGCTAGTTGATTCTTAGAGTCAATGAACTGGATCATTACTTCTCCATTTTGAACATGATCTCTAATAAAATGATGTCGAATCTCTATATGCTTTGCTCTTGAATGAAGAATAGGGTTCTTGGTAAGATTAATCCCGTTGGTGTTGTCACATTTGATCTCGGTGCAAGAATCTTTGACTCCAAAGTCTCTCAATTGTTGTTTTATCCATAAGATTTGAAAACAACAACTTCCAAGAGCCACATACTCTGCTTTTGCTGTTGAAAGGGCTACTGTACTTTGCTTCCTTGAAAACCAGGATACTGTCCTATTGCTGAGTAATTGACAAGTACCGGAAGTGCTCTTCCTTTCAACTCTGCAACTTGCTAGATCTGCGTCTGAATATCCAAGGAGAGTAAAGTCTCATTCTTTGGGATACCATAGACCTAACTTTGAAGTTGTTGCAATGTATTTTATGATGCGTTTCGCAGCGCTTAGATGAGATTTTTTTGGATCTGATTGAAATCTAGTACAAATACAAACACTAAACAAAATATCAGGTCTAGAAGCGGTAAGATAAAGAAGTGAACCGATAATACTCCTGTAAAGTTTCTGGTCAACTTTCTTTCCTCATTCATCTTTATCCAGCTTCAAAGAACTAGACATTGGAATTTCAACCTTTTTGCAATTATCTAAACCGAACTTTTTAACAAGTTATTTCGTATATTTTTCTTGGTGAATGAAAATTCCTTCCTTCAATTGCTTTACTTATAAACCGAGAAAGAAGGATAATTCACCCATCATGCTCATTTCAAATTCATCCTGTATAGACTTAGAGAATTTCTTGCATAAACTTTCGTTAGGAGAGCCAAAAATTATATCATCAACATAAATTTGAACAAGTAAAATTTTTTTTACCTTACTTCTTGATAAACAGAGTTGTATCCATTTTACCTTTGGCAAAACCATTTTGGTTTAAGAACTTACTTAACCTGTTGTACCAAGCTCGAGGTGCTTGCTTTAAACCATACAGAGCATTTTTCAGTCTGAATACTGAATCTGGCTTCTTTGGGTCTTCGAAACCGGGAGATTGTTCCACATAGACTTCTTCTTGGATAAATCCATTCAGGAATGCACTTTTGACGTCCATTTGGAATAACCTGAAATTCTTATAACAAGCAAAAACAAGTAATAATCTAATTGCTTCTAACCTTGCTACTGGTGCATAAGTCTCATAATAGTCTATCCCTTCTTCTTGTGTATATCCTTTGGCCACGAGTCTTGCTTTGTTCCTTACAACTTTTCCTTTTTCATCCATCTTGTTCTTGAAAACCCATTTTGCTCCAATAACAGATTTTCCTTTTGATTTAGGAGTTAATTCCCAAACATCGTTAACACTGAACTGTCTGAGCTCTTCTTGCATAACTTCAATCCAGCTTTCATCAGATAAAGCTTCTTCTATGCTTTTGGGTTCTATTTCAGAAAGAAAAGCCATAGCACTAGACTCTTCATGCCTTTTGGATCTTATATGAATTCCTTCATTAATGTTACCAATGATGAGTTCTTTGGGATGACTAGACTTGTGTTTCCAGTTGCTGGTTGGTCTGACAAATTGTTGATCTTCTTCTTCAGTTGATTTTTCAGCATTCGTTTGTTGTTATCCTTCTATGGTCTGAGCTGCTTCAGGGGAAGTAGACTTTGTAGAGTTTGGAGCAGGTTCAGATTCTTCAAGTTGAGTCTGGATTGATTGATTTTGCATAGAATCTTGAAATTTGACATTCATCAATTCTTCCACAGATTGAGTCTTCTTGTTGTATACTCTGTATGCTTTGCTGGAAGTTGAATATCCAAGAAAGATTCCTTCGTCTGACTTTTCTTCAAACTTACCAATTCGATCATTTGCATTTTTCAAAATAAAACATTTGCAACCAAACACATGAAAGTAAGAAACAATTGGCTTCTTTCCTTTGAATAGCTCATAGGGAGTTTTCTCTAGAATTGGCCTTAAGACAACTTTGTTAATAGTATAACAAGCTGTAGAAACAGCTTCAGCCCAAAAACGAGAAGAAATATTGCTTTTAATTAAAAGAGTTCTAGCCATTTCTTGCAAAGATCTACTTTTCCTTTCCACAACTCCATTTTGCTAAGGAGTGTAAGGAGAAGAGAACATATGCTGAAAACCAGATTCTTCACAAAATATAGTAAAGTCTTGATTTTCAAACTTACCTCCATGGTCTGTCCAAATGCTTGAAATAGCATACCATTTCTCATTCTGAATTTTCTTGGCAAACTTTGAAAAGTAGGAGAAAGTTTCAGACTTACTTGCCAAAAAGTAGACCCAAGTAAATCGTGAATAATCATCCACTATTACTAGGCAATATTTCTTTCCACCAATGCTTTGAGATCTCGTTGGTCCAAATAGATCCATATGCAGGAGCTGCAGTACACGATTAGTGGAAACTTGATTTATTGGTTTGAAGGAATTTCTAACCTATTTTCCCACTACACATGGTGTGCATAAATTAGATTTTTGATACTTCAGGTTGGGTAGTCCACGAACAAGCTTCTTTGAGGAGATCTTGGCAATTTGCTTCATGTTGATATGACCAAGCTTTCGATGCCAGAGATTTGCTTCATCTTGGATTGAAATTAGACATTGAAATCTTCCTAGATTGATATCCAAAAGATAGATATTCCCATGTCTTCGCCTAGTAAAGGATTGTGAAAGATCTTTACTAGTGCCTGAACATATTCCTTCTTGAAAATTGATCTTGAATCTAGTGTCGCACAATTGGCTGATGCTGAGCAAGTTGTAGTTAAGTCCTTCCACTAAGGAGACGTTGTTAATTATGAGACTTCCAATTCTTACAGTTCTACATCCAACAATTCTTCCGTTGTTGTTTCCGCCAAAAGAGACTTTTCCACCTATTACTTGTTTTAATTTAATAAAACAATTTGAATCTCCAGTTATATGTCTTGAGCAGCCACTATCCAAATACCATTTGACCTTTTCCTTGATAGTGACCTACAATTAAAAAGAAGACTCAAGCTTTCTTTGGTACCCACACTTTCTTGGGTCCAGTAGAGTTAGTGCAATAAACAGTCTTTGCCGAATCCTTCTTAACAAGCTTCCAAACCAAAGGACATTCTTTCTCAAAGTGTTTTGAGCTATTACACTTAGAACATCTAAGAGCACTTTGGCCAACAGGTTTTACAAAGACTTTTTGAAAATGATTCTTGTAAAAGGTTTTTGTAGGTCTTTGTTTGATTCTTTCATTTACTTTTGGAAAATCAATTAAAGGAATGGTTTCAGGGGTCATTCCCAATCCTAATTTGTTAAAGTAAGGTCTTTGTACTGAAAGAATCTTTTCCAATTTTTCAGATCCTATAGAAAACCTTTTTGAAATGCCTGAAATATCATTTTTCAACAGCGTGTTTTCTTTTGAAAGAGAATCTGCATTTTCTTTTAAAGTAATGAAACTTTTATCCAGATTTTCAAACTTTTCTTTCCATAAAGTTTCCTGTTGCTTCAGTGTAATATTTTCCCTTTTTAGTTCGGAAATCCTCTTAAGAGAGACTTTGAGTCTAAGACACAGTTCATCAATGTACCTTGAGACTTTAATAGGAATTTTTGAATTACTTACCTCGATTTTACTATTTGAATCTGAGTCTGTATCGATTTCAGAGTCTGAGTCTGATTTTGCCATTAAACAAATATTGGCCTAATCATCATCACTCTCTTCGCATTTTGTATCACTCGAAGTTTCTGCTTTGAGTGTCTTTCTGTATTTCTCAACTTTTCCTTTCTTTTTCTTCAACAAGGGAAAGTTGGGTCTGATGTGTCCATTTTTCTTGCATTCAAAACAAATCACATCTTTATTTGAATCATCATCCTCAGCTGGTTTGTTTTGAAATCTTTGAGAACTTTGTTTCTTCCAATTGAATCTTCTTCCCTTTTTATTTAGTTTCTTGAACCTTCTTATCATGAGAGCAAGTTCTTCATCGTCCATATCATCTTCAGAGTCTGTAACACCAGGATCTTCGTTAGATTTTAAAGCAATAGACTTCTTACCTTTGGGATCTTCTTCTTCATTGATTTGCTCTACTTCATAGGATTGAAGTGTTCCAAACAATTCGTCAATGGAGAGTGGTATGATCCTTTGTGTTTCCCTTGTTGAAGTCTTTATGTGATTCCACTCTTTGGAAAGTCCACGTAGCAATTTGTTAACCTTCATAGGTCCTGAGATTGGTTGACCTTGATATTCAAGACCATTCACAATTTCTGTAAAACGGCTAAACATGTCGGTAATAGATTTTGCTGGCTTCATTTCGAAGGCTTCATATTGATTGAGCAGACTATTGATTCTGGTTTCTTATACTCGATCTGTTCCTTCATATGTAATATGCAGTCTATCCCAGACTTCTTTAGCTGTTTCACAGGAAGATATTCTGTTATATTCAGTAGGAGATAATGCACAATATAAGGAGTAAATTGCTTTTGCATCAAGAGCTTGTCTTTTGGTTATCTCTTCTTGAGTCATGTCGCTAGCCTCTGTAACTTCTTTCCCTCTTTCTGAGATTGTAGCTTTAGGAATGATTCCTTTGTCTACCACATTCCATTCCAGAGGATCTTTCGATCTTAGGAATGCCTTCATCTTGTTTTTCCATATGTTGTATTCCTTTCCATCGAAATAAGGCGGTCTTGTGTTGCTTTGACCTTCAACCAACCCTGGAGCCAACATACTAGCCATGGATCTTTAACTCTGAAGTAAAAACACTTCAAATAAATGAGTACGCAAGCTCTGATACCAATTGAGGGTGCTAGTATGAACACCTAGAGGGGGGTGAATAGGTGTAAAAACAAATTCTTCTTTTCTTAATGACTTAATTCAGAACAAGGATATAAAAGAGTATAGATGAATAGATAATACTACGAATTAAGTAAGAGATGAGGAAAGAGAATTGAAACATAGAGTTTATAGTAGTTCGGCTTAGACCAAGTCTACGTCCACTCTCCCACGCTGACAGCCCACCAGCTGAATTTCACTATGAATCAAAAGAGATGTTACAATCTCACATCCTTGATTCCATAGTGCAGAGACTCTACTACACTTCCTCGAGGTCTCACAAAATCCTCTCTTTTGAGTACAGTTGTATGCTTAACAAATGAATTAGCAAAGAGTAAGGAGCTTCAGACTTTGGAATTTTTCTATCTCGCACACACTCGAATAACTAGAGCGTCTTCCTTTTATACTCCTCCATGCCTACATAACTGTTGGCACCTTCCAAAGGAGTTCTTCCAATCTACCTGTTGGACAGAATCGATTAGGGAGATCTCGCGTTATTTAAGGAATATGAAGATAGCCCACCAATCCTGTTCGCCTATACAATCAGGATCTAGGTTTCCATAAGTAGAACCTTCCAAGTATACTTCGTCAATCAACGGATCTATCTTACTCGATTTACTTGTCATACGAATAATAGATCTTTATATGCTTTCTCCAACTATGAGATAATCTTTAACCAATCGAATCAAATCCTTAAGGATATCCTCACATTTGGATAAGACTTCTTCGACGACTTCTACGACGATCTAGAAACTGTCAACGAGGGCAGACTTTAAATCTTGAGTTTGGAAATCAGCAGTTTAGAAGTCTTCAGACTTTGATAGATGAGTCTGGAAATCTTTAGAATAGGAAACACTTTGTCAACTTCAAAATACAGAAGGAAGATTTCTCCAACATTAATGACATTGTATTAGCTCGGTTGATCAAACATAGATTGTCTCCTCAAATGGAGAAAAGAGAGAAGCTTGTGGGTTGGGCTGCCCCTCCAACTAGTTAGGTCAAGCTTAATACTAACAAGACCTTTAAAGTTAACCTAGGCCCTGCTTTACTAGGTAGGCTTATGCGTAGTGAATAAGGTAATTGACTCGCTGGATTTAGGGATGAACACGGTTCCCAGGTAGAACAAGAACTGTAGAACCAGACTGGTGGGTCTGATTTGATTCTCGATTCTAGGGAGGGAGGGAGGTTTTGGTTCCTGGTTTTATTTTGTCAGTACCGGTGGTTCTTGGTTCTGTTCCCGGCTCCTATAGGAGGCGGAACTAGATTCAAAATTCTCCCATTTTCATCCATTAAATAATAGTTAATTGCTTGAAAAGTCTATTTTAAATTTTCGAGTTGCAAATATTTAGTTACCAAAATAGGATTATGAGTTATTAAATAGTAAAATGAATAAAAATTCACAAGTTGAAGGACTATTCCTAAAGGGCCAATCGAATTCCTAATTTTAATTATAGGATCTTTAATAAATCGATTCTTTTATCACATTGTGATATTTTCCTAGGGAACGGGGGATGGGAACTGGAATCGGCTTCTTAAACCCAAAATCCCTGATTTCAATATGTTTCTTCCTCTCCCCGTCCCTAATACTTTTCCTTCTCTTTCCTCTCGGCGATGCTGCGACGCCCCCAGCAATGACCCAATGCTACCCACCACCCTTGATGCCGCCGTCACGACTTATGACGTCGCCGCCGATGCCACTGTTGCTCCGTTTGACGACGCTGCCAACTCTCGCCGTCCTAGTCTTCTTCCACTCTCTCTCCTCCCGCTTCTCTCACCGCCGCTTCCGCTTGTCTCACCACCGGTCGTATCCTCCGACTTGTCAATCCTCAAGTATACTCTCTCTTAAGGACTCTGCTTAGTTGGTTGGCGTCACTACTCTTTGATTTTCTTTCTTTTCCTGGCCTTTTGGTTTCCTTGTTGCTCTGGTATTGAGATCGGCTCACGCAGTCATCTTCATGCCTGTGTCTTTCTGCCCTCCCCCATTCCTCTCCTCTCCCGATGTTTCGATTTACCATTCAAAATTCTCCCTTTGTTGTTGCTATTGCTATGTCGATTTGCCGTTCGAAAGCATCCCTTCGCTCTGTGGCATCATTCTCTTTTGATTCTCTAAAGTTCATTGCAAGAGGTAATTTTCACTTCGTAATTACTTGGACGGTAGAGTTGATTCTCGAGGATATCCCCAAAGATCTTGTATTGATTTTACTGTCTGTGTTAGGTCAAAACAAAAATGTGAGTACCTGCAGCTGATTGTCTTGTTGTTTAGTATCTTGTTACATGTCATCTTCCTAGCATTCTATCTTGAGGAGAATGGATTTTCTTGCAATTTCATTTTCGGGATTTCTCTGGAGCTGCTAGAAAGTTTGCGATGAATGTTGTATAGAGCTGTGAAGCAAAACTTGAACCGGGTATAAAGCAGCTTCTTGTTTCATTGATGTCTAGAGATAGCAAGCCTTTGAATAATCAAATCGACTACCACAAGGCTATATGTGATGTATATCAATGTGCTCCTCAGATATTGTCAGGAGTCATCCTATATCTAAATGGAGATCTAAATGGAGATCTCGTGGTAATGCATGACTTACGGCCTCTTGTTTGAGTTTTTTACATACTAATTTTTTGGCTAGAAACCTGCTGTGCACGAATCGATTCATTCAAGCGTTTCGTTGTCGGGGATGCCTGCTCAAATAGTCACTTTGTTTTTTTTGGTAACCGAGGACTCCACTGCGGGCCTCTTTTGGATTAATTTTTCGATCCATTGCACATAAAGAGGAACCTACACACTCTCTATGTTCAACGGCTTAAGAAAAGAACTATCAGTAGAGTAACATTATTTGCATGATTTTCATTTGAGAGTGATACAATGTATTACATTGTGGACTCGGGAGGTTTAGCCTTATAGGAAATTGAGGGATAATTTCTCAGTTTGTAATGTTCTTATATGCAGACGGATAAGCTAGAAGTTCGTTTACAAGTTGTGATACTATTTGGAGACCTATTTTCCACTCCAAGCCATGTTATCACTGAGCCTTTCCAGCCAATCTTTTCAGAGTTCTTGAAGAGGCTGATAAAGCTGTTGAAGTAAGAATGTGTGACATCCTGACATTCGACCCCATCTCAAATATATGAAATAGTTGTTTCATCGACGCACTTATAGTTAATTTACTTGGAATTGATCACTCTCGAGTTAACTAATCTATTAGGAGAGGCCGTTAAGGGATATAAACGCGACAGACTAGAGAATTTGATCGGAAATCGATCGCTCGACCGTAATAATCGATTAGCGAATGGATATAAGTTGATTCGATGGAATCACATAGTCAAATTGCGGATGGTTCCACATGACCGTGATATTTGCGTCGAACGGCAATAACCCAATTTTCTATCGATATTATACTCGGGACACGTAATTGAAATCTTGCGATTTTTACGACAACCGAGAGTCGTCTACGATTCAAAGATGCACAAACGTAGATCGAAAATTATTGACCACGAGTCAAATGCGCTAAAATCCCTAAAAGCTACCCGATAGGTTAGGTAGTACTAAAATCGCGTTCGGTCGATTTTAACCACGAAATTGAATTTGGTTTCGAGAATCAGACGTTCGAGCATGTCACAATTCGTTTTTAGGACGTCATCTCATCTTTCAAAGAATTTTCATCGAGTCCGAAATTTTGCGGAAAAATCAATTTCGGACAAAACGGAAAAGAAATGGAAATTCGGATGGGAGGATATTTGGGCAATTTGGCTACCCAAAATGGCTTAAATGGGTGAAATTGAGAGCTAAATTCCTATTGAGTGGTCCCTTGACTATATGGCTGAAGACTTTCGTGGCATCTTGATGATTACTTAGATATTTCCTTAGGTTTTCAATTGGTTGAGGCCCTGACTTCTTGGCCTCCTCTCTCTCTCTCTCAATTTCCCCTCCCTTTCCCATGTGTGTGTCACAGCCAAGAGGTTTTTGGAGCTAAAGGGCCGTGCCTTGCCGTGGAGGACCTCCCGTTAATTGTTAACTGTTGTGGGTAGTTCATAGAAATTTTTTGTAATTTCAAAGAATTTATTTTGCATAGAATATTATATTAATAATAATAATAATTCCAATTTAGGATTTTGGATGATGATTGAAAACATAGTGACCTTTTGATTCTAAGACCTCACTTGAAATTATTCATTAATATGATGGTTTTGAGCAAAATGGATGCATAAATGATAGGCATTAATAATTCGTGCATATATGTCTGATATGTTCAGATCGATGGCTTCAGCTACAAAAAGCATAATCGCTGAGTTGAACAAAGGTGAGAAGCTCAATGGCGATAACTATGAAATATGGTACATGAAAATCCAATATGTGCTGGAAGAGCAAGAGGCACTAGAAACTCTTAACCTAACCATGGAGGTACCTGAAGATGGAAACACTGCACAACACAAGAGAGATAAGGATGCATTTGCTGTATGGAAAAGAAAGAACTCTCTTGCTCGCATTACGTTGCTGAGTAGCATGGAAAATGACGTCATGCGAGAGTTTAGGCATTTTGAGAATGCCAAGAAAATGTGGAAAGCGTTGGCAGCAATATTTGGTCATACTTCGGTGACCAGACTGAGACAGCTCACTATAAGATTTGACTCTTATAAGAAACCTCATGGTCAGACCATGAAGAAACACCTTAGAAAGATGTCAAACATGATTAATGAGTTGAAAGATGCTGGCCATGTCTTGACTGATGAGCAGCAGGTGCAAGTAGTGATCGTTCCTTGCCTCAGAGTTGGGAGCATATGAAGGTGCACCTGACTCATAATGAGAATATCAAAACCTTTGAGGGTGCAGTGCGTCATCTTGAGCTGGAAGAGGACCGCCTCTTGGCGGCTAAGCCGGAAACTGAAATTTATCATGCTGGTTCCAGCTCATATAGAGCTTCGAGCTCCAAGTGCAAACATCCTGACTGGTTCAATAAAAGGAAAGGCAAGGGAGCAAGTGCTTCAGAGAAGAAACCAAAGGTTGACCAACATGAAAGAGGAAAGCGTCCTCGAATGAAGAAGTTGACAAGGGTGAAGTGTTACAATTGTGACAAGAAGGGTCACTATGCTCGCGATTGTCGCGAGTCAAAGAAGGTACACACCCCTTGTACTTTTGATAACTTTGCTTATATGTCAAGTTCTGTATTCTTAACTGAGTCTAATCCTTTGTGGACTGTAGATTCAGGAGCGATAGACCATGTAGCGGAGGATAGAGAATCCTTCGTGGAATTCTGACGAGTACCAACTGGAACTAAGTGGATCTATGTAGGAAACAACTCCAGAGCAGAAGTAAAAGGAATTGGCATCTGTCAATTGAACATGCGTGGTGGACGCACTTTGTTCCTACATGATGTGTTGTATGCTCC
Source organism: Eucalyptus guilfoylei (assembly GCA_016097605.1). Lineage (NCBI taxonomy): Eukaryota > Viridiplantae > Streptophyta > Magnoliopsida > Myrtales > Myrtaceae > Eucalyptus > Eucalyptus guilfoylei. The sequence goes on from CM027867.1 coordinate 36,841,665, forward strand.
GGAGATTTGTCGGAATTTAATATTTGTTTTAGTGTTGGTTAAACTTGGTTTTAATATGAACTTCCATAATAGTGGTGTGGATTTGTATTTGGATACAAATTACTATGGTTGTGGTTATTTTCTAGATGGTTTCATTGTATTAAATATTGACTATTGTAATGCCAATGTTTGTTATTCTTTTTTCACGTTTCCTAATTCATATGATAATGATGTGAATGTGTGGCATGCTAGACTTGGTCATATTGGCCAACAACGTATGAACAGACTAGCCAAAGAGGGCTTGTTGGGCAACATTGAAAAAGTCAATTTGTCGACATGTGAGCATTCCCTAGTAAGGAAAACGACAAGGAAACCATTTGGAAAATGTAAAAGAGCTTAATTCCTTTGCATTTAATTCATTCTGACGTCTGTGGTCCGATGAATGTGAGAGGAAGGCATGAGGCTGTTTATTTCATCACATTTATAGATGATTATACTCGATTCGGATATGTCTATTTCATTTCTCATAAATCTGAAGCATTGAGTTGTTTCAAAAGGTTTATGAATTTGGTAGAAAATCAATTAGACAAGAAAATAAAAGTATTGAGATCCGATCAAGGTCGAGAATATTTATCTTATGAGTTCAGAAAATTATGTGATGAAAAAGGAATAAAAAGACAGTTGTCTATTCCATATACTCCTCAACAAAATGGTGTTACGGAGAGAAGGAATGGAACCTTATTGGAAATGGTTAGGTCCATGATGGCGTATGATAACTTACCTATCACTTTTTGGAGTGATGTGTTATTAACTGCTGCATATATACTTAACCGGGTGCCTTCCAAATCAGTTACTTCCACTTCATATGAGTTATGGACATGTAGAAAACCGGATTTAAGTTTTCTTAAACCATGGGGTTATGCTGCCTATACTCATGAGCCCTCTCGCAAATTTAGGAAATTGGGTCTCAGAGGAAAGAAGAGTATTTTCATAAGATACTCTGAACACTCGAAAGGGTATGTGTTCATAGGTGAGTAGAAAAGTGAAAGTATAACTGAATTCGAATCACGGGACGTCACATTCTTAGAGAATGAATTTCTTAAGAAGGACGAAATAGGTGAGGATTACTCCCTATTTGAAACCTTGGATCAAGATAATGAAATTAGTGGAGTTCGTCCAAGTGGAAGTAACATGAGAAGTGATGAATTTAATTCAACTCACTCTCAATTACAATCATATGATGAGATGATATCGTCATTATCTAATCCAAGTGGGAGCATGATGGAGAATGATGTGCAAAGTGTACAATCTCCCATACGGTGAACAAGTCGCAAAAGTATTCCCCGTCGACGTTTTGACATTGAAGGGGAAACTTTTATGATTGCTCCACAAGATGAGGATGAGCTAAGAAATGTTAATGAGGCTCTAAATTGCCATAGTAAGGAAAAATGGATGCATGCAATGGAAGAGAAAATGGAGTCAATGAAGTCAAACCAAGTTTGGGAACTAGTTGATCTTCCGAAGGGACGCAAACCCATTAGGAACAAGTGGGTTCTCAAAATAAAGCGTAAAGCTGATGGCTCGATAGAAATACATAAAGCTCACCTTGTAGCGAAGGGGTATAATCAACAGGAATGAATTGATTATGATGAAACATTTTCTCCTGTTGTGAGATTTGCCTCGATTTGCATTATTCTGGCAATAGTGGCAAGTGTGGATCTTGAGTTACATCAAATGGATGTAAATACTGCTTTCCTCAATGGAGAATTAGAGAAAGAGATATATATGAAACAACCTGCTGGTTTCATTATGGAAGGCCAAGAGGAAAAGGTATGTCGATTTTTGAGATCGATATATGGCCTTAAGCAGTCATCGAGACAATGGTATATACGTTTTCATAATGCCATAATGGCATATGATTTTACGATGATTGATGAGGATCATTGTGTATGTATCAAAAGATCCAAAGATCAATTTGTGATCATATCATTATATGTTGATGATATACTAATTGCCGGAAGCAATATGGAGTTTGTTAATACTGTCAAGAGTTGGTTATCTTCCAACTTTGAGATGAAAGATATGGGTGAAGCAGCATATATTCTTGGAGTTAAAATTTCAAGAGATCATTTGAAGAGATCATTATCTCTTTCGCAAGAAACATACATAAATAAGGTTTTTGAATGATTTCGTATGTAAGATTGTAAACCTATAGATACTCCTATTGCAAAAGGTGAAGGATTGAGCCATAGACTGTGTCCAAGGACTTCACAAGAGAAGGAACAAATGAAATATGTTCCTTATGCTAGAGCTGTTGGGAGCTTGATGTATGCTATGATGTGTACAAGACCTGACATATGTTTTGCAGTTGGAATGGTGAGTAGATACCAATCCAATCCGGGTCAAGCACATTGGAAGGCCGTTAAAAAAATACTGAGGTATCTGAAGGGAACTGCTGATTACAAGTTGAATTACCAAGGAAAAGATCTGCGACTTGAAGGCTATTCAGATGCTGATTGGGGAGGAGATTTAGATGAAAGGAAATCTACCTCTGGTTTTGCTTTTTTACTGAACAATGGCGCCATATCTTAGAGCAGTAAGAAGCAAACGTGCATAGCCTTGTCCACGATGGAAACTGAGTTTGTGCATTATCAGCAGCAGTACAAGAAGGAGTTTGGCTTAGAGATTTTTGGATCATTTAGGTGTTATTGGGAATGCTGCAAATCCATTATTGGTTAACTGTGATAGCCAAGCAGCTATAGCGTACACCAAAGATCCAAAATATCATGGCAAAACTAAACATATAGATACCAAGTATAATTTTGTCAAAGATATGGTTGCACGAAAAGATGTGAACTTACAGTACATATCTACGCATAGAATAGTAGCAGATCCGATGACAAAGCCAATACCTAGAGATGTGTTTTGTGGTCATGTAAAATTTCTAGGACTGCGTAGAGGCTGATGTACTGAATATTGTAATTTCCTTGAGGGGTTCACATTTAATGAATTTGTGTTTTTTCATTATTAATGCCTATGAATCTTTGTTTGATGTTTATGCATCTTAATGCTCAGTGCATTATATAAAGTTGAGAAAGTATGTCGGACAGATGAAAGATTAGCCCACTCACACGGGTAATCACCTCTATTTACTATGTGATAAATAGAGATGAGACGGTTTTTTAAGCTTATTATCTAGGTGATAATCGAGAGCTCAAGCTTAAAATATATATATCACCTTAATTGAGTATTAAGATGAGGACATGATATTGACTATGTCCGAAAGTAAAATAACCCACATATTTTACTTTATCTATCTATGATGCCAGATGTGAGTTCTAATGAATTATGTGAATGAGTAGATATGTGAACTCAAGTTAGACATTAAGTATGTCTGAATTATCATCTGTACGGTATTGATGATGTAGACATATGCTCCATGGGAAATGAGTTAATACCGTAATACGTATTTCATACTACGTATGCATGAGACGACCAATAAGAGTGGCAAAAGTTTGATCTCAACTTTTATGCCGTGTGAAACTCTTGAAGAAAAGAGTTCCACAATTTAGTGCCCTCATGACTCTTGCTTATTCTCAAGATTTCTATTCAGTGTTTGCTATCTTAGTATATTGCCAATGATCATGAATTGATTCGATCTAATGGGACATTTCTAGAAAAGCAAGCTGAATTGAAATTGAAAGTTTGAAGGAAAGAGGAAGATCGAATTTGGAGAATCACATTCTAGTTTTGTATTCACTGGTTGACCAATTATGATTGTTTTTGGGATAATCATAATTGTGAATACAATATATCATTGTTTTTAAAAAGAGATCAAGAGAGATATAAATGTGATCGATCGATCTAGGGTACTGCATACTAAATCTACTCAAAGTGTGATGCCCATTATGTGCTGCTATATATTCCTAACAGATGTATGGCAACGAGCTCTCAAAGTATGCTGGTCGCACAGATTATTCACCGGTATGAATGTTGCAGAGAGGTAAAGAGGATCCTGTTCAGCCCACCATGTGCGAGTGGGAGATGATGGTTTTATTTGTATGTTGATGGGCCTAAGTGGGCCCGTTCGCCCATGTTGGGCCTAAAAGCCCGGCTCGCAAGCTAATGGCCCATGGAGAAAAGGTTACGATGTGAAAGATTGCATTGTTTAGATACGAAGAGTTACGTTGTTTGAAGCAGCGTTTTAGATAGAGAGGGAATCCGTCTCTCTTAGTTAACAACGCTCCAACAAAAAACAAAACGTACATCTCTTCAGCTTTTCCTCCCCTTTAAAGCAACAGGACGCCCATCGGTAGACCAGGATCAAATTTTTCCTCAAACTTCAACATTGGTGTTTAATCTGTGGACAATAAGGTACGCTCGATTCCATGGTGTATCTTTGATTGGTGATACATGTGATTCCTGGGCTCGTCTTCCGCACTCGTTTTAGGGGTTCGATTTAATGTCGAATCCGTTTTAGGGAATCAATTAATCCCAACAAGAAATTTTCTAAATTATCCAAACTGTACGCCCACTCTTTCTCATTAATTACGAGCAAACTCCCCCCCCCCCCCCCCCAAAAAAAAAAAAAAAAAACAGAGCGAGAGAGAGACAGAAAAGTATCATTTGATCTACAATATCTCTTAAAATTTTACTCCTGAAGATTCGATAGCTTTGCTTATAGTTATGGAGCCTAACGGCTCAAAGTAAGTTTGAAAACGTGCAGATAATTCTCTCGCCACGAAATGCATGGTGGGTCGTGAATCGGGGCTCGTGCGCGTGCATGCCAGTGCCGCCATGATGATGAATACCACTTTCTCGGCTCGTTGGCCAGTTGGAGGAGGAAGACGCGGATCGAGCACATCCTTCAACAGCAAATTTGGGTCCTCCGAGATTGTGGATGTTTTGGTCATTAATAAAGAAGAGAGAAGATCCCCTGGATGCTTCCCCATCATAATCTCTAGCGCCACTACGCCAAAGCTATACACATCGCATTTGTTCGTTATCCGCATCGTAATTGCTAACTCTGTTTTTCATGAAAGAACAATGCATCAATGTTTTGATCATAATGTCAAGTGGTACATGAATTCCAAATTTCTTTGATATTATTAACACAAACGACTTTTCAAAATCTATACCTGCTCTTCCAAATAGTCTTGTGAGAATTATTTGATGAATCCAAATTCAAGAAGTTAACGAGAGAAATTTAAACAACTCCAAAAAATATGTACACACGAAATGCATAATTAGCTTTAATCATATGGCTTACCAGGAGCCATGTAGCCATAAGATCCGGCCACTGTGGTCCAATTCGACGAGCCTGAATTCAAGAGTCTTGCTATCCCAAAATCTGAGAGCCGAGGCTCGAGGTCCGACTCAAGCAAGATGTTGTTCAACGTTATGTCTCGATGGACAATAGGCGGTGAGCAATTGTAATGCAAGTAGGCGATCGCGTGAGCCACGCCTTGAACAATCTTCACCCTTGTATCCCAGTCTAGTTCAGCTGCTCCTGTTCCTCCATACAAGACCTTTGCCAAATTGCCTCTCTCGACAAACTCATAGACCAAGTAAATGCAACCCCTCTTGGAACAGAAACCGTGGAGCTTGATCACATTGCGGTGCCGGACCTCAGTCAACACGCGAATTTCGTTCTAAAAAATCTGGCGGTTGACCGCTGGTATGTTACCGGATTTTGATGCGTTGAGCTTTTTGACGGCGACGATTTGGCCACTAGCCAATACGGCCTTATAAACGCCCCCGAACCCGCCTTTTCCAATGCAGTACTCTTCGCTAAAATCATTGGTGGCCTTGGTGATGTCACTGAATGTGAACTTCCCTAACCTTTCCCATATGATTTGCTCAAATTTCTCGTGTTCTTTAAGATGCTTGATCTCTTCCTTTTCATCGAGAAGCTTTTTTCGCCACTAAAGTGCCAAAATCACTGCAATTAGAGTCGCTAGAAGTAGTAAGCAACAAACGCCAACACTTACACCAACCAGGACTTTTTTCCTATGGTCGGTCGATTTACTACTTGTCACACAAGGAGATAATCCTGTCACATTTCCACACAAGCCCGGATTCCCGATAAAAGCACTTCCCGGTGCTTGTTGGAACAGGGGACCACTAGGAACTGCACCTGTCAGCCTGTTGTACGATAAGTCTGTGGAGCTTAAACTCACCAAGCTGGTGAGAGCAGCTGGGATTGTACCCCAGAAGTTGTTATGGGAAAGATTGAGATTTTCCAGTTTAGTAAGCTTTGCTAAATTGGACGGAATTGATCCCCCTAATGAATTGTGGCTCAGGTCTAGGAGAATCTGTAGTGTGAACAAGTTCCCAAGCTCCGGCGATACGACACCCGACAGATTGTTGTTGCTCAAGTTCAAGCTCAATAAATTCTCGCAATTCGCTAGCTCATCTGGTATGCTACTGCTCATTGCATTTTTCGACAAATCAAGATAATTTAACTTCAATAAGTTTCCTAATGAGATGGGAATATCTCCGACCAAATGGTTGTTGCTCAAGTTCAAGTTAAGCAACTCCCCTAGATTTCCTATCTCGTCGGGAATTTTCCTTGTCAATTCATTGTTGTACAATGTCAGGACACGCAACTGAGACAACTTTCCAAGCTCCGAGAGGATGCGGCCGGCAATTTTGTTACCATCTATCTGGAAATTCGTGAGATTTGTGCACTCTCCCCATTGTGCCGTGAGATTCCCAACAAATCGGTTGTTGCTGAGTCTTATAAAGACCAGATTCGGATAAACTCCGAACGCACTCGTGATATCTGCAGTCAACTGATTGTGCTCTAGACGGACTCTCGTTAGCCGCGAACAATTCTTCAAACAGTCGGGCAGCGGCCCCGTGAAGTTATTCCAATCGATCACGAGATGTTGAAGAGCAAAGCCACTGCACAAATCTGGCGGCAGTTCTCCAGTGAAGCTGTTCTCCGAAAAGTCGACATCACTTAGAGATGGGCTGTACTTGCCGAAATCACGTGGTATTCCTCCCGAGAAATTGTTCATGAACAAAGAGATCACCTGTAAGTTAGCAAGGCGAGAGATGGTCTCGGGGACCTCTCCATAAAGCTGGTTCCTGCTGAGGTCGAATTCGGTCAACGATGTGAGATTCCCGAGCTCCGGAGGAATAGTCCCTGAGAGCGAATTGTTGTACATGTAGAGGTAATTGAGCTTGGTCAGGCTTCCGATTTCGGTCGGAATTTGCCCGGAGAGAAAATTGTTCTGGAGCTGCAGAGAAACCAGTTCGGTCCAATTCGTGAAGAAGTCAGGCAGTAACTCACCTGACAGGCGATTATCCGAAGCTCCAAATTTTGATAATCTAACTAGATTGGACAGTGAGAGAGGCAGCTCCCCAAAGATCGAATTCTGGGCAATGGCCAAGTAGGTGAGGTTAGAACAGAGCCCGAGCTCCGAAGGGATAGAAGAGGTCAACTTGTTTAGTGTCAAATCAAGCTTTTCAAGCTTTCTCAATTGTCCAATGGAGCGAGGAATCGCCCCTTCGAAGAAATTGCCCGACAGGTCCAAGAACCTGAGCTGGGATAGATTGCCGAAATCATGTGGTATTCCTCCCGAGAAATTGTTCGTGAACAAAGAGATCAATTGTAAATTAGCAAGGCGAGAGATGGTCTCGGGGACCTCTCCATAAAGCTGGTTCCTGCTAAGGGCGAAATGGGTCAACGACGTGAGATTCCCGACCTCCGGAGGAATAGTCCCTGAGAGTGAATTGTTGTACATGAAGAGGTAATTGAGCTTGGTCAGGCTTCCGATTTCGGGCGGAATTTGCCCGGAGAGATTGTTTATTGAGAGGTCTAACAGAAGCAAATTCTTGAGGCTCCCAATCCCAGTAGGGATTGGGCCGGAGAGCCAATTGTTGTCCAAGCAGAGGTAATTGAGCTTGGTCAGGCTTCCGATTTCGGTTGGAATTTGCCCGGAGAGAAAATTGTTCTGGAGCTGCAGAGAAACCAGTTCGGTCCAATTCGTGAAGAAGTCAGGCAATAACTCACCTGACAGGCGATTCTACGAAGCTCCAAATTCCGACAATCTGACCAGATTGGACAGTGAGAGAGACAGCTCCCCAGAGATCGAATTCTCGGCAAGGGCTAAGTAGGTGAGGTTAGCACAGAGCCCGAGCTCCGAAGGGATCGAAGAGGTCAACTCGTTTAGTCTCAAATCAAGCTTTTCAAGCTTTCTCAATTGTCCAATGGAGCGAGGAATCGCCCCTTCGAAGGAATTGTTCGCCAGGTCCAAGAACCTGAGCTGGGATAGATTGCTGATTGAGGACGGTATCGGGCCGCTGAGATTGTTGTCGCTGACGTTGAAGCAGGTCAGGTTTGGGAATGAAGCGACGTCGAGCGCATTGAGTGTGCCGTTGAGGCTTAAACTGGAGAGGATGATCTCTGAGACCGACCCACCATCGTTGCAGGCAATGCCAGTCCAGTTGCAGCGATGGGTGATGTTGGTAAGTGACCACGAGCTCAGAGAAGGTGGTGGAGGAGGAGGAGAGAGAGAGTTCTTCCATTTGACAAGAGCTTGCGCCTCTGTGGTCGGTGATGATGAGGCCTGAAACGCAAGCGAGAAGATGAGACAGAGGAAGAGGCAGAGGGAGAGAGGGCGGGTTGGAGTTGATTTTGTCATGCTTAGCAAGGATTAATGAGAAATAAGGGAGCTGAATGAACTTCTTTTATAGCCCGAAGGGTTCTAGTTTAGACCAAGGACCTCGAGAAAGTGACGAACTCTGCGGGAGTCTTACGGTGACAAAATGTTTGACTCCTAGTCATTTTCCGACAACGTTGCATGAAAAATCCTACGGGGCTGCCTCCATGACACTTCGCCCGCGTAGATAGCCACGTGTTATTTTTTTAAGAAATTTTTTACCGAAATCACAAAAGTAGTCTTCGGACTACTAGTACTTCTTACTAATACCGATTCTTTGATTAATACTAGGATGCTATGATTCTTGGTCGGGTGTCGAAATAACTGGTATCCATGTATACAAAAATTTACTTGTTTAATTATAATAGACAAGCATTTGTCTAGTCAGCGCACTCTCACTTGAGCGGGTGAGGGCAACCCCCACCCTCTCTTGAGGCCGGCAAAGGTCAATGAGGCCTGGCAGTTAGGGGTGTTAGGAACCGAACCGAAAATCGAACCGAACCGAACCGAAAAATTTGGTTTTTTCGGTTCGGTTCGGTTTTCGATTCGGTTCTCATTAAAAACCAATAATTTTTTATTGGTTCGGTTTTTATCGGTTAACCGAACCGAATCGAACCGAACCGAACCACAAACCGATAATAAAATTGAATTTTAATGGTTTGATTTTCTCTCCCAACTCCCGTCTCCTCTGGACCACTTCCCCGTTTGATGCTCTGTTTTGCCCTGTCTTGCTTCAACCGAGGGGGGACTCCTTGTTCCTTGTTTATGCTCGTGTTTAATGTGAAGGAATCGTTTTTGAGTTGACCTCGAGCATTTTTTGTTTGCTGTATGTTGATTTTGGCTTGAGTTTTTGTCTCGGATGTCTTCGGACGCCCCCACACGGTTGACAACCATTAGATGTTCGACATAATGCCCGAACCAGATCCGTCTTGGCCTCATTCGGTTTAGGCTGAAAACAAACCGAAAAGAAAAACAGATAAAACCAAAAGCTGATGGGCAATGGAGGGCGGTCGCGGAGGAGGGGAGAGAAGTGGTCTTTCGACGAGAAGCAGTGGAGTCTCAGCGAGATCGAAAAGGCGAGCAGATGGGCCTTGGACTTTGGGTGGCAGAAGAAAGATAAGAAAAAACCAAGAAAATGGGTCTCTGGCGAAGGCAAAGACAGCACCCAAAGTCGCGGAGGAGTCCTTGAAAAAGGATGATAAAACTTGAATAATGAGAGAGACTAGAGAGAGATGCTGAGATGTTGAGCTTTTTGTTGGGCTTTTACATGTTGTTTAAGTGGTTTGACTCGTAATGCCCGCACGGGTAATCACCAACTTTTTATCCGCTTCATCCAGCCAAAAATCTAGCCAAAAAATGAAAGAAAAGAACCGAAAAGAAAAACAGAAAAAACCAAAAGCTAAACTAAAAACCGAAAAACCGAACCGAACCGAACCGAACCGAATCGAAATTTCGGTTCGGTTCGGTTCGGTTCGGGTCTCATTCGGTTCGGTTTTTCAGTAAAACCGAACCGAACCGAACCGTTGACACCCCTATTAGAAGTGGTTGATGGAGGGAAAAGCAAAAAAGAAAATAATAAAAAAAAAAAAAAAAAAGAATAAAGAATAAAGAAAATAAGGAAAATATAATATAAGAAAAAAAATTAAATTAATATAAAATTCAAAAAATATTAAAATATTATTTTAAAAAACTGTCCACGTCCCGGCCGTGTGACATAAGTTGGTTGGTACCATGTCAATAATTTTCAGCCAAAATTGGTCGAATAAAGTCAATTGGCAAAATATGAAATGATTTAAAATTAAATTGACAAAAGTGAATATAAGAATAGCACAAATATCATAACTTTCATATGGCGCTCACTTGAGTACTATAATTTTTTTCACTTACTTGAGTGCCATCAAAGATTTGCCTCGCTGAAAAATCCGACATGGACACTAATCGTCCCATGTGACATTGGTAGCACTAACATGGATAATTAATAAAAAAAATTCAAAAAAATAAAAAAATCCACGTTGGAATGAAAAATTATAAAAAAACAATGCACGTAGGACGATTTACTGGAAATGACACTCAAATAATCAATTTTACTTTGATGTGGCACTTAGATGAGCAAAAAAAAAGAAGTTATAGTACTCAAATGAGCACCGTATGAAAGTTAAAGCAGTCCAGTTATTCTTATCCCAAGCATTTTGTTTATAAATGCAGGTTGGGGAGAGCCAATCAATGCAACTATCTCTCTCAACTTCATCACAAGGGTCATGTAGATAAATGCCTTGTATTAATTAATTCTTTGTAAGAAATAGTAATAGAAATGAGTGTCATATATGTAAAACCAAGTACTTCTCATGAATGAAGTCCATTGTTATAAAATCCAAAATATTTTAAATTTAATTTTCAACAAATATCGAAATTAAAAGTATCACAAAAACAATTATTATGTACTAATACATAAGTAGTATTAATTATATTTCACCTCATTCGTCTCTCCTTTTTCCCGGCCACTGTATGGCTCTTGACTCTAGAATCCTATCATATTCTCTCCTTATTTTACTTGCATTAACTCAAATATAGATAAATAGATTATGTCTAACATTTAAATGAGCAATTATATGAAAAGGATAAACACATAAAGTATCGCGCTTTTTCAATCCATTTTTTGACTTTGAACGCTCCCCATTACTTTAAGTTGATGACAACATCTCTTACAAGTGCTAGATTTAAGATTTTTTTTACCTTTTTTCTTCTCTTTCTTTGAAAATTCTCATGCATTTAGAGTTGACTATAAATATGTATTTACCAATGGTTTGATTGGAATGTCTTATAATGCAATTATAATTGTCATAATCAGCCCCACTTTTCAATTTTGTCAATGTTGTCCTAAGCAATTAGGTGATATTTTAATGTAGTCTTTCTAGCCAATTGCCACCTAAAATTGTTGACATGGCATCTAGTCATCACCAACCGCCTTAAGCGACATGCTACCATGGGCAATTTGATGATTTCCACATTACAATATGTAGCATTATATTGACAAAAATAGAAAGTTAAACCTGAGTTGACATCCTTAAAGTATGTTTAAGAATAAATTGATAATTTTCCCAAATATTTATTTAATCACTTCTTCAACAGAAACATTTATAAGCATTTTTTGGGATAAGTACATTAAGAGTGCCATAACTTTTATAGGATGTTCACTTGAACATCACAAATTTGGAAAATCGACCACTTAAGTAACATTGACTATTTGACTCGCCGGAAAATCCAACGTAGGCACCGGTCATCCTATGTGGCATTGCCAGTGCTAATGTGGACAATTAATAAAATAATTCAAAAATAAAAAATAAATCCACGTCGGAATGGAAAATTAATGAAAAATTCCACATATGATGATTTGCGGGAAATGGCACTCAAATGATCAATTTTACTCAATGTGGCACTTAAATGAGGAAAAAAAAATCATGACCTTCAAGTGAGCGCCATATAAAAGTTGTGGCACTATTGCTATACTTGTCCCACAAAAGTGCAATAAATTTAGGACTTTTTAGACAATTTTTCCATATTCAACTTAATGTGCAGTTGCAACTAGGAAATCCTAATATAACTGGTGCATAATCAACATAAATGATGCATATAGTGAGGTGGTGCCTATAAAGCCAACAGTTTCTATAACTACTAACTTGACAAGGTGCATCTTCAATCTTCTAACAGAATTGGATGCAATGGTGATTTTATCTATGGTAAAGGATGTTGAGTTTGAAAATTCTTGTATGGTAATTAAAGGTGTTGGTAGATTTGGTACCTTGATGAGGCTCACTTTTATATCGAATTTTAAGCACATATTAGTCTTTAAAGATGACTGTGGTGATTGAGGAGCCCAAGAATGATTGTGGGAGAGTAGTGGTGGTGTTTGAGTTTAGGTGAAATTGTCATGAGTTAAATTAAATGTCAAGCCAAATTGAAGACTATCGTGAATATGTCTTAAATTTGTGCCCATAAAGGAAACTCAATCTAAATAGATTTTCTAAAAGAAGGTTGCCATTTTAGATTCAAATATTATGGGGCGTTATTTTTTGCCCATCAGTGAAAAAAGGAGCGCTTGGTCATAATAATTTACTTTGTACGAAATTACTTTTTTTTCTCTCTTTTCTTTATTGTGCATTGCATCATTTGCATAATCTTAAGCACGCCTAAGTTGAGAGGATTTCAAGTTCAATGACCATGGAAGTGACTTCAAAGCTTGCTGCTTTGGAACATGAGATGGTTGTCAACTATCAATCTTTCTACGTATATGCTCAAAGAAAACCAATTAACCATTTAAATAGGGCTTGGTTAATTTGAAGTCTCCTTCACGCTCAAATTTTTTTTAAAGGGGTTGAACGTAGTTGAGCATGAAGACAGAATTTTTCCAAGCAGACCAGAATTGCATTTTTGGTTATTAGTAGGCCGTACCCATTGGATTGCACCCTGAAAGTGGGTGTAATTTGATTGGTTAAAAGTAGGATTGGTGAATGTTCCCTCGAATTAGGACTTTTCCTAGTCAATTTATCTTTTTTAAGCAATGTGTCGTACCATGGAAATGAATATACCACTAGCCACATTCAAACTCATGGAAACTTATGGTAGCTGACGAATTGCCAATCACTTTAAGCGATAATTTTTAAAGAGGTTTCACTTTAAGCAATCACAAATTGCCAATCACTTTAAGCGAAAACCAATTAACCATCTAAAAACAGAGCTCGGTCAATATGAAGTCTTCTTCATGCTCAACCTTTTTAAAGGGGTTGAACATGAAGACAAGAATTTTTTCAAGTAGACCATAATTGCATTTTGGGCCATTAGCAAGCCGTAACTATTGGATTGCACCTTGAATGTGGGTGTAATTTGATAAGTCAAAAGTCACTAATAATGCAATTTATGCCTATCCTCCAACCTACCAATGAGGGTAAAAGCACAGGGGACCTCCAAATTGACATTGACATTTATTGCGTGCATCAAGGGTGTTGGAAATATACTACTTTCTCTAGTTACTATATAGGATTAGATTAATTATAATCTATATTAATGGTAATTTTACTCTGATTGCATTCTCACCCTATACACAGGGAATGCAAGTTAAAGAGAAAGTAGGATTTACGGGCATCTTCCAACCCACCAAATAAGTAGGATTGGTGAATGTTCCCTTGAATTAGGACTTTTCCTAGTCAATTTATCTTTTTTAAGCAATGTGTCGTACCATGGAAATGAAATGAATATACAACTAACCACGTTCAAACTCATGGAAACTTATGGTAGACCAGAATTGCATTTTGGGCCATTAGCAAGCCATACCTATTGGATTGCACCTTGAATGTGGGTGTAATTCGATAAGTCAAAAGTCACTAATAATGCAATTTATGCCTATCCTCCAACCTACCAATGAGGGTAAAAGCATAGGGGACCTCCAAATTGACATTGACATTTATTGCGTGCATCAAGGGTGTTGGAAATATACTACTTTCTCTAGTTACTATATAGGATTAGATTAATTATAATCTATATTAATTGTAATTTTACTCTAATTGCATTCTCACCCTATACACAGGGAATGCGAGTTAAAGAGAAAGTTGGCAATTGTTTAAATCAGCCCTCCTATTAAATATTTTTAATTAGAAACGTGTTGTAACAGAGGCACAATTACGCCATTTCTTGTGCGGTCGTTCCTAATCAAAGGCGCGCAAACAAGCTAATGTAAACATAGAGAGTCGTGTAGGAGATTTGTGCTGGCTAATCTCGTAATTAACAAAGACCAATAATACATTTGTGTACATGTATTTCACGAAAAATTAACCATCGAGAAAAAATGATTATTTGCATTATTTACAAAAATGAATGGACGAAAAATAATTTCTTCTTCTATGAAAATATATGTAAAAAAATTGTTATTGACGATGAATCTTAATATAACATTTGGGAATTGGGGCCAATGAGGAAAAGGACAAGGGCGATATCAAGTATAAAACATAGGGGTAATATTTTTGCCACGCGATATATTAGAGCAATTTTCCGAGTTGCACTATTCACATATTCTAGCTAAACTAATTTAGCATCAAATCGATTGTACTCAAATCTAATTGAAATTTCTCGAAAAAAGCAGGACAAAAATTCATCAAGAACAACTACATAGAGGTTGATATCTATGTACTATTATGAACAATTCAATTTAGAATTATAGAAAGCAGTTTTTTGGCTCTGAAATAATTGCAAAAATTGACCTATCTCAGGCATATTGACCAGAGCCAGCGCAAATCCATTAGTATCTGTAGCTAGGATAATTCCCAATAGTATTTGTAGCTAGGATTTTAGCTTTACATTTATATATGGATATTCTCTTAGCCTTTAATACGCATATAATGCAGTACAAGTCTAGCTTTACATGGATTATGTGGATCTACCTATATTTAACACGAAAAATGTTTGACAATTCCTAATTAAAGGAAAATTGCAATGAAAAGCTAGATGCGCAGTTTCCGTGTCTTATTTGAGATGTGACTATTGGGAACTAAACTCGTCGCTTATTTTCCTTTGGATGCTAGTGTATTTCCTTTAGATTATGTTGCACAATTACATTGTTGTCTTGATTGGTTTAGACCTATCAATCATGATTCGCCATGTGGCTCCCGATACTCTTCCCTGTAGACCTCTTGCTGACAAGTAAGGCAAAGCTATTTTAGCATTCTGTATGACTAAATCCACCTTATTTTCATTGAAGAGACGGAATTCACCTTTGTTATTAAGTTGAAACTTAAAGTCGGGGATCCCAATTTACAAATTGTCCTTCTCTTTCTAGCTTTGTGTAGCATCCGGTTACCCTAATTGACAATAACACATTTAAGCGAATATAACCGTGCACATCAAAAACCTATCTTTTCTTCTCTTTTCTTTTCTTTTTTCCACTTCTACACATATTAGCAATTTTATTTGCTAGAGAGAGATCTTTAGAACTTTTCATTTTGTCAAGCAAATTCTAGATTAATTTCCATGTAGAAATCCAGAAAAACCTACATATAAACAATTTTAAAAAAAAAAAATAACAACTACGCCTAAAGTAAAAGAAATACATTTCACGAAAGCTCAATTTCATTCATGTTGGATTGACAAAAAAAAAAAAAGATGCTGATTTTAATGCTCTTAAAGATAATGGGTTCAAATTTGAAGGGAACCCACAATAGAAAAGAAATAAATTGAGGAAAATGCATAAATGTGGAATCCATCAAGGGTGATTTCAACTATCTTGCACAAACAGAGTGTATTTAGTCATAGAAAGGGTGGAAATAATGTCACCCAAATAATACTGGAATGGTAAATGATGCAACACATTAAAGTTGCAAAGTAAAAAAAAAAAAAATTTAATTTATATATGAGTATAATTGCTTGGTCAAGTCACCAACAATGCATTTTATGCCAAACTTCCAATGCGTCAATAACTAATTAATCAAAGTGGTTTTAGGAATAGGTCTCTCATTGCCTCAGCATGCACACGCGGAGTGTAAGCCAAACTCTATATATTTGTACATTTCTATGATTTAGCTAGGATTATGACTTATCAAATCGGTGCATTTGGTTAGTTTGGATGGGTAGCGATAGGATTGGACCCAAATTAACCTATATTGACCTATAATTTTAGTAACAAATACCCAACATGAACTCAACACATACCCAACCCAATCAAGACTCCAATCCTTAACAACTTTTCTCGTTAAATATAGAGAATAACTTACTAAAATAAATTAACCAATTTTACATAAAGTAAACTTGAACAAAACTAGCAAATAATTAATTACCAAAAATAATCCTCACTGGGCAATCATCGTTGCACCGTCAACACTGTCGCATTATTGTCGTTAAAAATTTTGGAAATTAAAAAAATTGAATTTAAATGAAAATTATGATGAAAATTGTTTTTTTCCTCCAAAAGAAAAACATAATAGAGTATAGAAGACCCAAAATTCATCCAACCATCTCCTGTAAAATATATTGTTCGCTATAACGAACATATTAATAATCCTTTTTATAATGTGTTATGTTCTTAGAGAGCTAATTGTGTGATTGGACCTTTGCGCTCGTGTTCTTAATTTAATAAGAAAATAATTGAGGTAACAATCACTTTTTTTTTTCTCTCTTTTCTTTATCGTGCATTGCATCATTTGCATAATCTTGAGCACGCCTAAGTTGAGAGGATTTCAAGTTCAATGACCATGGAAGCGATTTCAAAGCTTGTTGCTTTGGAACATGAGATGGCTGTCAACTATCAATCTTTCTACGTATATGCTCAAAGAAAACCAATTAACCATTTAAAATAGAGCTTGGTCAATTTGAAGTCTTCTTCACGCTCAACTTTTTTTGAAGGGGTTGAACGTGGTTGAGCGTGAAGACAGAATTTTTCCAAGCAGACCAGAATTGCATTTTGGGTTATTAGTAGGCCGTACCAATTGGATTGCACCCTAAAAGTGGGTGTAATTTGATAGGTCAAAAGTCACTAGTAATGCGATTTACGCGCATCCTCCAACCCACCAATAAGGATTGGTGAATGTTCCCTCAAATTAAGACTTTTCCTAGTCAATTTATCTTTTTTAAGCAATGTGTCATACCATTGAAATGAATATACCACTAGCCACATTCAAACTCATGGAAACTTATGGTAGCCCACAAATTGCCAATCAATTCAAGCGATAATTTTTAAAGAGGTTTCACTTTTAGCAATCACAAATTGCCAATCACTTTAAGCGAAAACCAATTAACCATCTAAAAACAGAGCTTTGTCAATATGAAGTCTTCTTCATGCTCAACCTTTTTAAAGGGGTTGACTGTGAAGACAAGAATTTTTCCAAGTAGACCAGAATTGCATTTTGGGCCATTAGCAAGCCGTACCTTTTGGATTTCACCTCAAATGTGGGTGTAATTTAATAAGTCAAAAGTCACTAATAATGCGATTTATGCCTATTCTCCAAACTACCAATGGGTAGGATTGGCAAATGTTCTCTTGAACTAGGAATTTTCCGAGTCAATTTCTTTTTTTGAGCAATGTGTTGTGCCATAGAGATGAATATACCACTAGCCACGTTCAAAATTATGGAAACATATGATGGCCAACAAATTGCCAAACACTTGAGATAAGTATATTAGAAGTGCCAAAAGTTGTGTACGGCGTTCACTTTAGTACTAAATGTTTTTTTCGGATCACTTAAGTACCACTTAAAAAAAAAAAAGATCATTTATGTGTCAATTCCAGTCTAGGTTGTCGGAAATTTGACGTGGTTATATTTTATTAATTTGTCAGTCCTACGTGGCTCATCGGCGTGCCTAATTAACATATAACCCATAAATGACGTCATCCAAAAATTGTAAATAATAATCATTTAAGTGCCAAATTTTGTTTAAAGTAATCACTTCAATGCCAGTCGTTGTTAAAAAATGATCACTTCAGTGCCAAACATGTCACGTGGAAATGCCACGTGAACGGGAGTTTTTAAAAAATTTGCCAAGTCATATTAAAATTTTAATTATAAATTATTCATAATCAATTTGGCCGAAATTTCTTGCCACTAGCACTTAAGTGATTATTTTTTCTCCGATTTAGCACTTAAGTGAATCAACGAAAATTTTTTATATTGATATAAGCGCCGTACATAACTTTTGGCACTTCTAGTGTACTTATCCCCAAACACTTTAAGTGATGACTTTTAAATAGGTTTCAATAGTGGGTGATCAAAAAATGTCGAAAAGGAAAATTCAAGATTAAAAAATGATGTTTGAAAGCACTATATTGCAAACTTTCAAAAAAAGATTCAGAATTTAGACCACTTTGTTGGAATGGCAAAGAAGTTTACTCATTGATTAAGTAAGATTATTGGCTAAGCAAAAGGAAAGTGGGAAAATTGTCTAAAAAATCATAAACCTATTATAATTTTACCAATTTAGTTCTAATCCTTCTTAATTTTGCTAATTGAGTTTTAATCATTTTCACATTTTATCAATTGAGTCTATATCACTAATATAAATGCTAACTATCCCATGTGACATGTCTGATGCTAACGTAAATAATTTTTAATAATATTTTAATTTTTTTTTCGCATTTTTTTTTCCTTTTTTTCCCCCCTTCTTCCTCCTCTAGCACTCACCAGGTCTCGACTACTAACCAAAGGTGAGGGTCGACGAGTACGACTTTGTTGGCTTCTAGCAAAGTTCAAGCCCACCAGCTACTAGCGAGAGCAAGCCTCCTTGTTGTTGGGTGAGGTCACCACTGGCAAGGCTCAACCTCACCAACCCTCGCCTCTAGTTGGTGGTCGAGGCCTAGCAACAGACTAGAAGACGAATTTAAAAAAAAAAATATAAAATGATAAAATATTATTTAAAATTATCCACATTAGTGTTGAACTTACCACATAGGACAGCGGCATTCACGTCAGCGATTTTTAGTAAAAATTGGTAAGATAGACCCATTAGCAAAAAGTGAAAATGTTTATGACTCAATTAGCAAGATTAAAAAGTTTAGAACTAAACTGGTTAAAGTAAAATAGGTGTAGGAATTTCCGGTCAATTTTCCTAAAGGAAAGAAAAAAAGCAATCAAAGAATGAATGAGCGGAAGATAAGACATTCAATGTCAAATAATGTGTGAATTGGCAATAAGTGTATAGATATATGTAAATATATATACATACGAAGTGTAGGTTCTCGAAAGCCAATTCACACATAAATTAAATCAAGAAATCTATTATGGAGCTATATGCATAGGCTCGGTTAATGATCAATTATGCCGAAAATAGTTGCACAAACTCCCCCTTTACCTTGGAGCCCCGGAAACCCTTCTTGGTGGGTATTCACTTTGAGAGAATTATTACAAGAATATTAACTTTTTTGTTAGAGAATCTAACATCATAAATTGAGCGAAAAAGCCAAATCCTAAACATTCATGTGAGCTTCTCACGCGGGAGCTTTGGCTAGTCACATTGAAGTTTCCATCATAACAAAGTTCAAGACGTGAAATTTCCTTACACGACTCGAGAACGCGACACGATCTTAACAAATTCAAGTTCATATTCATGATGTTCCGTTAGAGGATTATCGTCAACCCATCTGATGCAATCGACAATATGACTTCCATTAGAGTTTGTGTGCCAACAAACAAACCTACTTGGAAAAAGGCCATATTAGAGTTAGAATTTGAGTGCGCGAGTATCTTCACATGACCATTGAAAAGGCAACTTAGGAGTTGGGATACATTCCATATCCGTGTATAGGAAAACAACGCAGATAATGGATGACCTACTTTATACTCATTAGAATATCCGTACTTGAGCTTTGTAAGAATGTTTTGAAGACAATGTAGACATCACAGGCCTAGCCATAATAATAAGAGTACATCAAGTGCCGAGTACCGCTATAACCCGATTCCATTTTTGGGTTCGCATAATGAGTTTTATATACTCTGAAACCTATCCATCACGGGTCGATTTCCCTGTTCCCTCGTGAGAAGATTGAAAACAGTTATAGAACCCAATATGAAGCTCCAAATCCAAGTATACGGTAACCCAAATCAACACAACCTGGATATGATTTCACTGTCAACAGAGAAACCTATCTCACTATATCTGCTCAACACCACCTATTTTATCACACCTCCTTTATCACTGATGGTCATCTAGGGGCCTGGGCTAGAGATCCAGGTGGTTTCCCTCTCGAAGATGAAGCTTATCCCCCATCGTCTCATTAGAGAAGGGGTATTACTTGCATAAAATCTACGATTGGATTCGAAAAAGCGTAGGCCGTACAAGTAACTATGACATATCAAATTGAACAAACATTTAACATAAAGTGAATAACATCAGCCGAATTAACATAATTTGGATATGATATCACTCTCAATGGAGAAACTTATCTCACTATGTCTGATCAACATTAACTCTTTTATCACACAGGTCAATGTTTGCCTTAGCTTGCAAACGTGGGGTTGTACGCCAAGCTCTATATATTTGTACATCTCTATCATTTAGTTACGAGTAAACTTGTTAAATCAGTGCGTTGGGTTAGTTTCGATGGGTCGCAGTAGTGTTCAACTGAAATTAACCTATATTGACCTATTATTTTAGTAACATATATTCAACATGGACCCAACATATACCCAACCCAATCGAGACTCCAATTCTTAACAACTTTTTTTCCTTAAAATAAAAATAACTTATTATATTAAACTAACCAATTTTAAATAAAGTAAACTTGAACAAAACTAGCAAATAAAAAGTATTAAAATAATCCTCCTTAACAACTCGCATTTTGAATGCATTAACAAAGTGACCAGTGTCATTTTTTGGGCAATCATCGTTGCACCGTCAGCACTGTCGCATTGACGTTGTTAGAAATTTTGAAAATTAAAAAAAATTGAATCTGAAATAAAAGTTATATTAGGAAAAGACCAAAAATGTTTTTTCCTCCAAAAGAAAGAACATAATAGAGATATAGAAGACCCAAAATTCATCCAACCATCTCCTGTAAAATATTTCCTTCGCTACAACAAACCTAGTAATAATCCATTTTTAATGTGTTGTGTTCTCAAGAAAGCTAATTGTGGCGATTGGACCTTTGCACCCGTGTTCCTGATATGTTAAAAGAAAGAGAGTTGATTGAGGTGATAATTTTTTTTTTCTTTCTTTTTTCTATCGTGCATTGCATCACCTACATTTCTAGAGCAAGGTCTAAATCTCAAGTTCGTGGACCATAGACGCAATTTCAAAGTTCGCAGCTTTTGAACATGAGATGGCCCTCATTTATCAATCTTTCTACATACGTGTTCGAAGAAAACCAATTAACCATCTAAAGACAAAGCTTAGTCAATCTGAAGTCTTCTTCATGTTCACGCTCAACCTTTTTGAAGGGGTTGAACATGAAGACAAGAATTTTTCCAGGCAGACGAGAATTGCAGTTTCGGCCAAAGCTGGCCATACCTATTGATTTGCACCTTGAAAGTGGGTGTAATTGATAAAATCAAAAGTCACCAATGATGCGATTTATGCCTCTTTCCAACCCACCAATAACTAGGATTGGTGAATGTTACCTCAAATTAGGACTTTTGCCATTCAATAAATTCTCTTTTTAAGCAACGTGTCGGGCCATAGAGATGAATGTACCACTAGCAACATTCAAAATTATGAAAACTTAAGGTGGCCAACAAATTGCCAATCACTTTAAGTGATAACTTTTAAAGAGGTTTTAGTAGTTGGTTATAAAAGGTTGTCGAAAAGGAAAATTCAGGAAAAAATAATCTTTGAAAGGACTATATTGCAACTTTTCAAAAAGATTCAGAACTTAGACCACGTTTCCGGAATAGCTAGGAAGTTTACTCATTGATTAAGTAATATTATGTGAATTGGCTTAACAAAAGAAAAGAGGTAAATTTGTTAAAAAAAACTGCTAAACCCATTGTATTTTTACTAATCAGTTCTAGACCTTTTAATTTTGCCAATTGAGTCCTAAAATCTCACATTTTGCCATTTAAGTCCATCCGGCCAATTTCGATCGAAAATATCTAATATGGATGTTGGCCGTCCTACATGGCATGCCTAATGCTCACATGGATAATTTTTAATAATTTTTTAATATTCTTCTTCGAATTTTTTATTATTTTTTCTGCACCTCTTCTTCCTCTAGTCAATCACTAGGCCTTAGCTATCGACTAGAGGTGAGGACCTCCCCAACTTTTGGCAAAGCTCAACCCCATCAGCCACTAGCCTAGGCGAACCTTACCGTCATTGGGTGAGGTAGCCTTGCTGGTCTTCAACTTTGGCTAGTGCTCGAGGACCAATGATCAACTAGGGTACATAAAATTAAAATAAGAATAAAAATAATTGAAAAAATATTAAAATATTAAAATATTATTTAAAATTATCTACGTTAGCACCGAGCATGTCACGTAAGATGGCTGACATCTAAGTCGGCGATTTCTAGCTGAAATTAGTCAGATGAACTCAATTAACAAATGATGAAAATGTTCAGGACTTGATTAGCATAATTCAAAGGGTTAGCACTGAATTTGCAAAAATAAAATAGATTTATAATTTTTTGGATAATTTTCTTCGGAAAAAAAAGGCAATGAAAGAATGAATGAGTGGAAGATAAGACAATCGATGTCAAATAATGTGTGAATTGGCTAGATGTGTGTGTGTGAGAGAGAGAGAGAGAGAAAGAGAGAGAGAGAGAGAGAGTGAGTGGAAGATAAGACAATCGATGTCAAATAATGTGTGAATTGGCTAGATGTGAGAGAGAGAGAGAGAGAGAGAGAGAGAGAGAGAGTGAGTGGAAGATAAGACAATCGATGTCAAATAATGTGTGAATTGGCTAGATGTGAGAGAGAGAGAGAGAGAGAGAGAGAGAGAGAGAGAGAGAGTGTGAGTGGAAGATAAGACAATCGATGTCAAATAATGTGTGAATTGGCTAGATGTGTGTGAGAGAGAGAGAGAGAGAGAGAGAGAGAGAGAGAGAGAGAGAGAGAGAGAGAGAGAGAACCAAATGTAGATTATGAAAAGCCAATTCACATAAATTAATTCAAGAACTCTATAATGGAGCTATATGCATAGGCTCGGTTAATGATCAATTGTACCAAAAAACTAAATCCCCCTTTACCTTGGAGCCCAGGAAAGCCTTCTTCGTGGGTATTTCATTTTGAGAGAATTATTACAAGAATGTTAACATTTTTGTTGGAGAATCTAACATCGTAAATTAACCGAGAAAAAGCAAATTCTAAACTCCATGTGAGCTTCTCAAGCTGGAGCTTTTGTGGGCCAAAAAAGAAAAATTGCTAGAGCTTTGGCTAGTCACGGAAATTTCCATCATGTTATTCTTTTTAGTCTTTCACTTCGATGACAAAGTTCAAAACATGGAATTTCCTTACACAACTCGAGAACGCAACACAATCTTAAAAAGTTTGATTTCATATTCATGATGTTTAATTCGTAGATTATCATCTACCCATTTGATGCGATTGACAAAAGGACTTCTATTCGAGTTTGTTTGCAGACAAAAACCCTAATAGGAAAGATGCCATATTAGAGTTAGAATTTGAGTACGCAATTATCTTTACATGACCATTGAAAAGGCAATTAGGGAGTTGGGATACTTCCCCTACCAGCGCACCAATAAATAACACGGATCAGTGATGACCTATTCATATTCATTAGAATATTCATACTTAGGATTTGTAAGCATGTTTTGAAGATGATATAGACATCACAGGCCTAGCCATAATAAATAAGAGTAAACCAAGTGCTAGGTAAATCTGTCAAATGGGTGGGTCGGGTCTGGTTTGAGTCAGGTCATAAATGGTCTAACTCAAATTGACCCATTATTCCGTTCATGGCCAATTTATGGTTGGGTGATGTTCTTGCTTTATGCTGTACAACTTGATCTGTTATGGTTACATGCACCTGTGTCATAAATGAGTTGATGTTGAGCAGATAGAGTTGAACGTGTTTTTCTATCGAGAGTGAAATCTTGTCCAAATTGTGTTAATTCGATCATCATCGTATGCTTGGATTTGGAGCTTCATGTGGGTTCTGTTACTGTTTTCATTCTTCTTATGAGGGAATGGCAAAATCGACATGTGATGGGTAGGCTTGAGAGTATTCGCACAGTGTCTAGAACCAGGGAGTACTGGTTAGACGTGTCGGTTCTAGACACTATGTGAAGTCCGTGTCTAACTAGCAGGAAGCAAGCCTCCAACAGGACTTCCAGTGATAGTCCTGTAACCCGGCACCCACTTAGATGTGTTCCTTATTTTAATGTATTGGTATCAGCACAGGGAAAAAATGATGAAGGCGAGCACAAGCAAACCATCTCAATAACCTATAGAATGTACTCACGGATTACAATTGATGAGCTCCCCTGTTTAAAGCCCTCTCCAACCTTGTCTCAAAAGGGGTGGGGTGCCAATTCATTTTCTTATCCTGCAACATCAAGACAAAAACAAAGCTAGTTAATTTCCTTCCCACTTTGACCTTATGAAACCACTTACTTGCACATCTGTGATCAACCAATACCTCACTGTATTTGCTGGTAAAGTTTGGTATTCCTTTAAAGGAAGAAGCAGATGAGCAAGAATTGCCGACTGAATCCGACTGGCTCCACTATGTTCAGCCTGTCCCATTTATGGGCATCTCGTCGGGACTTCTGCTCGGTTCAATGTTTGCTGCTTTGGAATGTGAAATGCCTATCAATCTTCAATCTTTCTACATATATGTTCAGGGAAAACCAATTGACCATCCAAAAACAAAGCTTATTCAACTTGAAGTCTTCTTCCCACTCAACCTTTTTAAAGGGTCACCATGTATATTAATCAGTCAATCCCATCTTACACTTCCATCTGGAGAAATCTGTGGAAACACACGAATTTTTCCAAGCATACAAGAATTGCATTTTGGGCCAAAGCAGGCCGTACCTATTGGATTGCAACCCAAAAGCGGTTGTAATTGGCAAGTCAAAGGTCACCGACAATATTAATGCCTAACTTCCAACCCATCAGTAGGGGTTCAATGGTTCAGTATGACTCAGATTTTCAAGAAATCCAAACCAAATCGCAACCCAAACCGAAAACTCGGTTCAGTTCGGATTTTTGGTTTTCTTGTTTTCCTTTTTTTGGCCTACTTATGGGAACTGAATTGAATAATGGGTGAGAAAGAAGAGGCTTTTTAAGTTGGACTATTAGTTTTTGTTGAGAATTTCGGTTAAGCTCGTTAACTAAACCAAACCGAAATAATCAGAATTGGAAAAATGAACTGTTATTTTTCCATTATCCAAGCCAAACCAAAAAAGCACGAAATTTCGGTACAATTTGGTTTGGTTCTGACACCCCTACCCACCAATAACTAGGATTCATAAATGTTCTCCCAAATTAGGAAGGAAAAGAATGGCACAAGTCCCATAACTTTTGTATGGTCCTTACTTGAGGGTAACTTTTTTTTTTCTCACTTGAGTGTCACATTAGAGTAAAATCGATCGTTTAAGTGCCAATTCCGACAAAGTATCCTATATGGATTTTTTTATTAATTTCCCATCCGATGTGAATTTTTTATTTTTTAAAATTTTTTTGAATTTTGAAACTTTGATTTATATTTTAAAATTTTTATTGTTGGTTTTGTTTTTTATTTTTGTTTTTAATTTTCTTTTTTTAGGGATGCCTTGCCCTTGGCCGCAAAGGCCCTAGGTGGTTGCCTCATGTTGACACCTAATTTTTTACCTAAATTAATTAATTTAAAGTAGCATTAAATTTTAGGAATTAGTCACAAAAGAAAGTTTCAAAAAAATTATTAATTTAAAAAAAAAAATCGGTCGGGTTGGGCGGAATCCGGCCTTGGCCCGACTCGCCCCTTTCCTTTTCTTTTTCCCTATCTTTGGGCTGGCCCGGCCATTTCCTCCTTCAGCCCAGCCCACGAGCGAGCTGCACATCTTCCCCAACCGGTCTTCGCTGCAAGACCTGCAAAGGAAAAAAGAGAAGCAGAGCAACGACAGAGGGGGCAAGGGGATTGGTGGCAGGCGATCGGCATGATCCGCAGGTCGGGGGTGCCGTCCGACCAGCAAGTTGGCAGCTGCAGAGGCCATGCGCGCTTGCTGGCCGGGCATAAAACCGGAGGAGAGAACACACCAAGGACGGGGGAGAATCGGCACCACATAATCGAGAGGCGAGAGAGAGACCTAGCACAGAGAGAACAGAGAAAGGGAACAGGGGGGAGGCTTGAATAGGGACAGAGGGACCAAACCAAGAGAAGAGCAACCCAGAAACAGAGAGAGGGAGGTGGCTCCACCCCGTGGCCGCTCGAAGCATTCGCCGTGCCGGCCGTCTCGCGGCGAAGCCGCTCGTCCGCAAGCATCGCGCCACCACCGCCGCGGCTACCCGCCTTTGTAGCAGATCTCGGGCCTTCCTCACCTCCGCTGCACCAATCGTCACCGCCACAACACCACCAGAAGCCGAGCTGCTGTACACCCGACTTAGCGCCCCTGCTTGCAGTCGAGCCACCGCGCGGCTCCCTCTTCCGGTCACCGCAGATCAGCCCCGATTGTGACGTTGCGACCCAAGCTGCTACGCTTTCACCCTCCGACTGGTCGCTCCTCTGCTTTGCCCAAGACCTGTAGCTCGACCCATTCGAGTCGTTGCTCCGCCAGAGCCCGAATCGATGCCGAGCTTCCCTTGCCGAGCAGCCGCCCGCCCCGTTGTCGCCTGTGCTGCCGCCATCGGCCGTGTCGCTGCCGCCGCCATCGTCGCCGCCAAGAAACCCTAGGGAGAAGAGGTATGAGTCGGGTCACGGCCATCGAACCAGGTAGGGTTTTGACCCGTCCGGGCTGGGCCTGTGCGATTGGGTTGACACATCCCTGGGCCTGGCCCATCATTTTTAAGGAAATATGGCTAATTCGAGTTGGGCCAGGCTTCTTTTAAAAAACAAGAAAAAAAAAAAGGAAAAGAGGATCTCGGGCCGGGCCTGCACTGCGGGCCTGTGCCACAGGCCCGACCGGGTCGAACCCGGGTCCGGTCGGACCCGACCCAACCCGGTTCGCTTTTTAAAAAAAAATTATTTTTTATAAAAATTTAAAAAATTAAAAAATATTAAAAATATTTAAAAATATTTAAAAATTCAAAAATAAAAAAATTGTAGGTTTTGATTAGGAATGGCCATGTATTGCATTTATAGTGTATTTAGGCCTTTAATTGCTCGTATATTGATTATATTGCATGTTTAATTTACCTGTTTAACTATGTTTGCAATTGCTTAATGGTATGTGTTAATTTTACTGCAATTAGGATCTTGGTAGCTATGATTTACTTTAATGATTGCACACCCGCATGATCACCTCACATGTTAGTGGATATGTATAAAATCAATCCAAACTGCCTGCCAAAAATTATTTTGATAAAATGAACAAGATTAGGTACCGAAAGGGCACTAATTGGTCAATTAGTGTAATCAAGTCCCCGACCCTAGATTCTCTGGTTGCGTAGGAAGTGAGGCACGCTCCCATGTCCCACTTGGTTTCTAGCCAACCCCAATAGGCTAGTGGTGACTCCTTTTGTGCACAATTCCTAAAAATATCCCAATGTCACGAAGGGTATAGACTTGAGAGAGCCCTCGCCTAATCATGGGCCTTAGGCCTGTCCTTTAGGTAATACCCCTAAACCTGTTCCCTCCCCCCGAGGGTAGGTCGCGACAGCTTGGCGACTCCGTTGGGGACTTGGTTTTAGACTTAAGAGGACTTAGGCCAAAATTAATCTTGTTCAAAAATATTTTTGTTTGACAGCGAGGATTTCAGGTACGTCCCTAACATTATAGGTGTTAAATGTTTTTGCAGAATGGGAGGTATAAGGGGAAGTGTTTGCTCACCTTTGTTTTGTAGGGAGGTGTAGGAATGTATGGTTTATTTCTTTTGTACGGAGTGTTGTTTGTCTATAAATTGTTGTGCATGTATTCTTTGCATTGCACTACACTTTAACACGCACAACCTGCCATCGGACCTGAGCCGCATAGGATCACTGAGGATGGTGTTGAGGTGGATACCACTCCGACTACAAGCATGTAGTACGAGTCACCCATCTCAACCCCGAAATTTCTTTCTTGATATTAGAGATCTCCACCCTAGTCTGCGAGCATGTGACACGGGTCGGTTCTTTGACGAAGCCGGAGTCATGGGTAACACAACCCAGCCACAAGCATGCTGGTTCAGTCTTGTGATCCCATGGCTTCATTTTGAGCCGTATAGAGTAGAAATCGAACCACATCTCATGTGCATGTCTATGTAAAAAAAAAAAACAAAGACTAAGTTCGGCACCCATTGTAAGTGTCATTTTTCTTTTTATTTGCTTATTTTTTTTATTGCATTTTCATCTTGAAATTTGCGGAAATCAATCGAATGCCCTCAATGATGATTGAAAAATTGGCAATCATTTTTGACAAGTGAACATTTGAATGCAAGTTCTAAACATTTTGATTTGGCCCTGTTGAACACATGATTTTATTTAAATTCCTAGTTATGAGCTCAAAATCACATTTTTTTTTAAAAAAAAATGCCAAAAAAGGGCTTGCAAGTTGCGATTATATATTGGGGCACAAAAATTGAGATTGCATTTTTGATCAAACTCTTTCCTTCTCACATTTTAGGACTGAAATGCAAATCACATTTTGTATAGATTTCTCAAAATAGAAATTAATTCATTTTTTGCAAGAGTAAAAATGATAAAATCAATCTCTTAAAAAAAAAAAACAAAAGTCAATGCCACTTTTGCATACTAAACTTTTGGAATAAAAGTGGACATTCGATTGATGGCTGTGGATTGATTATTTTAATGATGCCTTCTCATATGATAAAATCTTGGCGAAATACTTAAACCCCGTAATAAGGACTGTGGGGCATGTACCATCGCCTCGATTTTATCGTAAGAAGCGACCTCATTGAGATATCATTTTCTTTCATTCACGTACTGACATTATCATCTATTTGCAGGTTATGCGTGATGCTCCTTGACATTCTCGTGTTGGACCACATAGTGAAGTGAATTTTAGAGTTTGGACAAGAGTTGATTTTTACCATTACCTATACAAGAGTTTCTTGTATTTTATCATTGTCTTTATTCTTGTTAAGAAACATGTTTTCCATTTTGAGTTTTGATTACGAATGCAATTATTGCTTTTGTAATTCGTGCAACTCAAATTTTTAATGATGGAATTCAGTTTCATGAAAATCATCATTTAAAAAAAAAGAAAAAAAGAAAAACACAAAACAAAAAAAAGAACAAATTCAGACGTGTTTTAAGTGAACCTATACGTTTGCCTTCCAAAATGAATTTCAAGAAAACTTTGCTTAATGCCCTCTCTTCACGTAGTCGTTTTCTTGGCTCATGGAACTCGAGGAGCAAGGATGCCTCGATACTTCGTTGGCGCCAATCTTCCAATAGAGGCGAAATGAAATGGAATTCCGTTCTAGGAAGTTTCTTTGTTTGGAGATGCCTTAGGTGCCAAAATAGCCCATTGATCTCGTTCGCTTTGCATGATGAGACAAATGAAGGGAGTTGCCAAGTATCCAAAATGGCGAATTCAAAGGAAGAGTAAACTGTATCGATTCCAATTATCTAATTCTGATACCGTTTCTGACATGATTTTCTTTTCATTGTTAATGAGACATCAAGAGTACCAAGTTTTGTAGCGTTCCAACAAACGCAATAGCATTATTGAGTCATGTTCATCTTAAACAAAGAAAGATTCAAATGATGAAACAGAAGTGCAATATCATCCCTTCCTCCATGAGACATACCTTCGATGTTGATCGCCTAACTTTGAAAAGGATGTATCTCGTTCCTAAACTTGATTCTCTTCAGTATAAAAAATGACATGTCCTTTTCTTTGATATAAGATGGATTCGAACAGAACAAAAGTTTGTCAAATAAAGAGTGGGAGAACAATGTCTGATTCAGAGAAAATCCTCTCATTCCCCCACCAATGAAGTGTGCTAGAACAACATTGTCAAGTTCATCAAGAAGGATGTATCGTTCCTCTATTGAACCTAATTAAGTATGGAGATAATTCGTTTCATCTCCCTTTCTTACAGGGTGATTAAAAAAAAAGGGTTGCACCTTGACCGTAGAAGCATTGTCTTCCACCAAGGAATCAAGAAAACGTCAAACATTTAAAGGCGAATGCAAGGGAAGGGTATTGTCAAGTTACCAAATATCCACGAAGATGAATCTAAGAGATGTTAGCGCCCAAAGGATGAAAGCGAATGAAGGGTAATAATGTATCGTTTCCAACATTTCAATCCCTAAAGATTTCTGCGCTAACATATTCTTTCACATTCTTTACAGGGTTACCGAGTCACCATGCCGCAGGTAAGTACCCTTTTTCTCAAACTTTAAAAAAAAGAAGAAGAAAAAAGAAAAGGAGAATTTTCATTACAAAAGAAAAAGAAAAGAACCTTTGGCGCTTTCCTAAAGATAAGCACAAAGATGGATAATTGAAAAAAATTTCTACAAATTTTTTGAGCATCATCTTTATCTCAAAATTGTTTTCTCGTTTTGTGGATTATTCTTTTTGAATCAAATTTCCCTATGGAGATTGATCTACTCAGATGATCTCGACAGAGTGAAATGAAGACGTTAATCATGCCAAATAAGAAGTTCTTAGGATGAAGAAAGGTAAGCCATTTCCAAACACGTCATTCAAACACTTTTGAGAGTTGAGTGAAAGGCGACCTTATCTTAGGACGAAGGATTCATTCGCATTGAGCGCAAAGATCGAAATGATAAAGGCATTCCCTTCATCAATCTCAAGCACCGAGCTGACATCTTGCTACCCTTTTGGGCCAAATAAAGATGATCTTTCAAAGTAACCCTATCGAGGACGACCCTACTTTGGGGCAGCATAGGAGGTTACGGTCATGTTGTAGAGCGAAAGATTGAGAAAGATCCTATTGCTTTCACTTACATCAATCTTCTGGTGATAGCTTCAAAGGAATTATCATTAGAGCTTGACTCATCCCAAGGTGAAGAAGAGCATTTCTTTCTCTACCCAAACACTGATACCTATTGCTTTAACCAATTTGGGCCTGATTATTCATTTCTGAACCCCGAACGGTGATCATCTCCCTTCACTGGGGCAAGTCATAAGAATTGACCAAATACAATTGAGAGTCATGAGAAAATGTGAAAAGCATCTCGAAAGTCATAAGAGCTATAAGAGTTCAAAGAGCAAAAAGTTCGGCAAACTAGGGGGCATGAAAAAGCAGTGTGCTTGGTAAAAGCAAGGCCAATGCCTGTTAAAAAAAAAAAAAGAGGCCAAAAAGTTGCATCTTATGTGGAAGAAAAAGCTATCAAAGTCCAAGTGCTTGCGCAAAAAAAATAAAAAAAATCAATCATCGCAAGAGTAAAGGACATTAGAGAAAGGAGCAAAGCTCCCATGTATAAAAGATTAGTCAAAGGACTTTTGAGATGTGTTGTGGTTCAAAAGATTTCGAAAGATTGAGTGATCTGGTCACGATGCCATGATGATCACCGACTCTTAAAAACCCTCTTGAAAATTTTAAGCCTTTTGAGCATCGCCCGAGCCAACGATACAACCCTCTTCCGAAGTGTCTTCTGATTAGGATGGTTTGAGTGAAAATGAGAATACCACTAAGAAGCTATTGCTTGAAGGAGTGGAAGTAATTTTATCTTGTCTTATCTTCCAAGTTCTTGACTTGTAAACCCATTGAAGATAGTGACAAATGTTCCTTTATTGGCCTCAAAGTAATCATTCCTTTCTGTAAGCCCTAACCGAGCCTATATTGCGGTCCTTTCAAAAGACCTTTTTGATCGATCAGATTGTGCTCATCGCGAATGTTTCTGAGAGCCTTCAACATAGGTTATGTGAGATACTCTCGGCAATCAGTTACTTCCCACGTGAATGGATGGGATCAAGCAACCATTTTATCGAGAGTATGTGAGAAGCCCTTTCTGACTAAGAAGCTCTAGTTTGGCATGCTTAATGAGCCTTTTTCACGAGTCGTAGTCGTTTTGATAAGAACTCGACTCCTAGAAAATTTGATGATTAATGATATATCCATGAACAAGATGACAGTTTTGCACCACATGATGCTGACTGACATCGAATGTTTTTCTAAAGTACTCGGACTTAGCTTGATTAGCTTGTTTAGTTAATGTTGCAATATTTCCAATACGTTTCTTGAAGACGTCTCTAATGACATTTGCTCAAGTTGAATTTGATAGGATTCCTCAATGAAATCATGCAGTTTTCAAAGGGTTAGCGGGTGCTTCCCTAAAAATCAAAGGTTCATGGTCAGCCTTAAACCATGCCATCTCCAAAGGTTCATGGTCAGCCTTAAACCATGCCATCTACAAAGGTTCATGGTCAACCTTAAACCATGTCATCTTCTTATGACTCGGTGGGCTTTCCGTAGTCCGGAGTCCTTCAACCCCCTTCTTATGACCCGGTGGGCTTTCCGTAGCCCGGAGTCCTTCAACTCCCTTTCTTATGACCCGGTGGGCTTTCTGTAACCCGGAGTCCTTCAACCCCCTTCTTATGACCCGGTGGGCTTTTCGTAACCCGGAGTCCTTCAATCCCCTTCTTATGACCTGGTGGGCTTTCCATAACCCGGAGTCCTTCAAACCCCTTTCTTATGACCCGGTGGGCTTTCCGTAGCCCGGAGTCCTTCAACCCCCTTCTTATGACCCCTGGAGTCCTTCAACCCCTTTCTTATGACCCGGTGGGCTTTCTGTAGCCCGGAGTCCTTCAATCCCCTTCTTTTTGACCCGGTGAGCTTTCCGTAGCTCGAAGTCCTTCAATCCCCTTCTTATGACCCGGTGGGCTTTCCATAGCCCAGAGTCCTTCAAACCCCTTTCTTATGACCCAGTGGGCTTTCCGTAGCCTGGAGTCCTTCAATCCTCTTCTTATGATCCGGTGGGCTTTCCGTAGCTCGGAGTCCTTTTACCCCCTTCTTATGACCCGGTGGGCTTCTGTAGCCCGGAGTCTTTCCTCCTCTTATTGATAAGACATGCTTTCATAATTATGAGTCCTTTTCATCGACCTAGTACGTGCATATGCACCTAAAGTTTCTCTACCGTCGAAATAATTCAGGTGTCTTCTATCTTTGAATGTAACCTCTTCGAGGCTACATTCAAAGATGGGCAACTGTTGACACCTAATTTTTCACCTAAATTAATTAATTTAAAGTAGCATTAAATTTTAGGAATTAATCACAAAAGAAAGTTTCAAAAAAAATTATTAATTTAAAAAAAATGGTCGGGTCGGGCCAAATCCAGCCTTGGCCCGACTCGCCCCTTTCCTTTTCTTTTTCCCTGCGCTGGGCCTGGCCCAGCCCATTTCCTCCTTCAACCCAGCCCGCGAGTGAGCTGCTCATCTTCCCTAACCGGTCTTTGCTGCAAGACCTGCAAAGGAAAAAAGAGAAGCAGAGCAGCGACAGAGGGGGCAAGGGGATCGGTGGCAGGCAAGCGGCGTGATCCGCGGGTCGGGGGTGCCGTCTGGCCAGCAAGCTGGCAGCTGCAGAGGCCATGCGCGCTTGCTGGCCGGCATAAAACCGGAGGAGAGAACACGCCAAGGACGGGGGAGAATCGGCACCACAGAATCGAGAGGCGAGAGAGAGACCCAGCATAGAGAGAACAGAGAAAGGGAACAGGGGGGAGGATTGAATAGGGGCAGAGGGACCGAACCGAGAGAAGAGCAACCTAGAAATAGAGAGAGGGAGGCGGCTCCGCCCCGCGGCCGCTCGAAGCATTCGCCGTGCCGGCCGTCTCGCGGCGAAGCCACTCATCCGCAAGCATCGCGCCACCACCGCCATGGCTACCCGCCTTTGCAGCAGATCTTGGGCCTTCCTCACCTCTGCTGCACCAATCGTCACTGCCACGACACCACCGGAAGCCGAATTGCTGTACACTCGACTTAGCGCCCATGCTTGCAGTTGAGCCACCGCGCGGCTCCCTCTGCTGGTCACCGCAGATCAGCCTCGATTGTGACGTTGCGACCCAAGCTACTATGCTTCCACCCTCCAACCAATCGCTTCTCTGCTTCGCCCAAGACCTACAGCTCGACCCATTCGAGTCATTGCTCCGCCAGAGCCCGAATTGACGCCGAGCTTCCCTTGCCAAGCCACCACCCGCCTCATTGCCGCTCGTGCTGCCACCACCCACCGTGTCGCCGCCGCCGCGGTCGTCGCCGCCAAGAAACCCTAGGGAGAAGAGGTACGACGAGACTTCTTCTAGAACTTTCCAAGGGCGGGCGATACCGTCATTACGACAAATTCTAGAAGTCTCTAGCCATTAATGCCGGTAATTGGTAGCTGTCATTAGTGTCGATAGGTTTGGCGGTGAGATCTCGTCCACCGAATGAATTCTCTATCAATGGATGTAATCAGAGGGCCTCTAGTATAAGAAGGGGTGCCCTCCCCCTCATTTGTAACTATCCAAACATTTCGGCAATACAAAGGCTCATTCCTTTCCAGAGCTTCTCTCTCTAGAAACTTCCTCTCTCTACGATTGGGGTGAAGCGAGCGAGTGTGCGATCGATCGAGCAAGGCTTGGTGTGACATCCTGATTTTCAGGTCCTAATTTCGATCGGATAAGTTGGGCTTTTCATCGACGCGATTATAGTGTTTTTCTCGGAGTTGGCCACTCACAAGATAACTAGATAATCTGGGGAAGTCATTAAGAAATTTTAAGGCAAATAGACTTGAGAATTTGACCAGGAATCGGCTTCTCGACCGTGCTCATCTTTAGAGGCCATTACGGCATAGTATAAAATCGATTTGAGATCAGAGATAGGTCGGTTCAACTGAGATATGTGGCAGATCGTGGGTGACTCCACTAAATTAGAAAATTCTTGTCGACCGACACTAGTTTGATTTTATTGTCATTTTGGAACCCTGTGTCCGTATTTGAATTCTCGAGATTTTCAGGACAATCGAGAGTCGCCATTGTGTCGAGTGGGTTCATTGTGGCTCGAAGAAAATCGACCACGGGTCATTTGCACTAAAATGTTCTGAAAACTACCTGGTAGCCTAGGTCACGCTAAAAAATGTGTCGGAGTGAAATTAACCGCCGATTCGAGTCCGATTTCAGAAATTGGAAGCTCTGTCATGTCACAGGTCATTTTAGGAACGTCGACTCAGCTTCAAAAGATTTTTCTAACAATCGAGACTTTTTGTGAAAAAGTTGAGGTAGGTCTATTTTTGATCGGAATTTGCAAAGGGCCGTTCTTGATTGTGAATTTGCGATGCAAGTGGGCTATGCTGGTAAGGAAAAGTACCATTTTGATCGATGAAGTATTGAATGAATTTATGGGGGTCAATTTGATTTGATTCAAGTGGGACTAAGGTTGAATTGGAGGGAAAACCTAGCAAAATTCGCATGCCACATATACCCCACATTTTGGACTACCTAAAAGCTTCTAGAAGGGGTATTTTTGTCAAGGAAATGTGAGTGGAAGACAGCTGGGTTGGTGGGCCATGTTTGAGAGAGAGAGAGAGAGAGAGAGAGAGAGAGAGAGAGAGAGAGAAACCGGTTCCTTCCACCCTCTCTCTTCTGTCGACTCTCTCTCCTCCATCTGTTCTGGTCGTGTGAGGAACGAGTAAACCGAAGAAGCTGAAGACCAGCAAAGCCAAAGCCACCGTCGCCGCCATTCGCTGCTGCACACTGTTGGAGCAGCCGCGCCTCACCTCACGCACCTCTGCCTCTCTTTTTTCCCCTGCGTCGCCGCTGTCCCTTTTTCCTCCATCTTCGGTTACTTCTTGACGAAACCCACTAAGCCAGAGAAGCCGCACATCGCTTGGAGCCGCCGCACGCCGCCACCATCGCTGTTCGTCCCCGCGCAGGCCGTTGCTGCTCGTCACTGCTCGTCGCTGCTTGCCGCTGCTCTGCACGCCTTGGCCTCCCTCTTGCCTAGCTCGTCGTTCCAGCGAGCTGTCTAGCTTGTCTCAGCCGTTGTGGACCACCGTCGGAGCTCCCTTCGTCGCCGTACGCCACCACCTGGACCGCTGAAGCTTTGCCGGACCACCACCGACCCTGTCCAGCTTGACCCAGCCCCGAATCCGCCCCTTCTCAGCCCCAAGCAACAGCTGTAAAAATAGGTATCGTAGCGGAGGTTTGGCCCGTTTTGGCCAACTTCCCGACCCCGGATGCTTGGCTCACCTTGAGGAAAGTCGACCCTCACGATGACCCCGTCGTTTTGGTCCGATCGGCTCGTTAATCAAGTGATTTTTACTCACTAATCTCTTCTTAGTTTTCTAATGATGCTTAAGGGTTGATTAGATTTAATTAAGTGTAATTAGGTGGTTAGATTAAAGTAGATTAGTGATTATTAATTAAATGTGATGCATGTTAGGTGGTTAGACATAGTCATTAGCAAGTAGAGATGTGTTATTATTTATTGAATGTATCTCGGGAGTTTTCCCAACCTGTATCGGGCTTTAATTAGGCATTACGGGTTTAAATTGGATTTTTAATATTTATTTATTTATTTATTTTTCGAAATTATTTATCTAATTATTTATTTTTCCGAAAATTCAACCATGATGGCCGGTGACCGGAATTTTATGCTGATGATTGTGGTGCAGTCCGTTTATTTATCTGAGCTTTATTTGGTGCTAAATTGATTTATGAGTGATTTTAGGATTTATTCCTAAATTGAATAATATTTGGTTATTAATTGAAAAATAATCGGGCATGGGTTGACAGTGCCAAAATTTTTTTGGTGGACTACCGAAAATGGTGGGATTTATAAAAAGGAAATTATTCTATTTTGGCTAAGGCCGATCGTGTACCCACACACGATATTTTATCAGGTGTCTTTGTTTTTTTGGTAAAGGTAAAGAATATTATAGCTTTGGACAAAAATACAAGGACGGCGCCAAAAACTTACACTCTATCCGTGATAAGCAGAAAGAGAGGAAGGGAGCTGAACAAAAGTTACAAGGCAGCAACAAGAATGCAACAAGAAGCAAGAGCAAGGAACCTCTAATAGGAACAAACGAAGCCTAAAAGGACAACAAAAGATTGAACAACAAGCCACAGAGCCCTTCGAAGAACCTCGATCATCTTCAAGACGAAACTGAAGAAATTGAGAACCAATAAGCTTGAAGCAAAACCGCACGGGAGAATCATCACCGAAGTTGAGCATATGCAGATTGATCGGAGAAGATGGAGGGGTCGAATCCCCAATTTCTCTGGAGTCTTCTATTTCGCGGGATATCCGAGACATTAGAGAAGGTGATGGCTTTGTCTTTGACAGTCTTGATAAGATGATTTTTAAGAGCAGCAACCGCCACGGTTTCCCCATGGAAGATTATGGCATTTCTTTTCTTCCAAATGATGTAACGCATTGCACCAAACGAGAAGCAAGCTATACTGTGAAAGAAATCCTTGCCTTTTAGGAAGTTCATAGCCCATTGAAGGTTCTCTACCCAAGGCATGGGATGCCAAGGGAGGTTGCATTGAGTAGCCCAAAAGTAGGCAATAGAAGTCGTTAGGTGGCAATCAAAAAACAAATGATCAATGGAGTCAGGAACTTCATTACAAAAGGGACAAGTAGCAAAATCGATACTACCATAGGAAAGATGAAGTTCCTGAGTCGGCAAGCGATTTCTAACAATCAACCATAAAATGAATTGGAACCTGGGAGCAATGTCGTTATTCCAGATAAGTGAGGCCCAAGGAACTGAACTTCTTTTAGCCCTTATACGGTCCCAGGCAAAACCCACCGAGAAGGATCCGGTCAGAAGCCATCGCCACGAGAAAAGGTCCTGGGCTCGGGTTAATGTCGGGGTAGAAAGTCCCCAGCTTTCCAAAAGAGTTTTAAAGGAATAGCCTATAGGAGAAAGGAGATCAACGACAACCGCATGCTTGGGAAGACCTGAACTTTGGATGAGATGGATCGGTAAGAGGAGATCAAAAGGGGCCTCTGGGTGCCAATGATCAAACCATAAGGAAGCCAAGAGTCCATTTCCAATTTTCCAAAGGAAGGAAAGCCGAAATTCTGTTCTTAATTGCAATATTTTTTTCCATGCCCATGAGCATGTTGTAGGAGTTGAGGCGGTCCAGAAGTTATCCCTCTTTAAAAAATTGGAATGAATCCAACGACACCATAATGATTCCTTATCTGTAAAGAGTATCCAAATGTATTTCAACATCGCTGCTTTGTTGCAGTCCTTCAATTTTCGAATACCCAGGCCTCCCTCCATCTTCGGTAAGCATATATCATCCTATGAAACCTTAGCCCTCGCCTTTATCAGGTGTCTTTGATACCAAGAAATTAGGCCAAGATATTATGAAATTGAGGAATTTAATTACGAAGTGCAATATCGTTGGTCGCGATTGAATGGTCGTGGGATGTTGTGCATTAAGTTAATTAAACCGCCGAAGTATGGCTATGCCCGCTGAGCCGTGATCCAGCATTACCACCGAAATAGGAAACAACAGTGTCGAGTGGGACCGTAAAGCCACTAAATATTGAAAGTTGTCGAGTGGGACCGTAAAGCCACTAAATATGAAAAGTGTCGAGTGGGACGGTAAAGCCATTAAATATTGAAAGTTGTCGAGTGGGGCCGTGATTCCACTAAGTATAAATCGTGCCCACTGGGGCCGTGATTACCACCTAGAGATAGGTTGTGTCCTTTAGGATCGGGATTTATAGCTAAGAAATTGATAGGCTAGGGTTGTTGAGCCGTTAGTAAGAATTGAAATTGAATGACTGAAATGACCGATGAGTAGTCTTGTTGTCATGTAATCGACTAAGTTGATTAATTGATGATTCGATCTGAGTGTGGATTTAATGTGATTCAATGATTTGATCTAATGTTGTGAATTGACTGATTGAGTTGAAATGACTGGGGAAATGTCATGTTGACATGTAATCGACTAGGTCAATTGATCGAGATGTTGATCTAAGATGTGATTGCTTGGGTGCCTATTTGAATTGTGCTGATTTGTAGGTCGGGACTGAGGCCAAGGTAAGTCCTCTGACTCGTGTTGTGCATAGGCAGCCCTAAGGTGTATTGGTTTACTAATCGGGTCTTAAGGGGTAAAACTTGCTTAGACGTTGTCTCATTGGTTATTAAATAACCATTTCAGGTCCTTGGATGCAGCGGACTTGGATTTTGAAGATCTCGAAAGTCTAGTGCAGTCTGCTGAAAGCTCCAGTTGGAATGTGGAGGATGATGAAGAGGAGGACGGGGACCCGTAGTTTGTAGAACCCCACTCCTGTTTATAGACCTTGTTTTTAAACTGGCTTAAGTTGAATTTGACTTAATAGTTCACCTTGTATATATATGTGCACTGGTTTGCAATGTATAAGAGTGAACGTTTTAAAGGTTTGAAATTTAGTCCTACTGTTCTATCTCAATGTTTTATTGTCTGGGGATTATTTATATGCTTCCGCATGTGCATATGAAATAAATGGGTCGGCGATGCGTCCTAGGACGTAGCTATTAATCAACCAAGGTAAGGGATGTGTGCGTGCCTGAGGATTGGGGCGTGACACTTGGCTTAGGCGATCCAAAAGAGCCTGAGTCGCCGCACGGTCACGATCCCAATCGATTGGCCCGTGACAAGTGGTATCAGAGCCAATGAGGGATCTATTTCAAGAGATTGAATCAGGCAGAATAAGAATGCTGGAGCTTATGACAGGCTCGTCTGATGAAGCGAAGGTCCACAGTTGGCTCACTAGAAGGCCTGCAAGAAATTGCCGAGAACTAGATCGAGAACTAAGAACACCTAGACTCGCTTAAAAGCGAGACTAAGATTTGGTTTGGAAGCGCCAGGGGAATCACCAAGGCTAGGTTGGACTGTCATCAAGGTTATTGGTTTTTTCCTCATAACGTGACTTCGTTAAGGATCGGCAGCGAAGTAAGTGCAATGGCAATGTGACTTCGTTAAGTATTGGCAGCGAAGTAAGTGCAGCGGCAACGCGACTTCATTAAGGATCGGTGGCAAAGAAGGTGCA
Organism: Eucalyptus guilfoylei; assembly: GCA_016097605.1. NCBI lineage: Eukaryota > Viridiplantae > Streptophyta > Magnoliopsida > Myrtales > Myrtaceae > Eucalyptus > Eucalyptus guilfoylei. Next base: position 36,881,819 of record CM027867.1, read on the forward strand.
GCAGCAACGCGTCATCTTCATAACTATGGCGGTAAGAGTCGAAGCAGCTCATCGGTGTACCCTCGAGGAAGAAGACTTACGCCTAGGGGTTATCATGATCCAGGTTGGGTCGATCAAGCATTTGACCCAAATACCAACCCACATAGTGTTGGTCCCAAATTTTTGAGATCGAGAGCCAACCCCATTGAGCTTGGGACCGAGGACCGGACCAACCCTATGGGTTCAATCCAATTCCAGGGTCAACCGGGATCAACCGATAATTTTTTTTGGTTTTATTTTTTGTACTCTCTAAAAAGACAAACCTATTATTTTAAATTACATATCAATCAACAAGGGCAAGTTGTGAGATGGGAGGCCGTGAGGCGAGCCGCAATACGAGTGGCGAATGGCAAGCGGGGCAACAAAGAGAGGCGAGCGGCACAAGCATTGAGTGGCGAGCAAAGAGGTTTTTTTATTCGGGTTTTGTTTCCTTCTGATTTGCTCGACTATGAACAAGGCCATCAAAGGGAGGGTTTTGTTTCCTTATGATTTACTTGGCAATGAACAAGGCCAGCAAAGGGAGGCGAGCGACTCAATCATTGAGTGGCGAACAGTGAGCAGCGCGGGCATTGAGCAGTGAGCAGGGCAAGCGTCGAACGGCCAATGGCGAGCAGGGCACACATCGTGCGGCAAGCAAGGCAAGGTTGCTCACAAGCAAAAAGTTGTTTCTTTCAAGTAAAAATTGAAAAGGATAAGGAAGAGAAAAGAGGATAAAAAAGAAAGGAGAACAAAAGCATTGAAGGAGGAGGATGTCGTTTGATGCCGTTTAAGTTAGGGTAATGCCATTTAAGTTAGGGTAAGGCCGTTTAAATTAGAGTTTGCTCTTTAGAATAGAGATAAAAATATTATATATATATATATATAGTTATGGTTAGTCTGAGTTGGACCAATCATAAACTCTTAGGACTGAGAATCAATTTGCATGGTGCTGGTCTAGAGATCTTAGGACACAGGACTGACTTAGTCTCCTTGAGAACCGAACTAGGACCAGTAGGGTTGGGCTGGTCTAGGGTCACCCTGGACCGTTGCTCACCCCTACTCACATCCTCTCTCCCTTTCACCCTGTTTCTCTCTTAATGGTGTTTTCTCTTCCTTTTTAGCTTTCTTTTGACCTCTTTCTATTTCGTTATGTCAGCCTTTTCCTCTCATGAAGACAAGTTCTCACTTTCTTTTCCTCCGATCATGGACGAACTCAGTTTTTACGCTCATGAACGAACTCACTTTTCACGGACTTTGCTTCCTTCCATTTTCCCCTTCTGAAAGTCTCCTTTGCCCTCTATTTATAGAGAAAAGAGGGATATGCTCAACCAAAAAAATGGCTCCATCATTCAAATTTAAACCTTTTTAAATCTCCCTCCAAATCCGGATTTTTTTCTATTACTGATATTTTTATTCTCTTTTTATTTTATTTTATATATTTTTAGAACAATTTTAAATCAGATAAGTTTGATTCTAAATATTATTGTTACCTAAATGCAATGTTATGAGATGCTTAATGTAATTTTGACATTGTTATGTGACGAACAGGTAAGAGTGTCAACATCCCGTGTATGCTCATAGCAAATATAGTCATTTCAAGTTGAATTGTCCAAGCATGAATGGAATAGACAGTACCTTTTTAACACTTGATTATCTCATAAAAATGATGCACAGAAACTTGTTACACCTCCCCATAACAAACTATAGAACAACGGGCTTAAATGAAAAACTCATTGAAGAATCTATCATTTGTACAAGATATAACTAATAATCAACAAAACATATTCAATCATTCACCTCCCCATAGCTTGAGCCGTGAGTCCTCTAGTGATGCTGCAAATTTATTAGAAAAAATAGTCTCTTTTCCATTAGAAGATATAGGAAACCCAATGATGAATTCATCCACCTCCTGCTGATTACTGCGAAAGCATTACTCAGAGGAGTCCATTGTAGGCCGACTGAACGGCTTCCCAAGATCTACATAGCTAGAAACTCGAACATCCTAAGGTTAAAGACGAGGATTTGTGTACCTGATTTTGAATTCATTGTTCTTTGAACAAAATAACAGCAATCCAAGCTTCAATGCTGAAGATCTTCTCCTCTATCACCCTCGGTTCCTGGCTTGATGAGACCGCCACTCTCAGTTTTCCTTATGTGAGTTGAGAGAGAATTTTGGAAGAAGTAAGGGCTAGAGGAGGGACCTTAGCACTATTTATAGAGTTTTGGACGGGCCCTCTCATCACGGGCCGGGCCCAACTCGGCCCACACAAGCCAGGCCCATATTCAACTGTTAAGAAACTTTATATCTTACTTTATTAGATCAACTCCGTAAAAACGATCAATTACAATCTCAATTAATGTAGCCCACATCAGGAAAATTCTTACATTCTCCCACTTGGGCTATATTTATTGAGACCGTATTGTATGTGCGCACCTTTATGTTGATCTAGAGATAATTCTCAACAGTCAATCCGCTCCCATAAAATCTCCAACACCGGATCATGGCAGTAACTGCATATACATACACAGAGCCTTCCATGGTCACAAGTGCTATCAACTTTACTAACATGGATTCAATATGGTTGTGTGGCAAATCAATAACACCCCATAAAGAGTTTTCTCATAAAGAGTTTTACCTTATGTGTTATTCCATTTGTTGGTCACTATTCTCTTACCTTAAGTGTCACAGAAAACTGGATGTGGCACTAGAGAATATCTTTATGGTTCTAATGAACCCACATATGTCTTATCTTTATGGTTAACCTTTCTTTATGTGCAATTGAGACATGTGTACAAGGCTAATAACTAAATGCCCCTAGCCTTTACTCAAGATTTACACAGTACCTTGAGATTTTCCTTAGAAATATGTACGCAACTCAATAACAGTTTATACAAAAGGAGTTGACATATATCTAAATATTACATAAAGCAACAAAGTGCAGACATAAACTTTATTAGAGCAAATCTAAAATAGCTCCCACTAAACGACAGTATCCACCGATTCTCCTAAGCCCATGTTCATGACATGTCACTCAAATATACAAGGATGTAGGCCTTTAGTCAGTGGATCTGCCAACATATCGTCTGTGGGAACATGCTCTACTATAATGTCACCATTCTGTACCATTTCCTTTATGATCAAAAACTTGACCTCCATATGCTTAGACCCTTTGAGACTTCTGTTGTTATTGACAAATAACACAGCAAAATTGTTATCACAATATAACTGTATGGGTCTATCCACAAAATCAAATACGGTCAATTCCTTAATGAGGTTCCGAAGCCAAATTGCTTGAGTAGCAGCTGAAAAACATGCTATAAACTCTACTTGCATGGTAGAAGAAGATATAGATTTCTGTTTCTCACTTTTCCACGATACTGCACCTCCTGCTAACATGAATATATATCCTGTTGTCGACTTCCTATCATCCTCACAACCAACAAAATCTGCATCTGAATATGCCAACAATCGCAAATCATGGACATATCTATAAATCAGCATATAGTCTCTTATTCTTTTCAAGTATCTTAAGACCTTTTTGGCAGCAACCCAGTGATCGTGTCCTGGATTTGACTGATATCTACCTAAAAGCCCTGTTACAAAGGCAATGTCTGGTCTGGTGCAAACTTGAGCATACATGATACTTCCAAGTGCATTAGCATAAGGCACATCCTTCATTTGGTTTTTCTCAAAATCTGATTGAGGACATTGTGAGAGACTCAGCTTGTCACCCTTAACTACAGGAACAGTTCCTGGTTTGCAATCCTACATGTTGAATCTCTCCAAAACACAATCAATATATGCCTTTTGAGATAAACCTAACATACGACGAGAACGATCCCTATGAATTTCAATACCAAGAACGAAGGATGCCTCACCCAGGTCTTTCATGTCAAAATTCTTCGACAACATTTGTTTAGTTTCACACAGCAATCCAATATCGCTACTTGCAAGCAGAATATCCTCCACATAAAATATTAGAAAAATAAATTTCCTTCCACTGACCTTGCAGTATATGCACCGATCTACTTTGTTCTCAACAAAACCAAAAGAAGTAACAACATTGTGAAACTTCAAGTACCATTGTCTGGAAGCTTGTTTGAGACCATAAATAGCCTTCTTCAATTTACATACAAACTTACTTGGATCATTTGCTGCAAAACCTTGAGGTTGTATCATATAAACTTCCTTATCGAGGTCTCCATTTAAAAAGGCAGTTTTAACGTTTATCTGATGTAATTCCATGTCAAAATGAGCTACTAACGCCATGATCACTCTAAAGGAGTCTTTAGAAGAAACTGGAGAAAATGTCGCTTCATAGTCTATTCCTTCTCTTTGAGTGAAGCCCTTGGCCACAAGTCTGGCTTTAAATTTCTCAATCTTTCCTTTTGAATCTCTTTTAGTCTTATGAACCCACTTGCAACCTATGGGCTTACAACCTTCTGGTAATTCAACAAGCTCCCAAACACCATTATATTTCATAGATTGCATCTCATCTCTCATTGCATCCAACCACAAAATTGATTGAGGACATGAAACGGCGTCTATATAAGTCACTGGATCTATAATGCAACCTTTATCATAGTCATGTTCTCGTAAATAGACTATATAGTCCGGTGGTATAGCTGAACGTCTTTCCCTAGTAGACCTCCTTAATGGAGCCACTGTAACTTCACTTTGAGTCTGAGGAACTTGAAGGACTTCATCTGTGGCCGCTTCATCAATAGGATCCTCAGTGATAACAAGTTCAGTTTGTGGCACTGTAGGCTCCATAATTGTCTGCATAGGTAAGGAAAAAGACATAGCAGGTCTCATCATGTTGTCATGTTCACTAATTTGTGAGCAATCATGCTCTTCAGCTATATCGAATTCCAGAAACTTGGCCGTTTGTAATTCCACAATCCTTGTTCCTCCACTTGGATTATAAAACCGATATCCCTTCGAATATTTTGAGTAAGATACAAAATAACATCGAATGGTTTTGGCTCCCAACTTTCCTAATGTTGGATTATACAATCTTACTTATGCAGGACATCCCCAGACCTTGAAATGATTCAAAATTGGTTTGCGTCCAGTCCATAACTCAAAAGGAGTCGATGCAACAGCTTTGGTAGGAACACGATTCAATATATAAAGGGCTGTTTTTAAAGCCTCACCCCATAAAAAAATCAGGCAAATTAGTCCTACTCATCATACATCTTACCATTTCCATGAGTGTGCGATTACGCCTTTCAGCCACACCATTCTGTTCAGGACTTCCAGGCATTGTGAATTGAGCTACTATCTTAGAATCTTCTAAGTATTTAGCAAATGGCCCTTTAATTTGCCCAACATTGCCATGTCTACCATAATATTCTCCACCTCGATCAGACCTTACCACCTTTATTACCTTTCCTAACTGTTTCTCAACTTCAGTCCGAAAAATCTTGAATTTTTCAAGAGATTCAGACTTTTCCTTAATCAGGAATAGGTAACTATATTGAGAATAATCATCGATAAACGTGATGAAATAAAAGTTTCTACACAAAGTTGTAGTATAGGGTCCACTGATATCGGTGTGAATGACTTCTAGTAAGTCAGAACTTCGAACTGCAATTTTCTTCTTTATCTTAGTCATCTTTCCTCTACAACAGTCGATGCATGTCTCTAGGTCACCTTTAAGAGTAGGCAGGATGTTTGTCTTTATCAGCCTTTCTACTCTTTCTTTAGATATATGACCTAGTCATTTATGCCATAATGCATAAGACTGTTCCTTAGGTAGAGGTCTTTTGGGAACAACATTTTCAATTGTATTAGTGATGTATATATCATTGGGAGATAAACACAATCTGTACAATCCATTGAACATGTTGCAGCATCCAACCTTATTTGAACTAAAGAACATAGATACTGTATTGTTCTTTATTTCAAAAGAGTAACCACACATGTCCAAACATGATACGGAAACTAAGTTCCGTCTAAAGGAAGGTACATAAAAAGTGTTTCTTAATATCATATTAAAACCAGTATCTAAAATCAAAATGACGTCTCCCACGAACTCAACGTCGATCTTGTTGTTGTTTCCCACAGTGAGCTTTGATTCATCCTGATTTGGCGTCCTTCTGTTTGTGAATCTCTGTATGGTAAATGCAACATGATTAGTTGCACCACTATCTAGCCACCAAGAACCGGATGGGGCTTTAGATAGATTGGATTCACAAACCAGTGCCAAAGAATCATTAAATTTATGCTCATTTTTAGACAACCAAGCTTTATATTTATTGCAGTGTTTTTTTATGTGTCCTCTCTTCCTACAAAAGTAGCAAAGGACACCTTCCCTTTTAAAAAGTGCTTGTCTAGGAGCCACTGTGGTGGGGGGGCCAGCAACTTCTAGATTTCCTCTCTTAGGAGCCATATTGTTAAAAGTACCTATGGCTTTAGGATTTCCTCTATGATGTGCGATCCATTTACCCTTCCTGCTGGCAGAACTAGAGGCATACAAGGCAAGATGCCCTCTTTCTTTCTTCAGTTTTTCTTCCTCTGCCACCACTCTCACTATAAGGTCATTGATTGACCAAGCCTCATTTTGCGAACTATAGTTCGTCTTGATAATTCCAAAATCAGGAGGAAGAGTATTTAATGCTTGATGCACAATGCAAGCTTCAGGGATATCAACCTGAAGAATTCAGAGTTTTGTCTGAAAATCTACCATCCTAAGCACATAATCTCTAACTCCAGTCGAACCATCATACCTCATATTGAAAAGTGACTGTAGAAGTGTACCTATCTCAGCATTAGAAGAGACACGATACCTAGCCTCCAAAGCTTCCATCATTTCCTTAACAGTACAGTCAGTTGGCAAGCCACTCATCAAATGTTCCTGATTGATCGTTTCATAATGAGCAAGCAAATTCTATTACTCTTTTCCCAGGCAGCAAAACGTACTTTCTGGACTTCTGTACTAGCATCAGTAAGATCTGTCGGCCTATCCTCAGTAAGAGCAATATGAACATCTGCCAACTCCATCCCAAATAGAAAATCCTCTTTCCATTTCTTGAAGTTTGATCTAGTAAGAACCTCAATCGCAATGGAATTGCCATTTACAGAGAATGTGACTGTTTATACAAGCAATACATATAATTAGCATCATGTGAGTGCTTAACACACATCTCAAGAGTTACACACATCATCATATAAACACCTTTGGGCAGAATATATGACATGTAATTGTATACTCTTCACACGACAGCGGTCCATGAAAATATATTCTAACATTTCGCGAATTCACCACCTTTGGGTGTATGAACCACTAGGGTTAGTCAATTTTCAACCATATGCTGTACATGTATCCCTCCATAAACTAACACACAATCACCTCCTTTGGGAGTATAATCATGCATCAGATCAAGAGACATCCCATTACGATATGAGAACGATGTCTCTCAAATCCAATCAAATGTGCCACTTTAACGGTCATAACCCAACCGAATTATCGAAACTCTCTCATATAAGGGATATATCTTTATGACTCACATTCACCTTTTATATGTGATTTTAGACTTGATGACAGGGGCTGTTTGTCACTAAAACCACAAGCCATGCTAATTGTATTGCTCCATCCACTAATACACACTACTAATAAATCAACACTACACATATTCCTCAAGTGATGATATAATCATAAGCATGCAATTGTATTTCCAAAACCATATAGAGAAATACATGAAAATACACCAAAATTACCCCAAAATCACGTACCTTAGGGTTTCACATGCATTTTCACATCCTTAAAGGCATCAAAAAATGCAAATAAGCACATCACAAGATAGGAAATTCACATACGAGCATGGCCATATAAAACACGCGTCGAACGGACGCCGCACGCGCCCTCACGCGCCGCTGGAGTATGCAGCGCATGAGCGGCACGCGCTGGCGTACCGATCCGGTCCGAAAACAGGTTTACCGGTTCGACCAGTAAACGGTTGAACGGGTCAACGGTCAACGGTCGACTGGTCCGATTGGTCAACGGGTCGAATTGGTCAACGGTCAATCGAGTCCGGTCAACGGTCAACCGGGTCGGGTCAACGGTCAATCGGGTTGGTCAACTCGGGTCGGGTCGACCCGGTCAACACCCGGTCGGGTCTGACATCATCGGTGACGTCACATGCCACGTTGCAGCCGCACGTAAGGTGGCTTATGTGACGTCATCACCAACACGTGTCGGCGGTGGCGAAACCGCTAAGGCGGTTCGCGCACGCCGTGACGCGTGTCGGTCCACGTGTCGGCGCGCGTGCGGGCGCATGAGCCACGCATCGGCGTGCGTGCTCACACGTGAGGCAGCACGCGCCGCCTCGAGCTTCGTCTCGGCGCGTGGAGGCGCGTGCGGCCGTTTCCGGCATCGTCTTGAGGCGTTCTACCCACCAAAATGCTCGTATTGACGAGGAGAAGCCAAATATGCAATAAAAAATCACTTTTATCGGACCAAAAATCATGAAAATCAGGCAAAAATGTCCGAGCTTGAGCCAAGTCCGAATTGGGTATAGGCAGCTAATTTTAACAAATAAATATGTTCGAGTTCTAGTTTATGCAGGCTCTGATACCAAATATAGGCCGACTGAATGGCTTCCCAAGATCTACATAGCTAGAAACTCGAACATCCTAAGGTTAAAGACGATGATTTGTGTACCTGATTTTGAATTCATTGTTCTTGGAACAAAATAACAGCAATCCAAGCTTCAATGCTGAAGATCTTCTCCTCTATCACCCTCGGTTCCTGGCTCGATGAGACCGCCACTCTCAGTTTTCCTTATGTGAGTTGAGAGAGAATTTTGGAAGAAGTGAGGGCTAGAGGAGGGACCTTAGCGCTATTTATAGAGTTTTGGATGGGCCCTCTCATCATGGGCCGGGCCCAACTCGACCCACACAAGCCAGACCCATATTCGACTGTTAAGAAACTTTATATCTTACTTTATTAGATCAACTCCGTAAAAACGGTCAATTATAATCTTAATTAATGTAGCCCACATCAGGAAAATTCTTACATCCATGTCTAGCTTACGAACGATAACAAGGTGAAATTACAAACTCAAGGATGCAATTAAAATCAACAAAAAAAGACAGAAAAAAAAAAGAAGGAAGAATTTCGACCTCCTTTTTCGCAATGTCCACAAGCCGCAGCTCTAGCTTCTGTGCTTACAGCTCCAAAACATTAGAACTCACTAATCTTATTGTTAAATTCACCAATGAGGACGATGCACAAACAGTTCATAGATCACAACGAGAAAAACTAGGCATTGAAGTTTAAAGTCAAAGGGTAAAAGAATGCCTTTGCTAGAGCGACGACGGTGCGGGGCGATCCCAATTTTATCCTAAGGGAAAACCCTCCTCGCCACTTGGATTGATCTTAAGGCGAAGGGCATTAGGGGGAATGGAAATTCCTTTCTTTTCGGATTGCTGCGGCACGGGTAGACCAAGAAGCATCGAAGCTAGTATGCAGAACTCGGGTATTTCACAAGAATTGCTCATGCAAGAGGAGCAGGCTTCGTGACTCTGATTGGAACAACCATTCAGGTTTGGCAAGAGAGCCTCGCTGCCATCAGAGTGATATTACACAACATGCCCACACATGGGCGACGTGTTCTTTCAACAAGCTACAATCACTTTCCCTTGGACGAATTGCACCAATATGAACGACACTAACCTTAGATGAAAGTAAGTGGAGCTCGCAGACAACGGACTTGAAGCCTTCGGATGACTTAAAGCGTGCGGATGATGAACTTGTGATAGAAGAGATGACGACAAATGATGAACTGAAGCTCGCCAGGGGCGACGAGGATCAAGCAAGAGCGATATGCTTAAGCAGCAAGGGAGAGGAAGGAAGATTAATGTGAAAATTTGAAAATCCTATCCAATTTGGAATTTTTTTCAATTTTTTACCCAATTATAAATTTTGAACAAATTACCTTTGTTCTAGTTGCCGGTTCACTAACGAATATTTGACTGACTAGTAAATTTAGGCCCTTATTTAAAACTGGCTTGGCCACACGGGACTTTTATTTGAAATAAAGTCTACTCTAAACTTTCTTTTGAAAAAAGGGGCCACATTTCACACCCTTAATTAGAATTTTTCCTTAAAAATAGAACTTGAGTAGGCAATTATTTATATTGGCCCATCAAAAAGGCAACTTTCTTCTCATATCAATGTAAAGGAAAACAAAATGGGAAAGTATTCTATTGGATCATCCGAAGTGATGACGTACTTCATATTCATTAGAGGATACATAGGATCCGATTTGTAAACATGTTTGGACGACGGTGCATTAGAGATTTTTTCAATTATCCTTTTTGCACACCTACTCTTTCTCATTCATTATGAGCTAAATCTAAAAAAACAAAACAAAACAAAACAAAACAAAACAAAAAGAGAGTGTCACGGTAGGTATCATTCGATCTGCAATATCCCTCAAAATTGTACTTCTGAAGACTCGATAGCTTTGCTGATAGTTATTGAGCCTAATGGCTCGGACAAGTAAGCTTGAGTGCGTGCGGATAATTCTCGCGCAACAAAATGCATGGTGGGTCGTGAATTGGGAGCTGTACGCATGCACGCCAATGCTGCCATGACGATGAATACCACTTTCTTGGCTAGTTGGCCAGTCGGAGGAGGAAGACGTGGATCGAGCACATCCTTCAACGGCAAATTTGGGTTCTTCGAGATTGTTGATGTTTGCGTCATTGAAAAAGTAGTCAGAAAATCCCCTGGATGCTCCCCCATCATAATCTCTAGTGCCACTATTCCAAAGCTATACACATCGCATTTGTTTGTTACCCGCATCGTAACTGCTAACTCTGTTTTTCACGAAAGAAAAATGCATTAATGTTTTGATCATAATGTCAAGTTGTACACATATTCCAAATTTCTTTGATATTATTAATATGAACGACTTTTCTAAGTCTATACTTGCTTTTCTAAATAGTCTTGTGAGAATTATTTGATGAATCCAAATTCGAGAAGTTTGTGAGAACAATTTGAACAATTCTAGATAATATGTACATGTGAAATGCATAGTTAGCTTTGATCATATGGCTTACCAGGTGCCATGTAGCCATAAGATCCGGCCACTGTGGTCCAATTCGACAAGTCTTAATTCAAGAGTCTCGCTATTCCAAAATCCGAGAGTCGAGGGTCGAGGTCCGACTCAAGCAAGATGTTGTTCAATGTTATGTCCCGATGGACGATAGGTGGTGAGCAAGTGTGATGCAAGTAGGCGATTGCGTGAGCCACGCCTTCAACAATCTTCACCCTTGTACCCCAGTCCAGTTCAATTGCTCCTGTTTCTCCATACAAGACCTTTGTGAGACTGCCTCTCTCAGCAAACTCATAGACCAAGAAAATGCAACCCCTCATGGAACAAAACCCGTGGAGCTTGATCACATTGCGGTGCCGAACCTCAGTCAACACTCGGATTTCATTCTCGAAACTCTGGAAGTTGACCGCTGGTATATTGCCGGATTCCAGTGCATTTAGCTTTTTGACAGCGACGATTTGGCCACAGGCCAATACGGCCTTGTAAACGCTCCCGAATCCACCTTTTCCGATACAGTACTCTTCGCTAAAATCATTGGTGGCCTTGACGATGTCACTGAATGTGAACTTCCCTAACATTTCCCATATGATCTGCTCAGATTTCTCGTGCCTTTCAAGACGCTTGATCTCTTCGTTGAGAAGCTTGTTTCGCCATTGAAGTGCCCGCAGAATCACAGCAATTAGAATCGCTAGAAGTAGTAAGCAGCTGGCGCCAATGCTCACTCCAACCAGAAGTACTTTTCCATGGTGGGTCGGTTTACAGCTCCTGCCCCAAGGAGATAATCCAGTTGTGTTTCGACGCAAGCCTGAATTCTCGATAAAAGCACTTTCAGGTGCTTGTTGGAAGATCCTAGCACTAGGAACTGCACCCGTCAGCTTGTTGTACGATAAGTCTATGGAGCTTATACTCTCCATGCTGGAAAGAGAAGCCGGGATATTACCCGACAAATTGTTATGCGAAAGATTGAGATTTTCTAGTTTAATAAGCTTTGCCAAAGTGGAGGGAATTGAACCTGCCAGGGAATTGTGGCTCAGGTCTAGGAGTAGCTGTAGCGTGGACAACTTCCCGACCTCGGGTGGTATGTTACCTGACAGATTGTTGTTGCTCAAGTTCAAGCTTAGTAAATTCTCGAAATTCGCTAGCTTGTTAGGTATGCTACCACTCAACGTGTTCTCTGACAAATCAAGATAACTGAGCTTCGATAACTTTCCTAACGAAGAAGGCATATCTCCAGCCAAATGGTTGCTGCTCAAGTTCAGACTGAACAACTCCCCTAGATCTCCCATCTCGTCCGGAATTCTCCCTGTCAATTCATTGCTGGATAATGCCAGGACACGCAACTGAGACAATTTCCCGAGCTCTGGTGGGATGCGGCCACAGATTTTGTTACCATCTACCTGCAAATTCGTGAGATTCATACAGTCTCCCCACTGTGCCGAGAGTTTCCCAACAAATTGGTTGTTGCTAAGGCTTACATAGACCAGATTCGGATAAACTCCAAACGCGCTCATGATATCTGCAGTGAACTGATTGCTGTCTAGACGGACTCTCGTTAGCCCCGAACAATACTTCAAGCAATTGGGCAGCGGCCCAGTGAAGTAATTCTTATGGACCGCAAGATATTGAAGAGCAAAGCCGCTGCATAAATCTGGCGGCAGTTCTCCAGTGAAGCTGTTCTCCGAAAAGTCGACATCACTCAGAGAAGGGCTGTACTTGCCAAAATCACGTGGTATTCCTCCCGAGAAATTGTTCGTGAGCAAAGAGATCACCTGTAAGTTAGCAAGGTGAGAGATGGTCTCGGGGACCTCTCCATGAAGCTGGTTCCTGCTAAGGTCGAAATGGGTCAACGATGTGAGATTTCCAACCTCCGGAGGAATAGTCCCTGAGAGCGAATTGTTGTACATGGAGAGGAAATTGAGCTTGGTCAAGCTTCGGATTTCAGTCGGAATTTGCCCGGAGAGAAAATTGTTCTGGAGCTGCAGAGAAATAAGTTTGGTCCAATTCGTGAAGAATTCAGGCAGTAACTCACCAGACAGGCGATTCTCTGAAGCTCCAAATTCTGACAATCTAACCAGATTGGACAGTGAGAGAGGCAGCTCCCCAGAGATCAAATTCTTGGCAAGGGCTAAGAAGGTGAGGTTCGAACAGAGCCCGAGCTCCGAAGGGATCGAAGAGGTCAACTCGTTTAGTCTCAAATCAAGCTTTTCAAGCTTCCTCAATTGTCCAATGGAGCGAGGAATTGCCCCTTCGAAGAAATTGCCCGCCAGGTCCAAGAACCTGAGCTGGGATAGATTGCCGATCGAGGACGGTATCGGGCCCTCGAGATTGTTGTCGCTGATGTTGAAGTAGGTCAGGTTCGGGAATGAAGGGACGTCGAGCGCATTGAGAGTGCCGTTGAGGCTTGAGCTGGAGAGGTTGATCTCTGAGACCGACCCGCCATCGTCGCAGGCAATGCCAGTCCAGTTGCAGAGATGGGTGACGTTGGTGAGGGACCATGAGCTCAGGGAAGGCGGAGGTGGAGGAGGGAGGGAGTTCTTCCATTTGACAAGAGCTTGCGCCTCTGCGGGCGGTGATGGTGAGGCCTGAAACAGAAGCGAGAAGAGGAGACAGAGGAAGAGGCAGAGGAAGAGAGGGCGGGTTGCGGTTGATTTTGTCATGACTGGCGAGATTATTCTCGTGGTTTAGGGAGTCGGTCTCACTTCGCCTGAGCGCGCGCGCGCACAAGGAGTCGTATATAGTACCGTTTTGTTATTAACGTAGTCAAGCACTTTTTTGAAGTTGGCGTATACAATTGTATATATTTCTTTTGCATCTTTTGTTCCTTGACTGAGTTTTGATTCAACGATTCACACACTTTTATATTAGTCGTTTTTTCCAACCACTTTGGATGAAAATTCCCACGTAGCTGCCTCCAAATAATTAAATTAAAAAAAAAAAAGAAAAGAAGAATCCTGTTGGAAGATACGCAATATCTTGTAGATACCATTGGGATCAATTAATAGGATCAATTAATATCAGATCCTATTCATAGATTATTTGGTTTCCTTTTCTTATACATGATTTGTATTATATATTCACAATTGTACATTGAGATGAATACACAGAAATATAGAAAATTTCCCCAACGCTCTCTTCTCTTTTCCTTGCCTTTGTCTTCTTTCATGGTATCAGAGCACAGCTGTGCTTCTGTGTTTCACTTCCGCCTTTTTTTCTCTCTGATTGGCTAACCTGCAAAACAGTGTTAGCACTCCGGCGTGGCAATCAGTAACTTGAATTTTATTCTAAACCAACGAAGGAAGGAAAAGATCTTACCACCGCCATGGCCGATGAGCAAATACCTACCTCGGAGGTGCAGGACCTCATGCGGAATGCAGCTAGTGGAGTTCAAAATCAGCCTATTACAGGGCCATTGATTCAGTGGCAACCCAATCCGGGGCAGCCTACTTCGGGCTTTCCATACCAGTGGGTGCCAATGCCGATGTATTATGGGAACAACTCATTTTTTTCTTTTCCAGGAACTCAGACGCGCAGAGATGACGGCCCATTAGACACAAATGAGGCGGGCACAACAGAAGGATCCGGGTCGTCTCATGTGGATACAGACCCCAATAGGGCTGGCGAATCAAACACAGGGGCGTCAGGCGGGTCACACCCGGGTCAAAATTCAGGCCAAAACTCAAATCCCTACCCGGGAGTAACACCCGGTTTCCCCCGTTCCGTTCGCGGCCGCCATGGGTCGCCCAGAACCCGGCGACGCGCTGTACATTTCCACCGCCGATGGACCGGAGTTGCGGCTCATCAGCCACCTTCTCACGGGACCAGAAAATTACTCAAGCTGGTCACGGGATTTTCGCCGAGCCCTCGTCACAAAGGACAAGGACGGCTTCATCGACGGCAACATACCCATCCCGACCGACGAGAAATTGGCACGACAGTGGAAAAAGTGTAACCAATTAGTGAGAACTTGGGTAGGAAATTGTATAAGCCCCGAAATTGCCGCTGGCTTACCTCCCACAGAAGACTCGAAGACTATTTGGGAAAGCATTAAAGAAATGTACGGGAAGCTAGATCGAGCGAAGATCTTCTCGCTGCACCAAGCCCTCACAGAACTGAAGCAAGGAAACATGACCATCACGGCATGCTTCAACAAGCTTTCAGCTCTGTGGAACGAGTTGGAAGCAAATGAGGAGAAACTAGACGGGCGGAGGAAACGCTTCGACGGTACAAAAACATGAAAGACCGAGAAAAAGCCACTCGGTTTCTCTTGATCTTGAATGACTCTTACCTTGGTTTCAGGTCGCAGATATTAGCGATGGAGCCTGCACCGCCTCTTGGCCGGATCTTCTAGTTGGCAGTGCAGGAGGAAAGCCAACGTCTTACCTCTTCGGAGACCAAAGGCGTCGAAAGTATTGCACTGGCGGCGAGGGGAGAAAGGGTTTCGAAAACCCTAGACGAGAGAGGAGAAAGGAGAAAGACGTGCGGCGCTAGGGTTCCCCACGGATCCGCACGTATTTAAGGGTTCTGGCTTCGACGGCCAGGATCGTTCTTCATCATCTGACGGTCCCAGAGGCGCCCGCGACTTTCAGATGATGAACGGCCGAGATGGGCACGACCTTCAAAACTCGAACGGCCGAGATGGTTCAGCATCAAAGGGATCCAACGGTGGTTATTTTTCGAAGAATTATGGGCAAAATTCAAAAAATAAGGGGAAATTGTATTGTGAATTTTGCAAAAGGCCCCACCACACAGTCGACAATTGCTGGAAACTACACGGTCGACTGGGAGAAAAAAGAGGAAAAGAATCGTCAGCAGCAGTTGCTTATCAAATTAATGGATCAGCAGATCTCACTCAATCCGTCAATTATGGGCAATATCAACAATTATTACAGGCCCTACAAAAAGTGGAGACACCCAACAGAGGAGGCAGCTTCACAGGTATTTCTCATAGCCTGATAAATATGATATCGAGAAGTACTTGGATTATTGATTCTGGAGCCAGCGATCATATTGCATGTGACAAAAGTCTGTTTTCCATCATTCATGAAAAGTTGGATAATCCCATTATTGTCCAATTACCAAATGGAAACACCACTCATGTCACCATAACAGGAACAGTCCATCTTAGTCCTAAGATTATCCTCAAAAATGTTCTATATGTCCCAGGTTTTCAATTTAACCTGATTTCCGTGTCTAGAGCATGTGAGGACAATTCATGTCGTGTTCTTTTCAATGCTGATTCCTGTCTTTTTCAGGGCCGTTCGACTGGCAAACTGATGGGTTGGGGTAGCCTCTATGAAGGTTTATTTTTTGGAATAATTCATCCAAGGAACTTAGTGTTTCGATATGCTTTGAAATAAAAAATCATTGTGTAATTTGACCACCAATGATGAAAATTGTCTTCGCATTCCGAATGGGTCATAGTTCTTCATTCCCTTATCCTCAATGTCATGTTTGTCCGCTTGCAAAGCAATCACGTGTTCCCTTTCCCATAAGCAAAAATCGTGCAAACAGTATTTTCTCATTACTTCATATTGATGTATGGGGACCATATCATACCCCAAATCATGATGGGTCTCGATTTTTTCTCACAATTGTGGATGATCATTCTAGAGCCACATGGATTTTCCTCATGCAATCTAAGAGTCAAGTTTCATCAAACTTGAAAATTTTCCTTTCTCTCAAAAGACTCAATTTGGGAAATCTGTGCAACGAATCCGGACGGACAATGGCACGGAGTTTTTTAATCATGATTGTGCTGCACTATTCTCTTCTTAAGGAATTTTGCATGAGAGTTCATGTACTTATACACCACAGCAGAATGGTGTGGTAGAACGGAAGCATCGCCATTTATTGGACGTTGCACGAACTTTGAAATTTCAAGCTTCAATTCCAGACAAATTTTGGGGTGATTGTGTATTGACTGCAGCATACTTGATCAACCGCACGCCAACTAAGGTACTCAATGGACGAACTCCTTTTGAGTTACTTTTTGGCAAGAAACCGCAGTTAAGTCATTTGAAGGTCTTTGGTTGTTTATGCTATGCCACAATAGTAGGACCTAGAGATAAGATGGGTCCTCGTGCTCGCCGCTGTATATTCATGGGATATCCTACTCTTCAAAAGGGATATCGAGTGTTTGATCCATTAACAGAAGAGTTTTCAGTAAGCAGAGACGTCGTGTTCCAGGAATCTGTTTTTCCTTTTGCTACTCAAGACTCAACAGTTGATAAGGTACACTATTCTGTTACTCAAATTGAGGAGGTCTCCGACCATCCGGAATATGCTTTCTTCCCTTTCTCCGAATATACAAGCAACTCTCCGGGATTACCATCCCCTGGTGAAGTGACTCCTTCTATGGAAGTGACGGCTCAAGACTTCAATGATGGGGATACAAGTGAATTATCTCAGTCACAGACTCAAGCAGACCAATCACCTCCACAGCATGATCAACCGAGACGTTCCGGACGAGCTACACGCCCGCCAACTTGGACACGGGATTACATATGTGGTGCATGGAACCCGCCAGGTACTAGATTTCCAATCTCTTCCTATGTCTCTTTTGATCAATTATCCCCGGAACATCGATGTTGCATCACTCGCATATCTGAAGAGCGGGAACCATTCACTTATAATGAAGCATGCACTGATCCGCGATGGCAGAAGGCTATGGAGGCGGAACTCCAAGCCTTAGTGAACAATCAGACATGGGAAATTGTCCCATTACCGCCTCATAGAAAGGCAATTGGCTGCAAATGGGTATACAAGATTAAATATCGAGCAGATGGATCAGTAGAAAGATACAAAGCACGATTAGTTGCCAAGGGTTTCACACAACGCGAGGGCTTCGACTATCACGAAACCTTCTCCCCTGTTGCCAAAGATGTTACTGTTCGTTCTTTTCTTTCTGTGGCGGCATTTCAGGATTGGCCTCTACACCAGATGGATGTCCACAATGCCTTTTTGCATGGAGATTTACATGAAGAAATTTACATGGACATGCCACAGGGCTTACGAAGACAGGGGGAGAATAGAGTATGTCGTCTCCGTAAATCCCTGTATGGCCTTAAACAAGCTTCCAGACAATGGTACGCCAAATTTGCAGACTCCCTGATAGCTGCTGTTTTTCATCAATCCAAATATGATTATGCTGTTTTTACATGGACCAAAGGTACGTCGTCTATCTATTTGATGATATATGTAGACGATATACTTATTATGGGCAATGATGAAGTAGCTGTCAAAAACTTCAAGGAATATTTGCATTCTGCCTTTCATATAAAGGATTTGGGTCAACCCAAATATTTCCTTGGAATTGAGATTGCACGATCAGACCAGGGGATTTCACTCAGCCAAAGAAAATTTGCCTTGGAAATCATATCAGAAACAGGTCTATCGGGATGCAAACCAGCTGCTATTCCAATTGAGCAAAATGTTAAGCTAACTACGGCAGATTATGATGCTGGAATATCTCAAGAAGATGATCCTGTTCTCAGAGATCCTTTGGGTTATCAGAAACTTGTTGGGAAACTCATATATCTGACTATGACCAGGCCAGACATAAGTTACGCAGTGCAGACGCTCAGTCAATTTATGCACAAGCCACAGCAGTCGCATATGAATGCAGCTTTGAAGGTAGTGAAATATTTGAAGAAATGTCCTGGTCTTGGGATTCTTCTCTCCAGAAAATGTAATATGAGTATGACTGCATATTGTGATGCGGATTATGCGACGTGTCCGATGAGCAGAAGATCTGTCACCGGTTTCTGTATTAAATTGGGGAATTCTTTACTTTCATGGAAGACAAAGAAGCAACCAACTGTCTCATTGTCTTCAGCTGAAGCAGAATATCGAGCCATGGCAAAGACCACCGTGAAATAGTCTCGGTTGCGAGGCCTACTCCGACCTTGGGATACAAGTTAAAGGACCTACTAAATTATTCTGCGATAATGATGCAGCTCTCAAACTTGCGTTGAATGCCATTGTTCATGAGAGGACAAAGCACATAGAAGTGGATTGCCATTTCACTCGAGAGAAAATCCAACAAGGAGTGATTGAAACACGGGAATTGGAACAAGAAAGAACAGCTATATCTTCACCAAACCCTTATGTCAGAGACAGCATGCGTATCTATTGAGCAAGCTAGGTGTCTTGGATATCTACAAGCCACCAGCTTGAGGGGGAGTGTTGGAAGATACGCAATATCTTGTAGATACCATTGGGATCAATTAATAGGATCAATTAATATCAGATCCTATTCATAGATTATTTGGTTTCCTTTTCTTATACATGATTTGTATTATATATTCACAATTGTACATTGAGATGAATACACAGAAATATAGAAAATTTCCCCAACGCTCTCTTCTCTTTTCCTTGCCTTTGTCTTCTTTCAAATCCCCTTTCAATAAGCATCAACCATTCGACCCAAAAAAATAATAACAATAAGCATCAACCGTAATCTCTGGCCCAACACGGCCACAAGGCCAGCGGCGCGACGAAGAAGGCGACGGAGAGCATCGAGGGCGGAATCACCTGCATCGCAGTGACGGAGCGGGATACGAAGTCGCCATTGCAGAACTGCGTCACTGAATCTCAGTTCTCGCCAGCCTCCAACAGAAGCATTAAAAAACAGAAGGGGGGAAAGACAGATCGAGCCCGGGCGAGCGACGGCAGAGAAGCTAAAAACCAAAATCTCGAGAGAGAGAGAGAGAGAGAGAGAGAGAGAGAGGATAGCAGCTCAAAAAGAAAGCCTTGGGCGTGCGATAACCAAACGAAACGAAACGATCATTTAAAAAAAAAAAAACAAAGTGGAGATCTGGACTTTTTATTTTCGGCCTCTGCACAAAATGTAATTTTTATAAATATTCCGAAATTGGGGAGGGGTTTTGGCTCGCAAAATCGGCCTAAAATCAGATTCGATCTGGAATTTACCATAACTTCAAAACGGGCAAACCAAAATAGACAAATTCTCATATCATTTTCTCTTTCTTTTATTTGTGGCCGCGGAAAAAAGGAGAGAGAATGTGGATCTTACTGGAGACCACGGCCTCCAATGAGGCCCTCTCACTGGCCTAGGTCAACGAGGCGCGGCAATGACCGGGGAAGGGAAAAAGGGAAAGAGAAAAAGAAAAGAGAATATAAGGAAAAAATATATAATTAATATATGATTAATATAACATTCAAAAAATATTAAAATATTATTAAAAATTGTCCACGTCATTGTTGACCGTACCACGTAAAATGGTCAACGTCATGTCAGTTATTTTCGATTAAAATTGGTCAAATAAACTCAATCAGCATAATATAAAAAAGAATTTAAGAATGAATTGGCAAAAGGCAATAAATTTAGATTTTTAAACAATTTTCCTATGTTCAACTCAATGTGGAGTTACAACAAAAAACTCTTGAGATAACCAATGCATAATTGACACAGATGATGCATATAGTGAGGTGGTGCCTATAATGTAACATTCTCAATCCGACCTCTATCTATGGAGTAAAATTTTGATGGTAATTGACAGACCATGGAAAAATTAGGAATGGTCGTCTTAAGATGAAAACTCAAATTTTCATCAGCGGATTGTTAATTTTTGGAAAAGTGAAAACGGGCCGTGAACAAGGAGAGACAAGGAGCCTGAGTCTCGGACAGGCCTACTTGATCATTTAATTGGTCTCATTTTCGATCAAAGCTCTCAACTATTTGATCCTAATGATAGCATCAAACTTGTGCCTAAGCACAAACACCCACGTCTTCCTTGAGTAGTCATCAACAACAATTAGCATAAATCTAGCATTTTTTTAAAGAAATTGTGACAACTTCCGAACATTCAAGTGAATTAACTCTGCAATTTTCATGATTTCTTTGACAATTGTACAGAACTGCACTTTTTGCCGTTGATCTAAATCACAACACCTGCTTATATTTAGTTCGTTAGCGACATAACCACACAATAGATTTCTTTCACTTAAAACCTTTAGGATTCTCCCACTAATGTGCCCCAAACACATATGCCACAACTCAGACTCTCATACAGATGCATTCAATGTCTCCAGGGCAAAATTTGTCACTATCTCACTTTGAAGATTATACAGGTCACTATGCTTAATTGCTCTCCTTATCACCGAAGGACCTCGAATAACTTTTAGAACTCCAAATTTTGAAAAATAGTGATACCTAACTGAATATAGGGCACTCGAGGAAATCAATTTCTTTTTCAACTCTGAAACATGCCTCACTCTAGTCAATATCCTCACAATACCATAATATATTCTGATTCTAACATCGCCAATACTTACAATATCGCATTCAACATTATTCCCCAACTACACTTTACTACCATTCGTGCATGGATAAGTAGCAAACCGGTTTTTAATTAGTGTTGCATGAAACGAACAACTAGAATCCATAATCCATTTGTCAAACGATGACTAATCAGTGAAAGACAAGACAAAATCGACACTATCTGAATTACTAATAACTATAGTTGTAACAGCATCTGTAGAATCAACTATAATTCCCTTATCATTCTCGTTCTTCAACTTAAGGCAATTTTTTCTAAGATGCCCCTTTTGCCACAGTTCCAATAGACGGCATCACCAGTCCTAGACTAACTACGTATGTTCATACTTATGCTACTCTTGCTAATACGTGTATTAGTTCTTCCATTTCTTTCCCCTATTAAAGTAGTAGATAGAGGTTCACCAAATTCTCTTCTACGACTATCTTCACTCACAATTAAATCTCAAAGCCCATCAAATGTCAAGCTCATTGACTTAGAGAAATTACTAATGGTAGTATTTCAATTATCATGCAATATGGATAACAAAATCAAAGCACGTACCTCATCTTCAAAATTAGTCTCAACTAAACTTAATTGACTAATAATCATATTAAATACATTGATATGATTTGCAACTGACGTACTTTCATTCATCTTTAAGTTAAACAGACGTTACATCAAATAAACCTTGCTCACGGCATATGGCTTCTCGTATATATCTGACAGGGTTTTCATCACATTTGCAATTATCTTCTCCTTCATGATGTTAAACGTAACGTTATGAGCTAACGTTAGCTGAATAACACCCATATCTTATCTATCTAGCAATTTCCAGTCAATTTGCTTCATCATCTCTAGCTTCTCTTTGGACAGAGGCAAGTGTAGTTTCATTTGAAAGTGATAATCCTCAATCTGCATCTTTTAAAAACCAAAATCCTTCCCACCAAATTTGTCGATTCTCACTTTCCTTCTTTTGTCGCCATCAATTCACTTCAACTCAGTCAAACTTGGCTCTAATACCAATTGTGAAGAAAAGCAAGCAATCGAACAGTAAAATAAATATAACAAAAAAAAAAATCGAACACCAGATTTATATGTTAGAGACCTGCTTTCACAGGGAGGGTAGCAACAAATTCCACTATAGATCAAGCAATACATAGAGATTACAACTATACTCGAGTCACTTAAATATTCACAGTGTTTTCTAAGCCCTAATTACATCCAATAACGCACACAGTGTTTTGTCTTATAATTCATCACTAAATAATCTTTTAATCTCACGATGAAATTACGTACAAAATTTGAATTCATAAGATTTAATTGGCTTGAATACTTATATCTTTTTCGATGTAACTCACGAATAATACCCACAAAATAACCCACTGGCTCTTCAATATTTCTCCGTGCCCAACTACGGAGCAACCCACAAAATATATATTTATACTCGAATGCGCACTCCCTGAAAAAGTGCAACAAATCGTTAGAAGTAACCCACTCTCGTACTAGATAAAGAAAACCAAATCAAAGTGGGATTCGGTCAAACCAAAAGTCTAACTTGGACTTTCTTTCCTTCTCCGAGACTTCATCCTGAATCAAGAAATCACTTGCATCAATATTCGGTCAACCTAAGTTCAATTGGACATTCCACTTTCGACTTCTTTGGGCGACTGCACTAACAGGGACATATATAATTGTGTGCCCCTCCCTTTAACTTTATTTCACAACCTAAAAAATTTTATGTATTGCTCGATTTCGGACATCCATAAAATATTCAATTCAGAATATTCATATATCCAAAAAAAAAAACAAATAACCCGTCATAAGGTTTCATTTATTAAACTCAAGATATATTTTAATAGAATCCGTCAAGGGTGATTTCCACGTTTTTTGTATAAACATAGTGTATTTAGTTATAAAGAGGGTTGCCCCAACGGCTATCCTTCCCACATGGGAAAAAGAAGGTGCGGCATTTAATTTCTTAGGAGGACTGAGGTGGAGACGTTTAGTTTCATGTGCGAATTTCGATGAGATAGGGCAAAAGTCTAAAAATGAGTTGAGAGTTAAAGTAAGATAGACAAAAAAAATAAATAAATAACTGAAAATACATTAAAGTTGCAAAGTAAAAATAATGCAATCCCCAATATAAACGGGTATAATTGCTGGGTCAAGTCACCAATAATGCAATTTATGCAGGACTTCCAATGCACCAATAACTAATTAATCAAAGTAGTTTTAGGAACAGTTCTCACATTGCCCCAGCATGCAAACGTGGAGTTGTACACCAATCTCCAATTTTTTATATTTTTTTTTACATTTCTATAATTTACTTGGGAGTAGACTTGTCAAATCGGTGCATTGGGTTAATTTGAATGGGTCGCAATAGGGTCCAACCCAAATTAATTTGTATGACCTATAATTTTAACAACATATACCCAACATATGCCCAATCCAATCGAAACTCCAATTCCTAACGGCTTTTCTCCTTAAATATAGAAAATGACATACCAAATAAACTAACCAATTTTAAATAAAATACACTTGAAAAAAACTAGCAAATAAGAAATAACTAAAAATAATCCTTTTAAATAACTTGCATTTTGAATGCATTAACAAAGTGACCTGTGTCAATTTTCAGTGATTATCGTCGCACCGTCAGCACAATCGCACTGATGTTGTTAGAATTTTTGGAAATTAAAAAAATTGAATATGTAATAAAACTTATGTTAGGAAAAGATCAAAAATGTTCTTACGTTCAAAAGAAAGAACATAATAGACACATAGAAGAACCAAAATTCATTCAACCATCTCCTGTAAGATATTTCCTTCACTACAACGAACCTAGTATTAATCCATTTTTTAATGTGTTGTGTTCTTAAGAGAGCTAATGGTGATTAGACCTTTGCGCCCGTATTCCTAATTTATTAAAAAAAGAGCTGATTGAGGTAACAATTATTTTTTTCTCTGTCTCTTTCTTTTTTGTTTTTTTAATTGTCTTGCACCATCTATATATCTAGAGCAAGGTCTAAATTGATAGGATTTCAAGTGCGTGGACCATGGACACTATTTCAGAGCTCGCAACTTTTGAACACAAGATAGCCTTCAATTATCAATCTTTCTATATATATATATATATATATATATATATATGTGTGTGTGTGTGTTTAAAAACCAATTAACCATCTAAAAACAAAGCTTAGTCAATATGAAGTCTTCTTCACGCTCAACTAAAGGGGCCACAATGTATAATAACTTATCGACTAAATCCTACACTTGCATCTGGCGAAACCTTTGGAAGCACTTGAGTTTTTCCAAGTAGACAAGACTGGCATATTGGGCCAATAGCAGGCTATATCTGTTGGATTGCACCCTGAAAGTGGGTGTAATTGATAAATCAAAAGTCACCAACATTGCATTTATGCCTAACTTCCAACCCACTAATAACTAGGATTGATGAATGTTCTCTCCAATTAGGACTTTTGCAAGTCAATTTCTCTTTTTGAGTAATGTGTCGTGCCATGGAGATGAATGTACCACTAGCGATGTTAAAAAATATGGAAACTTATGGTGGCCGACATATTGCCAAGCACTTTAAGCAATGACTTATGAAGAGGTTTCGGTAGATGATGTTCAAAAGGACTATATTGCAACTTTTCAAAAAGATCTAGGATTTAGATTGCATTTCTCAAATGGCTAAGAAGTTTACTCATTGATTAAGTAACATTATGTGAAAATTGGCTAAACAAAAGGAAAGAGGGAACATTGTCCAAAAAGTCCAAAACCTATTATATTTTTATCAATTTAGTTCTAAACCATTTTAATATGCTAATTGAATAATAAACATTTAAACGTTTTGCCTATTGACTCTATCCAACCAATTTTGCTCAGAAATCGCTGATGTAAGCGCAAGTATTGACATAAAATTTTTTCATTTTTTTCTTTCCATTCTTCCTCTTCTAGCCTAAGTGTCCAATTTTTTTTTTAAAAAGTGGCATTTAAGTGTACTTTTTGGAAATTTTAGCACTTATGTGTCTTCCCATATCAAGTTGTGATACTTGCAATATTCTTCTACTGACTAATTCCCCTTAACCCTGGAGCCTCAAAAACCCTTCTTGGTGGGTATTTCATTTTGAGAGAATTATTACAAGAATATTAACATTTTTGTTGGAGAATCAAACATCATAAATTAAGCAAGAGAAAGCCAAATCCTAGACAAGAATGCGAGCCTCTCATGCTGGAGTTTTTGTGGGCCAAACAAGAAAATTTGCTGGAGCTTTTTCTAGTCAAATTATAAGTTCCCATCATGTTATTCTTTTTAGTCTTTCAAATCGATGCCAAAGTTTAAAACGTGGAATTTCCTTATACGACTTGAGAACGCCACACGATTTTAACAAATTCAAGTTAATGCTTATGGTGTTTTAGTTCACAGATTATCGTCAACCCATTTGATGCGTTCAACAGAATGGCTTCTATTCGAGTTTCTTTGCAGACAAAAACCTACTTGGAAAAACGCCATATGAGAGTTGGAATTTGAGCACGCAAGTATCACCACATGACCATTGAAAAGGCAACTTGGGACAAATCCCACACCAATGTATGGGAAGACAAAATAGAAAAGTTATGACCTTGCTTTCTATTCAATTGTTGTTTTTTATAAGAGTGTTGTAAACTAATGTTGTCAAATATGAAGAAATTTTATCCACATAAATAACTAATTAATCAAGAATAATCAGATCCATATATGACTGTAAAACACCGAAATTGATAAGCACAACGGAATCAAAACATACTTATTTGAGCCATTGCTTCACTTGAAGAAAAATACATCAACTTAATAATCAGAAATCTATTGGAATGCCATATCTTCCTCTCTATGACCTATTTTAATAGAACAGTTTTTAATGAGATTAAGCAACTGATAGGTATAACCTACCATTTTATAGGCTAGAGAGGGGACCTAGCAAACCTTAATCAATAGCGTGTCAACTAGACCCCTCCCATTATGGGCTTCAGTTAAACACAATTGCCTACACTTTACTGCTTAACTAAACCTGTTATTAATAAATGCCAAAACCCAATTCAATAAAATCACTTAAGGGTTTAAGAAATATTTAAATATCCATTAATCCAATTATTTAAAATAGAAAATCAATTAATTAATGTAAGCTCATATTACAGGAAATTTCTAACATTCTCTCACTTGAGCTACATTAATTAACTTATTTTTATATTGAAAAATATTTTATATTGAAAACGACACTATCGGGTTAATAATTGAAAATTTTGTTTTATGTGGCCACAACTTTAAAAAATAATATTTCAATAACGGTATCTCAAAACCAATCCAATCTTATATAACCTCAGTATAGGATTGTGGGGATCAATGTGTTAAGAAAATACCGCAACACATGATCTTCTATAATCACATATAATAAGCATTATATTTTCATAGATTGTGAGCTTAGTAGTGTAGTAAGAAACAGTGCCAGCATATGATCAAAATATATACTATTTCTTATCGGTTCTCAATGCAATTTATCAACGACATGAAATTGTATTAGCGTAGATTCTAAACAACATGAAATTGCACAACTATGTCACAATCCAACATGAGATCTCGTAATTAGTAGCATCCAATCGTCTTTAAACTAAAATTTGTTTAAAGATACCATTTTATACTTCTATTTCTCAGTCAATTGGAGAAAAGATAACAATAGATCAACAATAATGATCATTGAAAATAAATGCTTTAATAGACATCATGAAAGCATTATCAGTTTGCATATAATTATAATATTCATAAATAAAAATTATATAGCCCCCGTTAACAAAAGAAATCAAAAGAATCTAAAACACCTATATTCTTTACATGTTTTTAAAACAAAATTGGTCGTAAGCCTTTTGTTAAAGGAACAGCCAACATGGACTCAGTTATGATATTCTCGATTATAATGTCTCTATTTTTGACCAAGTCCTTAACAGTATAATATTTGATCTACATGTGTTTAAACGCATTACTGATCTTGCATTCTTGGAATAAAACACAACTACATTATTGTCACAGTAGATCACTATAGGTCTAGCAATAGAGTCCACAACTCGCAATTTTAAGATCAAATTTCTAAGCCAAACAACTTGAATAGACGCACCATAACATGCTACAAACACGATATATAGTGTAGAGTTCATAATCGAAGTTTGTTTTGTGCTCTTCCAAGAAATAGCACCCACGGCCATCATAAAAATATATCCAGAAGTTGATTTTCTATCATTCGAACAACTAGCAAAATCAACATATGAATATCCAATCACCTTTAGCTCCTTTACTAAACTATACACGAGCATGAAGTTTTTTTGTTCATTATAGATATCCGATCACTTTTTTAGCTGCAACCCAATGTTCATGACCTAGATTCGACAAATATCTTCCAAGGATATTCACAGCAAAAAGCAATATCAGGTGTGGTACATACTTATGTATACATAAGATTGCCAACTGCACTAGCATATGGAACATTTTTCGTTAATTCTTTTTCAACACCATTCTTAGGGTATTGTTATATGCTCAATTTATTTCTTTTCACAATAGGAGCTTCATCTGATTTGTAGGTTTGCATATTGAATCTTTTCAAAATACGATCTATATAATTTTTCTGAGATAACTCTAGAATCTTCTTACATCTGTCATGATGAATCTCAATACCTAGAACAAAAGAGGTTTCCCCAAGATCTTTCATATGTTACTTTGTAAATAGAAAACTTTTTGTATCATTCAATTGATCAAGATCTCTACTAACAAGTAAAAAGTCATCTACATAAACTACTAAGAAAATATATTTACTCCCACTTACTTTTATGTAGATGCATTGATCAAACTTATTTTCTTCAAAACCAAATGATCTCAAAACCTTGTGAAATTTCAAGTACCACTGACGTGATACTTGTTTGAGATCATAGATAGACATCTGAAGTTTCCACACCATAT
Organism: Eucalyptus guilfoylei; assembly: GCA_016097605.1. Classification (NCBI taxonomy): domain Eukaryota; kingdom Viridiplantae; phylum Streptophyta; class Magnoliopsida; order Myrtales; family Myrtaceae; genus Eucalyptus; species Eucalyptus guilfoylei. The sequence continues at coordinate 36,910,166 of CM027867.1, forward strand.
GCTCATTTCCGGCTTCTTTAAACCCTTTAGGTTGCTGCATATATACTTCTTTATCCAGATCTCCATTTGGAAAAGCTATCTTGACATCCCTTTGGTTAAGCTCTAAATCAAAATGAGCCACCAATGCCATGATTATCCGAAAAGAGTCTTTAATGGACACTGGATAAAAAGACTTTATATAATCAATGCATTCTCTTTGTGCGTACCCCCTTGCAACTAACCTCACCATGATAGAAGCTGATTTTGACATTGGAAATATAGTTGAGTCAACGACTTTTAAAGAAGCTCTTAATAGTGATTAGGCAGATGAATGGTTAGGAGCGATGAAGGATGAGATGATTTCCATGTCAACTAATCAAGTATGGGAACTTGTTGATTATTTAGAGGCGTTGGTCTTCTTTGTCATTTTGATCTTCACACAAGCATTTCTGGAGCCACATCATTCGTATGGGGAATTTCATTTGTAATAGGAGGATCTACCATCATATTCCAGTATCTGCTTCTTACTGAATTTCTACTCTGTAGGGCTCTTGCATAAAATCATCATTCAAGATGAGCAATAGAATAGAGACTGTTTTGTTTGGTTCTTCTCTTTCAAAAGATTGAGAAGAACTCTTTTCAACAACATTTAATTCTAGGAATTTGGCAGTTTGAGATTCAACGATTCTAGTGCCACGAGTAGGACAATAGAGCATATACCCTTTAGAATAGTCAGGGTATCCAATAAAGTAACATCTAATAGTCCTAGGTTCAATCTTCTTCTGAGAAGGATCATAAATTTTCTTCTTTGCAGGACAACCCCAAACTCGAAAATGATTCAAGCTTGGTTTCCTCCCCGTCCATAATTCAAAATGTGTTTTCGGCTCTGATTTACTAGGTACATGGTTCAATTCATAAGTTGTTGTTTTAATTGCATCCCCCCATAAGTATTCGGGTAAATTAGAACTTCCCACCATACTTTGTTTCATCTCCATGAGTGTGCGATTGCGCCGTTCAACTGCACCATTCTGTTCAAGACTCACAAGCATTATATACTAAGCAACAATATCACAGTTCTGCAAATATTTAGCAAATAGTTTCATTTGTTGTCCAGTCTTGGTATATCACCCACAATACTCATAATCGTGATCAAATCTGACAATCTTGATTATTTTGTCCAATTGTTTCTCAACTTTAGTACGAAACACTTTAAACATTTCAAGAGCATCATTTTTCTCCTTAATTATATAAACATAATAATAAAGGGAGAAATCATCAATGAATGTGATGCAGTACTTATTTCCATACAAGGTGGATGAGTATGGCCCACTAATATCCATATAAATTATCTCCAATAGATTTTGATTATGAGTAGCACCTTTCTTGTTAGTTTTAGTCAATTTTCCCCTCACACAATCAATACAAGTCTCAGTACTGAGTCAAGAGGAGGAAGAATATCAGGCTTGACGAGTTGCTTTACCAGTTTTTTTGGAGATATGCCCTAATCGTTTACGCCATAGCAATGAAAATCTTTCTTTGATTAAGGATCTCTTAGCAACATTATTCTTGACATTGAAAGAACAATATGGTCTATTGGGAGATAAGGATAATCGATATAATCCATCAAACAAAACACAATTTCCAATAATTCTAGAATCATAACTCAAATCCACTTTTTTATTTGCAAAATAAAGACAATATCCAACTTTGTCAAGCGAAGAAAGAGATATCAAGTTTCTCTTAAAACCAGAAACATAAAAGATATTGTTCAAAATAAGCTGAAAACTAGAATCTAAATTCAAAATAAATGTCCCTATGCGCTCCACATCAACTCGAATATCGTTTCTAACTTTAAGCTTTGACTCCATCAGACTTGGATTCCTTAGATTTGTGAGACCCTATAAGGTAGTAGTCACATGAACAGTAGCACCAGAAGCAAGCCACCAAGAATCCAAAGGAATATCAACTAGATTTAATTCAAAAAAAACCAACAACTCACCTTGATTTCTTTCTTTTCTTGCTTGTAGCCAAGCTTGGAACTTGTAGCAATTGGCTCTCTTATGACCCTGCTTCTTGCAGTGAAAACACTTGAAATCATTATCTCCATTTCTCCCATGATTCCCATTTTTCTTGAAGTCATGGCCTTTCTTTGGACCATGAGCATTTGACTATTTAGGCTTCCATTTTCCTTTAGATGAACTCAACTTGGCATTGGCAATTAAGTGGGCAAATTCATACTTCTCTTTCTTTAACTTCTCCTCCTCAGTCACACATTTGGTAATCAAGGTATTAACGCTCCATGTCTCATTCTAAGCGCTATAAGCAGTCTTAATCTAGCTAAATTTAGCTAGCAAAACATTTAAGATGTGATGCACAATGTAATTTTCAGAAAAGACAATTTCATGGGCCTTAAGTTTGGATTGAATGTGGACTGTCTTCAATATAAATTCTCTAACACCTATAGCAGCATCATACCTCATACTCGTTAACTCACTTGACAAGTTCCCAACTTTAGCCTTATCTAAGACTCTATATCTTTCTCCCACTACTTCAAGGAACTGTCTCGCATTAGTATCTCTCGGCAAACCACTAATGAGATGCTCAACAATGAATCTCTTCATAGCAATGATGCTTAGTTGGTTAGATTTTTCCCATTTAGCATAATGGGCCTTTTGATCTGTAGTACTTTGATCACTGGTGTTTGAAAGTTCATCCTCACGTAGAGCCAAGTACATATCCACAATTCCCAGAGCAAACTCTATATCTTGCTTCCATATGTTGAAGTTTGATCCAGTTAACATTTCAACCGTGACATTGTTGTTGTTTACAATAAAGGTAACTGTTTGTCATACATAATGCAATAAGATCAATTATGGGCAATAAACAATTCAACAAAAATAATTAGTACATTATAAACTCCCATTTGGGCAGAGTGTATAATGCATCATTATTTTCAATAGCATAAAGTTTGTAAAGCAATAATAAGGAGAATTACATATAATTGTCAATGATCCATCTCCTTTGGGCAGATAAATCCTTTAAATTATACATATCTAATATATCAATATATAGAGACGATAATGAGAATTACATATGATCATCAAAGGCTTATTCGTTTTATGCAAACAAGACCTTTAAATTATACATCTCCATTATCACAACATAGAGGGGAATTACATATAATTTTCAAAAAAATTTATCCCCTTTGGGCAGATAAATTTTCAATTATACATCCCCATCTTTTAAATTGGGAATTAATCTTCATGCAATTTTCTAAATTAATATACACAATAACCTCCTTTGGGCGAGTAATTGTATATACTAATTTTATGTCGAAAATACATCGAGCAATATGAAGCACTTTACGACATGTGCTTCTCAAGATCATATTGCATTTGTCAAACAACAATTTTTGCCCCAATTTTTAATTTTTTTCAGTGTCGGACCCTCTCGCGAGGCCCAAGTGCTCACCCGGCCCACATTCCACTACCTAGGTCCCTCGCTCGAGCAACAAGCTCGAGTTGCTGAGCCCGGTGGAAAAAATTTAGGCGCGAGCCCATGTTTTTTATTATTATTATTATTATTATTATTATTATTATTATTATTATTATTATTATTATTATTACTATTAGGTGTTTCTGGTTCTGGGCATGAGCCCAGAACCTTTATGTTATTGTTGGTTCTTGGTTCACGCCCATAACCTTTCTTTTCCTTGGTTCATGAGCATGAGCCCAAAACCTTTATTTTATTCTTGGTTCTGGGCTCACGCCTAGAATCATGAATATAAACAAAAATGGGCTTACGCCCATTTATTGGCCCGGCCCGGCTGGAGATCTTCTTCAACCTCCAGTCGGGTCACGAAAATTTGCAAATTGGGTCTTACGACCCGATTTCAACCCGAACCTCAAAAAAAACATATAATAGTTGATTTTGATGAAATTTTTTTTCATGGATCTTACATCTAATATCAATATAATTGACTAGAATTAATTAAATGAAGAACAAATGAAATAATTAACCATATTCAAGCTTCGAAATTTCGGATCTAACACCCATGGTCGAAATTCGTTTTTCTCTTTTTTAAGCCAAAAAAACTTACCTTAATGCAACAAAAGATGCTAAAACATATATAAAACGATAGCTATGCAACAATTTATAATGAATATCAATCAATTACATGTAATTTAAAATTCTAGAAAGTATAAATCCTAGAATTTCAAATTCAAAATTCTTACTCAATTCTCAACGAAACTATACAAATTATATATGGTTGGAAATATCTCAACATGTATAACAAAAACCTTAAGGTTTAAGGATCAATCGATTAAAAAATCCACATAAAACTATAATGCCAATTTTCGGTTCAAGAGGAAAAATTTTGAATTTGTACATAAAAGAAAATAATTTTTGGTTCTACAATCATATACGACTAGCTTTGATACCACATGAAGAAATATTATCCACATAACTAACTAATTAATCAAAAACAATTAGATCCATATATGACTATAAAACACCGAAATCAATAAGTACAATAGAATCAAAACATACTTGTTTGAGCCATTACTTCACTTGATGAAAAATAAATCAACCTGATAATCAAAGATTTATTGGAATGCTAGATCTTCTTCTCTATGACATATTTCAATATAGCAGCTTTTAATAGGATTAAACAACTGATAGGTATAACCTACCATGTTATAGGCTAGAGAGAGGACCTAGCAAACCTTAATTAATAGCGTGTCGACTAGGCCCCCTCCCATTACGGGCTTCAGTTAAACATAATTGCCTACACTTTGCTGCTCAACTAAGCCTGTTATTAATAGATACTAAAATTCAATTCAATAAGATCACTTAAGGGTTTAACAAATATTGAATTAACCCAATTATTTAAAATAGAAAATCAATTAATTAATGTAAGCCCATATTATAGGAAATCTCCAACAAAATAATCATATGGATTAATGTATGTCAGTTTTACTACTGTGGTGTTTCATTGATGTGTAAATGTAGTTTTTTTTTTTTGCATTCATTTCAAGTCCATTATAAAATAATATGAGAATGTTGGTTGATTGAGAGTTTTGGCCAAAATGACAACTAGTTTTAGTCTTGATAGACGAGAAAATTCATGTGTATGTTTAAAGCAGATACAGGCATTTCAAATTGGAATGTCCAAGCATGAATGATATAGACAGCACCTTTCTAATACTTGATTATCTCATCAATAAGATGCACAGAAACTTGTTACACCTCCCCAGAACAAACTATGGAACAACAAGTTTAAATGAAAAACTCATTGAAGAATCTATCTTTTATACAAGATATAAGTAATAATCAACAAAACATATGCAATCATTTCACCTCCCCATGGCTTGAGCTACGAGTCTTCCAACGACGCTGCAAAATTTTATTAGACAGAATAGTCTCTTTTCCATTAGGAGATATAGGAAGCCCAATGATGAGTTCATCCACCTCCAGCCGATCACCGCGGAAGCATTACTCAGAGGAGTCCATGTCTAGCTTACCGACAATAAAAGTCAAATTACTAACTCAAGGATGCCATGAAAATCGACAAAAAAGAAAAGTTCCGATCTTCTTTCTGCAATGTCCAAAAGCCGCAACTCTAGCTTCTGTGCTCACTGCTCCAAAACATTTAGAAGTCACTAATCTTACTATTAAATTCACCAATGCGTACGATGCACAAACAGTTCATAGATCACAACGAGAAAAGCCAGGCATTGGAATTTAAACCACAGGGCAAAATAAAGCCTTTGCTAGAGCAATGGCGGTGTGAGGCAATCCCAATTTTACCCTAAGGGAGAACCCTCTTTACCACTTGGATCGATCTTAAGGCGAAGGGCATTAGGGGGAATGTAAATTCCTTTCTTTTGTGATTGCAGCGGCACTAGTGGACTGAGGAGCATCGAAGAGAAGATGCGGAACTCGATCTTTCACAAGAATGCTCGTGCCAGAGAAGCAGGCTTCGTGACTGTAACTGGAACAACCATTCGGGTTTGGGATGAGAGCCTTGCTGCCATCGGTATGATATTCCACGACTTGTCCACACTTGGGCGACATCTTATTTCGACAAACTACAATTGTTTTTGCTTGAACAAACTACACCAATATGAACGACACTAACCTTGGATGAAAGCGAGTGGAGCTTGCGAACGACGGACTTGAAGCTTGCGAACGCCTTAAAGCTTGTGGACGATGAACTTGTGAAAGAAGAGAAAATGGCAAACAACAAAAGCGACGAGGATCAGGTGAGCGGCATGGCCGAGGATTGGGCGAGTGCAATATGCTTAAGCAGCTGGGGAGAGGAAGGAAGAAAATATGAATAATTGAAAATCCTATTCAATTTGGAAATTTTTAAAAAATTTTACCCAATTGCGGATTTTGACCAAATTACGCCTGTTCTAGTTGCTGGAAAATGTTCATCAGTGAATATTTGGCTGACTGGGAAGTTTAAGCCCTTATTTGAGATGGACTTGGTCACTTGAGACCCTTATTTAAAATAAAGTCCACTTTATACTCTCTTTTGAGAAATTGCTCTATTTCAAGCCTCTAATTCAAAAAATTTCCTTAAAGTTAGAACTTGAGTACGCAATTTATCTATATTGGCTCATCCAAAAGGTAACTTTCAACTCATACCAATGTACAGGAAAACAAAACACGAGAGTAGTCTATCGGATCATCCGAAGTGATGACGTACTTCATATTCATTAGAGGATAGAGGGGATTTTTAAACCTGTTTTGAAGATAGTAGAATAGAGATTTTCCAAATGATCCTTTTTGTACACCCGACTCTTTCTCCTTCATAACGAGCGAAATCCCAAAAAGAAAAAGAGATATAGACAGAAAAGTATCATTTGATGTGCAATATCCATTAAAATTTTATTCCTGTAGACTCGATAGCTTTGCTGATAGTTATGGAGCCCAATCACTCGGACAAGTAAGCTTGAGTGCGTGCACATTCTTGCGCGACAAAATGCATGGTGGGTCGCGAATCAGGACTTGTGCGCGTGCACGCTAGTGCCGTTGTGACGATGATTGCCACTTTCTTGGCTAGTTGGCCAGTCGGAGGAGGAAGACGCGGATCGAGCACATCCTTCAGCATCAAATTTGGGTCCTCCGAGATTGTTGATGTTTGTGTCAGTAATAGAGAAGAGAGAAGATCCCCCGGATGCTTTCCCATCATAATCTCTAGCGCCACTACTCCGAAGCTATACACATTGCATTTATTTGTTACCCGCATCGTAATTGACAACTCTATTTTCATGAAAGAACAATGCATTAATATTTTGATCAGTGTCAAGTTGCACAAAAATTCCAAATTTCTTTGATATTATTAATATGAATGACTTTTCAAAATCTGTAATTGTTCTTAAAAAGTCTGATGAGAATTATTTGAGAAGTCAATAAGAGCAATTTGAACAATTCCAGCTAATATGTACAAGAGAAATGCATAGTTAGCTTTGATTATATGGCTTACCAGGAGCCATGTAGCCATAAGATCCGGCCACTGTGGTCCAATTCGATGAGTCTAAATTCAAGAGTCTCACTGTCCCGAAATCCGAGAGTCGAGGCTCGAGGTCCGACTTAAGCAAGATGTTTTTTAACGTTATGTCCCGATGGACGAAAGACGGTGAGCAGTTGTGATGCAAGTAGGCAATCGCGTGAGCCACACCTTGAACAATGTTCACCCTTGTACCCCAGTCCAGTTCAGCTGCCCCCGTTCCTCCATACAAGACCTTTGCCAAAATACCTCTCTCAACAAACCCATAGACCAAGTACATGCAACCCCTCGTGGAACAGAACCCGTGGAGCTTGATCACATTGCGGTGTCGAACCTCGGTCAACACGCGGATTTCGTTCTCGAAACTTTGGCGGTTGACTGTTGGGACATTGCTGGATTCTGGTGCGTTGAGCTTTTTGACAGCGATGATTTGGCCACTGGCCAATACAGCCTTATAAACACTCCCGAACCCACCTTTTCCGATGCAGTATTCTTCGCTAAAATCATTGGTGGCCTTGGCGATGTCGCTGAATGTGAACTTCCCTAACTTTTCCCATATGATCTGCTCAGATTTCTCGTGCTTTTTAAGACGCTTGATCTCTTCCTCCTTGTCAAGAAGGTTTTTTAGCCACCAAAGTAGCAGAATCACGGCAATTAGAATCGCCAAAAGTAGTGAGCAGCAGACGCCAGCACTCATACCAACCAAAACCTTTTTTCTTTGGTCAGTCGATTTACTGCTCATCCCACAAGGAGATTATCCCGTCACGTTTCCACACAAGCCCAGATTCCTGATAAAAGCACTTCCCGGTGCTTATTGGAAGAGGCGACCACTAAAAACTGCACTGGTTAGCTTGTTGTACGATAAGTCTATAGAGCCAAAACTGCTCATGCTGTTGAGAGCCGCTGGGATTGTACCCGAGAAGTTGTTATGAGAAAGATTGAGATTTTCCAATTTAGTAAGCTTCACCAAATTGGACGGAATTGATCCTGCTAGTGAATTGTGGCTCAGATCTAGGAGAATCTGTAGTGCGAACAAGTTCCCGAGCTCCGGCAGTATGACACCCGACGGATTGTTGTTGCTCAAGTTCAAGCTCAATAAATTCTTGCAATTTGCTAGCTCGTCCTGTAGAAAATTTATTCACATATACAACTAATCAATCAAGAAAAACGGATCCATATATGATTGTAAAATACCGAGATCAATAAATACAGCGGAATTAAAGCATACCTATTTGAGCCATTGCTTCACTTGAAGAAAAGTAGATCACTCTGATAATCAGGGATCTATCGGAATACCATATCTTCCTCTCTATGACATATTTCGATATAGCAGTTTTTAATGGGATTAAAGTAACTGATAGGTATAACCTATCCTTTTATAGGCTAGAGAAGGGACCTAGCAAACCTTAATCAACAGCGTGTCAACTAGGCCCTTCCCATTACGGGCTTTAGTTAAACACAATTACCTACACTTTGCTGCTCAACTAGGCCAGTTATTAATAGATGCCAATACCCAACTCAATCAGATCAATATAGGGTTCAACAAATATTGGACTATCTATTAACCCGATTATTTAAAATAGAAAATTAATTAATTAATGTAAGTCCATATTATAGGAAATTTCCAACATTTCCGGTATGCTACCACTTATTTCATTCTTCAACAAATCAAGATAATTTAGTTTCGATAAGTTTCCTAACAAGATGGGAATATCTCCAGCCAAATAATTGTTGCTCAAGTTCAGGCTCAACAACTCCACTAGATTTCCCATCTCGTCGGGAATTTTCCCGGTCAAGTCATTGCTGTAAAAAGTCAGGGCACGCAACTGAGACAACTTCCCAAGCTCCGGTGGGATGCGGCCGGCAATTTTGTTCCCATCTATCTGCAAAGTCTTAAGATTTGTACACTCTCCCCATTGTGTGGTGAGATTCCCAACAAATCGGTTGTTGCTGAGGCTTATCAAAACCAGATTCGGATAAACTCCAAATGCACTCGTGATATCTGCAGTGAACTGGTTGCTGTCTGGACGGACTCTCTTTAGCCATGAACAATTCTTCAAACAGTCAGGCAGCAGCCCAGTGAAGTTATTCCCTTGGATCATGAGATATCGAAGAGCAAAGCCACTGCATAAATCTGGCGGCAGTTCTCCGGTGAAGCTGTTGTTCGCAAAGCAAACAGATTTCAGAGAAAGGCTGTACTTGCTGAAATCACGTGGTATTCCTCCCGAGAAATTGTTCGAGCACAAAGAGATCTTCTGTAAGTTAGCAAGGCGAGAGATGGTCTCGGGAATCTCTCCATAAAGCTGGTTCATGCCAAAATGGAGAGTACTCACCAACGTGAGATTCCCGACCTCCGGAGGAATAGTCCCTGAGAGCGAATTATTGTACATGGAGAGGTGATTGAGCTTGGTCAGACTTCCGATTTCGGGCGGAATTTGCCCGGAGATGAAATTGCTCTGGAGCTTCAGAGAAACAAATTCGGTCCAATTTGTGAAGAAGTCAGGCAGTAACTCACCTGACAGGCGATTATCCGAAGCTTTAAATAATGACAATCTGACCAGATTGGACAGTGAGAGAGGCAGCTCCCCAGAGATCGAATTCTTGGCAAGGGCTAAGGAGGTGAGGTTAGAACAGAGCCCGAGCTCCAAAGGGATCGAAGAGGTCAACTCGTTTAGTCTCACATCAAGCTTTTCAAGCTTTCTCAATTGTCCAATGGAGCGAGGAATTGCCCCTTCGAAGAAATTGACCGCCAGGTCCAAGAACCTGAGCTGGGATAGATTGCTGATCGAGGACGGTATTGGGCCCCTGAGATTGTTGTTGCTGATGTTGAAGCGGGTCAGGTTCGGGAACGAAGCGAAGTCGAGCGCATCGAGCGTGCCGTTGAGGCTTGAGCCAGAGAGGCTGATATCTGTGACCAACCCACCACCGTTGCAGGCAATGCCAGTCCAGTTGCAGAGATGGGGGATGTTGGTGAGGGACCATGAGCTCAGGGAAGGTGGAGGTGGAGGGGGCGAGAGGGAATTCTTCCATTTGACAAGAGCTTGCGCCTCTGTGGTCGGTGATGGTGAGACCTGAAATGGAAGCAAGAAGAGGAGACAGAGGAACAGGAAAAGGAAGAGGGGGCAGGTTGCAGTTGATTTTGTCATGCTTAGCAAGATGCTATTAGGCTTCATGAGAAATGAGTGAGCTGAATGAACTTTTATAGCAAGAAGGGTTCTAGTTTAGACCAAAGACCACGAGAAAGTGACAAACTCTGCGGGAGTCTTACAGTGACAAACACATGTTTGACTTCTAGTCATTTTCCCACAACGTTGCCTGAAAAATCCTACGTGTTATTTTTTGTAGAAAAGTTTTACCTAAATCACAAAAGTAGCCTTCAGACTACTAGTACTTCTTACTAATACCCTTTGATTAATACTTGGAAGATATGATTTGAAGATTCTTGGTCAGGTGCCAAAATAATTGGAATCCATCTATACAAAGATTTGCTTGTTTAATTATAATAGACAAGCATTTGTCTAGTCAAGGCCACCCTTGCCTGAGCAGGTAAGGGCAACCCCTGCCCTCTCTTGAGGCCAGCAGAGGTCAACGAGGCCCAATAGTGGCCCATAGAGGGAAAAAGGGAAAAAATGAAAAGAAGAAAAAAAGGGAAAAAAGAATAAAGAAAGGAAGGAAAAGAGAATATAAGGGAAAAATATAAAATTAATATAAAATTCGAAAATATATTAAAATATTTTCTAAAAAATTGTTCTCAGCACTAATCGTGTCACGTAAACGATCAATTCCACGTCAACAATTTTCGGCGAAAATTGGTAATAAATAAAATTATTTAGGATTAAATTGACAAAATTAGGGATAAGAACTGCGCAAGTGCTATTACTTTCATACAACGGTCACTTAATTGTTATAACTTTTTTTTTTTCCGCTTACATGAGTGTTACAAATTTGAAAATCGATTACCATCAGCGATTTGTTTTGCCGGAAAATCCAACATGGACACTGGTTGTCTTATGTGATATTGACGGCGCTGAATTGGATAATCAGTAAGAAATTCAAAATAAATAAAAAAATCGACGTTGACAAATTATAATAACCAAGCATTTGTCTAGTCTGGGCCAACCATTGCAGAACCGCTTCATTCAATCTCAGTCCTCGCCAGCCGCCAGCAGAAATATCAAAAGGAAAAGGAAGGGAAAGGAGGGGGATGGGAAGAACGAGCCCAGGCGAGCGACCGCAGAGAAGCAAAAACCATAAAAAATCTCAGAGAGAGAGAGAGAGAGTAGCAGCTCAAAAAGAAAGCATTGGACGTGCGATAACCAAATGAAACGAAACGATCATTAAAAAAAAGGAGGAGATCTGCACTATTTATTTTTGGTCTCTGCACAAAATCTAATCTTTATAAATATTCCGAAATTGGGGAGGGTTTTTGGCTCGTGAAAATCGGCCTCAAATCGGATACGATCTGGAATTTACCGTAACTTCAAAACGGGCAGACCTAAAAAGGCCAATTCTTATATGATTTTCTCTTTCTTTAATTGGGAGCGACCGTCCGGCGCGGGGGGGGGGGGGGGGGGGAGAGAGAGCGTAGGAAGGCGGGAATCAGGATCTTATTGGAGACCACGGCCTCAACGAGGCCCTCTCCTGAGACCGGCCTAGGTCAACAAGGCCCAACAGGTGGCCGGTGAAGGAAAAAGAAAAAACAAAAGTAAAAAGAATAAATTAAGAAAAAGGAAAAGAGAATATAAGGAATAAAATATACATAATTAATATAAAATTCATAAAAATATCAAAATATTATTAAAAATTATCCACATTAGTACCAGATGTACCACGTAGGACAGTCAACACCATGCCAAAATTGATCAAATAGACTTATTTGGCAAAAGGTGAAAAAATTAAGAACTGAACTGGCAAAAGTGTAATAAATTTAAAACATTTTAGACAATTTTCTTGTGTTCAACTCAATGTAGAGTTGCAACCAAGAAACTCCTTAAATATTTGGTGCATAATTGACACAAACAATGCATATAGTGAGGTGGTGCTTGTAAAGCCGGCGGTTATTATAACTGCAAATTTGACAAGTTGCATCTTTGATTTTTTAATAGATATGGATGCAACGGTGATTTTTCTTTATCTATGGTAGAGGATATTGTGTTTGAAAATTCTTATGTGATAGTTAAATGTGTTCGTAGAGTTGGTACCTTGATGAGGCTCGCTTTTATAGCGAATTTTAAGCGCGACTTAAGTCTTGAAAGATGTTTGTGGCAACAGAGGAGCCCATGAGGGGTTGCGGGAGAGTAGTGGTAGAGTCCGAGTTCAAGTTCAAGCAAAATAGTCGTAACTTAACTCAAACATCAAGCCAATATGAAGATTGTTGTGAATATGTCTCAAATGTGCACCCATAAAGGAAACCCAATCTAAATAGATTCTCTAAACAAAGTTTGCTTTTTTTATATTCAAATATTAAGAGGCATTAGTTTTTGCCCATCAGTGAGCAAAAAAGCTCTTGGCCATAATAATTCATTGTGTGGCATGCTGATAAATTACATTGTGAAGAATATATTCAGGTGGGAATTTGTTTTGCCCCTATATGTAAGTAGAGAAACTACTGAGTGCGACAATCAATTGTTCAAGCACACTCATGAATTACACTATGAAGAAATTGTAAATGTTTTGAAGACAATAAATCTTGTGACAAGATTTGTGAATTCCTTTGTGAAATCAAGAGATTGTTCCCGAGGAGTTGTGAGGATTAAATATTATGTAAGTTATTAGACGTAAATAGGAGTTGTAAAACACTGAGTGTGTTTGAAAGATTCTAGTACGGTTGTAATTTCCATGTTATCATTTAATCTAAAGTGGAATTTCCATATTGTTCTCCCTACAGAATTGGTCATACTGGTTGAACCATATGAATCCAATATCCAATTCATTTTATTGTACGGTTTATTATTATGTCTGATTGCATGTTTTTCACAACACTATCTTTTAGAGGTAATGATGGATAGATTCAAGTACACTTTTGTCATTGTCATCATGTTGGGTTCATATGATTAATTTTCTCTTAAAACTCCGTTTGTTTCATAAAAAATGTGTCATTTATGAAAAATGTTTCCAACAAGTCATTTCCTAGAAAATAATAATATTTTTCGTTTGACTGAAATTTGAAAAATAAATTGGGAAATATTTTCCGTCGTTTAATATGGAAAATCTGATTTGATTTTCTTCTGCGCACTCCTTTTAATAATATTTTTTCTTTTTTCTTTTTCAAAAATCAAAATTTTAATTACTTCCATTTTTTTCTTTTTTTTTCTTTCTTTTATTTTCCTTCTTCTTTAGTTGATTGTCGGCCATTGGCCATGTGGTCAGTTGTCGGTCGTCGCCATGATAGGCAACCAGCCAAGGAAGAAGGAAAAAAATAAAGAAAATAAAATATCAGAAATTAAAAAATTAAAAAATTTAAAATAAAATAAAGAAAATAAAATAAAAAAGAAAAAGAAAAAAATAATTGAAAGGGTGCACGGAGGAGAACATGCTTGGTTTGGGTGAAAGGAAGAAGAGGGAAAATGATTTCTCATTTTCAAAAAATGAAAATCATTTCCCCCTCTTTAAGAAAACCTCTTTTTCGTGTGCCAAACACTTGAAAATCAAAAAAAAAAAATTATTTACTTGGAAGTTGTTTTTCGCAAAATGAACGGAATCTAAATACTAAAATATTTTTCCTTTTATCAATTAAGAAGAAGTTATAAAATACTAGCTACTAGCCAAGTATCGACTCTAGTCTACTGAAGATTGCCACCATTACAAGGGAAGCCATTTTTTTTTAATAAAAAAAGATCACCCTCTTTTTTAATTTGCTTATAAAATACCATACGGCGTATGTGATTTAGCAAAACAAGTAAAAAGAAGAATATGGTGTCATTTGGAATGATAAAGTGCTATCGTCATTTTTTAAGCTACAGAAGTATACCTACAGCACTGGTAAATTGTTGCCTTCGGTCCAATTGTGCCAACTCTAGTGTGAAAGAGTTGAATCTCGATTTCGTGCCATTTGATTATGCATCAACCAATAGAGGATGGACTGTGCATCATCAGAAGCGGTTCATGACGATTTTGCGCCATTAAAAGGTTGATTGAGGCAGGTAAATTAGGTGGGAGATAAAAACTGCGAGCAACGCAGTTGGTAACATGAAATTTGTAGCAAAACTCTTGACTTTTATGGTTAAGAAATATCGTCAAGGTCGGTTTTTTGAACCTAAAAAAGATATTGAAGTGAGCACTTTTTCGATGGTTATCTGCTGAAGATTCCATTTGAGACCAGTTCGAGCTCTCGCTAATCTAGTTGCAGATTTAAAAAATTTAGTAATGCGATAAAAAAGTAGGATGGAAATTGAACAATTCGCTAATCTTTTCTCAAAATACAAGGAAAGGACATTTGGAAGTCACACAAGGGACCATCACGCACTTCATTTTGGCTAATGATCATCCATCAATCAATTCAACCATCGACAAACATATTTGATTAGAAAAAAACCAATTGAAAAAGCTAAAACCAAGGATATAATAGAAAAAGAGGATATTCACCTACCATTAATCACGTTGGAATAAAAAAAAATTATAATTAGGTACGTCAAGACTCATCAAAGCCAGCACGACAGAAAAAGCACAGCGGATCAACGCACTACCTTAAAAGTGGTGGGCACACCAAAGGCTGCTAATAAGGGATAAATTGACCCCCAAATTGACTTTTACATTTCTTGCGTGCATCGAGGGCTAAGATACACAACTATGTTTGATTACTATATGGGATTAGGTTAATTATAATCTTTATTAATTGTAATTTTACTCAAATTGCATTCTCACCCTATAAACAGAGAATGCAAGTTAAAGAGAAAGTTGGCAAATGTTTAAATCAGTCCTCCTATTAAATATTTTTAATTAGAAACATGTTGTAACATAGGCACAATTACGTCATTTCTTGTTTGATCATTAAGTAAAGGCGCGTGAACAATCTAATGTAAACATAGAGAGTGCTTTAGGAGATCTTTGCTTGCTAATCTTGTAATTCACAAAGACCAATAATACGTATGCATACATTTATTTGGAGGAAAATTAATTATTGTGAGAATATTTTTCTAAAAATGATCATTTGCGTTGCTTACAAAAATGAATTGACGAAAATAGTTTTCTTCATCACAAAACTATATAAACATAAACTGTTATTGACGATGAACCTTAGTATAAAATTTGGGAAATGAGGGCAATCGGGAAAATGACAAGGACAATATCGAGTAGAAAACATGAGGCTAGTAATATTGTCACGCATTATATTAGAGAGCAATTTTCCTAGACCCACTATTCATCTATTTCAGCTAAACTTTTTTAACAACAAATAGATTACACTCGAATCTAATTGAAATTTCTCAAAAAAGCGGGACGAAAATTCACCAAGAACAACTACATAGAGGTCGATGGTATGAACAATTCCTTTTGGAATTATAGAAAGAAGTTTTTGGCTTCGAAATAATTGCAAAAATTGATCTATCTCAAACATATCGATCAGAGCCACCTCAAGTCTATTTGTAGCTAGGATTTTGGCTTTACATTTATATCCGGATATTCTCTTGGCCTTTTATACGATTATATTGCATTACAAGTCTAGCTTTACATGGATTATGTGGATCTACCTATATTTAATATAAAGATTGTTTGACAATTCCTAATTAAAGGCAAATTGCAATGAAAAACTAGATGCGCAGTTTCCATGTCTTATTTGAGATGTGAATATTCCGGGACTTTACTTATCACTTATTTTGCTTTGTTTATTAAAAGTGTATTTCCTTCAGATTATGTTGCACAATTACACTGTTGCCGTGATTCACTTAGACCTATCAATCATGATTTGCCACGTGGCTCCTGATGCTCCTCCCCGTAGGCCGCTTGTTTGACAATTACAAACAGGGCAAAGTTGTTTTGACACTTACATGACTAGATCCACCCCTATTTGCATTGCAGAGACAGAATTGCTCTTTATTAGTCAATTGACCCTTAAAGTAGTGGACCCCAATTTACACATTGTCCTATTCTTTCTAGTTTTTCTAGTTTATGTAGCATCCGGTTACCATAATCGAGGATTACACATTCAAGCGAATATTATCATGCACATCAAGAACCTATCTTTTCTACTCTCTCTCTCTCTCTCTCTCTCTCTCTCTCTTTTTCTCTTCTACACATGTCAGCAACTTTATTTATTAAAGACATCTTTAGAACTTTTCATTTCGTCGAGCGAATTTTTGGACTAATTTTCATGTAAAAATGCAGAAAAAGCCTAAAGTAATAGAAACTATGCCTAAAGTAATAGAAATATTTTTCATGAAAGCTTAATTTATTCATGTTGGATTGACAAAGAAAATGCCGATTTTAATATTCTAAGCAACAATGGGTTTAAATTTGAAAGGAACCCACAATGGAAAAGAAATCAATTGAGGGAAAATGTATAAATGTGAAATCAATCAAGGGTGATCTTCCCTATCTTGTATAAACAGAGTGTATTTAGTTATAAAGAGAGTGGAAATAATGTCACCCAAATAATACTAGAATGGTAAATGATGCAACGTTTGGCCACATTATAGTTGCAAAGTAAAAAGGAAAAAAAAAGAGCCTAATTTATAAGTGGGTATAATTACCAGGCCAAGTTATCAACAATGCAATTTATGCATAACTTCCAACGCACCAATAACTAATTAATCAAAGTGGTTTTAGGAACATGTCTCATATTGCCTCAGCATGCAATCCTCAGGTTGTACGCCAAGCTCCAATTTTTTTTGACATCTCTGTTATTTAGTTGGGAGTGGACTTGTCAAATTAGTGCATTGAGTTAATTTGAATGAGTCGCAATAGGGTCCGATCCGAATTAACTTTATGTTGACCTATAATTTTACCAACATCTACCCAAACAAATATTCAATCCAATCGAGACTCTAATTTTTAACAGCTTTTCTTCTTAAATGTAGAAAATAACATACTAAAATAAATTAACCAATTTAAATAAAAATAAACTTGAACAGAACTAGCAAATAAGAAATTACTAAAAATAATTTTCCTAAATAACTCGCATTTTGAAAGCATTAATAAAGTGACTAGTGTCAATTTTCAGCAATCCTCGTCGCACCATCAGCACTATCGCATTAGTGTTGTTAGAAGTTTTGGAAATTAAAAAAATTGAATCTGAACCCACCCTGCTGTGGGCGTGTTGGTTCGAGCGTTTCCCCTATCCCGGTTGGGGGGGAGGTTTGAGTCACCACGTGCGCAATTGCGCGACTTAAGTGCAGCGCCGTGGGAGGTGGGACCCTGCGCTAACGTCACCCCGGGTTTATGTCGTCGGCTACTGGCTGTACGGCGGTTTCCAAGTCATTAAAAAAAAATTTGAATATGAAATAGAAATTATGTTAGGAAAAGATAAAAAATGTTTTTTCCTCCGGAAGAAAGAACATAATAGACATATGGAAGAACCAAAATTCATCCAACCATCTCCCGTAAAATATTTCATTCGCTACAACGAACGTAGTAATAATTCATTTTTTAATATGTTGTGTTCTCAAGAGAGCTAATTGCGTGACTGGACCTTTGCGCTATTTCATTCGCTACAACGAACCTAGTAACAATTCATTTTTTAATATGTTGTGTTCTCAAGAGAGCTAATTGTGGTGACTGGACCTTTGCGCCCTTGTTCCTAATTTATCGATGGAAGAGAGCTGATTGAGGCAACAATTACTCTCTCTCCTTTGCGCCCTTGTTCCTAATCTATCGATGGAAGAGAGCTGATTGAGGCAACAATTACCCCCCCCCCCTCTCTCTCTCTCTCTCTCTCTCTCTCTCTCTCTCTCTCTCTCTCTCTCTCTCTCTCTCTCTCTCGTTGCATCATCTACATGTCTAGAGCAAGGTCTAAATTAACTGCGTGGACCATGGACGCGATTTCAAAGTTGGTAGCTTTTGAACATGAGATGGTCCTCAATTATCGATCTTTCTACAGATGTGCTTAAAGAAAATCAATTAACCATCTAAAGACAAAGCTTTAGTCAATCTGAAGTCTTCTGCACACTCAACCTTTTTAAGACAAAGCTTAGTTAATCTAAAGTCTTCTACGTGCTCGACCTTTTTAAGGGGGTCATTATGTATATTAACCAATCAACTAAATCCCACACTTCCATCTAGAGCCTCTAGAAGCACTCGAATTTTTCCAATCTGACTAGAATTGCATTTTGGGCCAATAGCCAGCCGTACCCGGTGGAAAGCGGGTGTAATTGATAAGTCGAGTGTTACCAACAATGCCATTTATGTCTGACTTCCAACCCATCAATACCTAGGATCGGTGAATGTTCTCTAGAAATTGGACTTTTGCAAGTCAATAAATACTCTTTTTGAGCAATGTGTCGTGCCGTATAGATGAACGTACCACTAGCGACGTTAAAAAAATATGGAAACTTATGGTGGCCAACAAATTGCCAATCACTTTAAGTGATGACATATAAAGAGGCTTCGGTAGTAGGTGATTATAGGTTGTCGAAAAGGAAAATTCATGAAAAAATGATGTTCAAAAGAACTATTTTGCAACTTTTCAAAAAGATTCAAGACTTAGATTGTGTTTCTAGAATGACTAAGAAGTTTACTCATTGATTAATATATTCAAGAAACCGAGGCCCAATACAGGGAACATACATACGTTGAGGCTGATGCGTTCTTTTTTTCCTGCAAATCTAGTGCTTGTGCAGAGAGAGAGAGAGAGAGAGAGAGAGAGGAGGATCAGGACTCAGGTCTAGATGCAAGAGAATGTAAAGGATGATGAAGACCTTGAACTATAATATTAGAACTTGATGACAAATGTTCGGTTAATATAACCAATTTGTGAGACTTGACCCTGATGGGCAAGAACTCCAGATAGATGTTATTGCAAGCTTCTGTTGCAGGTCAATGTCCACCAAAAATGACAAAGCTGATGAGTGGAAAAGAGACAGATATGTCTCTTTTTGGGTAAAAGTGCGAGAAAATTAATCTATTTGGTGAAATTTGTCATCAGTCTGAGTCCTTTCTTTTCCATAATACATCGGTAACTGGTCCAACTAGAACTCATTCAGGGCCATTACCTTTCCTCTATTCAAAGAGCGAGATGATTATTATACAATTCGGTCGTTTCTTTGTAGAATTATGAAAGAAATTCACTTTTGACTCTATTCATACTCAATTCAATAGTCATCAGTACTCGGACCTATGACTCCAAAGCCGCATTTGAAACGTTCTCAAAAGCAGACCAGCCAATTTTGTCGCTTGAAAACTTCAGTTGGGTTGGTTTGAGAAGAACGGATCTAAAGAAACGAACAACTTGCCCGAGGAAGCTCCAAAAACGACAGGATTGGTCCTTCCAACTTGGTGATACGATATAATATTAATGGCTTGACATAGTCACAATGCTCACATAATTTTCTAGAATTATGTAACATTATGTGAAATTTGGCTAAACAAAATGAAAGAGGCGTCCAAAAAATCCTAAACATTTTATCAATTCAGTTCTAAACATTTTAAAATTTGCCAATTAAATACCAACTGTGTTCTCACATGGCCAATAATGCTTATAAGTCTCCTAACCAAGCAATCTATGTGATCCCAAGGTTTTCCCTCAATATGATGCACCGACCCTACCATTTATCTAAAAGTCATATGCATTGCAGAAATTTAAATATGTGCGTAGGTCTTTTGGACCTTATTTCTCAACCAATCAAACAGATGAGTGAGTCGTTGGCGAATCACTTATTACCAAAGTCATGCGCCAACACAAACACATACATTTCTAATTAGGCGTGTTATATGTATGAGGGGTACATGTGATATTTTAAAGACATATTTCAAATTATCCGCAAATATATATATTGAGACAAGGTGATATCTCGGCTATAAAAGGCATTCAATCGCCAAAGCTAACTCGGGGCTCGCATAAATGCATTCACAAGAGTCACAGGCATTTTGAATACAATTCAAACCGTGACTTTCATGATATCAAATCAAGATTTTGAAAAGGTCTGAAAATATATAGAATTAAGGAATATCTAGGCAATGGAACATATTCAATTGCTAAGACTAACCCGGGGCTCACATAAATGCACTCACGAGCTTCATAGGCATTTTGAATATGGTCCAAACCACAATCTTTCCTTAAGCCAAATTTAGCTTTTGAAAAGAATTTCTTAGAAATTGTTTTTGGGAAACATCACATGTACCAAAGTATTTTTTTTTTTTTAAAGATACAATTTGGAAATGCCAATTGTTTAACACAAATATCAAAGCATTTAGAACAACTTCCATGAAGACGATATAGCCTAATTTCATGCACAAACTAACCTAAAAGATATAACTAAACAAACACAACCGAAGGTTCACATCAGGAAAATTCAGACCTATCAGGTCAAATCAACAAAATTGAGTAATGCCCATTGACAATTTAGCTATGGAAGAATTCCCTAATATGCACGACATAATAACGAACAACTTTCATGAATAAAGTTTTCCTTAACAAGCTACATATGATTTTATAAAAAGCAGACAATAAGTGACAGCATGTCAAAAAATTGTCAAAGCAGCAGGACACTCAACCAATATCACAAGGATTTGTCCTACCAAAACAAGTTTAAAAATCACCAAATTTGCACAACATAGCCAACATGATGAAAAACAAGTTTTATTAAGAGACCAAATACATGATTCTAATAGAAAAAATGAAGCAAAAATATCAAATATCTGTCCAAACAAGGGTTAGAACAAGGGTCTGAATTTGATCTCATGTCTAGATTCTAATATAGTTTTGAAAAAATGGAATGTAATCCAAACGATGAGCGATCTACGCAAAATCAGTGGTATTAGAAATCTCTAAGTATATCTTAAGACTTCCTAAAAGAGCTCGAGTCCAAACTAGGTCAAATTGGTATGCTAAGATCAAGATCTCTAAAGGTGCGCATGTTAGTAACTAAAAACCAGAACACAAACATACATTAATAAATCTCAAATCCATTCAAGTAATACACAAATTGCATGAGAAATTCACATGCAACATAGAATTGGATGTGACAAACAATTGGGATGATCATCTAACTCTAAGTCGGTATGAGAGAATGTCATACAATTCGATAACAATATGAGATGACTCAAGATTCATGATGAAATGCTTGAGGGTTTCTAGTTAAACATGCGCTCTTACGGCACATATTAATCATGCAAAATGATACTCAAATACAATAACGTGAATATGTACTCAAATCTTGTAACATGCAGTTTAAGTGTCAAGAGGACATTATCACAAAAGTTAGTCTCTAAATGTCTCAAACAAGTATGGTAAGATGCATATATGGCAAGATTTCATTTAAGCATTAACTTCACAAAACGTGCATAATATTAATCATCTCAAGGGGTGTAAAAATATTACAAAAAATCTTACATACAGAATATGCAATGATAAACGTTTCTTTTTAAGAGTTCAAAATCTATATGTGATCGCATGAATAGCAGCAAAAATGACAAAAGAGATGCTCATTTAGACTATGTACTACTGCAGCACATTTTAACCTTAATTCATGCAATTGACTCACTTGTCAACGTCAAGACTTTGCAAAACATGCATCAATTGAACATATGTATCATGTATTTCAACTATCATGAAGAATTTGAGACCAAACAAGCTCATTTGTGGACTCAATTTTATCAAAATAAAATCTGGATCAATGTAGGGCAAACTGTCTTATGTTTGGATCTAAGCGATTTTGACCTAATTGATCATGTCTAAAAATTTCAAAAAAAAATAAAAATACAGGACATGCACAACACCAATACAAGAAACTTTCATGAGGAAAAGTTCTTCTAGAAATCAACACATAGATCGGTACGAAAAATGACAAAATTAGATATCAATACGGAATAGACTGACCTAGGCTTAGATTTGAACAGATTTGACCTAGTTATATAGATCCAAAAATCATGAAAAAATTACAGAACATGGACAAAACGATTTAGAACAAAAGTTGTTAAGGTAAGATTGTCCAAACATCATCATAAGGGTCTACATAAAAATAGTAAAATCTCATTTCCAAAACAAGAATAGAACTGAAAATCCTCCTAAACTACTGCAAAATGGCTCATCTTCAGAGGTATTGTTCAAGGAACAAATGATACTCGATTGAGGCATGCAACCTATTATTTCGAAGCTTGAGACATTTATTATCTAAGCCTTAAATGACTCAAGTTGAAACGAGGTCATTTTAGACCTCATTTTGGCTAGAATAGTAAATCGGTTCTATAACTACGAAAATGTAGATTTAAGCAAAATCAAGCACAATCATTCAAGTTCAAGCTTCAGCAACTCATCGAAGATCAGCATATATCCATAATATTGAACCCTAGCCTTGGCCGGCTAATCCCGCCTTGCTTCACAGGGTTCAAGACCGAGAAATTATCTTTTTATGCGGTTTTTCTCAATTTCAGTCGCGATCGAGTAAAATTTTCGTCTTAACTTTGATCGAATCTTCACGAACCTCCAAGGACTAGATCTTTTTTAGGAGGAAGATCGGCGATCAGTGTCGATCCAATTGAACTGGCTGATCGGGGAATAGACCGGCTTGATTGCCGATCTTTGGTGCCACAATTGAGAAGCGGTCGAACGGAAGCTGTGGCTGCCTCTTTGGTAACCTATGCTAGTGATTGAGGAAAGGAGGAGCTGAGGGATCTCTTAGCTGGTGGCTCCGATCAAGTAGCTGCCGATGAGGGGCAAAACTGACGGCAATTTTTTTTTTTTTTTTTTTTTTTTTGAGAGAGAGAGAGAGAGAGAGAGAGAGAGAGAGAGAGATTTCATGCAAAATGAAGCCACCCCTAAAATGAAGGGAAAATTTCATTTATATACTCCCCAAATTAAGCAATTTCGACCATCGGTTCGTTTTGACGGTCGAAATTTCAATTCAACAATCAAAAATCGATTTCAAAAGCTCCATCAAGATCTTGAGGTGTCAGGTAATTAATCTAGTGGGTTTGATTTGCAGAAACCCAAGTCAAAATCGGGAATTGTGTCAAAATGTTTGATTATGCGTTAATTTGCAATTTGATGAAATTCAAGAATCAATCTGTAAAATTTTGGGAAATCAAAGTGCAAAAGTGAAATTGACATTAAGAGGATCCCGGAACCGGTCGCCGGAGGTTAGGAAATGACTGGCAAGGGGCTGAACCGACTAGCCCTGCCAACGGTTGGTTAGACCAGTTCGGTTCGGTTCGGCCGATTTCTTATCGGTTCTTATCATTTCGCCCACTTGGGGCTCCTGTGGGTTCAAAATTTATGCAATTTGGTCCCTAAATGACCAAATTGAAAATGAATTTTACCTTATTTAAGAAGAAATTGGCCAATTAAGGTACAATTAAGCTAATCAAACCCTATGAATGTGATTTAGGGGTCTCCTATTGATCTAATTGAATAATTATCATAAAAAATAACGAGTCAAAACAATGGGTGCTTTGAATTAGGCCTAAAGGGCTAAAATGGTTAAATTTGCAATTTAATGGGCAAAATTGTAAATTAACTAAAATTGAATTCAATTAATGACAATTGCCCTATCTAATGAACTACTCATGTGCAAGATCACATATCGCATTCAAATTGACCTTGAATTGAAGCACCCGAGCTTAAGTCTGAATTGGATCGAAGTCTGATATTAAAATTTGATCTAGATTTGTGAAATGAAACCATAATTATAAATGGGTCAATTCGAGTTTTGACAATTTAAGCTTAATTGCTTGACTTTCTTATGCTCGGGAGGATAAAATCCTTTAAACTGATGAGTTCTGATGTGAATTTCCCAAAATCAATTTTGGATTTGGACTTATCTTAAGGAAATGAGCGAGAAACAATCGTTTGTTCACAAGTTATGAATGATCGATATTGATCCTCTAATTAGGGCTCAAAAAGGTACTACGTTTTTTGACTTGGAAATTTGTGAAATTGAACCCACAAGTGGATTTAAAATAGTCATTAAACCAAATGTCAAAAAAGAAACTATCCCTAATTATGACTAGAATAAAAAAATTATTTTTGGTCGATTTAAAACCTAAAACTAAAAAATTCAAAAACCAAGATTCTTAATTGAATTTTATGAAATTTTTGACACAAAGGTCAAATTGACATTAAAAGAAATGTATTTGTGCATTTTTATTTTTTCATATTTTTTGTCAAAGGTTTGACAAAAAATCAACACATTAGTTGACTTTTTCTAAAATATTGATTTTTTAGTTAAATCTTGGACTTTTCGAGAAATTGATTTGACAAACGTGAAATCAAAGCTAAATGGAATCTTTTTTAGTAAAAAGTCAATTTTTGACACTGGAGTTGACTTTTGGTCAAAGAATTGACAAAAAAAGTTAACTCGAAAGTCAACCATTTTACTTTTCGGGTTTTTCTTGAAAATGAGCTAGAAATTTCTTTAAAACGACAATGCAAAAGAAAGAAATGAAAAACGACACCTTTTGGCCTAGAAATGGGGCTCCGTTGCAATCAGAAACCCAACTCTCGATTTTTTCACTTTTAATGAAGCGTTGACTAAAAATCACGTATCAACATTATGGACGATGAACTTGTGAAAGAAGAGATGACGGTGAACAGCGAACTTGTCAAGCCCAACTCCGCTTGTAACAATATTGTCCACTTTGGGGCGGAGCTCACACAGATTTGTTCTTTTGTGCTTCGCCTAGAAAATGCCTCAGTACTTCACCTCACCACACCTAAGGGATGTGGAATTCAGTTTATTCCTGCCCCCACGTCATCCTAGAGTCAGAGCTGCACCTTTTCTAGACCCTCTCTAGCCCCAATGATCTCTCCCACCTTCGTCGAACTGGGTCGTTACAAGCACACCAGCTTCTGCGTGGTTCGTCCCCAAACTACACATTTCTAGATGGGTTATTGGCTTTGATACAATCATGTCAAGCCCAAGTTTGCTCGTAACAATATTGTCCACTTTGAGCCAGAGCCTACACGGTTTTGTTTTTCTAAGCTTCGCCAAGAAAAAGCTCTCTTTACAAGTTAGGAGACATACATATATGACACTTCACCTCATCACACCCAGGCAATGTCGGATTTGATTCATTCATGGCCCCACACCATCCTAGAGTCGGAATCGCACCTTATCCAGGTCCTCTGGCCCTGGTGATCACTCCCGCCCTCATCAGACCAGGTTGTTATAGAACAAAAGCTCATAAGGAGCGGGTGAGGAGTGACAAGGACTAGGTGAGTGGCAAGGACGAGAAACGACATGGATGAGGATTAGGCGAGACCAAGGAAGAAAATGTGAAAAATTGAAAATCCAAGTCCTCTTTCCCTGATAACCAGCCTCTAAGAGGAAGGAAGAAAATGTGAGAAATTGAAAATCCTATTCAGTTTGGGAATTTGTTCAAATTTTTACCCAATTTAAACCAAATTACCCCTGTTCTACTCCTCAAAATATGCTCACTAGCGAATATTTGGCCGGCTATAAGTTTAGGCCATTATTTGAGTTGTTTTGGTCACTTTGGGTCCTTATTTGAAACAAAGTTTACTCTAAACTCTCTTTTGAGAAAATGGTCCATTTCAGATTTTTAATTAAAAATTTTCCTTAAAGATAGAACTTGAGTACAAAATTATCTATATTGGCCCATCGAAAAGGCAACTTTCATCTGATACCAATGTATAGGAAAACAAAACAGGGGAGTAGTCTATTTGATCATCCGAAGTGATGAGTTGCTTCAAATTCATAAGAGGATGCATAGTTAGGATTTGTAAACATGTTTTGAAGATAGCGCAGTAGAGATTTTCTAAATTATCCTTTTTGTACACCCACTCTTTCTCATTCATTATGAGCTAAATCAAAAAAGAGAATGACAGATAGAAAAGTATCATTAGATCTGCAATATCCCTTGAAATTTTACTCTTGAAGATTCGATAACTTTGCTGATAGTTATAGATCCCAATGACTCGGATAAGTAAGTTTGAGTGTGTGCTGATAATTCTCGCATCACGAAATGCATGGTGGGGCACGAATCGGGACTCGTGCACGTGCACGACAATGCCATCATGACGATGAATGCCACTTTGTTGGCTGATTGGGCAATCTGAGGAGGAAGACGCAGATCAAGCGCATCCTTTAGCAGCAAATTTGGGTTCTTCAAGATTGTCGATGTTTGCATCATTGATAGAAAAGAGAGAAGATCCCTCAGATTCTTCCCCATCATAAACTCTAGCACCACTACACCAAATCCATACACATCGCATTTGTTCGTTACTCTCATCACAACTGCCAACTCTATTTTTCATGGTAGAACAATGCATTAATGTTTTGATCATAATGTCAAGTTGTACACAAATTTTAAATTTCTTTGAAATTATTAATACAAATGACTTTTCAAAATCTATACTCCTTTTTTAAAAAGTCTTGTGAGAATTATTTGATGAATCCAAATTTGAGAAGTTGATGAGAGCAATTTGAACAATTCTATATAATATGTACACGCGAAATTCATACTTAGCTTTGATCGTATGGCTTACAAGGAGCCATGTAGCCATAAGATCCGGCCATTGTGTTCCAATTCGGCAAGTCTTAATCCAGGAGTCTTACCATCCCAAAATTCGAGAACCAAGGCTTGAGGTTTGACTCAAGCAAGATGTTGTTCAACGTTATGTCCCAATGGACGATAGGCGGTGAGCAATTGTGATGCAAGTAGGCGATCACGTGAGCCATGCCTAGAACAATCTTCACCCTTGTTCCCCAATCCAGTTCAGCTGCTCCTGTTCCTCCATGCAAGACCTTTGCCAAACTGCCTCTCTCAACAAACTCATAGACCAAGCAAATGCAACCCCTCGAGGAACAGAACCCATGGAGCTTGATCACATTGTGGTGCCGGACCTCAGTCGACATGCGGATTTCATTCTCGAAACTCCGGTGGTTGACCTCTGGGACGTTGCTGGGTTCTGATGCATTGAGCTTTTTGACAGCGACAATTTGGCCGTTGGCCAATACAGCCTCGTAAACGCTCCCAAACCCGCCTTTTCTGATGCGGTGCTCTTCGCTGAAATCATTGATGACCTTGGTGATATCGCTGAATGTGAACTTCCCTAACCTTTCCCGTATGATCTGCTCAGATTTCTCGTGCTATTTAAAATGCTTGATCTCTTCGTTGAGAAACTTTTTTCACCACTGAAGTGCAAGAATTACAGCAATTAGAATCGCTAGAAGTATTAAGCAGCAGACGCCAACACACACCAACCAGAACCTTTTTTCAATGGTCGGTTGATTTACTACTCGTCTCACAAGGAGATGATCTAGTCACGTTTCCCCACAAGCCCAGATTCCTGATAAAAGCACTTCCGGGTGCTTGTTGGAGGAGGCGGCCACTAGGAACCGCACCCGTTAGCTTGTTGTATGAAAAGTCTATGGAGCTTAAACTCACCAAGCTAGTGAGTGCGGCTGGGATTGTACTCGAGAAGTCGTTATGTGAAAGATTGAGATTTTCAGTTTAGTAAGCTTCATTAAATTGGATGGAATTGATCCTGCCAGTGAATTGTGGGTTGGGTCTAGGAGAATATGTAGAGCGAGCAAGTTCCCGAGCTCCGGCAGTATGACACTTGACAGATTGTTGTAACTCAAGTTCAAGCTCAGTAAATTCTCGCAATTCACTGGCTCATCTGGTATGCTACCGCTCATTGCATTCTTTGACAAATCATGATAATTTCGCTTCGATAAGTTTCCTAACAAGATGGGAATATCTCTGGCCAAATGGTTGTTGCTCAAGTTCAGGCTCAACAACTCCCCTAGATTTCCCATCTCGGTGGGAATTTTCCTGGTCATCATTATTGTGCATAGTCAGGACACACAACTGAGACAATTTCCCAAGCTCTGGTGGGATGCGGCCGGTAATTTGGTTACCGTCTATCTGCAAATTCGTGAGATTTTTACACTCTCCATTCTGCTGAGAGATTCCCAACAAATCGGTTGTTGCTAAGGCTTATAAAGACTAGATTCGGATAAACTCCGAAGGCACTCATAATATCTGCAGTGAACTGATTGCTGTCTAGACGGACTCTCGTCAGCCCTGAACAATTCTTCTAGCAGTCGGGCAGTGGTCCCACGAATTACTCCCATCAACCGCGAGATATTGAAGAGCAAAGCCACTGCATAAATCTGGCGGCAGTTCTCCAGTGAAGCTGTTGTTTGAAAAGCAAACAGCGCTCAGAGAAGGGCTGTACTTGACGAAATCATATTACTCCTGAGAAATTGTTATTGTACAAAGAGATCCACTGTAAGTTAGCAAGGCGAGAGATGGTCTCGGGGACCTCTCCATAAAGCTGGTTCGTGCTGAGGCCGAGATAGGTCAACAATGTGAGATTTTTGACCTCCAGAGGAATAGTCCCTGAGAGCGAATTGTTGTACATGAGGAGGTACTTAAGCTTGGTCAGGCTTCCGATTTCAGGCGGAATTTGCCCGGAGATAAAATTGTTCTGGAGCTGCAAAGAAATGAGTTCTCTCCAATTCGTGAAGAAGTAAGGCGATAACTCACCCGAGAGGCGATTATCCTAAGCTACAAATTCTGACAATCTGACCAGATTGGACGAAGAGAGGGGCATTTTTCAGAGGTCAAAATTCTCAGCAAGGGCTAAGAAGGTGAGGTTAGAACAAAGACGGAGCACCAAAGGGATCGAAGAGTTCAAGAGGTTTAGGTGCAAATTGAGCTTTTCAAGCTGCCTCAATTGACCAATGGAGTTAGGAATTGCCCCTTCAAAGGAATTGTTGTATAGCTCTATCATCTGAAGCTCAGACAGCGAACCTATGTCTCCAGGAATCAGACCACTGAACAGATTATTAAAAAGCCGGATCTCCTTCAGCCTGGAAAGTTGTGATATGTTTGAGATCGGTCCCTGAAGCGAATTCGTGGTGAGGTTAAGGTATTCAAGGTTCACCAGGTTGGCATACACAGCCTCAGGGATTTCGCTGGACAACATGTTTTGCGACAGGCCAGGTATGTCAGGTTCTGGCAATCAGCCACGAAGCCCCGGAATTTGCTGTCGAGCAAATTGAAGAAGAGGCTCAGGTAAGTCACCAATGGCATGGTGGAGAATTTCGACCAGTCAGGAGATTCCAAATAGTTTGATCCAAAATCCAAGTGCCACACCTTCCCGAGATTGCTGATCTGGTAAGGAATACTACCACTGAGACTGTTGTTCAAGAGGCCCAAGTACTGAATCTCTTGCAATTGGCCTAACTCAGGCGGTATGCCACCTTTGAAGAGATTGCTACCCAGGCCCAAGAACCTGAGCTCGGAGAGGTTGCCAATCGAGGATGGTATGGGGCCCTCGAGATTGTTGTTGCTGACGTTGAAGCAGGTCAGGTTTGGGAAAGAAGCAACCCGCCATTGTTACAGGCAACGCCATTCCAGTTGCAGAGATGGGTGATGTTGGTGAGTGACCATGAGCTCAGAGATGGCAGAGGTGGAGGAGAGAGGGAGTTCTTCCATTTGACAAGAGCTTGCACCTCGGTGGTCGGTGATGGTGAGGCCCGAAATGGAAGCAAGGAGAGGAGACAGAGGAGCGGGAACAGGAAGAGAGGGCGGGTCGGAGTTGATTTTGTCATGCTTGAAGCAGGAAGATGCTATTAGGCTTCTTGAGGAATGAGTGAGCTGAATGAACTTCTTTTATGGCGCGAAGGGCCCTAGTTAGACAAAAGACCGCCAGAAAGTGACAAACTGGCTGTCTTACACTCTCAAACACAATGTTTGACTTCCACTTCATTTTCCGACAACGTTGTATGAAAATTCCTACGTGGCTGCCTCCATGTCATTTCGCCTGCATAGACAGCGACGTGTTATTTTTGTTCAATAATTTACCTAAATTACAAAAGTGGTCCATGGACTACTAGTACTTGTTATTCATACTGATTCTTTAAATAATACCTGGAAGCTACGATTTGAAGATCCTTAGTCAAGTGTCGAAATAATTGGAATCCATCCGTACAAAGATTCACTTGCTTAATTATAATAGAGATGCATTTGTTTAGTTAGGGCCGCCCTTGCCTGAGCGGCCTAGCAAGGGGCTTCCCTTGCCTGAGCAAGCAAGGGCTGCCCTTGCCCTCTCCCGATCTAGCGAAGGGCTACCATAACCCGAGGGCAGCCCTTGCTAACCCAGGCCCAGGCATCTCTCGCTTGAGGCCGGTGACCTCCGCTAGCCATTAACAAGGTCCAGTGGTGGCCGATGGTGGGAAAAAGGAAAAAAAGAAAAAGAAAAAGGAGAGAGAAAGGGGGAAGAAAAGGAGGAAAAGGGAATAAAAGGAAAACAAATTAAAAAATTAAAAAAATTAAAATATTATTTAAAATTGTTCATGTTAGCGTCGATTGTATCATTGTGGTACAATTGTTCACGCTGCCAAAGTACCAGTCCAAAATCTCCACAAAATGATGAATTACTTCAAGAGTCTCTAGTTAATTATAGTTAGGATCAATGTACATGCAAAAATAGAGACTCATATATATGCACAACATGATCAAGACAATCATGATCAAGATGATAAAGCACCACAGAACATGCCATTTAACTTTCTCACAGTACCTTTTGTAGACAACCTTTAAACCTCCCCACTCCATGAAATTGCACAGCTGAGGACCTCTATGAAGCATCGACCCACTGATATCTCGGATGACCTTCTCAGTTTAGATTCCCGTCCCTAGAAAGACGTTAGCCATAGTATTATTAAAATCAAGTGCAGACAACTGATATCTCAACAAAGCATTAACAAACAAGAACTCAAACGGTTTCAATTTTCAGCAAACAATCAATTTATCATGGCCATCAAATCTTATCAATCAATTTTCTTAATTATTGGAAAATAAGTGAAATGGACACAGGGCAGCTCACGACAAAACTGTACATAGATTCAAAGCAACTAGCCGGCTCTGAACAACAAGGGCAATCAATTTCATGTCGAAGGAAGCCATAGGCTAAATGGGCAACTCCAATCTCAACACTCAACAAAACCAACCCAAGAGAAGAGCCCAAGGAACAAAAAAAACAGTAAAATGTAAACACGATGTACTAAAACCGCATCAGATTCAATCGCCAATGGTTTAAAAGAGTCAGGTGGAACTGGCAAAGGAGACTACCCGACTGCCACACCAAAAAGAAACAAAAATAAAAAAAGGAAGAAGAAGCGGACAATACCAAACAGACAGAATCACCATAGCAGGAGAAGCCAATGCAATCCAGGGAGGGAAATCGGCTTCCTTTACCGGACAACCATGCCCCAATTACACAACAAAACAAGGATTCCCACCAACAATTCCCCATGCTAACACACACGGCATGAGGATTCGATCAAACAAATAAAAGTAACCCCCCTTCCCCTTGTAAACTTCAAACACGAAATCCAATCTAGGGGGGATTAGCCCTCATCGTAGAGACTGAGGATTGACATGGATATTAACGAACCAAAAGAGTCATCCCGGCAGAATTCGGAACCCCCACAACAGAAAAGAAACTGCAAGACAAAATGAAAGAAATCAGACCCAAATGGAGTTTCACGAGCCTCAGCCTGCTTGCGCGCTCTGGCGGGACGAGAGTGGGGAAAATAGAGGAGAAACACACCTTCTCTATTTCTACCTTTGTCTCTCTGGAGGGAGGTCTGTGGTGGTCTCAAAGTGAACTTGATAGACACAAATAAGACCCAAAGAAGTTCGACTTGGAAATGACGACGGTCAACGAGCGGCAACCACCAAGCCTCCCAATCGGACCGTGGTGCGCGCCAGTGCGGAGAGCGAGTACCCAGACGAGGCGAGAAAAGCCCAAATGTGATGGCCACGTGAGCTAAGACGCCAGCGAGAGAGAGGGAGGTGAGGAGAGCGAGTATAGTGCTGGTCGGGAAGAGCTCGAGAAGGATCGGAGACGAGATCAACAGATTCGCCGGCGGCGTGAGCAATCCACAGCGCCGGTTGCGGAAGCTTCATATTCGGCGACTCGGCGCACCAGCTACTTTCGGAGGACAAAGCAAAAGTGAGAAGACGAGAGGAGAGAAATGGGGTTCTGATCTTGAGAGAGATTATTTAGGTTTACCGGTTTGGTTCGATTAACCAAATTGATAAAAATTGAACCAGTTAAAAAAGTTTCGATTTTTAAGGAGAACTAAACCGAATAAGAATTTAACCAAAGAAAAAATCAAACTTTTTGATTCGGTTCGATACCCCTAGTACCACGTACGACCGGCGCCATGTCAGCTAGTCACATTAACGTTGTTGGAAATTTTGTAAATTAAAATAATTGAATATGAAATAAAAAAGTGTATCTAGGAAGGACATAAAATGTTTTTTCCACCAAATGAAAGAACATAATAGACATATAGAAAAGCCAAAATTCATCCAACCATCTCCCGTGAAGCATTTTCTTCGCTACAACGAACCTAGTAATAATCCGTTTTATAATGTGTTACGCTCAGGTTTGTAATTTACTAAAATTAGAGAGCTAATGGGGTTCTGTTTTTTTCTCTCTTTTCCCTGTTGTTTTGCAGCAAGTCTTAATTGAGAGGATTTCAAGTCCGTCGACCATTGACTTGATTTCAAAGTTTACAGCTTTGGAACATGAAATGGCTATCAATTGTCAATCTTTCTACATATATGTTCAAGGAAAACCAATTGATCATCTAAAAACAAAATTTATCTAATCTGTAGTCTTCTTCCTCCTCAACCCTTTAAAAGGGTCACCAGGTGTATTAATCAGTATCCAATCTTACACTTCATCTAGAGAAATCTCTAGAAGCACCCGAATTTTTCCAAGCATGCAAGAATTGCATTTTGGGCCAAAGCAGGCCGTATCTGTTGGATTGCACCCAGAAAGTGGGTGTAATTGAAAAGTCAAAAGTCATCAACAATGCGATTTTTGTCTAACTTCCAACCTACCAATAATTAAGATTGGTAAATGTTCTCCCAAATTAGGACTTTGAAAGTCAACATATTCTCTTTTTGAGCAATGTGTCGTGCCAGAGAGATAAATGTACCACTAATGACATTAAAATTATGGAAACTTATGGTGGTCGACGAATCGCCGATCACTTTAAGCAAGAACCTATCAAGAGGTTTCAACAAGTAGGTGATTCAAGGTCGTCAAAAAGGAAAAATCGGGAAAACAATAATGTTCGAAAGGACTATATTGCAACTTTTCAATAAGATTCAAGACTTAAACCGTGTTACTCAAATGGCTAAGAAGTTTACTCATTGATTAAGTGACGTTATGTGATTGGCTAAACAAAATGAAAGAAAAAAAGCAAACAAAGAATGAACTAGCGGAAAATAAGACAATCAATATCAAATAATGAGTGAATTGACGATCTGTGTGTGTATGTGTGCGTATATATGTATAAAAATCTCGAAAGCCAATTCACACGTAAATTAAATCAAGAAATCTATAATGAAGCTATATACATGTGCTCGGTTAATGATTAATCATCCTGAAAATAGTTGCACTAAATCTCGGTCATGTTACTCTTTCTAGTCTTTGAAATCAATAACAAAGCTCAAGACATGGATTTTCCTTACACGACTCGAGAATGCGACATGATTTGAACAAGTTCGAGTTCATGTTCATGATGTGTAGTTCAAAGATTTTCATCAACCCATTTGATGTGATCTACAAAATGACTTCAATTCGAGTTTGTTTGCAGACAAAAAACTTACTTGGAAAAACATGATATAAGAGTTGGAATTTGAGCACGTGATTATCTCTACATGACAATCAAAAAAGCAACTTGGGACACATCCCATACCAATGTTGTAACATCCACGATTCCGATCCACGAAATGGGCCACCAACCTAGCTACGCTAGGCGAGTTTGGCCATGAACCAACCTAGCCAAGGGTGATTCAGCTACGAACTTGGTTCAAATGAGATAGTCAATCATGGATGAACATGAGAAACTCTCACCCGACCCCATTAGCGCTTCTGATGGTCTATTTCCCATGTTTGCTATATCCTTTGGAAAAGAACAATATAGAAGATTGTAGAGATTGGCTTGGCTTGGAGAGAAAGTTTTGATAAGATGCATGTGACTAAATTTAGTTTCATGATGACCAAAATCTAGGCATTAGGGATGAATCACCCCCCGAGCGGGTCTTGCTTGGCCTTGGGTAGGCATTGAGGCGTGATGGACCAAATTTTATTGGATCGTGGATCGTTAGTGAGGTGTGTTGATATGAGCCTCGCTTGGCAGAGGATGGTGCTTAAACGGGTCGATTCGAGCCACGAACCTTATGCCTTGTCCGGCATATTATGTAGTTATGGTATTATAGAAAATGACACACACACTTATATGAGATGCCCTCATGCCTTGTATGCATGGACTAAGAGGAAAATGTTAAACTAGTTTGTGTGTTGTACAATGTGTTATTATCAAATGAAATATAAGACCTATCGTCACATAGCATTAGCGGTGATGCCTCGTTCATGAGAATGGGATGCTCAATGGATTTCAAATGCTCGATGGATTTTGGATGTCTGGTGGACTCCGGATGAATCGTAGGAATAGTTAGATTGATGAATGAACTGTTTTGTGCGAGGAGTGATAAGGATCAGGTGAGCGGCATGGCTATGGATTAGGTTGTGACATCCCAGATTTTCAGTCCTGTTTTCTACAAAATAAATCGGGCATTTCATTGACGCGCCTATAGAGCTGTTCTCAGAGCTGATCACTCTCGAGATAACTAGACCATTCAGGGAAGCCATTAAGGAATTTTAATGCAATAGACTTGAGAATTCGACCAAGAATTGACTTCTCAACTGTGCTCATCTTTAGAGGCCATTACGGCACAGTATAAAATCGATTTTAGATCAGAGATAGGTCGATTCGACTAAGATGTGTGGCTAATTGTGGGTGACACCACTAAATTGGAAAATTCTTGTCGACCGGTGTTAGACTGATTCTTCTGTCGTTTTGGTACCCTATGTCCGTATTTGATCCTTGAGATTTTCATGACAATCAAGAGTCGCCAATGTGTCGAGTGGGTTCATTGTGGCTCGAAGAAAATCGACCACGGGTCATTTGCACTAAAAATCTCTGAAAACTACCCCGTAGTCTAAGTCACGCTAAAAACGCGCCGAATGGAAATTAATTGCGAATTCGAGTCCGATTTCAGTAATTGAAAATTCTGTCATGTCACAATAAATTCTAGGAGCGTCGATTCATTCTCAGAAGATTTTTCTAAAACCCGAGACTTTTTGGAAAAAAGTCGGCATAGGATCGTTTTTATTCAGAAAAAGGCCGGGGATTGTTTTGATCGCGAAATTGGGATGCAAGATGGATCTAATGGCGAGGAAAAATATCAATTGAACCAAGGACTCAATAATAGAATTTATCGAGGCCGAATTGAGTTGATTTGAGGACCGGTAAGTGGCTAATTGAAGGAGAAGTCTAAGAAATTCGTAGCTCCCCCATGGCCTAGCCAAAATGGACCATCTCAAGGTTGTAAAGGTGAGCCTTGGTGGCTTATGGACAGCCAAGCGAGATGCTTGGCCAAGGATGAATCTTGGAGAACAAGTTGTGGAAAATGTGACCATGGTGGCCACCAAACCTTATCCCTTCCCTTTCTTCCTCCACAAGTTGCCATCCAAGCCATCTCTCTCTCCCTCCATCCTTGCTGTTCGAAGACCACCAGCAGCCAAGGAAGTCACCGAAGCAGCCACACCACCGCTGAACCGTTTTCCTCCTCTATTTTCACTTCTGCCAGTTTCTGCTCCAACTGACCTTTCGCCAAAGATCTGAGTAAAAAGTCGACTTCCCGGATGAATCAACAAACGAGCCACCCATCGCCGGGACGAGGACATCCAGACCGTTCCATCAAGCCTGACCTCGCCTCAAACGGAGCCGCCGACCGTCCGGTACGCCGGCGTGAAGTTACCGGTCGCCGGACCGTCTAGAACCCTGTCGAGTGAACTGTTTCGCGTTCTTTGCGAGTTTCTCCCAATTCCGACCCTTCCTTTGCCCATTCCAACCACCAGCACATCCCCTTTTGACCCCCGGAGCCATTAGTTGCTGACCACCCACTCGCGGGAGCTTTGATCAACTCGTTTCTTCGCCGTTCTGCCGCCGATTACCTCTCCAAGCCATCCACTAGTCCACCGTCGTCATTCCCTTGCCAAACCAACTTTTGTTTCTCTATTTTGTAGCTTAAAACAAAGAGGAATTTTAGTGGGTTTCCAGCCACCTTGGTGGCCTATTTTGAGGTGTTTCTACACCTCGAAGCCTAGGCCCGCTTTGGAGAAAAACGTCCCCCCCTCCGACGTTCCTAACGTTTCGATCCGAACAGATTGTGAAACGGGTAAATTTTGCTCACTAATCCCTTATTAGTCAGTTAATGATGCTTAGGGGTTGATTAGATTTAATTAAGTACAATTAGGTGGATAGATTAGATTAGAGTAATTAAATTAGAGATTTATTGATGCATGTTAGGCAAATGGTTAGTGTAGTTAGCAAGAAAATAGGTCCTAATATTTATTGAACGAGTCTCGGTAATTTTTCGGGCTCGTCTCGGCTTCCAATTAGGCATTACGAGCCTAAATTGGATTTATTGCATTTATTTAATAATTTTCAGAATTATTTAATTATTTATTTATTTTCCGAAAATTAGGCTGG
The DNA here is from genome assembly GCA_016097605.1 of Eucalyptus guilfoylei. Taxonomy (NCBI): domain Eukaryota; kingdom Viridiplantae; phylum Streptophyta; class Magnoliopsida; order Myrtales; family Myrtaceae; genus Eucalyptus; species Eucalyptus guilfoylei. The sequence continues at coordinate 36,947,369 of CM027867.1, forward strand.
GATAGTCGACGACTGAAATTTTATGCTGATCGTGATGATGTGATATGTCTATTTATTTTAGTGCTAAATTGTGCTGAATTGATTTAATTCTGATTTTAGGATTTTATTCCTAAATTAATCAATTTTGGTAATTAATGGGAAAATTACTTGGCGTCGGTTTACAGTGCCAAAAATATGTAATGGGCTCTTGAAACTGGTGGGTTGTTCAAAAAGTGAAATTATGATATTTTGGCTGAGGCCGACCGTGTCCCCACACACGGCTATTTTATCGAGAATGTTAATAAATGATGGAATTAATTGAATGGTCAGGATGGTATACTATATCAGCCTACGGGCGATATGTCAGCTTAGATTGCGAGCAGTATACCGGTATACTATATCATCCTACGGGCTCTAATATGTCAGCTTCGATTGCGAGCAGTATACCTTATCAGCTTAGTGAGAGCATTAACAGTATACTATATCATCCTTTGGGCTCTGATATGTCAGCTTAGATTGAGAGCAATACATTATTTATCAGCTTAGTGCGAGCTATATTATCTAGTTATCAGCTTAGTAGTGAGCAGTCCTAATATGAACGGTCTTTATCGATAGTATGAGATGAGCCGACCAAGAAAAGGGTCAAGATGACATGTAATCAATTAAGTCGATTGATCAATGATTTGATCTGATGTTGTGAATTGATTGATTGTTGTGATTTGAGGAATCTGTAAATGACATTGATTTGCAGGGTGGAACTGAGGCCAAGGTAAGTCCTCTGACTCGTGTTGTGCTTAGGCAGCCTAAGGTGTATTGGCTTCCTAATTAGGTCTTAGTGTGTAGAACTTGCTGAGACGTAGTCTCATCTCAATTGTGGGACAACATTTCAGGAGAAACCTGAGGAGGAAGAACCCGAATCGGAGGACCCTGATGAGCAATCGGAGGAGGAGTCCGAGGAGGATCCCAAGGATGATCTAGAGTATGACCCGAATGAGAATTGAGACCTCACCTTGTTTTGCAAACTCTAAGTTGTGATCTGATATGTGATAGATCTGACTTGTTAATAGTATTGTAATATATACTATGAGGTTTGCTTGTATGAAAGTGCGGTTGTGGTTTTTCAGTTGTGAAAAATATAGCCCTACTTTTTTATCCCATTGCTTTATTGTCTAGGGATTTTATATGCTTCCGCAAGTGTATTAAAATGAAAGGGTCGGCGATGCGTCCTGGGACGTCGCTATTTAATCGACCAAATTAGGGATGGGCACAAACTTGAGGATCGGGGCGTGACATAGGCGAGAAGCGTGGCTAAGGATCAAGCAAGAGCAATATGCTTAAGCAACTGAGGAGAGGAAGGAAAAAAAATGTGAAAACTTGAAAATCTGGATTTTTCAATTTTTTACCCAATTGCAATTGTTGACCAAATTACCCTCGTCCTAGTGGCCGAAAAATGTTCACCGACATATATTTAGCTGGCCAGTAAGTGTAGGCTCTTATTTGAGACTGACTTGGCCACTTGGAGCCCTTATTTAAAACGAAGTCCATCTAGACTCTCTTTTGAGAAAATGGCCCCATTTTAGGCCTTTAATTATAATTTTTCTTTACAGATAGAACTTGAATAGGCAATTATCTATATTGGCCCATCAAAAAGGCAACTTCCATCTCATACCAATGTAAAGGAAAACAAAGCGGGAGAGTACTCTATTGGATCATTCGACCTGATGATGTACTTCATATTCATTGGAGGATACAAAGTTAGGATTTGTAAACAAGTTTTTAAGATAGTGCAATAGAAAATTTCTAAATGCAACCCCTCGTAGAACAGAACCCATGGAGCTTGATCACAGTACAATGCCGGACCTCGGTCAGCACGCGGATTTCGTTCTCGAAACTCTAGCAGTTAACCTCTAGTACATTGCCGAATTTAGGTGTGTTGAGCTTTTAGATAGTGATGATTCGACCACTGGCCAATACGACCTTGTAAACACTCCCCAACCCGCCTTTTCTGATGCAGTACTCTTGACTCAAATCATTGGTGGCCTTGGTGATGTTGCTAAATGTGAACTTCTTTAACCTTTCCCATATGACCTGCTCAGATTTCTCGTGATTTTTAAGACACTTGATCTCTTCCTCTTCGTCGAGAACCTTCTTCGCTGTTGAAGTCCCAGAATCACAGTAATTAGAATCGCTAGAAGTAGCGAGCAGGAGACACGACACTCACACCAACCAGAACTTTTTTCCTATGGTAGGTCAATTTACTACTCGTCCCACAAAGAGATAATCCCGTCACATTTCTGTTATAATACTTTATTATTTTAAATGTTATCCCAATATTGTGTTTCCCAATTAATTCAGATTTATTGCTCAATTTATTATCAGCATTTATTATATGATATTTGCCCATTAATATGTTACCATAACGATTTTGATGGAATACGTCAGTAACATAAGAAACGGAATAAAATGTCAGGTCGTCTAGTTCAAACCCAATCAATATAAAAAACACACCATCACATTGAGGAGTGTTGGCTAGTGGAATAGGACGTACATATCTAGTGTTTCCATATTCGCAAATCGATCGTGCTTCATGGATCCGTCCAAGGTTTTAAGGTTTTTTGCATTTACATATTTTCATCAATGGCTAGAGGTATGTCAATCTTTACATTTCCATATTGATCCTAAATTTTATACAAATTTATCCATGAATGATAAATCGGGATTGTTAGGTTTTATTTAGATTTAGTTTAACAGTTGGTATCATAGCATGTTTATAATCTCTATCTTGGTGAAAATTTTGGAATTTTTGTATGTTTTCACTAAATTATATATGGATAAAATTTGGATCTTTGGTGGTTTGGAAGGGAATTTCAAATTCCTGTCAAATTTAGGTGACCCACTATGTGATAACGGATCTGCATGGTCACACTGTCATTAGGATGAAAAACCCTTAAGATTATTCTACATATTATTGATCGTCAGAGGTTAATCAAGCAGTGAAACTTTCGATGGTTAGGGTTTTAGGGTAGATCATTTTAGACTTAATTCCGGTCAATTTGTTGGTTGTTTTTGCTGGATCTTGAAACTATGCATTCATCTCTACATTGTCTTCGAGACCCATTGATCAATTTGATTGGACATGGGCTGTGGAAGAAGACCAAGCGGCGAAACAAAGGCTAGTCGCGGCGAAGCAGCAACAAAAGAAGAAATCCTGTGGAGAGAAATCCTCGACGCACGCGCCCAAGGGCTTGCAACGAGTGCGTGCATGGGCAAGAAGCGGACGCATGCGATGCACTCGCCTGAGCGTAACGCATGCACTCGAGTGCAGCAAATGGCACGCATGCAAGGGGCCCCCCACTGTGCATAATTACAATTCTGCCATATTGTTACACCCCGATCCTCGAGCGCGCGCCAATCCCTCACTGGTCGATAAATATTTGCGACTTCCCAGGATGAGATGCCGACCCTTTCATTTTATTGCACATGCGAAAGCGAAATAAATACCCCTAACAACAAACAACATATGATAGGAAAGCAGGGCAATATTTCACAACAACACACTCTTATAAAAAACGGGGTTTATGTACAAAATGAGTATGGTCAAAAGCCTACAAAAGATCAGCTCTTAAAAAGGAGTTGTTCTACGACATACTAGTCGAACACATATGCTGATCCTTCAAACTCCACCGCCACAGACTCCGGGGCTTCGGGTCCTCCACAACCACGACCTAAGGACCTAAAAAGATAAGCCCACGACAGGGTGAGGCATTGTCTCAGCGAGTTCACCCCCTAAACCCCTATTAGGAAGGAAATACACTCAGGGGTAGCTTAACCACACAATACAGAGGACTTACCTCGCCTCGGTCCTTCCTACACGTTAGCACAATTCATATCTCATATACGTGCAATTATCACTCAACAATTGGAATGCATCATACTAAATCTCAATCAATCACTTATTCCAATTATTAATCACAGCCACACATACGTGCACAACCTACTTTGGGTTAGGCAATCTGCTGGTGTAACCAGGTTAATCACGGCCCAATGGGCACGGCCTATTCAATGTTAGGCGGTAATCACGGCCCAATGGGCACAGCTTACTTCCAAGTTTGGCTGTAAATCATGGCCCGATGGGCACAGCCATACTTCGGCGGTTAATTACGGCCCGATGGACACAACCTTTTTCCAAGTTAAGTAGTAAATCTCAGCCCAAGGGGCACGGCCTATTCCAAGCTAGGCGGTTTTCTGGCTTAGCCAGGTGTCGTGACCAATTGCTCACAATTCATAATTACCATACAATTTCACAACTCATCATTCAATTGTACAATCCAGCCATCAATTGCATAATCTAACCAATTCACAATTACAACACAATTTCACAATTCATCACTCAATTAACCAATCCAGCAATCAATTGCATAAACTAGTCACACCACTGCGATTAGCTCGAAATTCTATCAAGCGGCTCTCCCCGCATAATTTCCGAAAAATATTAATTAATGAATAATTAACTAATATTAAATTTAAATAAAATAATTAAATAAATAAAATAATTAATTAAAAAGTCTAATCATGATTAACACTAATCTAATTACATAATTAGACTAATTAATCCATCCAATAATCTAATCACGCTCATAATCTAATCAACATTTAATTAAACTAATCTAACCACCTAAACATACTTAGCATAATCTAAACACCCCTTAAGAATCATTAACTCTCTAAGCGGAGAGTAATGAGTAAACTCACCGGTTTAGCGTTCCGGTGAGTCCACGGCGACGGCGACGCTAAGGCGGGCGATAAACCTCCTAACGGCAACACCAAGCGAGGTTGAGAAGGGCTCGGAAACGGGCCACAAAGTCATAAACTCCTTACCGTCTTTGGTTTCTGTTCTTGAGCCGAGCAGCTGGAACCGACGGCGGTTTGGTGCGAAAATGGCGAGGGAAGCGGGTGGCTATGGGCAATAGCAGACCAGGCGGGTCTATGGTGGAGGTTGATGCACCGAAACCTTAACCACAACAATCCAAGGCGGTCTCGAGGCTGAAACAGCAGCCACAAACTCGGACTCCCTCTACAACTCTGGAAGAACTGGACTGCCGGAGGAGAAACGGAGTTGAACAGGCTGATCGGAGCTCCGACGAGGGGTTGGCTGGCGATCAGCGACACCTGGGGGTCAAGAGGGACCTGCTGGTGGTTGGGATGGGTGGAGGTAGGGTCGGAATGGAAGAAAAACGGCTGAAACAGGCGAAACAGGCGAAACGGGTGAAGTAGTGCAGGTTGCCAAGCGGACTGACGGACCGGTGACCGGTTTCTTCTCGCTGGCGTGCGGGTCGGCCGATGGCTCCGTTTGGGGCGAGGCCAAGCTCTTCCGTACGGTTTGGATGTGTTGGTTATAATTGTGGGTGGCACGAGAGCTAATTCTCATGGGAAGAGAACTTTTAACTCGGGTTTTTGGAGAAAGATCAGCTAGAGCAGAAATTGGAACGAGGAGAAAACATGGGAGAAAATGAGGTTGATGGCAAGGGGGAAGGGAGCTGCGGTTTCTCTAATTTCTCTAATGTCTCTCAAGCCTCAACAATGGATAAAGTAAGGCTGGAAGGAAGAAGATAGGGCTGAAAGCTTGAAGGGGGGCCACCAAACCTCCTTGTCCTCTTTGAGCTCAACCAACATGCCCCACCACCACATGGGCTGTCATCCTCAACCATTTGCAGCTCCTTGGCTTCTCAAACAAGCCTCCCAAATGGTCCAAAAGGTTTAGGGCCATGGGGGCTACGAATTTTGTACAATTGACCTCAAATTTCAATTCAATTCTCCTCCAAGTGAGTTCAATTCAAAGCTTATAAATTCAGCCAAGGTGCCATCGTCCCTCTCATGATTTTTTATCATCAATGGAACCAACTTAACGGCCATGGGTGGGCTCAAAAACTATCTAACGGATTCCCCGATCCAAAATACCCTTACTTTGGATTTTTCGCTGAAAATCTCGGTTTGTAGAAAAATATTTGGAGGATGAGTCAACGGTCCTAAAATGATTTGTGACATGATAAAACTTTCAATTTTTGAAATCGAGTTCAATTTCTTGGTTAATTTCAATCTGGTGCGATTTTAGCGTGTCATAACCTACCGGGTTGCTTTTCGGAAGTTTTCGTAAAATTGACCTGTGGTTGATTATTTTCAAGACACAAAGTGCATCTTCTACACATTGGCGACTCTCGGTTGTCATGGAAATCTCGAGGTTTCAAAGACGGACACAGGGTACCAAAACGACAGAGAAATCGATCTAGTGCCGATCGACAAGAATTGTGCAATTAGGTTGAATCACCCACACTTAATCACATGGCTCTGTCGAGTCGACCTATCTCCGGTCTCTAATCGATCCATGCCATAAACAACCTTGTAGATTAGCGCAGTTGAGTAGTTGATTCTTGGTCGAATTCTCAAATCTATTGCGTTTAGATTCCTTAACGGCTTCATCTGATAGGCTAGTTATCTCGTGAGTGGCCTACTCAGAGAAAATAACTATAGGCGCGTCGATGAAAAGCTCGACTCATTCAATTGAAAATAGAATTGGAAAATCAGGATGTCACAACTCTTCCCCTCTTATAAAAATTTGGTCCCCGAAATTAAACCTTTACAAATCTTTAAATAAAAAGGTGGGGGTACAATCGTCTCATCGACTCTTCACTTTCTCAGGTTGCTCCTTCAATGCCGTGGTGTTGCCAAACCACTTTGACCAACAGGATGGTCTTGGTGCGCAAAACCTGTTCTTTCTGATCCACAATCTAAACCGGGCTTTCCACATATGACACTGTTATCCACGTCTAAATCCTCAAAATTTAGCACATGGGTCGTGTCAGGCTCATACTTCCTCAACATCGATATGTGCAAAACGTCATGCACTTGCGCCAGTCTCGGGGGTAATGCAAGACGTTACGCTAGGATCCCGATTCTCTCAAGAATTCCGAATGGACCTACGTATCTCGGACTCAGCTTTTCGTCTTGCCAAAGCGCAAAGTGCCCCTCATTGGTGACACCTTCAGAAAAAAGTGATCACCAACTTGGAACTCCAATGGCCTTTGACATTTCTTGGCATAGCTTTTCTGGTGGCTCTAAGCGATCTTTAATCTGTCTCTGATAACTACAATTGTTTCCACTGACTGCTGAACCAACTCTAGGCCTGTAATCTTCCACTCTCCAACCTCATCCCAACACACTGGCGTTCTGCACGCCCTACCATACAACGCTTCAAAATGAGCCATCTGAATGCTCTGCTGATAGCTGTTGTTGTAGGCAAACTCGACAAGGTGAAGCTGTTCTTCCTAGCTTCCCTTAAAATCTAATATGCAAGCTCGCAGCATGTTTTCGAGGGTTTAAATTGTCCTCTCAGATTAGCCATCCGTTTGCGGATGATAGGCCGTACTATACTGCAGCTTCGTCCCTAAGGCAGCCTGCAAACTCTTCAAAAGTGCAGCTGTGAATCTCGGGTCTCGATCAGAAGTAATCGTCACCGGCACTCCATGTAGACGAACTATCTGACGCACGTATAACTCTGCGTGCCTATCCAAATCGAGGTCTTTTCATACTGCAATGAAGTGAGCCAACTTCGTCAATCTGTCGACCACTACCCAAATAGAATCATTACTCCTCTGGCTCCTTGGTAAGCTTGTCATAAAATCCATTATGATGTGTTCCCATTTCCACTCGGGAATCTCGAGAGGTTGTAGAAGTCCTCTTGGCTAACAGTGCTGAGCCTTCATCTGCTGACACGTCAGACACTTGGTGACATGCTTGGCGATGTCCGCCTTCATACTAGATCACCAATAATGTTGACGCAAGTTCTAATACATTTTCGTACTACCAGGATGATTGCAATAACTGCTACAATGAGCTTCTGATAAGATCTCTTCCTTAAGCACTGCATTATCAAGTACACATAATCGTCCTCGGAATCTCATCGTTCCATCCTCAGAAACCTGAAAGTCAACATTCTTCTTTTTGGTGTTCTCTTGTAGAATCTTTTGAATCTCTGAGTCTGTCCACTGAAGCATTTTGATTCTAATCTACACTTTCGGTTCAATTCTGAGGGTGGCCATAAGATTCGAAAGGTGGCCTACCTTAAACTTGAAAACCGAATCTCGAGCTTTCTCAAGCAACGTCCATTCCTTGATAATCATATGCACAACTGAAGACTTTCGACTCAGTGCATCGGCGACCTTGTTCGCTTTTCCAGGATGATACAACTTATCACAATCGTAATCCTTCAAGAGTTCTGTCCAGCGACATTGTCTCATTTTCAACTCTTTCTAAAAGAATAAGTACTTGAGACTTTGATGGTCAGTGAAGATCTGGAATCTTTCTCCGCATAGATAATGTCTTCAAATCTTCAGGGCAAAAATAATTGCTGCGAGTTCCAAGTCATGCGTTAGGTAATTCAGCTCATGAGGCCTTAATTGATGGGACACGTATGCAACAACCCTACCATGTTGCATCAACACGTAACCTAGTCCTCTAAGCGACGCATCACTATAGATCTCATATCCTCCAGGACCAGATGAGATGGTCAACACAGGTGTGGTAATCAGCTTCTGCTTAAGGTCTTGGAAACTATGCTCGCACTTGTCTGTCTATACAAACTTTTCTTCCTTCTTCAGTAGTCGAGTTAAAGGTGATGCTAAAGCTAAAAACCACTCTATGAATCTTCTGTAATACCCTGCTAAACCCAGAAAACTTCTGATCTCTGTCACTGTCATCGGTCTTGGCCAGTTGATAACTACTTCGATCTTGGACGGGTCCACGGAGATCATTCTCCTGAAATCACATGACCTAGGAATGCCACACGAGCTAACCAAAACTCGCACTTACTAAACTTGGCGTACAGCTCATGATTTCATAGAGTTTGAAGCACTATCCTTAAGTGCCTTTCGTGATCCTTTGGACTTCTCGAGTATACCAGAATATCATCGATGAACACGATCACAAACTGATCCAGATACTCCTTGAAGACTCGGTTCATGAAATCCATGAAAGCGGCTGGAGCGTTCGTTAACCCGAATGGCATTACAGTAAACTCATAATGGCCGTATCGAGTACGAAATGCTGATTTCAGTATGTCCTCTTTCTTGATCCTCAGCTGGTGATATCCCGTCCTCAAGTCGATTTTTGAGAATATCGATGCTCCTTGCAGCTGGTCAAACAAGTCATCGATCCTCGGTAGTAGATACTTGTTTTTGATTGTCACTTAATTGAGTTAACGATAGTCGATGCACAAATGCAACGAACCATCCTTTTTCTTCACAAACAGAACTGGTGCTCCCCAAGGTGATGCACTAGGGCGTATGAACCCTTTATCCAACAATTCCTGCATCTGTACCTTTAGTTCCTTCAACTCAGACAACGCCATCAGGTAAAGAGCCTTAGAGATTGGCTTTATCTCGGGTGCTAACTCAATCACAAACTCGGATTTCTCTCTCTAGCGGTAAACCCGGCAATTCCTTCGGAAACACATCTGGAACTCTTAGACCACTGCGATGTCCTCTATCTTCAGCTCCTCAACTGTCATGTCTACGACAGTCGCCAAGTAACCTTGACAATCCCCGTCTAACAAATGGGTTGCCTCAAGCGACGAGATCAAGGTAATCGAGGGTCCTCCTCAATTCCCCACAAACTCAAAACTTTCATCCTTTAACGGGTTAAACTGAATCGCTTTACGATAGCAGTCCATCTTAGCTCGTTGCTTGGTGAGCCAGTCCATGCCAACTATTACATCAAAATCATATATGGCTAGGACTATCAAGTCTATCCTCCCCTCTCGCTCACCAATCACTAACTTGCAACCAAAACAACCCAATGCAGAGAACACTTTATCCTTTAACGATATAGATATGCTAACCACTAACTCCAACAATTCAGGACTCAATCCTATTAGCTTAACATATTGCTCAGTAATAAAGGAATGAGTGGCGCCATGGTCAAATAAAGCATAGGCAACATGGTCATTCAACGAGACCGTACCTGTAATCACATTAGGCGCTTCCTCAGCCTGTCCTCTCGTGATCGCATACGTTCTCCCCTAGGCTGGAGGTCTGTTCAGTCCACCCTATGGTGCAATAAGAGAAAAAGAGACAAAGAGAAAAGAGAAAAAGAGAAAAGAGAAAAAGAAAAAAAGAGAAAAAGAAAAATAACAAAACAACAAAGAGAAAAGAAAAAGAAAAAGAAAAAATGCCTCTTTTTCCCTTGCGTGGGCCAAGCCCATTTCCCCTTTGGCCTAGCCCACGCCAGCCTTCTCTCACCTCCATCTTCGCGCAAGAAACCCTAGAGAACAAAAGGGCAGACAGAGAGGGAGAAAAAAAAACCAAGGAGAGAGTGAGGAGACGTGAGGGGACAGGAGGAGAGAGATAATTATAAGAAAAAAAGGGAAGAAGAACAGTGTTCTTCTTCCCCAGTCGACTCATCTACCGTCGGCCAGGCTTCGCCTTCAACCCACCGTGCCTCTACAATCGCCGAATCCCCGCGCCGGTCGAGTCTTATGCCCTTGTCTGCTCGTGTCGGTCGCCGCCCAGCAGCCGAAGCTCGATCCCTGCTCCGCCGCGCCGAACGCTGCAACTCGAAGCCCGCGACGCCTCTGTCACCGTCGCTCCGCTTCAGCTTGATCTGCGACACCGGAGCTCTGCCTCACCCGCAAGCTCCGTCGCTGCGTCTGCCGTCGCTTCTGTCAACATTGCATCTCCAAGCGACCCACTGCACCAGCAACGACGCCCCCTTGATTCGCCTCTGCTCCGCCTTCGCCCCGTTGCCGCCGGAGCGCCGTTCGCTCACGCCTAGCACCCGCACCTGCATCAGCTCGCCTGCTATCTTCCCTCTGCTCGAGTCGAGTCGAGCCACTCCACCCGTAGCCTGACGAGCTGTTGATGTGTGCCACCTTTGCCTCGCCGCTCCGCCATTGCGCCCCCGCCTCCGCCCGCGATGAGCCGTCGTGCTTTGCCTGCGCCCCGACACTATTGCCCCCGACACCAACGGATCCCTGGCTGGTCGCCGCGTCTCCGTCTCTACTCCCTCTTCGTAGCACAACCATTGCACCGTCGCCGCCCGAGCCGCCGCGTCATCGTGCCTCGCCGCCGTCAATGCCGCCAAGAAACCTAGGGAGAGGAGGTACGAGTCAGGTCGCGACCATCGAACCGGGTAGGGTTTTGATCCGTCCGGGCCAAGCCTGCGCAAATGGGTTGATACATCCATGGGCCGGGTCCATCCTTTTAAGAAAATAGGGCTAATTCGGTTTGGGCCGGGCTTTCTTTTAAAAAAAGAAAAGAGGAAAAAAAAAGGAAGAGAGGATCTCGGGCCGGGCCTGTACTGCGGGCTCGCGCCATAGGCCCGACCAAGTCAGACCCTTTTTATTTTTATTTTTATTTTTATTTAAAAAAATTAAAAAAAAAAATTAAAAATTTAATGAAAAAATTAAAAAATGTAGAATTTGGTTAGGAATTGTCATGTATTGCCTTTTAGTGTAATTAGGCCTTTATTTACTCGTATATTGATTATATTGCATGTTTAGTTTGTATATTAAATTATGTTGAATTGCACGTGTTTAATTTTATTGCAATTAAGAGGTAGCTATGATTGTTACTTTAATGATTGCACACCCGCATGATCACCTCACATGTTGTTAGTGGATAGGTATAAAATCAATCCAAACTGCCTGCCAAAAAATCATTTTGTTAAAATGAATAATATTAGGTACCGAAAGGGCATTAATTGGTCAATTAGTGTAATCAAGTCCCCGACCCTAGATTCTCTGGTTGCGTAGGAAGTGGGGCACACTCCCATGCCTCACTTGGTTTCTAGTTGATCGCAATAGGTTAGTGGCGACTTCTTTTGTGCAAAATTCCTCAAAAATATCCCAATGTCACACGGGGTATGGGCTTAAGAGAGCCCACGCCTAATCATGGGCCTTAGGCCCGTCCTTTAGGCAATACTCCTCCTCCTAAGGGTAGGTCGTGACAGCTTGGCGACTCTACTGGGGAATTGGTTTTAGACCTTAGAGGACTTAGGCCAAAATTAATCTTGTTCAAAAAATTTTGTTTGGCAGCGAGGATTCTAGGTACGTCCCTAACATTAAATGTTTTAAATGTTTTTGCAGAATGGGAGGTATAAGGGGAAGTGTTTGCTTACCTTTGTCTTACAGGGAGGTGTAGAAATGTATGGTTTATTTTTATGTACAAAGTGCTGATTGTTTATAAATGGTCATGCTTGCGTCCCCTGCATTACGCTACACCATAGCACACACTACCTACCGTCGAACCTGGGCCGCCTAGGATCACGTAGGATGGTGTTGAGGTGGATACCACTCCGACTACAAGCACGTAGTACGAGTCGCCCATCTCAACCCCGAAATTTCTTTCTTGATGTCAGAGGTCCCCACCCCGGTCTGCAAGCACGCGACACGGGTCGGTTCTTTGACAAAGCCAGAGTCATAGGTAACACGACCTAGCCACAAGCATGTTGGTTCAGTCCTGTGATCCCATAGCTCCATTTTGAGCCGTATAGAGTAGAAATTGAACCACATTTCATGTGCATGTCTATGTAAAAAAAAAAAGACACAAAGGTCGGCACCCATTGTAAGTGTCATTTTCCTTTTTATTTGCTCATTTTGTATTGCATTTTCATCTTGAAATTCGCGGAAATCAATCGAATGCCCTCGGTGATGTAGGCTTATGATTGAAAATTGGCAATCACTTTTGACAAGTGAACATTTGAATGCTTCTAAACATTTTGATTTGGGCCTGTTGAACACATGATTTTATTTAAATTCCTAGTTATGGGCTCAAAATCACATTTAAAAAAAATGCCAAAAAGAAGGGCTCGCAAGTTGCGATTATATATTGGGGCACAAAAATTAAGATTGCATTTTTTATCAAACTCTTTCCTTCTCACGTCTTGGGACTGAAATGCAAATCACATTTTGTATAGATTTCTCAAAATAGAAGCCACTTCATTTTTTGCAAGAGTAAAATCATAAAATCAATCTCTTCAAAAAAAAAAAAAATCAATGCCACTTTTGCATACAAAACTTTTGGAATAAAAGTGGACATTCGATTGATGGCCGTGGATTGATTATTTTAATGATGTCTTCTCTCGTGATAAAATCTTGGCGAAATACTAAAACCCCGTAATAAGGACTGTGGGGCATGTACCATCACCTCGATTTTATTGTAAGAAGCGATCTCATTGAGATATCATTTTCTCTCATTCACGTATTGTCATTGTTGTCTTTCTGTAGGTTATGCGTGTTGCTCCTTGACATTTTCATGGTGACATATAAAAAAAGTGAATTCTAGAGTTAGGACAAGACTTGATTTTTACTTTCATCTATGCAAGAGTTTCTTGTATTTTATCATTGTCTCTATTCTTGTTAAGAACCATGTTTTCCATTTTGGGTTTTGATTGCGAATCCAATTGTTGCTTTTGTAAATCATGCGACTCACAATTTTTAATAATGGAATTCAATTTCATGAAAATCATCATTTAAAAAAAATTCAGAATTGTTTCAAATGAACATTTACGTCTACCTTCAAATGCGCAAATGCCTTATGAGCCAAAATAGCCCATCGATCTCGTTTACTCTGCATAATGAGACAAATGAAGAGAGTTGCCAAGCATCCAAAAAGGCGAAATCGAAGGAAGAGTAAACTGTATCAATTCCAATTATCAATTTCTGATACCATTTCTGACATGGTTTTCTTTTCCATTATCAAGGATACATCGTGGGCGTCAAGTTATATATCGTTCCAACAAAAGCGAAGGAGTATACTTATAAGGGCAATATCTCTCTCCAATAAGACAAGACTTGACCATCCATTTGGCGTAAAAGGATGTATATAGTTCCTAAATGATTTCCAATCGAGTGTGGAAATAACATGTCCAATCTTTTCTTTACAGGCAATAAATGGGCAAAACATCTAAAGAACAATGTCCCCAAGTGTGGAAACATGGAGCATCCACTCTCCTTTTAGAGCAAGATCTTGAAAAAACACGTCTCGTGATCTATATATAAAATTTTCAAACTCCTTGTCAACTAAACGTCTCTTCAAAAAGAGCATTTGAAAAAGTAGGAATTGAATTTTGTAAATTGTTGTATACAATAAAGAAGTGCATTTTATGGATAAAATCAAGGCCACATAACCATTTTTGAATCAATTCTAGCGACTTCAAGCAAAGTTCATACCTAAAGAATGGAAACACGTGAAGGGTAAATTATGTTGATTCCAATTGCTCATTTTGATAGCGTCTCTAACATGATTCTTCCTTTCCTTTGATAGGAATACATCAAACGCTTAAAGACGAATGCAAGTGAAGGGTAATGCAAAGTTACCAAATATCAATGAGGGTGAATCCAAGAGATGTTAGCCCTCAAAGGATAAAAGCAAATGAAGGGTAATAATGTATCGTTTCCAACACTTCAATCCTTAAGGATTTTTGCACTAACATATTCTTTTACATTCTTTACAGGGTTACCAGGTCACTGTACCACAGGTAAGTACCCTTTTTCTCAATTTTTTTTAAGTAGAAAAAAAAAGAGAATTTCCATTACAAAAGAGAACCTTTAGCGCTTTCCTAGAGACAAGCAAAAAAAAAAAATGAATAATTGAGAAAAGAAAAAAATTTGTACAAACTTTTTTAGCATCCTTTTTATCCCAAAATTGTTTTCTCGTTTTGTGGATTATTCATTTTGAATCAAATTTCCCTATGGAGATTGATCTACTCAGATGATCTCGATAGAGTTAGATGGAGATGTTAACCATGCCAAACAAGAAGTGCTTAGGATGAAGAAAGGCAAGCCATTTCCAAACACATCCTTCAAACACTTTTGAGAGTTGAGTGAAAAACAACATTCTCTTAGGACAAAGGATTCATTCGCATTGAGCGCAAAGATCGAAACAATAAAGGCGTTTCCTTCATCAATCCCAAGCATTGCACTAATCTCTTCCTACCCTTTTGGGCAGAATAAAGATGACTCTTCAAAGTACCCCTATCAAGAACGACCCTACATTGGGGCAGCATAGGAGGTTACGGTTGTGTTGTAAATCGAAAGGTTGAGAAAGATTCTATTACTTTCACTTGCATCAATCTTCTAGTGATAGCTTTCGAGGAATTCTCATTAAAGCTTGACTCATCTCAAGGTGTAGAAAAGCATTTCCTTCTCTACCTAAACAGTGATACCCATTGCTTTAACCAATTTGGGCCTAATTATTCATTTCTAAATCCCGAGCGGTGATCATCTCCCTTCACTGGGGCAAGGTATAAGGATTGACCACATACAATTGGCATTTACGAGAAAACATGAAAAGCATCTCGAAAGTCATAAAAGTTCCAAAAGTTCAAAGAGCGCAAAGTTCGACAAAATTAGGGGGCATGAAAAAGTAGTATGCCTAGTAAAAGCAATACCGATGCCCATCAAGAAAAAGAGCCGAAAGGCTGCATCTTATGCGAAAGAAAAATTATCAAAGTCCAAGTGCTTGCGTAAAAAAAAAAAAATCATTGCAAGTGTAAAGGAAATTAGAGAGAGGAGCAAAGCTCCCATGCATAAATGATTAGTGAAGGAACTTTCAAGATGTGCCGTGTTCCAAAAGCCAAATGATTTCAAAAGATCGAGTGACCTAGTCACGATGCCATGATGATCACTGACTCTTAAAAAGCCTCTTGAAAATTTTAAGCTTTTCGAGCCTCTCCCAAGCCAACATTACAACCCTCTTCCAAAGTCTCTTCTGATTGGGATGGTTTGAGTGAAAATGAAAATGCCACAAAGAAGCTACTACTTGAAGGAGAGGAGGTAATTCTATCTTGTCTTATCTTCCAAATTCTTGACTTGTAAACCCGATGAAGATAGCAATAAATGTTCCTTTCTTGGCCTGAAAGCAATAATTCCTTTGTGTAAGCCCTAATCGAGACTATATTGCGATCCTTTCAAAAGACCTTTTTGATCGATCAAATTATGCTCATCGCGAATGTCTATGAAAGCCTTTGACATGGGTTATGTGAGATACCCTCAGCCATCAGTTACTTCCCACACGAATGGATGGGATCAAATAGCCATTTCATCGAAAGTGCGTGAGAAACCCTTTCTGACTAAGAAGCTCTAGTTTGGCATGATTAATGAGCCTTTTTCATGAGTCGTGGCCGTTCTGATAAGAACTTGACTCCTAGAGAATTTGATGATTAATGATACATCCTCAAGCAAGATGACAATTTTGTGCTACATGATGCTAATTGAAATCGAATATTTTTTTTAAAAAAAGCAGTCGGACGTAGCTTGATTAGCTTGTTCAATTAATGCTGTAATATTGCCAATACGTCTCTTGATGACGTCTTTAATGACATTTGCTTAAGCTGAGTTTGACAGGATATCTCAGTGAAGCCGTGTAGTTTTCAAGGGGTTAGCGGGGGCTTTCCTAAAAACCAAAGGTTCATGGTTAGCCTTATACCATGCTTTAAACCATGCAATTTCCAAGGTTGGTGGGTTTATCCTTAAACCACGGGGTTGGTGACTTTTCCTAAACCACACGGCTTGTGGTTTCATCCGTAAACCATGTTTGTCCGCGCCTAGTCGAAATCCGTTCGTACATGGTGAGACTATCATACCTGGTCGAAACCCGTTGTTACACGGCAAGACTGCATTCCTCTCTTCTAATGACCCGGAGAGCTTTGTATCCTGGAGTCTTCTCTCTTCTTATGACCCGGAGAGCTTTGTAGCCCGAAGTCTTCTCTCTCTTCTTGTGACCTGGAGAGCTTTGTATCCGGGAGTCTTCTCTCTCTTCTTATGACCCGGAGAGCTTTGTATCTTGGAGTCTTCTCTCTTCTTATGACCCGGTGAGCTTTGTATCCCGGA
Source organism: Eucalyptus guilfoylei (assembly GCA_016097605.1). Lineage (NCBI taxonomy): Eukaryota > Viridiplantae > Streptophyta > Magnoliopsida > Myrtales > Myrtaceae > Eucalyptus > Eucalyptus guilfoylei. Next base: position 36,964,230 of record CM027867.1, read on the forward strand.
GTCTTCTCTCTCTTCTTATGGCCCGGAGAGCTTTGTATCCTGGAGTCTTCTCTCTGTTCTTATGACCGGGAGAGCTTTGTATCCTGGAGTCTTCTCTCTCTTCTTATGACCCGGAGAGCTTTGTATCTTGGAGTCTTCTCTCTCTTCTTATGACCTAGAGAGCTTTGTATCCTGGAGTCTTCTCTCTTCTTATGACCCGAAGAGCTTTGTATCCCGAAGTTTTTCTTCCTATAACCCGAGGAGCTTTGTAGCTCGGCGTCCTTCTTCCTCTTATCGACAAGACGTGCTTCCATAGTTATGAGTCCTTTCCGTCGACCTGACGTGTGCCTATGCACCCAGGGTCTCTCTACCACCGAAATAATTTAGGTGTCTTCCGTCTTTGAATGCAACATCTTCGAGGCTACATTCAAAGAGGGGCAACTGTTGACACCTAATTTTTGTTTTCAAGTACATAAAAAAAATTAGAGAAAAAGAGAAAAAGAAAAAAAGAAAAAAAAAGAAAAAGAAAAATAACAAAACAACAAAAAAAGAAAAGAAAAAGAAAAAGAAAAAATGCCTCTTTTTTCCTTGCGTGGCCCAAGCTCGTTTCCCCTTTGGCCTGGCCCACGCTAGCCTTCTCCCTCCTCCATCTTCGCGCAAGAAACCCTAGAGAACGGGAGGGCATACAGAGAGGGAGAAAAGAAAAAACTAGGGAGAGAGTGAGGAGACGTGAGGGGACAGGAGGAGAGAGATAATTAAAAAAAAAGGGGGAAGAAGAATTCCCCGGTTGACTCATCTACCGCCAGCCACGCTTTGCCTTCGACCTGCCGTGCCTCCACAGTCACCGAATCCCCGCGCCGGTCGAGTCTCGCACCTTTGTCCGCTCATCCCCCGTGCCGGTCACTACCTAGTAGCCGAAGCTCGATCCCTGCTCTGCCACGCCAGACGCTGCAACTCGAAGAGAGCGACGCCCCTGTCACCGTCGCTCCGCTTCGGCCTGATCTGCGACACCGAAACTCTGCCTCACCCGCAAGCTCCATCGCTGCGTCTGCCGTCACTTCTGTCGACGTTGCGTCTCCGAGCAACCCACTACACCAGCAACGGCGCCCCCTTGATTTTCCTCTGCTCCCCCTCTGCCCCGTTGCTACCAGAGCGCCGTTCGCTCACGCCCAATGCCCGCACCTGCGTTGGCTCGCCTGCTGTCTTTCCTCTGCTCAAGTTAAGTCAAGCCGCTCCACCCGCAACCCGACGAGTTGCTGCTCTATGCCGCCTCTGCCTTACCGCTCCGCCATTGCACCACCGCCTCCGCCTGCGACCACCTGCCGTGCTTTGCTTGCAGCCCAACGCTGTTGCCCCTGACGCCAGCAGATCCCGGACCGGCCGCTGCGTCTCCACCTCTGCTACCTCATCGCAGCACTAGCATTGCACCATTGCCGCCTGAGCTGCCGCGTCGCCGCCGTCGTCAAGCCCGTCATCGCCGCCGTTAACGCCACCAAGAAATCTAGGGAGAGGAGGTACGAGTCGGTTCGCAGCCACCGAACCGGGTAGGGTTTTGATCCGTCCAGGCTGAGCCTGCGCGAATGGGTTGATACATCCATGGGCCGGGTCCATCCTTTTAAGAAAATACGGCTAATTCGGTTTGGGCCGAGCTTTCTTTTAAAAGAAAAAAGAGGAAAAACAAGGAAGAGAGGATCTCGGGCCGGGCCTGTAATGCAGGCCCGCACCGTAGGCCCGACTAGGTCGGACCCGGGTCCAGCCCCCAAAAAATATTTATTATTTTTATTTTTATTTAAAAATTTTAAAAATTTTAAAAATTTTAAAAAAATTCAAAAATTAAAATATGTAGAATTTAGTTAGGAATTGCCATGTATTGCCTTTTAGTGTAATTAGGCCTTTAGTTACTTGTATATTGATTATATTGCATGTTTAGTTTGCATATTTAATTATATTGAATTGCACGTGTTTAATTTTATTGCAATTAAGAGGTAGCTATGATTGTTACTTTAATGATTGCGCACCCACATGATCACCTCACATGTTGTTAGTGGATAGGTATAAATCAATCCAAATTGCCTACCAAAAAATCATTTCGTTAAAATGAATAATATTAGGTACCGAAATAGCACTAATTAGTCAATTAGTGTAATCAAGTCCCCAACTCTAGATTCTCTAGTTGCGTAGGAAGTGAGGCACACTCCCATGCCTCACTTGGTTTCTAGCCGACCCCAATAGGCTAGTGGCGACTCCTTTTTTGCAAAATTCCTAAAAAATATCCCAATGTCACGCGGGGTATGGGCTTGGGAGAGCCCACGCCTAATCATGGGCCTTAGGCCCGTCCTTTAGGCAATACCCCTAAACCTGTTCCCTCCCCCCGAGGGTAGGTCGTGACAACTAGGTTTATGGAATCAAGAAACGCTAAGTTTCTTGAAAATGACCTAATCAGTAGAGTGATCAATTCGGAAACCTTGTTCCTAAAGCAAATCATTCAGATACTCAACCTTATACCTTAGGTACTGAATTGGTTGTTTATAACATCCCTTCAGTTCAATTGGCCATTGAACAACCAATCATTGAAGATCCACAAGTTGTTGACATTGATCATGTAGGCCAAACTGTTCAGTAATTGCTAGATACTATTAAACTTTCAATTGAACAAGAAACTCCTTAGGAGAATTTTGGTGCAATATTAAGAAGGTCTACTAGAATTAAGAAATCAGCAATCCTTAGTGACTACATTGTATATCTGCAACAATCTAATTATAATATTAGAGCTAAAAATGATCCTAAGACGTTTTCACATGCCATGAGTTGTGATAAATCCAATTTGTGCTACAATGCCATAAAGGAAGAGATGAGTTCCATAGCATCTAATGAGGTTTGGGATTTGGTTGAGTTGCTTGATGGTGTGAAGGCCATTGGTTATAAATGGATCTTCAAAACTAAGAAGGATTCATTGGGCAACATTGAGAAATACAAAGCCAGACTCATTGCCAAGGGATTCACTTAAAAGGAGGGAGATTATAAATAGACATTTTCTCCTGTATTTATAAAAGATTCTCTTCGTATTATTTTGGCACCGATTGCTCATTTTGATATGGAGTTACATCAAATGGATGTGAAAATGGCGTTCCTCAATGAAAAACTAGAAGAAGTGTTTTACATGAAACAAACAAAAGGATTCTTCTCTAGTGCTAGTGAGCATTTGGTATGCAAGTTTAAGAGATCTCTGTATGGCTTGAAACAAGCATTCTGCCAATGGTACTTAAGATTCCATAAGGTCATCTCTTCATTTGGTTTTGTAGAGAATGTCATGGATCAATGTATATACAAGAAGGTTAGTGGGAGCAAAATTTGTTTCTTAGTACTATATGTGGATGATATTTTACTTGCAACTAATGATAAATGGATTGTTATATGAGGTAAAACAATTTTTCTCTAAGAATTTTGATATGAAGGATATGAGTGAAGCATCTTATGTCATTGGCATTAAATTTAAGCATGCAAGTATCTCTACATGACCATCAAAAAGGCAACTTAGGACACATCCTGTACCAACATATTAGAAAATAAAATGGAAAAGTGATGACCTTCTTTATATTCATTAGCATATTCGTACGTAGGATTTGTAAGCATGTTTTGAAGACAATACAGACACCAAAGGCCTAGCCATAACAAATAAGAGTACGTCGAGTGCTAAGCACCGCTATGGCCAAAAATCCAATATCAAATGTTGCTTTCTAGTCTGTTGTTGCTCTTGGTAGGAGTGATGTAAACTGATGTGGTCAAATATTCATATGGATTAATGTATGTCAGCTTTACTTCTGTGATGTTTCATTGACGTGCAAATGCGGTTTTTTCTTGCGTTCCTTTGAGTCCAATATAGAATAATATGAGAATGTTGGTTGACTGAGAGTTTTGGCTAAATTGACAATAGTTTTAGTCTTGATAGACGAGAAAACGGTGCATGTCCATAGCAGATACAGACACTTCAAGTTGGAATGTCCAATCAAGAATGCTATAGACAGCACCTTTTTAACACTTGATTATCTCATTAAAAAGATGCACGGAAACTTTTTACACCTTCCCAGAACAAACTATAGAACAAATTTAGATGAAAAACTCATTAAAGAATCTATCTTTTGTACAAGATATAACTAATAATCAACAAAACATATGCAATCATTTCACCTCCTCGATGCTCGAGCCACCAGTCTTCCAGCAACGTTGCAAAATTTATTACAGAATATTCCCTTTTCCATCAGAAGATGTAGGAAGTCCAATGATGAATTCATCCGCCTCATGCTGATTACCGCAAAACATTACTCAGAGGAGTCCATGTCTAGCTTACCTACAATAATAAAGTCAAATTACTAACTCAGGGATGCCTTGAAAATCGACAAAAAGGAAGAATTCGGACCTCCTTTTCTGCAATGTCCAGAAGTCGCAGCTCTAGCCTCTGTGCTCACAGGTCCAAAACATTAGGAATCACTTATCTTACTGTTAAATTCACCGATGAGCACGATGCACAAACAGTTCATAGATCACAACGAGAAAAGCCAAGTATTGGAGTTTAAAGCCAGAGGGCAAAAGAAAGCCTTTGCGAGAGCGACGGCAGTGCGGGCAATCCCAATTTTAACCCGAGTGAGAACCCTCCCCACCACTTAGATCGATCTAAGGCAAAGAGCATCCGGGGGAATGGAAATTCTTTCCTTTTGGGATTGTAGTGGCACGAATAGACCAAGAAGCATCGAAGAGAGGATGTGGAACTCGGGTATTTCACAAGAATTGCTTCGTGACTATAATTGGAACAGCCATTCAGGTTTGGGAAGAGAGCCTCACTGCCAACGGGGTAATTTTCCACGACGTGTTCTTTCAATAAGCTACAGTCACTTTCCTTGGACGAATTGCATCAATATGAACAACACGAACCACGGATGAAAGTGAGTAGAGCTTGCAGACAACAACATGAAGCTTGCGGACAACTTAAAGCTTGTGGACGATGAACTTGTGAAAGAAGAGATGACGGCGAACAGCAGATTGAAGCTCACGAGAAGCAACGAGGATCAGGCGAGAGCAATATGAGCATTTGGGAAGAGGAAGGAAGAAAATGTGAAAATGTGAAAAATTGAAAATCCTATTCCATTCGGGAATTTTTTTAATTTTTTTACCCAATTGTAGATTTTCACTAAATTACCCCTATTCAAGTCACCGAAAAATGTTCACCGGTGAATATTTGGTGGGTCAGTAAGTTTAAGCCCTTATTTGAAACTTACTTAGCTACTTTGGGCCTTATTTAAAATAAAGTACAGTTTAAACTCTTTTGTGAAAAAATAGTCTCATTTTAGGGCCTTAATTAGAATTTTTCATTAAAGTTAGAACTTGAGTACGAAATTATCTATAATGGCCCATCAACATCTCATACCAATGTAAACGACAACAAAAGGCAAAGTAGTCTATCGGATCATCCGAAGTAACGACGTACTTCATATTCATTAGAGGATCCATGTTTAGGATTTGTAAATATGTCTTGAAGACAGTGCAATAGAAATTTTCTAAATTATCCAAACTATACACCCACTCTTTCTCATTAATTACGAGCTAACTCCCAAAAAAAAAAAAAGTATCATTTGATCTGCAATATCTCTTAAAATTTTACTCCTGAAGATTCGATAGCTTTCCTTATATTTATGGAGCCTAACGGCTCAAAGTAAGTTTCAGCACGTGCAGATAATTCTCTCGCCACGAAATGCATGGTGGGTCGTGAATCGGGGCTCGTGCGCATGCACGCCAGTGCCACCATGATGATGAATACCACTTTCTCGGCTCGTTGGCCAGTTGGAGGAGGAAGACGCGGATCGAGCACATCCTTCAACAGCAAATTTGGGTCCTCCGAGATTGTCGATGTTCCCTGGATGCTTCCCCATCATAATTTCTAGCGTCACTACGCCAAAGCTATACACATCGCATTTGTTCGTTACCCGCATCGTACTTGCTAACTCTGTTTTTCATGAGAGAACAATGCATCAATGTTTTGATCATAATGTCAAGTGGTACATAAATTCCAAATTTCTTTGATATTATTAACACAAACGACTTTTCAAAATCTATACCTGCTCTTCCAAATAGTCTTGTGAGAATTATTTGATGAATCCAAATTCAAGAAGTTAACGAGAGAAATTTAAACAACTCCAAAAAATATGTACACACGAAATGCATAGTTAGCTTTAATCATATGACTTACCAGGAGCCATGTAGCCATAAGATCTGGCCACTGTGGTCCAATTTGACGAGCCTGAATTCAAGAGTCTCGCTATCCCAAAATCTAGGAGCCGAGGCTCGAGGTCCGACTCAAGCAAGATGTTGTTCAACGTTATGTCTCGATGGACGATAGGCGGTGAGCAATCGTGATGCAAGTAGGCGATCGCGTGAGCCACGCCTTGAACAATCTTCACCCTTGTACCCCAGTCCAGTTCAGCTGCTCCTGTTCCTCCATACAAGACCTTTGCCAAACTGCCTCTCTCGACAAACTCATAGACCAAGTAAATGCAACCCCTCTTGGAACAGAAACCGTGGAGCTTGATCACATTGCGGTGCCGGACCTCAGTCAACACGCGAATTTCGTTCTCAAAACTCTGGCGGTTGACCGCTGGTATGTTACCGCATTCTGATGCGTTGAGCTTTTTGACGGCGACGATTTGGCCACTGGCCAATACGGCCTTATAAACGCTCCCGAACCCACCTTTTCCAATGCAATACTCTTCGCTGAAATCATTGGTGGCCTTGGTGATGTCACTGAATGTGAACTTCCCTAACCTTTCCCATATGATCTGCTCAAATTTCTCGTGTTCTTTAAGACGCTTGATCTCTTCCTTTTCGTCGAGAAGCTTTTTTCGCCACCGAAGTGCCAGAATCACTGCAATTAGAGTCGCTAGAAGTAGTAGGCAGCAAACACCAACACTTACACCAACCAGGACTTTTTTCCAATGGTTCGTCGATTTACTACCTGTCACACAAGGAGATAATCCCATCGCGTTTCCACACAAGCCCGGATTCCCAATAAAAGCACTTCCCGGTGCTTGTTGGAATAGGCGACCACTAGGAACTGCACCTGTCAGCCCGTTGTACGATAAGTCTATGGAGCTTAAACTCACCAAGCTGGTGAGAGCAGCTGGGATTGTACCCGAGAAGTTGTTATGGGAAAGATTGAGATTTTCCAGTTTAGTAAGCTTTGCTAAATTGGACGGAATTGATCCCTCTAATGAATTGTGGCTCAGGTCTAGGAGAATTTGTAGCATGAATAAGTTCCCAAGCTCCGGCGATACGACACCCGACAGATTGTTGCTGCTCAAGTTCAAGCTCAGTAAATTCTCGCAATTCGCTAGCTCATCTGGTATGCTACCGCTCATTGCGTTTTTCGACAAATCGAGATAATTTAACTTCGATAAGTTTCCTAATGAGATGGGAATATCTCCGACCAAATGGTTGTTGCTCAAGTTCAAGTTAAGCAACTCCCCTAGATTTCCTATCTCGTCGGGAATTTTCCCAGTCAATTCATTATTGTACAAAGTCAGGACACGCAACTGAGACAACTTTCCAAGCTCCGGGGGGATGCGGCCGGCAATTTTGTTACCATCTATCTGGAAATTCGTGAGATTTGTGCACTCTCCCCATTGTGCCGTGAGATTCCCAACAAATCGGTTGTTGCTGAGTGTTATAAAGACCAGATTCGGATAAACTCCAAACGCACTCGTGATATCTGCAGTGAGCTGATTGTGGTCTAGAAGGACTCTCGTTAGCCGCGAACAATTCTTCAAACAGTCGGGCAGTGGCCCCGTGAAGTTATTCCTATTGATCGCGAGATATCGAAGAGCAAAGCCACTGCATAAATCTGGCGGCAGTTCTCCGGTGAAGCTGTTGTCTGAAAAGCAAACAAATATAAGAGAAGGGTTTTACTTGCCGAAATCACATGGTATTCCTCCTGAGAAATTGTTCATGTAAAAATCGATCCCGTGTAAGTTAGCAAGGCGAGAGATGGTCTCGGGGACCTCTCCATAAAGTTGGTTCATGCTGAGGTCGAGATCGGTCAACAATGTGAGATTCCCGACCTCCGGAGGAATAGTCCCTTAGAGCAAATTGTTGTCCAATAAGAGGTAATTGAGCTTGGTCAGGCTTCCGATTTCTTACCTGAGAGGGCTAACTGGAGCAAATTCTTGAAGCTCCCAATCCCAGTAGGAATAGTCCCTGAGAGCGAATTGTTGTACATGGAGAGGTAAATGAGATTGGTCAAGCTTCGGATTTCGGTCGGAATTTTCCCGGAGAGAAAATTGTTATGAAGCTGCAGAGAAACCAGTTTAGTCCAATTCGTGAAGAATTCAGGCAGTAACTCACCAGACAGGCGATTATCTGAAGCTCCAAATTCTGACAATCTAACTAGATTGGACAGTGAGAGAGGCAGCTCCCCAAAGATCGAATTCTGGGCAAGGATTAAGTAGGTGAGGTTAGAACAGAGCCCGAGCTCCGAATGGGATCGAAGAGGTCAACTCGTTTCTTCTCAAATCAAGCTTTTCAAGCTTTCTCAATTGTCCAATGGAGCGAGGAATCGCCCCTTCGAAGAAATTGCCCGCCAGGTCCAAGAACTTGAGCTGGGATAGATTGCCGAATTCATGTGGTATTCCTCCCGAGAAATTGTTCATGAACAAAGAGATAGATTGTAAGTTAGCAAGGCGAGAGATGCTCTCGGAGACCTCTCCATAAAGCTGGTTCCTGCAAAGGGCGAAATGGGTCAACGACGTGAGATTCCCGACCTCCGGAGGAATAGTCCCTGAGAGCGAATTGTTGTACATGAAGAGGTAATTGAGCTTGGTCAGGCTTCCGATTTCGGTTGGAATTTGCCAGGAGAGAAAATTGTTCTGGAGCTGCAGAGAAACCAGTTCAGTCCAATTCGTGAAGAAGTCAGGCAGTAACTCACCTGACGGGCGATTATCCGAAGCTCCAAATTCCGACAGTCTGACCAGATTGGACAGTGAGAGAGGCATCTCTCCAGAGATCGAATTCTTGGCAAGGGCTAAGTAGGTGAGGTTAGCACAGAGCCCGAGCTCCGAAGGGATCAAAGAGGTCAACTCGTTTTCTCTCAAATCAAGCTTTTCAAGCTTTCTCAATTGTCCAATGGAGCGAGGAATTGCCCCTTCGAAGAAATTGACCGCCAGGTCCAAGAACCTGAGCTGGGATAGATTACCGATCGAGGACGGTATCGGGCCACTGAGACTGTTGTAGCTGACGTCGAAGCAGGTCAGGTTCAGGAATGAAGTGACGTCGAGCGCATTCAGCGTGCCGTTGAGGCTTAAACTGGAAAGGATGATCTCTGAGACCGACCCGCCCCCGTCGCAGGCAATGCCAGTCCAGTTGCAGAGATGGGGCATGTCGGTGAGGGACCATGAGCTCAGGGAAGGTGGAGGTGGAGGGGGCGAGAGAGAGTTCTTCCATTTGACAAGAGCTTGCGCCTCTGTGGTCGATGATGGTGAGGCCTGAAATGGAAGCGAGAAGATGAGACAGAGGAAGAGGCAGAGGGAGAGAGGGCTGGTTGGAGTTGATTTTGTCATGCTTAGCAAGAATTCATGAGAAATAAGGGAGCTGAATGAACTTCTTTTATAGCCCGAAGGGTTCTAGTTTAGACCAAGGACCTCGAGAAAGTGACGAACTCTGCGGGAGTCTCACGGTGACAAAATGTTTGACTCTTAGTCATTTTCCGACAACGTTGCATGAAAAATCCTACGGGGCTGCCTCCATGTCACTTCGCCCGTGTAGATAGCCACGTGTTATTTTTTTAAGAAAAGTTTTACCGAAATCACAAAAGTAGTCTTCGGACTACTAGTACTTCTTACTAATACCGATTCTTTGATTACTACTAGGATGATATGATTTGAAGATTCTTGGTTGGGTGGCGAAATAACTGGTATCCATGTATACAAAAATTTGCTTGTTTAATTATAATAGACAAGCATCTGTCTAGTCAGTGCACTCTCACTTGAGCGGGTGAGGGCAACCACCACCCTCTCTTGAGGCCGGCAAAGGTCAATGAGGCTTGGCAGTGGCCGATGGAGGCGAAAAGCAAAAAAAAAAAAAGAAAAAAAGAATAAAGAATAAAGAAAATAAGGAAAAGATAATATAAGAAAAAAATTAAATTAATATAAAATTCAAAAAATATTAAAATATTGTTTTAAAAAACTGTCCACATCCCGGCCATGCAACATAAGACGATTGGCACCATGTCGATAATTTTCGGCCAAAATTGATCGAATAAAGTCAATTGGCAAAAAAATGAGAAATGATTTAAAACTAAATTAACAAAAGTGAAGATAAGAACAGCACAGGTACCATAATTTTTATACAGCACTCACTTGAGTGCCATAATTTTTTTCACTTACTTGAGTGCCATCAAAGATTTGACTTGCAGAAAAATCCGACATGTACACTGATCATCCCATGTGACATTAGTAGCACTAACATGGACGATTAATAAAAAAAAATCAAAAAAAAAAAAATCCACATTGGAATGGAAAATTATAAAAAACAATGCAGGTAGGACGATTTATTGGAAATGACACTCAAATAATCAATTTCACTTTGATGCGGCACTTAGATGAGCAAAAAAAAAGTTATAGTACTCAAATGAGCGCCGTACGAAAGTTAAAGCAGTCCAGCTATTCTTAGCCCAAGCATTTTTGTTAATAAATGAAGGTTGGGGAGAGCCAATCAATGCAACTATCTCTCTCAACTTCATCATAAGGGTCTCATGTAGATAAATGCCTTGTATTAATTAATTCTTTGTAAGAAATAGTAATAGAAATGAGTGCCGTATATGTAAAACCAAGTACTTCTCATGAATGAAGCCCATTGTTATATAATCCAACATATTTTAAATTTAATTTTGAACAAATATCGAAATTAAAGTATCACAAAAACAATTATTATGTACTAATACATAAGTAGTATTAATTATATTTCACCTCATTCGTCTCTCCTTTTTCCCAGCCACTGTATGGCTCTTGACTCTATAATCCTATCATATTCTCTCCTTATTTTACTTGCATTAACTCAAATATAGATAAATAGATTATGTCTAACATTTAAATGACCAATTATATGAAAAGGATAAAAACATAAAGTATCGCGCTTTTTCAATCCATTTTTTGAATTCGAACGCCCCCCATTACTTTAAGTTGATGACAATATCTCTTACAAGTGCTAGATTTAAGATTTTTTTTACCTTTTTCCTTCTCTTTCTTTGAAAATTCTCATGCATTTAGAGTTGACTATAACTATGTATTTACCAATGGTTTGATTGGAATGTCTTATAATGCAATTATAATTGTCATAATCAGCCCCACTTTTCAATTTTGTCAATGTTGTCCTAAACAATCAGGTGATATTTTAATGTAGTCTTTCTAGCCAATTGCCACCTAAAATTGTTAACATGGCATCTAGGCATCACCAACCGCCTTAAGTGACATGCTACCATGGGCAATTTGTTGATTTCCACATTACAATTTGTGACAACATTTGGCAAGAAAGACTACATTTAAATATTGCACAATATGTAGCATTATATTGACAAAAATAGAAAGTTAAACCTGAATTGACATCCTTTAAGTATGTTTAAGAATGAATTGATAATTTTCCCAAATATTTAAATAATCACTTCATCAACAGACACATCTATAAGTATTTCTTGGGATAAGTACATTAGGAGTGCCATAACTTTTATAGGACGTTCACTTGAACATCACAAATTTGAAAAATCGATCACTTAAGTAACATTGACTGTTTGACACACCGGAAAATTCGACGTAGGCACCGGTCATCCTGCGTGGCATCGCCATTGCTGATGTGGACAATTAATAAAATAATTCAATAATAAAAAATAAATCCACGTCGGAATGGAAAATTAATGAAAAATTCCAAATACAATGATTTGTTGGAAATGACACTCAAATGATCAATTTTACTCGATGTGGCACTTAAATGAGGAAAAAAAAAGTCATGGCCTTTAAGTGAGCACCATATAAATGTTGCGGCACTATTGCTATACTTGTCCCACAAAAGTGCAATAAATTTAGAATTTTTCAGACAATTTTTCCATATTCAACTTAATGTGGAGTTGCAACTAGAAAATCCTGATATAACTGGTGCATAATCAACATAAAATGATGCATAGAGTGAGGTGGTGCCTATAAAGCCAGCAGTTACTATAACTGCTAACTTGACAAGGTGCATCTTCAATCTTCTAACATAATTGGATGCAATGGTGATTTTTCTTTATCTATGGTTAAGGATGTTGAGTTTGAAAATTCTTGTATGGTAATTAAAGGTGTTGGTAGATTTGGTACCTTGATGAGGCTCACTTTTATAGCGAATTTTAAGCATGACTTAGTCTTTAAAGATGTCTGTGGTGACTGAGAAGCCCAAGAAGGATTGTGGGAGAGTAGTGGTGGTGTTCGAGTTTAGGCGAAATTGTCATGAGTTAAATTAAACGTCCAGCCAAAGTGAAGACTATCGTGAATATGTCTCAAATTTGTGCCTATAAAGGAAATTCAATCTAAATAGATTTTCTAAAAGAAGGTTGCTATTTTTATATTTAAATATTATGGGGCGTTATTTTTTGCCCATCAGTGAGCACAGGAGTGCTTGGTCATAATAATTTACTTTGTACGAAATTACTTTTTTTTCTCTCTTTTCTTTATCGTGCATTGAATCATCTGCATAATCTTGAGCACGCCTAAGTTGAGAGGATTTCAAGTTTAATGACCGCGGAAGCGATTTCAAAGCTTGCTACTTTGGAACGTGAGATGGCTGTCAACTATCAATCTTTCTACGTATATGCTCAAAGAAAACCAATTAACCATTTAAAATAGAGCTTGGTCAATTTGAAGTCTTCTTCACGCTCAACTTTTTTTTTAAAGGGGTTGAACGTGGTTGAGCGTGAAGACATAATTTTTCCAAACAGACCAGAATTGCATTTTGGGCCATTAAGGGGCTATCTGGTAACCATCCAAACAGTACCAAATTCTGATTTTTTGTTCCCGATAGTAGTTTTTGAACAGAATTGCGTTTGGTAAAATTTTTGTTCCCGGGAACAGATTTTGAGTAGAATCAAGAATAAAAAAAAAATTTGATTCTTTGTTCCCAAGAACTATTCTAGAATCAAAACTACCTAATTTTTCCTTTTTCCTTCTCTTTCTTCTTTTATTCTTCCTCTCTTCTTCTTCAAGTGTCGCTGCCGCCACCATTGCCGTCTGCTGCCACCCCCCGCCAAACGCCGCTGTCCACCGCCCACTATCGCTGGTCGCCGACAAGCTCGCTGGAGGCTCGCCCAACTACCGGCGAGGCCTGGTGAGCTCGCTGATGCCTCGGGCCTCGCTGGTGGCCAAGCAAGTCTCCACTGGCCACTAGCGAGCCTCGCTTGGCCGGGCGAGGCTCGGCCCAGGCATGGCTGGGCAAGGCTCGACCTCGCCCAGATCTGGCGAGGTCGAGCCCCACCGGTGGCTAGGCGAGCTCGGCCTTGCCAAATCTAGGCGAGGCCGCTCGCCCAACTAAGGCTCAACCGAGCCTCGCCCAGCTGCCAGCGAGGCTCGACTGACGAGGCACGGCCTCGCCGAGGGCCGTCGACACTCCGATGAGGTCGCCGGCCCTCGTCTGGCCGGTCACCGGTCGTCCTAAGGCTGGCGACCGGCCACCTTGAAGAAGAAGAAGGAGGAAGAAGAAATGAAAAAAAAAAATTATTTAAAAAATAAAAAAAAATGATTTGAAGTATAAATGGAAATTTTGCTTCATATAGAATACATATTTAATTTTTAACTTTTAATTATTATTTAGTATTTATATTTATAGTTTATACTATAGTTTATTATTTTACTATTTAATAAAAATTTGATTAGTTAATATGTTTATTACTTAGTATAAATATAATTAATCAATAGAATTTCTATAATTTGATAAAATTTTTGAATTGGAATATAAATTTTATGTAGTTATCAAACACATTTAGGTTCTTTTTCTATTCCAGTATTGGAAATTTTGTACAGTTACCAAACGCGTTCTTTTGCTCAGAAATTGTTCTCGGGAACAGAATAAAAAAAAATTATTTCTAATCAGAGTCTGTTCCCGCGAATAGAATCGTTACCAAACGCGCGCTAGTAGGCCATACCCATTGTATTGCACCCTGAAAGTGGGTGTAATTTGATAGGTCAAAAGTCACTAATAATGCGATTTACACACATCCTCCAACCCACCAATAAGTAGGATTGGTGAATGTTCCCTCGAATTAAGACTTTTCCAAGTCAATTTATCTTTTCTACGCAATGTGTCATACCACGGAAATGAATATACCACTAGCCACGTTCAAACTCATGGAAACTTATGGTAGCCGACAAATTGCCAATCACTTTAAGCGATAATTTTTAAAGAGGTTTCACTTTAAGCAATCACAAATTGCCAATCACTTTAAGTGAAAACCAATTCACCATCTAAAAACAGAGCTTGGTCAATATGAAGTCTTCTTCATGCTCAACCTTTTTAAAGGGGTTGAATGTGAAGACAAGAATTTTTCCAAGTAGACCAGAATTGCATTTTGGGCCATTAGCAAGCCTTACCTTTTGGATTGCACCTTGAATGTGGGTGTAATTTGATAATTCAAAACTCACTAATAATGCGATTATGCCTATCCTCCAACCTACCAATGGGTAGGATTGGCGAATGTTCTCTCGAATTAGGAATTTTCCAAGTCAATTTCTTTTTTTGAGTAATGTGTTGTGCCATAGAGATGAATATACCACTAGCCACGTTCAAAATTATGGAAACTTATGATGGCCGACAAATTGCCAAACACTTGAGATAAGTATATTAGAAGTGCCAAAAGTTGTGTACGGCGCTCACTTTAGTGCTAAAACTTTTTTCAGATCACTTAAATGCCACTTTAAAAAAAAATTATGATTTAAGTGTCAATTCCGATTTGGATTGTCGGAAATTTAACGTGGTTATATTTTATTAATCGTGGCTCGTCGGCGTGCCTAATTAACGTATAACCCATAAATGACGTCGTCCAAAAATTGTAAAAAAATAATCATTTAAGTGCCAAATTTTATTTAAAGTAAGCATTTGTGTGCCAAATTTTGTTTAAAGTAATCACATCAACGCCAGTCGTTGTTAAAAAACAATCACTTCAGTGCCAAACATGTCACGTGGAAATGCCACGTGAACTAGAGTTTTTAAAAAATTTGCCAAGTCATATTAAAATTTTAATTAAAAATTATTCGTAATCAATTTGGCTGAAATTTCTTGCCGCTAGCACTTAAGTGATCGTTTTTTCTCCGATTTAGCATTTAAGTGAGTCGACGAAAATTTTTGATAGTGATGTAAGCGCCGTGCATAACTTTTGGCACTTCTAGTATACTTATCCCCAAACACTTTAAGTGATGACTTTTAAAGAGGTTTCAATAGTAGGTGATCAAAGGTTGTCGAAAAGGAAAAGTCAAGGTTAAAAAATGATGTTCGAAAGCACTATATTGCAAACTTTCAAAAAAAGACTTAGAATTTAGACCGCTTTGTTGGAATGGCAAAGAAGTTTACTCATTGATTAAGTAAGATTATTGGCTAAACAAAAGGAAAGAGGGCAAATTGTCTAAAAAATTATAAACTTATTATATTTTTACCAATTCAGTTCTAATCCTTCTTAATTTTGCTAATTGAGTTTTAATCATTTTCACATTTTATCAATTGAGTCTATATCACTAATATAAATGCTAACTATCAATGATTCATGTCTAACGCTAACGTGGATAATTTTTAATAATATTGTAATATTCTTTTTTGCATTTATTTCTTCTTTTCTTTTCCCCTTCTTCCTCCTCTAGCAGTCACCAGGTCTCGGCTACCAACCAGAGGTGAGGGTCAACAAGGATGACTTTGTTGGCTTCTAGCAAAGTTCAAGCCCACCAACTACTAGCGAGGGCAAGCCTCCTTGTCGTTGTGTAAGGTCACCACTGGCAAGGCTCAACCTCACCAACCCTCGCCTCTGGCTGGTGGTCGAGGCCTAGCGACAGACTAGAAGACGAAATTTTTTTTAAAAATATATAATTATAAAATATTATTTAAAATTATCCACATCAGTATCGAACTTACCACATAGAACGACAACATTCACGTCAGCAATTAATTGGAAAAATTGGTAAGATAGACTCATTAGCAAAAAGTGAAAATGTTTATGACTCAATTAGCAAAATTAAAAAGTTTAGAACTAAATTGGCTAAAGTAAAATAGGGGCAGGAATTTTTGGTCAATTTTTGTAAAAGAAAGAAAAAAAAAAGCAATCGAAGAATGAACGAGCAGAAGATAAGACAATCAATGTCAAATAATGTGTGAATTGGTAATATATGTATAGATATATGTAAATATATATATGTACGAAGTGTAGGTTCTCAAAAGCCAATTCACACATAAATTAAATCAAGAAATCTGTTATGGAGCTATATGCATAGGCTCGGTTAATGATCAATTATGCCGAAAATAGTTGCACCAACTCCCCCTTTACCTTGGAGCCATGGAAACCCTTCTTGGTGGGTATTCACTTTGAGAGAATTATTACAAGAGTATTAACTTTTTTGGTTAGAGAATCTAACATCATAAATTGAGCAAAAAAGCCAAATCCTAAACATTCATGTGAACTTCTCACGCTGGAGCTTTGGCTAGTCACATTCAAGAGGAAAAGAAGCTACTAATGGAGAAATGAGAAAGTGCTCATATGGCAACACATGATAAGTACAAAGGGCAAGGCAAGCAAAAGGAAAAAAGTAAAATACCTCTACTGCCCCAAAGCTAGCATTACGAAAGAATCCAAGTGTTTCTTCTGTAAAAAGAAGGGACACATGAAGAATGATTGCGCCAAATTTAAGGCATAGCTCAACAAGAAAGGTAACATACTCCCATGTGTTTGTTATGAATCTAATATGGTTGATGTGGGTCAAAACACTTGGTGGATTGATTCTAGTTCTACAATCCACATTTTCAGGATTTTCAAAACCGGCGGAAACCAACGGGAAGTGAACAAAGCATATATCGAGGAAACAAGATGCGCTCGCATGTGGAAGCTATCAGGACATACATATTAATTCTCAGTAGTGGCTTTATTTTAAATTTGGAAATGACCTTTTATATTCCTAGTTTCTCTAGGAATTTAATTTAATTTCAAGACTTGTGCCTTTGGTGTCACACCCCGATCCTCGAGCACGCACCCATCCCTCACCTTAGTCGATTAATAGCGACATTCCAGGACGCATCGCCAACCCTTTTCATTTTAATACGCATGCGGAAGCAAATAAAATATCCCCAGACAATAAAACAATGTGATAGAAAAGTAGAACCAAATTCCAAACTTTCAAAAACAACCACGCTTATATACATTGTAAACCAGTGGACATACATATAAGGCGGACTATTAAGTCAGATTCAACTTAGACAAGTTCAGAAACATGGTCTTCAAGCAGGGGTGGGGGTTCCACCAACTACGGGTCCTCGTCCTCCTCATCATCAGTCTCTACACTCCAACTAGAGCCTTCAGTAGACTGCACCGGACTTCCGAGATCTTCAAAATCCAGGTCTACTGCATCTATGGTCGAGCTCGGAGGGGGATCTGCAGTGCCTTTTCCAAAGGCGGCCTCCAGAACACACAGAGGTATCTCAGACTCCGGTAGGGGATCCTCTCCCTGGCAATCTTAAGCCTGGCAGTACCACGATCTATATCGATGGGGCACCTTATGGGTGAGACCCGCATCGACCTAAACTATAGACCTCACCAACTCATAGGTCCAGCACCTAGGGCACCCATGAAACGGAAAGTAAGAGGTCTACTCTGTGATCTTCTTAGGCCATCCCAAAAACTCAAGAGCAGCCATTTAGGGACCTAAAATGAAGTCCTACAACCAGGATGAGACTACGTCTCAGCAAGTTCTACCCTTTAAGACCCGATTAGAAAGCCAATACACTCTAAAGGCTGCCTATGCACAACACGAGTCAGGGGACTTACCTTGGCCTCAGTTCCTTCCTGCAAGTCAGTATATATCAGATATACAGAAATCACATCAATTCACCGTATCAGATTAAATCATTAATCAGTCGACCTAGTCGATTACATGTCAAGCAGACCATTTCCCGGTCATCTCAATTAATACTATCTATAATCCAATCATACCTAGAATTGCTTATTATAAGCCGATAATAGATAGCATAGCTCGCTAGAAGCTGTCTTAAATACTGAGATAATATACTATATATATATATATATGCTCGCCAAGAGCTACCTCAATTTATGATATAGTATATTATATATGCTCGCTAGAAGCTACCAGACATACTTTCATAGTATGCTAAGAATTATTTATGCTCACTAGAAGCTGCCAGATCCATTGATCCGCTATTTTATATATGCTCACCAAAAGCTGCTAGTCATACTTTCCTAGTATGCTGATAAATGTACATATGCTCGTTAGAAACTGCTAGACATACTTTCATAGTATGCTGAGAATTATATATGCTCACCAAAAGCTGTCAGCCATACTTTCATAGTATGCTGGTAATTGATCATTTAATCAATTCACCATTTTTATCATTCCTGATAAAAATACCCGTGCGTGGGTACACGGTCGGCTTTACCAAAATATAAGATTTTCACTTTTGAACCTCCCACTATTTTCAGCAGTCTCAAAATAGATTTTTGGTACTGTAGATCGACACCCGGTAATTTTCCTTTTAATTACCAAATTTCTGAAATAAATATCCACAAGTAACGTGCATTCTCCAGGACAACCTTCTTGGTCTTCGAGTCACATAATACAACATTCTTTTCTATCACTTTATATAAAGCCCATCAAAACATTATTGGCGCTATAGACCCACGCTCGGTCATTTTCCAATCAAATTTTGAAATTGAATAATTTAGGAATAAAATCCTAAAATCATATTTAATTCAATTCAATACAAATCAACGCTCAAATAAATAAATGGACTGCACCACAATGATCAGCATAAAATTCCGGTCGTCGGCTACTCCTGCCTAATTTTCGGAAAATAAATAATTAATGAAATAATTTCGAAAAATATTAAATAAATACAATAAATCCAATTTAGGCCCGTAATGCCTAATTGGAAGCCGAGACGAGCCCGGAAAATTACCGAAACTCGTTCAATAAATAATAGGACTTGCCTACTTGCTAAGCACACTAACCATTTGCCTAACATGCATAGATAAATCCCTAATTTAATTATTCTAATATAATCTATCCACCTAATTGCACTTAATTAAATCTAATCAACATCTAAGCATCATTAGCATACTAATAAGGGATTAGTGAGCACAACTCACTCGTTTAACAATCCGTTTGGATCGAAACGTCGGGAACGTCGCGGGGGACGTTTTTCTCCAAAGCGGACCTAAGATCTGAGGCCTAGAAACAATTCAAAATGGGCTTGGAAGCTGCTATGAGACCCATTAAATTATTGATTTGATATTGCTGAAAATGAGGGGAAATTAGCTCGGTTTAGGCGAGAATTGATCGAGAATGAGGAAATAGGCCAAAGCAGGCCTAGATGTGGACTCACGGGGGTCAAACGGGGCTAAGACAACTCTGGGTGAGCTACAACAGATCTGAAACAGCTGCTAGATCATGGGAGGGGCGAGAGAGGCGACGGGATCGGCCATGGTGAGCGCGGCAAGGCGGCACGGCTCCGACGTGCGAACGGCGACGGTGCGGCGGTCTTGGCGGCGACGAGCTTGCTCCGGCTGCTCCTTCAGTTGCTGTGGTGGTCGAATGGCAACAAGAGAGGGGGAGGAAGAAGCTTTGGAGAGCAGCAAGGGAGAGGATGAGGGAGAGAGAGATGGAGGGGGCAACTTGGCCATTTCTTCCACCAAATTGTCCCCCTTTATGCTTGTCCACCAAGCCAAGAGTCCATAGCTGTCAATGAGTCACCAAAGCATGCCCGACAACTCATGAAATGGTCCAAAACGGCTAGAAGGAGGGGGAGCTACGAATTCTTGCATTTTCCAAACAATTGGACTACATTTCCTCTTTAATTCTATCTCATTTGGCCTCAATAAAATCAATTGACACATCAATGCTCCCATTGATATTTTTCCTCACCCATATATCCATCATACTTCCCAAATTTGAAATAAAAATGATCACTGGTATTTTCTGAACAAAAACGGCCTTGCGACGACTTTTTCCCAAAAAGTCTCGGGTTTCAGAAAAATCTTCTAAGATTGAGTTGACACTTCTAGAATTTATTGTGACATGATAGAAACTTCAATTTGTAAAATCAGACTTGAATTCGCAGTTAATTTCCATTTGACGCATTTTTAGCGTAACCTATACTACCAAGTAGTTTTCGGAGATTTTTAGTCCAAATGACCCATGGTCAATTTTCTTCGAGCCACAATGAAGCCACTCGACACATTGGCGACTCTCGGTGGTCGTGAAAATCTCAAGGTTTCAATTACAGGCATAGGGTACCTAAAATGACAGAAAATCAATCTAGTGCCGTTCGATGAGAATTTTGCCATCAGGTGGAATCACCCACACTTTGATCACACATCTCAGTCGAATAGACCTATCCTTGATCTCTGATCGATTTTGACAACGCCATAATGACCCTTGCAGACTAGCATGGTCGAGCAGTCTACTTATGGTCGTTCTCAAATCCATTGCATTAAAATCTCTTAATGACTTCCCTAGATAGTCTAGTTATCTCACAAGTGATTAGCTTTGAGAATAGCTGTGATAACCTGAATTTTCAGATTTTGTTTTCGATTAAATAAATCAGGCCTTTCGTCGACGCACCTATAGTGCTATTCTCAGAGCTGATTACTCACGAGATAATTGGACTATCTAGGGAAGCAATTAAGAAATCTAAATGCAATGGACTTGAGAATTTGATTAGGAATTGACTACTCGATCGTGTTGGTCTGCAAGGGTCATTATGGCATTGTCGAAATCGATCAGAGACCGGAGATACACCGATTCGACTGAGATATATGATTAGAATGTGGGTGATTCCACCTAATTGCAAAATACTCGTCGATCGGCATTAGACCGATTTTTCTATCATTTTGGTACCTAGTGCCCATAATTGAAATTTCGAGATTTTCACGACAATCGAGAGTTGCCAATGTGTCGAAGATATACAATGTGACTCGAGATAAATCGATCACGGGTCAATTGCACCAAAAATTCCTAAAAGCTACCCGATAGACTAGGTCACGCTAAAACTACTTCGAAGTGAAATTAACCATAAATTTGAACCCGATTTCATAAATTGAAAGTTCTGTGGTGTCACGATCTATTTTAGGAACGTCGACTCACCCTCCGAAGAATTTTCAGAGATTCCGAGATTTTTATGGAAAATTGATTCGGATGTCGTGGAAAATTAACGGATATTCAAATGGGCTTAATTGAAGGGAATTTGGATTTCCAGACCCAGCTACTTGACGACAGGAAAGAGTGGAAATTTTGTAGGCTTTTCTTCATCAATTTTGGACTTCGAATTTGGAGAATTTGAGGATGAAATTGAAGTCTAAATTGAGTGAAATTCGGATCTAGGCTTGAATGCTGCATTTTGGACATTTAAATTGGATATTCTTGTGGGAATTTGAGCAAGAAAGAATTAGGGACAAGAAGATAATTATGGGGACATTTGGGGGAACCAAGCATTCAATGAAAGAGATTAAGCTTGATGACTATTGCACCCCCTTTTTCTCAAGCTTCTTGATCACTCTAGCCGCCTGCCTTCTTCACGACTTCAGCTCATCCACTCGCCCTTATCTCTTCTATCTCTGCTTGCTTTTCATTTCTTTTATTCATCTCACCCACCGAAACCAGCAAACTCTTCCATTTCCCTGCATCAGCTCGGCCTCTGCCATGTCCAAGTCCCCACCATCTTCGGTCAACCATCCAGCAACGAAGACCGCGTGCAGCTCCACTGCTTCGTATCTTCTCCAGCTAGCATTCAACGCCAGCCCACTCCTCGGTCTTCCCCATCTCACACCAGCGAAGCTACTTCCTCTTCGTTAATTCCATCTCCGTGCTCAGCTTCTGCGGGACGTCTACACCTTGCTCGGTCAACAACCAGCCACAACACCACTAAAGATTGATCGAAGCACCCATCGAATTCCCCTCCACTTCACCCATGCGTCCAAGCCCCCACCGTCGTCGGAACACCACCTCGCCGCCTCGCGTGCCACCGCTCGAGCCTCCGCCTTACCGCGCCCAGCTCGTCGTTCTAGCAGCCTAGTCGTGCATTCCAGCCCCTGTTTCAGTCATACCAGAGTCGTTTGGCCCGCCTCCGACCTCTATAAGTCCCCGCTAAGGCCCGGTTTGGCCTTTCCAACCTTCCTCGATCAATTCCTGCCCTAAACCAGCTTTGTTGCCCTTTGTTTCAGCCAAGCATAGCAGCAAACAGAGAGGGTCTTTCATCAACCTTTGGACCCGTTTTAAGGTGGTTCCGGACCTCGGTTTCTAGGCTCGCTTTGAAGGAAGTTGTTCCCCGTTGCGTTCTCATCGATTTAAACCGATCGGCTCGCCGAACAAGTGAGTTTAACTCATTAATCCTCACTTAGTCGGTTAATCACGCTTAGGAGTTGATTAGATTAATTAAGCATGATTTAGGTAGATAGATTAGACTATATTAGTTTATTTAATTATCTGCCGATGCATGTTAGGTGGTTAGTGTGACATCCCAGATTTTCAGTCCTATTTTCTACTGAATAAATCAGACATTTTATTGACGTAGCTATAAGGCTGTTCTCAGAGCTGATCACTCTCGAGATAACTAGACTATTTAGGGAAGCCATTAAGGAATTTTAATGCAATAGATCTGAGAATTCGACTAGGAATCGATTTCTCGATCGTGCTCATCCTTAGAGGCTATTACGGCATAGTATAAAATCGATTTGAGATCAGAGATAGGTCAACTCGACTAATATGTGTGGCTAATCGTGGGTGACACCACTAAATTGGAAAATTCTCGTTGATCGGCGCTAGACTGATTCTTCTGTCGTTTTGGTATTCTGTGTCCGTATTTAAATCGTCGAGATTTTCACGACAATCGAGAGTCACTATTGAGTCGAGTGGGTTCATTGTGGCTCGAAGAAAATCGACCATGGGTCATTTGCACTAAAAATTTCTGAAAACTACCCGGTAGCCTAGGTCACACTAAAAACGCGCCGAATGGAAATTAACCACGAATTCAAGTCCGATTTCAAAAATTGAAGATCCTGTCATGTCACAATAAATTCTAGGAATATCGACTCGGTCTCAGAAGATTTTTTTGCAACTCGAGACTTTTTTGGAAAAAGTCGACTTAGGATCGTTTTTGTTCAAAAAAAAGGCCGGGATTGTTTTTGATCTCAAATTTGGGAAGCATGATGGATATATGGGTGATGAAAAATATCAATTGAAGCATTGAGGTGTCAATTGAATTAATTAAAGCCAATTGAGATTTAATTAAGCGAGAATTGAGTCCAATTGAAGCCAAGATAGTGCCAAATTCGTAGCTTCCCCTTCCCCCTAGCCAAATGGACCATTTCATGAGTTGTGAGGAGTGTGTGTGTGGCTCATTGACAGCCATTAGATGTTGGCTTGATGGACAAGCTTGAGGGAGGACAATTTTGTGGAAAAATTGGCCAAGAGACCCCACAATGCAAAACTTGCCCCACACTCCTATCTCTCCCTCTCTCTCATTCATCCATCGTCCAAGTCATCCTCTCCCCTCCTCTCAGCCCGTGCGACCACCAGCAGCAACCAAGGAAGCACCGGAGCAAGCCGCACGTCGCTCACGCTACCATCGTCCCCGTTCCACCCCCGCTTGCATGCCACGCCTACCACCGCTCCCTCTCGCCTTCACTCGGTTCCAGCAGGCTATTCCTGCGTCATAGCAGCCATCTCAGCCAAGCCGGAGGTCATTTGGCTGCTGTAGACCCTCGTTCGGCCGCCAGTTACCTCTCTAAGCCATCCACCAGTCCACCGTCGCCATTCCCGCACCAAACCAACTTCATTTCTTCTATTTTGTAGCCCCAACCAACAAGTAGAAAAGTGGATTTCCAGCTGCTTGTAGGCTCATTTTGAGGTGTTTCCGGACCTCGAAACCTAGGCCCGCTTTGGAGAAAAACGTCCACAGCGACGTTCCCGACATTTCGATCTGAACGGATTGTTAAACGGGTGAGTTTTGCTCACTAATCCCTTATTAAAATGCTAATGATGCTTAGGGGTTGATTAGATTTAATTAAGTGCAATTAGGTGGATAGATTATATTAGAATAATTAAATTATGGATTTACTTATGCATGTTAGGCAAATTGTTAGTGTACTTAGCAAGTAGACAAGTCCTATTACTTATTAAACGAGTCCCGGTAATTTTCTGGGCTTGTCTCGGCTTCCAATTAGGCATTACTGGCCTAAATTGGATTTATTGCTATTTAATAATTAATTTTCGAAATTAATTATTTATTTATTTATTTTTCAGAAATTCAACCGGGATGGTCGGTGACCGGAATTTTATGCTGATTACCATGGTGCAATTCGTTTATTTATTTGAGCATTAGTTTGTGATGAATTGATTTATTGGTGATTGTAAGATTTATTCCTAAATTAAATTAATTTTGATAATTAATTGGAAAATTACCAGGCACCAGTCTATAGCATCAAAATTTTATTTTGAAACTGCTGAAAATAGTGGGAGATTTTAAAAGTGAAAACCTTGTGTTTTTGCTAGGGCCGACCGTGTACCCACACACGACATTATATTAGAAATGATAAAAATGGTTATTTGATTGTTTGCTTGGAATGGCATGTATACCGGCTCGATGACTCTACGGAGCATCTTGAGACAAGGCGGTATGATTTACCGGCTCAGTGACTCTACAGGTTATTTTGAGACAGTACGGTATGATATACCAGCTCAATAATTCTACAAATCATCTTGAGACAGTACGGTATGATAAATTGTGTGTATACCGGTACGATGACTCTATATGTCATCTTGAGATAGTACGGTATGATATTGATATACCGGCTCGATGACTCTCTTTGTCACCTTGAGACAGTAGGTATATTTTGACAGCTCGATGACTTTATATGTCATCTGGAGATAGGATAATATACTATCTATGTATTACCTAGGGTGAGTAGTCTTGGATGTTGATCAGACTTATAGATAGTATGGAAGGGGCCGACCAAGAAATGATCGTGATGATATGTAATCGACTAGGTTGATTGATCGATGATTCGATCTGATTGGGTGATGTGATGTGATTTTGTATATTTGATAAATATGCTGACTTGTAGGAAGGAACTGAGGCCAAGGTAAGTCCTCTGACTCGTGTTGTGCTTAGGCAGCCTAAGGTGTATTGGTTTCCTAATTGAGTCTTAGGGGGTAGAACTTGTTGAGACGTAGTCTCATCCCGGTTGTGAGACAACATTTCAGGTCCCTAGATGCAGCAGACTTAGATTTTGAAGATCTTGAAAGTCCGGTGTAGTTTGCTAAAGGCTCAGTTGGAGTGTGGAAGATGATGAAGAGGAGGACGAGGACCCGTAGTTTGTGGAACCCCTACCCCTACTTGTAGACCTTGATTCTGAACTTGTTCAAGTTGAATCTGGCATAGTAGTCTGCCATATATATATTTGCACTTTGATCGGCAATGTATATAAGTGTGGTTGTTTTTGAAAGTTTGGAACTTAGTCCTACTTTCCTATCCCATTGTTTTATTGTTTGTGGATTTTTATCTGCTTCCGCATGCATATTAAAATTAAAGGGTCGGTGATGCATCCTGGAACGTCGCTATTAACCGACCATGACGAGGGATGGGTGCGTGCTCGAGGATTGGGGCGTGACAGTTAGATAGTGTCATTAGCGAGTAGACACGTGCTAGTATTTATTTAACGAACCTTGAAATTTTTCCGAGTCTGTTTCGGCATCCAATTAGGCATTACGGGCCAAAGTATAATTTATTGGCATTTATTTAATATTTTCCATAATTATTTAATTATTTAATTATTTTCCGGAAATTAGACCGGGATAGCTGGCAACCGGGATTTTATGCTAGTTATCGTGGTGCAATCTATTTATTTATTTGAGCTCTAATTTGTGCTGAATTGATTTAATTGTGATTTTCGGATTTTATTTCTAAATTAATTAATTTTGGTAATTAATGGGAAAATTACCAGGCGTCGGTCTACAACGCCAAAAATCTATTTTTGGACTATTGAAAGAAGTGGGAGAATGAAAGTGAAATTATTATATTTTGGCTAAGGCCGACTGTGTACCCACACACGACTATTTTATCAAGAATGATAAAAAGATGGAATTGATTGTATGATTAGGATGGTATACTATATCAGCCTACGGGCGATATATCAGCTTAATATAGAGCAGTATACCGGTATACTATATCAGCCTATGGGTAATATGTCAGCTTAGCAGAGAGCAGTATACATTATCAGTTTATATTGAGTATGTCGGTATACTATATCAGCCCACGGGCGATATGACAGCTTAGCAAAGAGTAGTATACCTTATCAGCTTAAATTAAACATTGCCGGTATACTATATTAGCCTACGGGTGATATGGCAGCTTAGTAGAGAACAATATACCCGATCATCTCAGAAACGAGCTATACTATCTATTTATCAGCTTAGCAGTGAGCAGTCCTGATGTGAGTGGACTTATAAATAGTATGAGATGAGCCGCCTAAGAAGGGGTCGTGATAACATGTAATCGACTAGGTCGATTGATCAATGATTTGATCTGATGTTATGAATTAATTGATATGATTTGAGACATCTGTAAATGATATTGACTTTCAGGGTGGAACTGAGGCCAAGGTAAGTCCTCTAACCCGTGGTGTGCTTAGGCAGCCGTTAGAGTGTATTTGCTTCCTAATCGGGTCTTAGGAGGGTAGACTTCGCTGAGACGTAGTCTCACCCCATTATGGGACAACATTTCAAATCCCTAGATGGCAGCACCTCCACCTCCTCCCGTGCATTTTGGTATACCAAAAGAAGTCATTGAGACAGGTTATTACATTCTGATACACCATCACCTTGAAGGCTTATAGTATGTACTGGTGGAATCCACTGTTTGGGTTGATGTGGGTGACCCCAAAAGGTGCCCCACAAATACCAGTCATGGTATCGCCATTATGATGATGGACGAAGGGTGGACCCTGTACTGGAGTCTAATATACCTCTGTATGTTTTAGAGGTAGTGTTCGGGAATGGGATAACAGATCCCAAGGGTGGATCAGTGGTGGATGCGAAGGATCCCAAGTTGGGTAATGATCCTTACTCTTCGAAGTGTTCAGCCGTAGACTCCAGCTGGAGCATCGAAGAAGGAGAAATCGCTGAGGAGGAAGAGAACCCGGAGGAGGACCCAGAGGAGGATCCTGATGAGGATTGAAACCCCACCCTTGTCTGCAAACTATGTTTTCAGAGCTTGTTTAAGTTGAACTTGACTAGTAGTTCACCTTGTATATATATGCATTATGGTTTGCATTGTATATAAGTGTGGTTGTTTTAAAAGTTCGAAATTTGGTCCAACTTTCCTATCCTATTATTTTATTGTCTAGGGATTTTATTATGCTTTCGCATGCGTATTTAAAATCGAATGGATCAGCGATGCATCCTAGGACGTCGCTATTTAATCGACCAGGTGAGAGATGGGTGCATGCCCGAGGATCGGGGCATGATAAGAGAGCTTTGCCAACACTATTGAAGCTAAAAGGCGAAGTCCTTATTATTTAAAATCACAAGCCTTGTGTTTCTACATTGGGATTTACGTTAACCTGAAATTATCTAATTTAAACAAATCCAACGGCTCAAATTAAACTAAGGCTTCATTTGTGTCATGGGAAATGTGACCATGAAAATATTCTCCATGAAACAAACATAATGAAACAAACAGAACTTGAGGGTGACTTTGTTTCACTAATAAAGGAAAATATTTTTCATAGAAATTATTTTCGAGAAAAATGACTCATTTTCATTTGTTTGGTGGTTTAAGAAAAGTAATTTTCTTCTTGCTAGAAATTTAAAATTGGCTTTTCCCCCAATCTAAATTTGTCAGTTTTCAGTCTATGGAGAATGTTTTTCGTAAATTGATTAGTTTTCCATCATTTATAACTAGAATGTCTAAAAACAATTTCTCAAAAATAGCTTTCTTTCAAACAAAATCGACCCCAAAAGACAAAAAGCATCAAAACCGCACCAAACATACTACTGTGATTTGGAAATTAGTTAACAAGTTCAAACAACATAGTGAGGCCCCACTCTTCCTCTATTTAGGAGAAAATAGTTCAAATGATGGGGAGATTTCTTCTAGATCAATTGAAGGAAAAACTATCTATCTTTTTTCGAATTACTTTAGTATATTTTTTTGAGGAAACTGTCGCGCAATAAGTGTAGTCCTAACCTGACGTTGCCTATATTTCCACGTCTTGATGTAAAGCAATGCTTTGGGTTTTTGGTGGGACACTCAAGTATCACATTATTTTCCTTTTCTTTTTAAATTTTTACGAATTCTTTTGGCCAGAATAATATAGGAGTTGGGCCTGTCATATCCATAAATAGATTAGTAGAAAATTGTTCTAAAAGAAAATGGTTCAATTTAGCCATCATATGATCCCTGACTCGCAGAGAAAACTCAATTAACAAGTCATGTGAACGTCTTTGTCTTTGAATACTCTATATTGAGTAAATGAAGGGTAAGAAAAAATTTGAGAAGTCTAATCACCATCATGCTATTCTTTTTGTTTTGTGATTGACAACAAAGTTAAAAAGAGGTGGCATTTTTCTACACCCGACCTTAATAAGCTAAAGTCCATGTCAATGGTATTAGAGGTCAGATTTTTGTCAGCCCATATGACACCATCCACAAATGACTTGCAGATAAAAATCCGACTGTGAAAAAAGTCATTTTAGGGCTAGAATTTGAGCCCGCACGTATCGCTGCATGGGCCATCGAAAAATGTAGAGGAAAACGAAGCAAGGAAGTATTTTATATTATCATTCGAAGGGATGATGTATTTTATATTCACTAGAATATTCATACTTGAAATTTATAGGGATAATACTATCAAAAACCCCAAATTTGTATATCAGTGATAAATTTATCTCAAGTTAATTTTATTGTCACAAAAAATTTTAAACCAATACATGCATGACATATTTATCCTCCGTTAGCTTTCGTCATATATTATTGTTAAATTGCTAATTGGGATGCACGTGGGTCCACATGGATCAATTAATAGGTTAATAGCACACAACCAAAAAAAAAAACTTAAATTGGTACATTTGTAATAAATTTAATTTTTAAATTAATTTTTGAGCCACCAAAAATTGCAAACCAGTACACATGTGACGCATTTACCTTCCGTTAGTTTCCATCAGATTTTACCGTTAAATTTAACGAAAACTCTAGATCATCATCCTTTTCATTGTCTTTGCCTAAGTTCATTGAAATTGTGAACACCATTTAGCGAGAGCTTTTTAGTGACACATTTAGTAACTCCTATAGTACTCTTGACAAAATGGCTTGACCAAGTACCATTAGATGGCGTAAACTACCTAATGTTGCATCTTGTGTAAGAACATTAACGATAGATTAAGCCCTCGTGAGTTTTACTTGACCTCATGTCAATACTTTCCCTTCAATGCGAGCATAAATAGTCTCTTCATAGGTGTTACGCAATAATTGTTAGAGTCCCAAATCCCATTCAAAAGAGGGTATTGAGCATTTGAGGTTACAACTTTTATTAATAAATCTAGGTTGATGAATGAAGCAATTAGGCTGAGTCGTGATTTGCACTCAAGTTTATTTTTCACATTCCTCTAGCATCGCCTCTATAACATCAATACCTAAATTTCCTTCTAAGTTTATTAACTACAAAATTCTAGGATTGATGATAGAGGCAATGTTAGAGAAATCTATAAAATAAACTTGATTGTACAACACAACTTGGCCCAATTGCTTCGTTCATGGACCTACATATATCAAGAAAATTTGTCACCTCAAATGCTCAGTAGTCTCTTTTGAATGGGATTTAGGATTCTAACAATTATCTCAAGACATCTATGAAAAGAATGCTCGCCGTGAAAAGAGAGTATTGACCAAAACATTCAGTAAAACTCAGAAGGGCTTGATCCTTTGTTAATGTTCTTATACGAGATGTCACATTAGGCAATGATTAGGTTAGATAGCCGTACTTGGTCAAGCCATTTTGTCAAGAGTGCTACTAGAGTTACTAAACGTGTTACTTAAGATTTCTAGCTAAATGGTGTTCCCAATCTCCACAACCTTAGACAAAGATGACGATGAAGGACTCAATGAAGAGGAAGACGATCTATAGTCCTCGCTAAATTTAATGGTAAAACTTGACATAAGCTAATGAAGAGTAAATATGCCATGTGTGTATTAGTTAGGGTTTTTAGTGGTTCATAGACTAGTTTGGGATGAATTTGCCATGGGTATACCAATTTGGGGTAAATTTATCACAAATATACCAATTTGGAGTTTTTTATAGTATTAATTTATTAATTGATTGACGTGGACTTACTTGTCATGTTCACATGGCATCTAAGTTAGCAATTTAACAACAATATTTGACAAAAGTTAACGAAGGGTAATTATATCCTACATTTACCGGTTTGGGGGAGTTTTGTGATAAAAAAATTAGTTCGGGGCAAATTTATTATTGTATATCAATTTGTGATTTTTGGTAATATTAACCCAATTTGTAAACATGTTTCGAAGAAAATACAAACATCAAAACTCCATTCTATGTTTCGATGAAGGACCCAATTTATTATGCTATGTCAACCATGCGTGACAGGGTGGGATGCTTGAGAGATATATAACTCGATTCCAGATAGGATGTCACATAGGCCTTTTGGGTTGGCATAATGTTCACACCTAAATTCTGATCTTCCCACTTAGTCATTTATTGAATAAAACATTAGGGAATCTCTAAACAAAAATATCAATATAGCGTTTGCATTCATAGTTATTTCGTGAACCAACATGACATGCCATGAGATGGGAGGCTCGAAATCACATGCTTCAATTTTTTAGCCCCACCATACGGACTGACGCGGTTTCGCATCAGATGAAATACATGACGCAAGCCGTGGATTTTCTTGGTTTATTCATTCCATGTGGTGCACGAACTCGGTGAAGAAAGGCTAGTGGTATTCATCGAAATCAGAAAAAAATTTCTTTGCTGAAACTAGACAAATTACAGATGTATATAAAGGGCAAGGAAATTGAAAGGAGGAGAGATATTCTGGTCAAGAGAAAATATGCAGATTCGGGGTTAAGTTCTTTACCCAACATCTACACCGATACCGATGGTTGATGACAAACCTATTTGATTCATCAATTAGGGTTCAAGATAACTGGTCACCTCTGGAACTTGGGGAATAAAAGATTATTTAAGAGGGATTTTTGTCTTACCAAGAACCCTTATGCTTGATTCTAAATTATGTTAAGGACATTGTATCGACTCGGTTGATCAAATATAGATTGTCTTCTCAAAGGTAGAAAAGAGAGAAGCTTGCGGGTTGGGCTGCCCCTCCAATTGGTTGGGTCATGCTTATTACTAACAAGACCTCTAAAGTTAACCCAGGCCCTGCTTTAGTAGGTAGGCTTCTGCGTAATAAATCAGGTAACTGACTCATTGGATTTAAGGGTGAGCACCATTCTTGGATAGAGCAGGGAACCGGAAAACCGGACTGGTGGATCCGATTTGGTTCTCGATTATAGGGCGGGAGGTTCTGATTCCTGATTCTATTTTTCAATACCAGCGGTTCTTGGTTCTCTTCCCAGCAGTAGGGAACCGGGATGGGAACCGGAATCAGGTTCCTAAACCCAAAATCCCTGATTTCAATATGTTTCTTCTCTCTCCCCGTCCCTGATACTTTTCCTTCTCTTTCCTCTTGGTGACACTGCGACGCCCCCAGCAATGACCCAATGCTGCCCACCACCCTCGATGCCGCCGTCACAACCCATGACGTCGCCGCCGATGCCACTGCTGCTCCGTTTGACAACGCTGCCAACTCTCGCCGTCCCAGTCTTCTTCCACTCTCTCTCCTCCCGCTTCTCTCGCCACCGCTTCCGCTTGTCTCGCCACTGGTCGTATCCCCCGACTTGTCAATCCTCAGGTATACTCTCTCTTGAGGACTCTGCTTAGTTGGTTGGTGTCACTGCTCTTTCATTTTCTTTCTTTTCCTGGCCTTTTGGTTTCCTCGTTGCTCTAGAATTGAGATCGGCTCGCGCAGTCGTCTTCATGCCTGTGCCCTTCTGCTCTCCCCCATTCCTCTCCTCTCCCGATGTTTCGATTTGCCATTCAAAAGTCTCCCTTTGTTGTTGCTATTGCTATGTCGATTTGCCGTTCGAAAGTCTCCCTTTGCTCTGTGGTAGCATTCTCTTTTGATTCTCTAAAGTTCGTTGCAAGAGGTGATTTTCACTTCGTAATTGCTTGGACGGTAGAGTTGATTCTCGAGGATATCCCCAAGGATCTTGTACTGATTTTACTGTCTGTGTTAGGTCAAAACAAAAATGTGAGTACCTGCAGCTGATTGTCTTGCTGTCTAGTATCTCGTTACATGTCATCTTCCTAGCATTCTATCTTGAGGAGAATGGATTTTCTTGCAATTTCATTTTCGGGATTTCTCTGGAGCTGCTAGAAAGCTTGCGATGAATGTTGTAGAGAGCTGTGAAGCAAAACTTGAACCGGGTATAAAGCAGCTTCTTGTTTCATTGATGTCTGGAGATAGCAAGCCTTTGAATAATCAAATGGACTACCACAAGGCTATATGTGATGTATATCAATGTGCTCCTCAGATATTGTCAGGAGTCATCCCATATCTAAATGGAGATCTAAATGGAGATCTCGTGGTAATGCATGACTTACGGCCTCTTGTTTGTGTTTTTTACGTACTCATTTTTTGGCTAGAAACCTGTTGTGCACGAATCGATTCATTCAAGCGTTTCGTTGTCTGGGATGCCTGCTCAAGTAGTCACTTTTTACTAAGCTTTTGGATTAATTTTTTGATCCGTTGCACATATAGAGGAACCTGCACACTCTCTATGTTCAACGGCTTAAGAAAAAAACTATCAGTAGAGTAACATTATTTGCATGATTTTCATTTGAGAGTGATACAATGTATTACATTGTGGACTCAGGAGGTTTAGCCTTAAAGGAAATTGAGGGATAATTTCTCAGTTTGTAACGTTCTTATATGTAGACGGATCAGCTAGAAGTTCGTATACAAGCTGTGATTGTGACATCCCAGAATTTCAACTCCGTTTTCTACTGAATAAATCGGGCATTTCATTGACACGTCTATAGGGCTATTCTCAGAGCTTATCACTCTCGAGATAACTAGACTACCTAGGGAAGCCATTAAGGATTTTAAGGCAAATAGACTTGAGAATTCGACCAAGAATCGGCTTCTCGACCGTGCTTATCTTTAGAGGTCAATACGGCACAATATAAAATCGATTCGAAATCAGAGATAGATTGGTTCAACTGAGATGTGTGGCTAATCGTGGGTGACACTACTAAATTAGAAAATTCTCGTTGACCAGCACTAGACTGATTTTCCTATTGTTTTGGGACACTGTGTCCGTATTTGGATCATTGGGATTTTCACGACAATCAAGAGTCACCAATGAGTCGAGTGGGTTCATAGTGGCTCGAAGAAAATCGACCACGAGTCAATTGCACTAAAAATGCGTGAAAGTTACCTGGTAGCCTAGGTCACGCTAAAAACGCGCCAAGTGAAATTAACTGTGAATTCAAGTCCGATTTCAGAAATTGGAATTTCTGTCATGTCACAATAAATTCTAGAAGTGTCGACTCAGTCTCAGAAGATTTTTCTGACACCCGACACTTTTTGGGAAAAAGTTGTCGTGTGGCCATTTCGTTCAGTTGAAGCCGAGAATTATTCGTTGGTGAAATTGAGGAGCATGAGGGATTTTTGGATAAAGAAAATAATCAATTTGATAAAGGAAATATCAATTGATTTTGGGAGAGTTATTTGAGAGAATTTTAAGAGGGAATTTGGATGCAAAATGCAAGTGGGGACCAAGAATTCTAAGTTGAAATTCCTTTGAGAATCTTAGAGCCAATTTAAAAGAAATTGGGATTAGGATTTTTTATTTGAGGAAATCCTTTTATTTTTGTGATTTCCCATTTCTTTTTTCATTTTGAGCCAAACACACCTTTTTCCCCCTTTTCTCTCTCTCTTTCTTTCTTCCTTTCTTTTTCTTTTTCTCTCTCTCTCTCTCTCTCCTTTTCTTTTCCCCCGTGCGGTTCCCCCCCCCCCCTTTCCACCGAATGCTTGGCTGTCTCCCTTGGCTTTTTCACTTTGACTTTTCAAACTTTTTCTCTCTTTCTCTCTCTCCTTCCCCTCACTCTCTCGTGACCTACTCTCCTTCTTTCCTCTCTTGTTCGTGCGAAGCAGAAGCCGAACTGAAGACAGCAGAAACGGAAGCAGCTCGCCTGAAGACCGGAGCTGCCGTCGCCGCCGCAGCTCGCCGCCGGGCCGTCGCCCGCGCCACCCGCGCACGCCGCGCGCTCCGCCCGTCCCCTCGCGCCCAGGCGTTCTTCCTCGTGCGGTTCCGCCTTTGTCCAGCCGCGTTCAGCCGCATCCGGCCACCGTCCAGCTCCGTCCGGCCACCGTCCGACCACCCCGGAGCTCCCCTCACCCTCCGCCGGCCTCACCTTGCCGTTTCAGCCACCGGACCAGCTCCGGCTAGCCCAAGTCAGCAACCCACCGAATGGGTTTCCAGCCCCTTTGGGCTCGCTTTTGGGCCGTTTCCGGGCTCCGAACCCGAGACGTGCCTTGGGAAGAATCGACCCTCGCGCCGTCCCCGTCGGATTGATCCGATTTACGCGCGATTCCGGTGAGTAATCTCACTAATCCTTGCTTAGTAGACTAATGATGCTTAAGGGCTGTTTAGTTTAAATTAATTAGGTTTAGGTGGTTAGATTAGTATGGATTAGTATTTATTAGTCAATTGTGATGTGAATTAGTTAAATTGAGTGTGTATTTAGCAAGTAAACATGGTCTACTATTTATTGAAGGTAGTTCGGGATTTTTCCCGACCCTAATCGGACTTCAATTTGGCAATTCGGGCTTAAGTGGAATTTTTGGTATTTAAATATTATTTTTCGGAATTAAATTAATTAATTATTTATTTTCCGAAAATTCAACTGGATGGCCAGTGACTGGAAAATTACGCTGATGACCGTGGTGAAGTACGTTTATTTAATCGGGCTTTATTTTAAGTTAAATTGAATTTTTGATGTTAATTATTTAATTTCGAAATTAATTATTTAAATATTTATTTTTCCAGAAATTCAACTAGGATGGCCAGTGACCAGAATTTTATCTAATGATTGTGGTGAAGTCAGTTTATTAATTGAGCTCCGATTTAAGCTAAATTGGATTTATTGTAATTAATTATTAATTTTTGAAATTAATAAATTAATTAATTAATTTTCGAAAATTAAAGTAAGGATGGCCGACGACCGAAATCTCGTGCTGATTGTCGTGGCGCAGTCCGTTTATTTAATTGAGCTTTATTTTGTGCTTTGAATTGGATGATTAGTGAAATTGGGAATTATTCTTTAATTGAATAATTTTTTGTTATTAATTGAAAAATAACCGGGCATCGGTTGATAATGCCAAAATGATTTGAGTGGGCTATAGAAAATGTGGGAGTTATGGAAATGAAAATATCACATTTTGGCTAAGGCCAAATGTGTCTTGCGCACGATATTTTATCGGGTATTATCTTTATATATGAAGAAATTAGGCTAAGACATTATTTGGATTGAGGAATTTAAGTGCGAAGCACGATGTCATTGGGCCGTGGGGGATTAATCATGTGTCGATTTATAGTTGAAGCAAGATGATAATTGGAAGTTGATGTGACGTGTATGGTATTGAGGAAACTTAATGGGTCTTGAGCAGGTGAAGGACTAAGTACTACACGAGTAGGAGATTTCGTGTGAGTCACCTCTAGCGCCTCATACCATTGCTCATTATGGTTAAGGACTAAGTGTTACATGGCGACCTGAGTCACATGGGAATTACCTCTAGCGCCTTATACCATTGCTTTTTGTAGTGAAGTACTAAGTACTACACGATAGCGAGACTTCGTGTGAGTTACCTCTAGCGACTTACACTATTGCTTTTGTAATAAAGGACTAAGTACTACACGATAGCGAGACTTCGTGTGAGTTACCTCTAGCGCCTTATACTATTGTTATTTGTGGTCAAGGACTAAGTAGCGCATGATGACAAGACTTCGTGTTGGGGCACCTCTAGCGCCTTGAGCCTATTTTATGTTGAGTGGGAATGTTGATTTGAAACGTGGAGAGTAATCATCGAGTATAGATGAAATCATCGATATGATTTGATCAGTTTGTCATGAATCGATGGATTGAACTGAATTGACCGTGAGTGGTCTTGCTAGTGTGAAATCGACTAGGTCAATGTATCGATACTTCGATTTGAGGTGACTGCTTGGGTGCCTATTGAACTGTGCTAATATGCAGGTGGAATCTGAGGCCAAGGTAAGTCCTCTGACCCGTGTGTGCATAGGTAGCCTGGTTAGTGTATTGGTCTCATAGTCGAGTATTGGTGGGGTAGAACTTGCTGAGACGTAGTCTCATCCCGGTTTGGGGACAACATTTCAGGACCCTGATGAGGAGCTGACGAGGAGGAACCTGAGAGGGAGAACTTTGAGGTGAAACTCGAGGAGAAGGGTTTTTGGAAGAAGAAGATAATCCTAAGAGGAATCTGGAGTACGACTCGGATGAGGACTGAAACCCCTTCCCCTTTTGTGAATACTATTGATGTGATTAGAGTGAGACTAGAAAGTTGTATTTAGTTTTGTGAAGTACTCTGGTTTGTGCTTTGTGTAAATGTTTGGTTGTGGTTTTTCAAAATGAAAAAAATATAGCCTACTTTTCTATCACATCGTTTTATTGTCTGGGGATTTATAATTGCTTCCGCATGTGCTTAAATAAAATGAAAGGGTCGACGATACATAGTCCTGGGATATCGCATTCTAAAATCGACCAAAGGTAAGGGATGTGCGCGTGCCTGAGGATCGAGGCGTGACAGTGATACTAGTTGGAGACCTATTTTCCACTCCAGGCGATGCTATCACTGAGCCTTTCCAGCCAATCTTTTCAGAGTTCTTGAAGAGGCTGTTTGATAAAGCTGTTGAAGTAAGAATGTATGTGCTTGAACATGTCAAGAACTTCCTGCTGTGAAATCCTTCTAGAGCTGAATCTTCTCAAATAATTGGTAAGGGGTGACTAGTGAAATTTTTTATGACAATCTGTGTTTAAAATTTGTTGACATGTTTTAATTTGATTGTTAGATGCCTCATGCAATTGACTGCTGGACTATAATGAGAATGTGAGAAAGCAAGTTGTCACTGTTATTTGCGATGCGGCATCTAATTCTCCAAACTCCATTCCAGCTGATGCTATAAAACTTGTCACAGATCTTCTTTGAGACAAATCAGTAACTTACCTATCCTATTGTTGATTCTCTCTCTCGTCGCAAGAGGCGATTTATCTTGCTTTAGAACTACATGCCTTATGACACTAGAGTTGGCAATAGAGGGAGCAGTACATATAGGATATCTACAGGTTGGGGTGTTTTTGGTGGCTGTGATATATAGGCTTAAGCTATAACTTGTGTTCCAAGTTGAAGCCAAGAATTTTTTCCCTCCTAGACACACTTGGCTTTTCACTTTTGGTACTTGCAACATCCATTTCAATGCAGATTTTGTTCCGTTTCTTCTCTTTTATCTAGTTGAATTTCTTGCCAAGCAGCAGCCAAATCCATTTCTTCTTTTTTGGTACTTGATTTTGTTCTGTTTCTTCTCTTGTAGCTTCGATAAGTTCCCTAACGAGATGGCAATATCTCCAGCCAAATGGTTGTTGCTCAAGTTCAGGCTCAACAACTTCATTAGATTTCCCATCTTGTCGGGAATTTTCCCGGTCAAGTCATTGCTATACAAAGTCAGGACACGCAACTGAGACAAATTCCGAAGCTCTAGTGGGATGCGGCCGGCAACTTTGTTACCATCTATCTTCAAATTCGTGAGATTTGTACACTCCCCATTGTGCTGTGAGATTCCTGACAAATCGGTTGTTGCTGAGGCTTATAAAGTCCAGATTCGGATAAACTCCAAGCGCACTCATATCTGCAGTGAACTGATTGCTGTCTGGACGGACTCCCGTCAGCCTCGAACAATTCTTCAAGCAGTCGGGCAGTGGCCCTGTGAAGTCATTCCCATCGACGGCGAGATATCGAAGAGCAAAGCCGCTGCATAAATCTCGCAGCAGTTCTCCAGTGAAGCTGTTGTCCGAAAAGCAAACATCGATCAGAGAAGGGCTGTACTTGTCGAAATCACGTGGTATTCCTCCGGAGAAATTGTTCGTGCAGAAAAAGATCCACTGTAAGTTAGCAAGGCGAGAGATCGTCTTGGGGACCTCTCCGTAAATCTGATTCATGGTGAGGTCGAGATAGGTGAACGATGTGAGATTCCTGACCTCCGGATGAATAATCCCTGAGAGCGAATTATTGAGCATAGAGAGGTATTTGAGCTTGGTTAGGCTTGCGATTTCGGGAGGAATTTGCCCATAGATAAAATTGGGACAAAATACACCTCAAGTGTCAAAACTTGGCATGGAATGACACTTAAGTGTTAAAAGTTTGGAAAGTGACACTTAAGTGCCAAAATCGGAGAAAAAGAATCACTTAAGTGTTACTTCGGTCAAAATGCCGACGTGGCAATTTTTCGACAAACGAAGTGCAAAATGACGTCGTTTTGGTGCGATGTGTTAAAAAAATTAATATAAAAATTAATTAAATTAAATTAAAAACCAAACTTATTTAAAACATTTAAAAATAAAATAAAATATTAAAAACTAAAAATTTAAGAAAAAAAACTTATTTAAAACATTTAAAAATAAAATAAAAATATTAAAAAAAGTAAAAAATTTAAAATATATATATTGAAAAAACTAAAAATTTAAAACATTTAAAAACTAAACTTAGTTAAAACATTTAAAAATAAAATAAAAATATTAAAAGACTAATTTTTTTAAAAAAACGGGGCCCTTCCGGCGGTGGCGGTGAGGGCTTTTTGTTTAAATTTTATTTTTATTTTTAAATGTTTTAAATAAGTTTAGTTTTTAAATGTTATAATTTTTTTGTTTTTTTTTAATTTTTAGTTTTTTTAATTTTTTTAAATTAATTTTTAAATTTTTTAAATAAGTTTAGTTTTTACATGTTATAAATTTTTAGTTTTTTTTAATTTTTAAATTTAATTTTTAAATTTTTTAAATAAATTTAGTTTTAAATTTAATTTTATTAATTTTTATATTAATTTTTTTAACATGCCAAAGACCAAAACGACGTCGTTTTTGTATTGTTTAGTCACGTCGTGCAAAACGACGTCGTTTTGCACTTCTTTCGCCGGAAAATCGCCACGTCGGCATTTTGGCCGAAGTGGCACTTAAGTGATTCATTTTGCTCCGATTTTGGCACGTCACTTTCTAAACTTTCGGCACTCCCTTCGTACCAAGTTTTGGCACTTGAGGTATACCTCCAGAGAAAAAAGTTCAGTCCAATTCGTGAAGAAGTAAGGTAGTAACTCACCTGGCAAGCGATTCATTGCTAAATAATCATTTAATCTCATGATGAAATTACACACAATTCTTGAACTCATAAGATTTAACTGGCTTGAATACTTGTATTTTCTTGGATATAATTTAGGAACAATACCCATAAAATAACCCACGTCAAGCACTCGCTTGGAAATGGCGCTTCAATATTTCTTCCTGCTCAATTACGGAGCAACCCACAAAATATATATTTATACTCGAATGTGCACTCCCTGAAAAAGTGCAACAAATCGTTAGAAATAACCCATTGGCGTACTGGATAAAGAAAGGCAAATCAAAGTGGAATTCGGTCAAACAAAAAGTCTAACTTGGACTTTCTTTCCTTCCGCGCGATCTCATCCTGAATCAAGAAACCAATTGCATCCATATTCGGTCGACCCAAGTCCAATTGGACTTTCCACTTTTGACTTCTTCGGCCGGCTGCACTAACAGGGAAATATAAAGTTGTGTGCCCCTCCCTTTATTTCAGGACCCAAAAGAATTTATGTAATGCTCAATTTCAGACGTTCATAAAATATCCAATTTGAAATATTCTTATCTCCAGAAGTAACAAATAATCTCTCGTCAGGTTTTGTTTATTGGACTTAAACTCAAGACATATTTTAACAGAATCCATCAAAGGTGATTTCGCATTTTTTTTTTATAAATAAAGTGTATTTAGTTATAAAGAGGGTGGAAATAATGTCACCCAAATAATATTGGGAGTCACCCTGCCCACATGGGAAGGGGAAGGTGGGGAGTCTAATTCCCCACCTTCTCAAGAGGGCTAGGATTGGGACGTTTAGTTTTATGTGTGAATTTCGACTCCCATGCTCTGTAAAGAGGTAGAACAAAAGTTTAAGAGTGAGTTGAGAATTAAAGTATGATAAATAAAAATAATAATAATAATATTGGAATGGACCACATTAAAGTTGCAAAGTAAAAATGATGCAATCCCCAAAATAATTGGGTATAATTGCCAGGTCAAGTCACCAATAATGC
Organism: Eucalyptus guilfoylei; assembly: GCA_016097605.1. Classification (NCBI taxonomy): domain Eukaryota; kingdom Viridiplantae; phylum Streptophyta; class Magnoliopsida; order Myrtales; family Myrtaceae; genus Eucalyptus; species Eucalyptus guilfoylei. The sequence continues at coordinate 37,005,004 of CM027867.1, forward strand.
AATTTATGAATAACTTCCAATGCACTAATAACTAATTAATCAAAGTGGTTTTAGGAACAGGTCTCACATTGCCTCAACATGCAAACGTGGGGTTGTACGCCAAGCTCCATTTTTTTTTTTTTAACATCTCTATTATTTAGTGGGGAGTAGATTCGTCAAATCAGTGCGTTGGGTTAGTTTGAATGGGTCGCAATAGGATCCAACCTAAATTAACCGATATTGACCTATAACATACCAAAATAAAAATAAAAAAATATAGAAAATATAGAAAATAACATACCAAAATAAAAAAAAAATATTTAAATAAAATAAATTTGAACAAAACTAGCAAATAAGAAATTACTAAAAATAATACTTCTAAATAACTCACATTTTGAAGGCATTAACAAAGAGACCCGTGTCAATTTTCAGCAATCACCGTCGCACCGTCGGCACCATCGCACTGATGTTGTTAGAAGTTTTGGAAATTAAAAAAATCGAATTTGTAATAAAAATTATGTTAGGAAAAGATGAAAAATGTTTCTTCCTTCAAAAGAAAGAACATAATAGACATATATAAGAACCAAAATTCATCCAACCATCTCCTGTAAAGTATTTCCTTCACTACAACAAACCTGTATTAATCCATTTTTTAATGTGTTGTGTTCTTAAGAGAGCTAGTGGTGATTGGACCTTTGCACCTGTGTTCCTAATCATTAAAAAATGAGAGCTGATTGAGGTAACAATGACTTTTTTCTCTCTTTTTAAAAAAAAAAAAAAATCGTGTGTTGCATCATCTATATATCTAGGGCAAGGTCTAAATTGATAGGATTTCAAGTGCGTGGACCATGGACATGATTTCACAGCTCGCAGCTTTTGAACATGGGATAGTCCTCAATTATCGATCTTTCTACATATGTGTTTAGAGAAAAACAATTAACCATATAAAGACAAAGCTTACTCAATTTGAAGTGTTCTTCACGCTCAACTAAAGGGGCCACTATTTATATTAACCAATCAACCAAATCCTACGCTTCCATCTGGCGGAACCTTTGGAAGCACTTGAGTTTTTCCAAGCAGACAAGAATTGCACATTGGGCCAATAACAGGTTGTACCTGTTGGATTGCACCCTGAAAGTGGGCATAATTGATAAGTCAAAAAGTCACCAGCAATGCATTTATGCCTAACTTCCAACCCGCCAATAACTAGGATTGGTGAATGCTCTCTCCAATTAGGACTTTTGCAAGTCAATTTCTCTTTTTGAGTAATGTGCCGTGCCATAGAGATAAATGTACCACTAGTGACATTCAAAACTATGGAAACTTATGGTGGCCAACAAATTGCCAAGCACTTTAAGCGATGACTTATAAAGAGGTTTCGGCAGTAAGTGATTTAAGGTCGTCGAAAATAAAAAATCAAGAAAAAGATGATGTTCAAAAGGACTATATTGCAACTTTTCAAAAAGATTTAGGATTTAGATCGCGTTTCTCGAATGGCTAAGAAGTTTACTCATTGATTAAGTAGCATTATGTGAAAATTGGCTAAACAAAGGAAAGAGGGAAAATTGTCCTAAAAGTCCAAAACCTATTGTATTTTTACCAATTGAGTTCTAAACCATTTTAATTTGTCAATTGAATCATAAACATTTTAATAATTTGTCTATTGAGTCAATCCAGCCAATTTTGTCTGAAAATCATTAACGTAGGCGCAAGTGTTGACATATAATTTTTTTCTTTTTTCTCTTCCATTCTTCCTCTTCTAGCCTAGGTGTCCAATTTTTTTTAAAAATGTGGCACTTAGTGTACCTTTTAGAAGTTTTGGTATTTATGTCTCTCCTTGCCAAGTGCACTTGCGGTGTTCTTCTACCGACTAATTTCCCTTTACCTTGGAGCCCCGAAACACTTCTTGGTGGGTATTTCATTTTGATAGAATTATTACAAGAATATTAACATTTTTGTTGGAATATAACATCATAAATTAAGCGAGAAAAAGCCAAATCCTAAACATTCATGCGAGCTTCTCATACTGGAGTTTCTGTGGGCCAAAAAAGAAAAATTGCTAGAGCTTTGGCTAGTCACATTGGAAGTTCCCATCATGTTATTTTTTTTGGTCATTGAATTTGATAACAAAGTTCCAAGACGTGGAATTTTCATATACGACTCGAGAGAATGCGACACGTTATTAAAAGTTCAAGTTTGTGTTCATAATGTTTGGTTCACAGATGTTCGTCAGCCCATTTGATGCGATCGACAAAATGACTATTGTTTGAGTTTGTTTGCAGATAAAAACCTACTTGGAAAAACACCATATTAGAGATGGAATTTAAGCACGCAAGTATCTCTACATGACCATTGAAAAGGCAACTTGGGGCACATCCCGTACCAACATATAGGAAAACAAAATGGAAAAGTGATGACCTTCTTTATATTCATTAGCATTTTCGTACTTAGGATTCATAAGCATGTTTTGAAGACAATACAGACGTCAAAGGCCTAGCCATAATAATTAAGAGTACGTCAAGTGCCGAGCACCATCCATTATCCAATGTTGCTTTTTATTCTGTTGTTGCTCTTCTAGGGGTGATGTAAACTGATGTTGTCAAATAATCATATGGATTAATGTATGTCAGTTGTACTTCTGTGATGTTTCATTGATGTGCAAATGTGGTTTTTTCTTGCATTCATTTGAGTCCAATATAGAATAATATGAGAATGTTGGTTGACTGAGAGTTTTGGCCAAAATGACAATAGTTTTAGTCTTGATAGACGAGAAAACACTGTGTATGTCCATAGCAGATACAGACACTTCAAGTTGGAATGTCCAAGCATGAATGATATAGACAGCACCTTTTTAACACTTGATTATCTCATTAAAAAAAAAGCACAGAAACTTGTTACACCTCCCCAGGACAAACTATAGAACAAGAAGTTTAAATGAAGAACTCATTAAAGAATCTATCTTTTGTACGAGATAAAACTAGTAATCAACAAAACATATGCAATCATTTCACCTCCCCAAAGCTCGAGCCGCAAGTCTTCCAGCAACGTTGTAAAATTTATTAGACAGAATATTCTCTTTTCCATCAGAAGATATAGGCAGCCCAATGACGAATTCATCCGCCTCATCCTGATTACCGCAAAAACATTACTCAGAGGAGTCCATGTCTAGCTTACCTGCAATAACAAAGTCAAATTACTAACTTAAGGATGCCATGAAGATCGACAAAAAAGAAGAATTCCGACCTCCTTTTCTGCAATGTCCAGAAGCCGCAGCTCTAGCTTCTGTTCTCACTGCTCCAAAACATCAGAAATCACTAATCTTAATGTTAAATTCACTAATGAGCATGATGCACGAACAGTTCATAGATCACAATGAGAAAAGCCCAGCATTGGAGTTTAAAGCCACAGGGCCAAAGAAAGACTTTGCTAGAGCGATGGCGGTGCGAGGCAATCCCAATTTTAACCCGAGTGAGAACCCTCCTCGCCACTTAGATCGATCTGAAGGCAAAGGGCATTAGGGGGAATGGAAATTCTTTTCTTCTGGGATTGTAGTGGTACGAATAGATCAAGAAGCATCAAAGAGAGGATGTGGAACTCAGGTATTTCACAAGAATTGCTTCGGGATTGTAATTGGAACAGCCATTCAGGTTTGGGAAGAGAGCCTCGCTGCTATCGGGGTGATATTCCACGACATTCCGCACCTGGGCGACGTGTTCTTTCAACAAGCTACAATCACTTTCCCTTGGACGAATTTCACCAATATGAACAACACTAACCACGGATGAAAGTGAGTGGAGCTTGCAGACAATAAACTTGAAGCTTGCGGACGACTTAAAGTCTGTGGAAAATGAACTTGTGAAAGAAGAGACAACGACGAACAGCAGACCAAAGCTCGCGAGCAGCGACAAGGATCAGGCAAGAGCGATATGCTTAAGCGTTTAGGGAGAGGAAGGAAGAAAATGTGAAAAATCGAAAATCCTATTCAATTTGGGAATTTTTTCAATTTTTTACCCAATTGTAGATTTTGACTAAATTACCCCAATTCAAGTCACTGAAAAATGTTCACCGGTGAATATTTGGCGGGCTAGTAAGTTTGAGCCATTATTTGAAACTAACTTAGCCACTATGGGCCTTAGTCAAAACAAAGTACATTTTACTCTTTTTGAAAAAATAGTCCCATTTTAAGTCTTTAATTATAATATTTCATTAAAGTTAGAACTTGAGTACGAAATTATCTATAATGGCCCATTGAAAAGGCAACTTACGTCTCATACCAATGTAAAGGACAACAAAAGGCAAAGGAGTCTATCGGATCACCCGACATGATAACGTACTTCATATTCATTAGAGGATCCGTGGTTAGGATTTGTAAACATGTTTTGAAGACAGTGCAATAGAAATTTTCTAAATTATCCAAACTGTACACCCACTCTTTCTCATTCATTACGAGCAAACTCCAAAAGAGAGAGAGAGAGAGACAGAAAAGTATCATTTGATCTGCAACATCTCTTAAAACTTAACTCCTGAAGACTCGATAGCTTTGTTGATAGTTATGGAGCCTAACGGCTCAAACAAGTAAGTTTGAGTTCGTGCGGATAATTCTCGCGCCACGAGATGCATGTTGGGTCGTGAATGAGGACTCGTGCGCGTGCACGCCAGTGCCGCCATGACGATGAATACCACTTTCTTAGCTAGTTGGCCAGTCGGAAGAGGAAGACGCGGATCGAGCACATCCTTCAGCAGCAAATTTGGGTCCTCCAAGATTGTTGACGTTTTCATGATTGATAGAGAAGAGAGAAGATCCCCCGGATGCTTTCCCATCATAATCTCTAGCGCCACTACTCCGAAGCTATACACGTCGCATTTGTTCGTTACTCGCATTGTAGTTGCTAACTCTGTTTTTCATGAAAGAACAATGCATTAATGTTTTGATCATAATGTCAAGTTGTGCACAAATTTCAAATTTCTTTGATATTATTAATACGAACGGCTTTTCAAAATCTATATTTGCTCTTCTAAATAGTCTTGTGAGAATTATTCGATGAATCCAAATTCGAGAAGTTAATGAGAGAAATTTAAACAATTCAAATAATATGTGCACGCGAAATGCATAGTTAGCTTTGATCATATGACTTACCAGGAGCCATGTAGCCATAAGATCCGGCCACTGTGGTCCAATTTGACGAGCCTGAATTCAAGAGTCTCGCTATCCCAAAATCCGAGAGCCGAGGCTCGAGGTCTGACTCAAGCAAGATGTTGTTCAACGTTATGTCCCGATGGACGATAGGCGGTGAGCAATTGTGATGCAAGTAGGCAATCGCGTGAGCCACGCCTTGAACAATCTTCACCCTTGTACCCCAATCCAGTTCAGCTGCTCCTGTTCCTCCATACAAGACCTTTGCCAGACTACCTCTCTCAACAAACTCATAGACCAAGTAAATGCAACCTCTCATGGAACAGAACCCGTGGAGCTTGATCACGTTGCGGTGCCGGACCTGGGTCAACACGTGGATTTCGTTCTCGAAACTCTGGCGGTTGACCGCTGGGACGTTGCCGGATTCTGGTGCGTTGAGCTTCTTGACGGCGACGATTTGGCTGCTAGCCAATACGGCCTTGTAAATGCTCCCGAACCCGCCTTTTCCAATGCAATATTCTTCGCTAAAATCATTGGTGGCCTTGGCGATGTCACTGAATGTGAACTTCCTTAACATTTCCCATATGATCTGCTCCGATTTCTCGTGCTTTTTAAGATGCTTGATCTCTTCGTCGAGAAGCCTTTTTCGCCGCCAAAGCACCAGCAAAATCACAGCAATTAGAATCGCTAGAAGTAGTAAGCAGCTCACGCCAACGCTCACACCAACCAGAACTTTTTTTCTATGGTGGGTCGATTTACAGCTCGTGCCCCAAGGAGATAATCCAGTCATGTTTCGACACAAGCCCGAATTCCCTATAAAAGCACTTTCGGGTGCTTGTTGGAAGATCCTACCACTAGGAACTGCACCCGTCAGCTTGTTGTACGATAAGTCTATAGAGCTTATACTCTCCATGTTAGAGAGAGAAGCCGGGATCATACCCGACAAATTATTATGCGAAAGATTGAGATTTTCTAGTTTAATAAGCTTTGCCAAATTGGAGGGAATTGATCCTGCTAGGGAATTGTGGCTCAAGTCTAGGAGTAACTGTAGCGTGGACAACTTCCCGACCTCGGATGGTATGTTACCGGACAAATTGTTGTTGCTTAAGTTCAAGCTCAGTAAATTCTCGAAATTCGCTAGCTCGTCAGGTATGCCACTGCTCAACATGTTCGCCGACAGATCAAGATAATTGAGCTTCAATAACTTTCCTAACGAGAAAGGAATATATCCAGCCAAATGGTTGTTGCTCAAGTTCAGCTTCAACAACTCCCCTAGATCTCCCATCTCGTCGGGAATTCTCCCAGTCAATTCATTGCTGGATAATGCCAGGACGCGCAACTGAGACAATTTCCCAAGCTCTGGTGGGATGCGGCCAGAGATTTTGTTACCATCTATCTGCAAATTTGTGAGATTCATATAGTCTCCCCATTGTGCCGAGAGACTCCCCACAAATTGGTTGTTCTTGAGGCTTATAAAGACCAGACTCGGATAAACTCCGAACACTCTCGTGATATCTGCAGTGAACTGATTGTGACCTAGACTGACGACCATTAGCCGCGAACAATTCTTTAAACAGTTGGGCAGCGGCCCCGTGAAGTTATTCTCTTTGATCAGGAGATATTGAAGAGCAAAGCCACTGCACAAATCTGGCGGCAGTTCTCCGGTGAAGCTGTTCGTCGAAAAGTCAACATCGCTCAGAGAAGGGCTGTACTTGCCGAAATCACGTGGTATTCCTCCTGAGAAATTGTTCATGGACAAAGAGATCCCCTGTAAGTTAGCAAGGCAAGAGATGGTCTCGGGGACCTCTCCATAAAGCTGGTTACTGCCAAGGTCGAAATGGGTCAACGATGTGAGATTCCCGACCTCCGGAGGAATAGTCCCTGAGAAAGAATTGTTGTACATGTCGACGTAATTGAGCTTGGTCAGACTTCCGATTTCGGTCGGAATTTGCCCGGAGAGAAAATTGTTCTGGAGCTGCAGAGAAACCAGTTCGGTCCAATTCGTGAAGAAATCAGGCAGTAACTCACCTGACAGGCGATTATCCGAAGCTCCAAATTTTGATAATCTGACCAGATTGGACAGTGAGAGAGGCAGCTCCCCAAAGATCGAATTCCCGGCAATGGCCAAGTACGTGAGGTTAGAACAGAGCCCGAGCTCCGAAGGGATCGAAGAGGTCAACTCGTTGTCTCTCAAATCAAGCTTTTCAAGCTTGCTCAATTGTCCAATGGAGCGAGGAATTGCCCCTTCGAAGAAATTGTCCACCAGGTCCATGAACCTGAGCTGGAATAGATTGCCGATCGAGGACGGTATTGGGCCCTCGAGATTGTTGATGCTGACGTTGAAGCAGGTCAGGTTCGGGAACAAAGCGAAGTCAAGAGCATCGAGTGTGCCGTTGAGGCGTGAGCCTGGGAGGCTGATCTCCGAGACTGACTCGCCATTGTTGCAGGCAATGCCAGTCCAGTTGCAAAGATGGGTAATGTTGGTGAGGGACCATGAGCTTAGAGAAGACGGAGGAGGAGGAGAGAGGGAGTTCTTCCATTTGACAAGGGCTTGTGCTTCTGTGGTCGGTGATGGTGAGGCCTGAAATGGAAGCAAGGAGAGGAGACAGAGGAAGAGGCAGAGGAAGAGAGGGCGGGTTGCAGTTGATTTTGTCATGCCTAGCGAAATCACTCTCGTGGTTTAGGGAGTCGGTCTCACTTCGCTTGAGCAAGCGCGCGCACAAGGAGTCGTATATAATACCGTTTTGTTGTTAAAATAGTCGAGCACCTTTGGGAAGTTGGCGCATGCAATTTTATATATTTCTTCTGTGTCTTTTGTTCCTTGACCGTGAGTTTTGATTCACCGATTCACACACTTTTACATTAGTCGTTTTTCCAACTACTTTGGATGAAAATTCCCACGTAGCTGCCTCCAAATAAATAAATAAATAAAAAGAAAAAGAACCTGCTTTCAATACGCATCAACCATTCGACCAAAAAAAAAAAAAAAACAACATTAAGCATCAACCGGAATCTCTCGCCCAACACGGCCCAAGGCCGGCGGCACGACGGAGAAGCCAACGGAGAGGATTGAGGGGGTAATCACGTGCATCGCAGTGACGGGAGCAGGGAACGAAGTCGCCATTGCGGAGCCGCTTCACTGAATCTCAGTCTTCGCCAGCCTCCAACAGAAGCATCAAAAAAATGAAGGGGGGAGGGGAGAAGAGCTCACGGGCCCAACAAGACGACAAGATCGAGCCCGGGCGAGCAACAGCAGAATAGCAAAAACCCTAAAATTCTGAGAGAGAGAGCGAGAGAGAGAGTCAGAATGGCAGCTCCAAAAGAAAGTGTTGGGCGATGAAACGAAACGAAACGAAACGAACATTAAAAAAATATAAAAAATGGAGCAGGAGATTTGGCCTTTTAATTTTCGATCTCTGCACAAAATCTAAGGATGTGTTTGTTCTGCGGAATACATTTTTAATGAAAATATATTCCTCATTTTTTGGTGTTTGATTCGCTCAGAAAAATGAATGAACGGAAAACGTTTTCCTAATTAACAAAAAAAAAAAAATTCTATCAATACTTAAATAAAATAATAATAATTTCCCCGTTAAAAAAATCTAAAAACATTTTCCGAATCTACCAAAAATTAGATTGGGTGCTTGGTTTACAAACAATTGTTCTTATAAATTTATATTTTTTTAAAAAATTCGATTTTAAATTTTAAATTTTAAATTTTCTTAAAAATTCGAATTTTTTATTTTAATTTTATTTTCTTCCTTTTTCTTTTTTTTCTTCTCCACCCGTTGTCGACCACGCGGATAGCCAGCGAGCTCTGGCCTTGCCAGATCAGGTGAGCTCATGGCCTCTGGTGACGAGGTTCATGCTCGCCCGAGGCTAGTGAGTCGAGTGAGTTCGTGGCCTCCAACGGCAAGCCTTGAGCCTCGCCAGATCAAGTGAGCTTGCAGCCTCTAGCAGTGAGCTGGGGAGGCTTGAGCTTCGCCGCCAAAGGCCGACGAGTCTAGAGCCTCGCCAGATCGAGCGAGCTTGCGGCCTCGAGCGGCAAGGCTCGAGCTTGCCCAAGGCTAATGAGCTCACAGCGAGACTCGAGCAACAAGCTGTGAGTCGGGCCAGATCAGGCAAGCTCGTAGCCTTTAGCAGTAAGCCTTGAGTCTCACCAGATCGGCAAGCTCGTGGCCTCTGACGAAGGCTCACAGTTGCCCCTTGTAAGCCAATCGGGGATGAATTGCCAGAGGAAGTAGAAGTAATGCCATGAGGAAGCAGAGGAGCCAAGGATAAAAAGAAGGAAAAGAGAAAAAGAAAAAGAAAAAAAGGAAATAGAAGGAAAGAAAATAAAAAAGAAAATAAAAGTAAGTAAAAAATAAAAATAATTGAAAATTCTAAGTTTTATAAAATTAAAAATTTTAAAATTAAAAAATTTGAATTTTTTTTTTTGGCTAAGATAAAGTGTGATATCATTTTCTAATGGAATCCAAATAGCGGAAGACATTTTCGATTGTACATCACCAACAAAGGAAAACAAATCATATTCATGCAAAACGCTTTCTAGAAAAGTATTTTCCTTATCATTAAGTTTTCCACAAATGTACCTTAATTTTTATAAATATTCCGAAATTTGGGATGGCTCACGAAAATTGGCCTAAAATTGGATTAGTTCTGGAATTTACCATAACTTCAAAACGGGCAGACCCAAAAAGACAAATTCTTATATCATTTTCTCTTTCTTTTATGGGTGGGGGAGGAAGGGGGGATCTAGATCTTATTGGAGACCAGGGCCCCAACGAGGCCCCCTCCTGAGACCGGCGTAGGTCAAGCGGAAAAGGGAAAAAGAAAAAAGCAAAAAGAAAATAATTAAAAGGATGCACGGAGGAGAACATGTTTGGTTTGGGTGAAAGGAAGAAAAGGGAAAATGATTTCTCATTTTCAAAAAACGAAAATCATTTTCCCCTATTTAAGAAAACTCCTTTTCCATGTGCCAAGCACTAGAAAATCCAAAAAAATATTTACTTAGAAATTGCTTTCTGCAAAATGACTTTTATCAATTAAGAAAAAGTCATAAAATACTAGCTACGGGCTAGGTATCGACTCTACTCTACTAAAGATTGCCACCATTACAAGGGAAGCCATTTTTTTTTTCATCACCCTCTTTTTGAATTTGCTTACAAAATACCTTACAACATATGTGATTTAGCAAAACAAATAAAAAGAAGATTATGGTATCAATTGGAATGATAAAGTCCTATTGTCATTTTTTAAGCTACAGAAGTATACCTACAGCATGTTGCGTTCGGTCTAATTATGCCAACTCTAGTGTCAAAGAGTTAAATACCGATTTCCTGCCATTTGACTATGCATCAACGGATAGAGATCTGTTCAAATTCATACAATGGACTGTGCATCATCGGAAGCGGTTAATGATGATTTTGCGCCATTAAAAGGTTGATTGAGGCGGGTAAACTAGGCGGGAGATATAAGCTGCCTGCAACGCAAATGGATCTAAAAGGCGACAAATCAATTGGAATCGGGCAGAGATAGTTGGTAACATGAAATTTGCAGCAAAACTCTTGACTTTTATGGTTAAGAAATATAGTCAAGGTCGGTTTTCTGAACCTAAAAAAGATATGAAAGTGAGCACTTTTTCGATGGTTATCTGCTGAAGATTCCATTTGAGACCAGTTCGAGCTCTCGCTAATTTATTGCAGATTTAAAAAATTTAGTAATGCGCTAAAAAAGTAGGATGGAAATTGAACGATTCGCTAATCTTTTCTCAAAATACAAGGAAAGGACATTTGGAAGTCACACAAGGGTCCACCACGCACTTCATTTTGGCTAATGATCATCCATCAATCAATTCAACCATCGACAAACAGATTTGATTAGAAAAAACCAATTGAAAAAGCTAAAACCAAGGATATAATAGAAAAAGAGGAAATTCATTTGTACCATTAATCACGTTGGAATAATATATATATATAATCACGTAAATCAAGACTTATCAAAGCCAGCACGACCGAAAAAGCACAGCGGATCAACGCACCATCTTAAAAGTGGTGGGCACCACCAAAGGCCGCTAATAAGGGATAAATTGACCTCCAAATTGACTTTGACATTTCTTTCGTGCATCGAGGGTGTTAGAGATGTACTATTATGTCTGATTACTATATAGGATTGGTTAATTATAATCTATATTAATTGTAATTTTACTCTGATTGCATTCTCACCCTATACACAGGGAATGCAAGTGAAATAGAAAGTTGGCAAATATTTAAATCAGCCCTCTTATTAAATATTTTTAATTAGAAACATGTTGTAACAAACGCACAATTACGTCATTTCTTGTTCGATCATTCCTTATCAAAGGCGTGTGAACAATCTAATGTAAACATAGAGTCATTTAAGAGATCTTTGCTTGCTAATCTTGTAATTGACAAAGACCAATAATACGTATGGATACATTTATTTCAAGAAAAATTAACTATTGCTAGAAATTTTTCTGAAAATGATCATTTGCGTTGCTTACAAAAATGAATTGATGAAAACAATTTTTTCACCGATGAAAATATATAAACATAAACTGTTATTGATGATGAACCTTACTATAAAATTTGGGAAATGAGGGCAATAATGAAACTGACGAGGACGATATCAAGTAGAAAACATGGGGCTAGTAATATAGCCACGCATTATATTAGAGAGCGATTTTTCTAGACACACTATTCATCTATTCCAGCTAAAATACTTTAACATCAAATAGATTATACTTGAATCTAATTGAAATTTCTCAAAAAAAGCGGGACGAAAATTCATCAAGAACAACTACATGGAGGTCGATGGTATGGACCATTCCTTTTGGAATTATAGAAAGCAGTCTTTTAGGCTTTAAAATAATTGCAAAAATTGATCTATCTAAAACATATAGATCAGAGCCAGCTCAAGTCCATTAGTTTTTGTAGCTATGATAAGTCCATTTCTATTTGTAGCTAGGATTTTTGCTTTACATTTATATACGGATATTCTCTTGGCCTTTTATACGATTATATTGCATTACAAGTCTAGCTTTACAAGGAGTATGTGGATCTACCAATATTTAATATAAAGATTGTTTGACAAGTCCTAATTAAAGACAAATTGCAATGAAAAACTAGATGCGCAGTTTCCATGTCTTATTTGAGATGTGAATATTCCGGGAGTTCACTTATCACTTATTTTACTTTGTTGACTAAAAGTGTATTTCCTTCAGATTATGTTGCACAATTACATTGTTGTTGTCATTCACTTAGGCCTATCGATCATGATTTGCCATGTGGCTCCTGATGATCCTCCCCGTAGGCCTCTTGTTTGACAATTACAAACAGGGCAAAGTTGTTTTTTTTTTTTTTTTGGTAGGGTCAGGGCAAAGTTGTTTTGACACTTATTCGACTAGATCCACCCCTATTTTCATTAGAGAGACAGAATTGCTCTTTATTATTCACTTGAAACTTAAAGTAGTGGACCCCAATTTACACATTGTCCTATTCTTTCTAGTTTTTCTAGTTTATGTAGCATCCGGTTACCATAATTGAGAATAACATATTCAAGCAAATATTATCATGCACATCAAAAACCTCTCTCTCTCTCTCTCTCTCTCTCTCTCTCTCTCTCTCTCTCTCTCTCATGCAGAAAAGCCTATATACAAAAAAAAAAAAAATTGAAATAGAAACTATGCCTAAAGTAATAGAAATATTTTTCATGAAAGCTTAATTTGATTCATGTTGAATTGACAAAGAAAATGCATAAATGTGGAATCCATCAAGGGTGATTTCGCTTGTCTTGTATAAACAGAGTGTATTTAGTTATAAAGAGAGTGGAAATAATGTCACCCAAATAATACTGGAATGGTAAATAATGCAATATTTGACCACATTAAAGTTGCAAAGTTAAAAGGAAAAAAAAAGCCTAATTTATAAATGGGTAAAATTGCTAGGTCAAGTCACCAACAATGCAGTTTATGTGTAAGTTCCAATATACCAATAACTAATTAATCAAAGTGGTTAGGAACAGGTCTCATATTGCCTCAGCATGCAAACATCAGGTTGTACGCCAAGCTCCAATTTTTTTTTTTTTTTTTTTTTTTACATCTCTATTATTTAGTTGGAAGTAGACTTTCAAATTGGTGCATTGAGTTAATTTGAATGGATCGCAATAGAGTCTGATCCAAATTAAATTATGTTGACCTAAATTTTAGCAGCATGTACCCAAACAAATACCCAATCCAATCGAGACCCCAATTTTTAACAGCTTTTCTTCTTAAATATAGAAAATAACATACTAAAATAAACTAACCAATTTTGAATAAAATAAACATGAAAAGAGCTCGTAGATAAGAAATTACTAAAAATAATCCTCCTAAATAACTCGTATTTTGAAAGCATTAACAAAGTGACCAATGTCAATTTTTAGCAATCATCGCACTGTCAGCACTGTCGCATTAATGTTGTTAGAAGTTTTGGAAATTAAAAAAAAAAATTAAATCTGAAATAAAAATTATGTGTGGAAAAGATAAAAAAATCTTTATTCCTCCAAAAGAAAGAACATAATAGACATATAAAAGAACCAAAATTCATCCAACCATCTCCTGTAAAATATTTCCTTCACTACAACGAACCTAGTAATAATCCATTTTTTAGTGTGTTGTGTTTTTAAGAGAGCTAATTGTGGAGATTGGACCTTTGCACCCTTGTTCCTAATTTATCAATGGAAGAGAGCTGATTGAGGTAACAATTACTCTCTCTCTCTCTCTCTCTCATCGTGCGTTGCATCATCTACATATCTAGAGCAAGGTCTAAATTGATAGGATTTCAAGTGCGTGGACCATGGACGCAATTTCAAAGTTCGCAGACTTTGAACGTGAGATGGCCCTGAATTATTGATCTTTCTATAAATGTCTTTAAAGAAAACTAATTAACAATCTAAAGATAAAGCTTAGTCAATTTGAAGTCTTCTACACGCTCGACATTTTTAAGACAAAGCTTAGTCAATCTGAAGTCTTCTACTCGCTCAACCTTTTTAAAGGGGGTCACCATGCATATTAACCAATCAACCAAATCCTACACTTCCAAGTGGAAAAGCCTCTGGAAGCACTCAAATTTTTTCAAGCGGGCCAGAATTGCAATTTGGGTCAATAGCTTGCTGTACCCGTTGGAAAGTGGGTGTAATTGATAAGTCAAAAGTCAGTAACAATGCATTTATGCCTAACTTCCAACCCACCAATAACTAGGATTGGTGAATGTTCTCTCCAATTAGGACTTTTGCAAGGCAATTTCTCCTTTTGAGCTATATGTCCTGCCATAAAGATGAATGCACCACAAGCGATGTTAAAAAAATATGGAAACTTACAGTGGCCAACAAATTGCCAATCACTTTAAGCGATGACTTATAAAGAGGTTCCAATAGTAGGTGATTAAAGTTTGTTAGAAAGGAATATTGGGGAAAAAAAAATTGATGTTCAAAAGGACTACATTGCAACTTTTCAAAAAGATTTAGGATTTAGATAGCGTTTCCAGAATGACTAGGAAGTTTACTCATTGGTTAAGTAACATTAAGTGAATTGGCTAAACAAAAGAAAGAGAAAAAATTGTCCAAAAAGTCTTATACATGTTTTATTTTTACTAATTCAATCCCAAAATTTTTAATATTACCAATTGAGTCATAAACCATTTCGCCCTTTGCCAATTGACTCCATCCAACCAATTTTAGCCAAAAATTGCTGACGTGGATGTTGCCATCTCACTTTGAAGTTTATACAAGTTACTATGCTTAATTGCTCTCATTATCACTAAAGCACCTCGAATAACTTTCAAAACTCCACATTTTAAAAAATACCGACACTCAACTAAATCCAGGACACTCGAGAAAATCAAGTTCTCCTTCAACTCTGGAACATGCCTCACTCCAGTCAATGTTCTCACTATACCATCACATATTCTAATTTTAATATCGCCAATACTTACAACATCGCATTCAACGTTGTTCCCCAGCTACACTTTACTACCATTCGTGCATGGATAAGTAGCAAACCAATTTTTATTTTGCGTTGCATGAAACGAACAACTAGAATCCATAATCCATTCGTCAAACAATTACTAATCAGTGATAGACAAGATAAAATCAGCACTATCCGAAGTACCAATAGCTACAGCTGTAACATCATCTGCAAAATCAACTATAATTCCCTTACCCTTTTTCGTTCTTCAACTTAAGGCAATTTCTTCTAAGATGCCCCTCTTGCCATGGTTCCAATAGACAGCATCACCAATCCTAGGCTAATTACGTCTCTTCATGTTTATGCTACTCTTGCTAATACGTGTATTAGTTCTTCCCCTGCTTTCACCTATTAAAGCAGTAGATAGAGGTTCACCAGATGCTCTTCTATGAGTATCTTCGCTCAGAATTAAATCTCGAACCCCACACAGACGTCAAGCTTGTTGACTTAGAGGAATTACTAACGGTAGTATTCCAACTATCATGCAATATGGATAACAAAATCAGAGCACGTACCTCATCTTCAAAATTAGTCTCAATTGAACTTAATATATTTATTAATCATATTGAATCCATTGATATGATCTACAACTGACGCACTTTCGATCATCTTTAAGTTAAATAGACGTTACATCAAATAGACCTTGCTCGTCGCAGATGGCTTCTCGTACATATTCGATAGAGGTTTCATCGAATTTGCAATGATCTTCTCCTTCATGATGTTAAACGTGACGTTACGAGCTAACATTAGCCGACTAACACCTATATCCTGTGTATCCAGCAATTCTTAGTCAACTTGCTTCATCGTCTCTAGCTTCTCTCCAAACAGAGGCAAGTGCAGTTTCATTTGATAGTGATAATCCTCAATCTGCATCTTTCAGAACCAAAATCCTTCCCACCAAATTTGTCGATTCTCATTTTTCCTTCTTTTGTCACCATCGATTTACTTCAACTCAACCAAACCTTGCTCTAATACTAATTGTTAAGAAAAGCAAGCGATCGAACAATAAAATAGATGGAACAAGAAAATAAATCGAACACCAGATTTATGCGGCAGAGACCTACTTTCATAGGGAGTGCAGCAACAAATTCCACTATAGATCAAGCGATACATAGAGATTATAATCACACTTGAGTTATTAAATGCTCATGGTGTTTTCTAAACCCCAATTACATCCAATAATGCACACAGTGTTTTGCCCACAATTCACCGCTGAATAATCTTTTAATCTCACGATGAAATTACACACAAATCTTGAATTCATAAGATTTAATTGGCTTGAATACTTATATCTTTTTTCGATGTAACTCACGAAAAATACCCACAAAATAACCCACTGGCGCTTCAATATTTCTCCGTGCCCAACTACGGAGCAACCCACAAAATATATTTTTATACCCGAATGCGCACTCCCTGATAAAGTGCAACAAATCGTTAGAGTAACCCACTCGCGTACTAGATAAAGAAAACCAAATCAAAGTGGGATTCGGTCAAACCAAAAGTCTAACTTGGACTTTCTTTCCTTCTGCGCGACTTCATCCTGAATCAAGAAATCACTTGCATCAATATTCGGTCAGCCCAAGTTCAATTGGACGTTCCACTTTCGACTTCTTTGGGCGACTGCACCAACAGGGAAATGCAAAATTGTGTGCCCCTCCCTTTAACTTTATTTCACAACCTAAAAGAATTTACGTATTGCTCGATTTCTGACGTCCATAAAATATTCAATTCAGAATATTCTTATATCCAAGAATAACAAATAACCTCCGGTAAGGTTTCATTTATTGGGCTTGAACTCGAGATATATTTAACATAATCCATCAAGGGTGAATTCGAATTTTTTGTATAAACAGAGTATATTTAGTTATAAAGAGGGTTGCCCCAATGGCTACCCTTTCTATGTGGGAAGAGGAAGGTGGGGCATTTAATTCCCCACTTTCTCAGGAGGACTGAGGTGGATACATTTAGTTCCATGTGTGAATTTTGACGAAATAAGGCAAAAGTCTAAAAGTGTGTTGAGAGTTAAAGTAGGATAGACAAAAAAAATAATAATAATACTGGAATAAACCACATTAAAATTGCAAAGTGAAAATAATGCAATCCCCATATAAACAGGTATAATTGCCAGGTCAAGTCACCAGTAATGCAATTTATGCATGACTTCCAATGCACCAATAACTAATTAATCAAAGTAGTTTTAGGAACAAGTCTCACATTGCCCTAGCATGCAAACGTGGGGTTGTACACCAAGCTCCCTTTTATTTTATTTTTTACATCTCTATTATTTAGTTGAGAGTAGACTTGTCAATTCGGTGTTTGGGTTAGTTTGAATGGGTCGCGATAGGGTCCAACCCAAATTAATTTGTTTTAGCAGCATATACCCAACATATGCCCAATCCAATCGAAACTCCAATTCTTAACAGCTTTACTCCTTAAATATAGAAAATGACATACCAAATAAAACTAACCAATTTTAAATAAAATATACTTAAAAAATAGCAAATAAGAAATTACTAAAAACAATCCTTTTAAATAACTCGTATTTTGAATGCATTAACAAAGTGACGTGTGTCAATTTTCAGCAATCATCGTTGCACCGTCAGCACTATCGCACCGATGTTGTTAGAATTTTTGAAATATAAAAAAATTGAATTTGTAATAAAATTTTGGTTAATACCCTAAAAAATCCTAAATTGATACACTTGTGATAAATTTACCCCAAATTGGTATACCTTTGACAAATTTATCCCAAACCGGTACATTTGTGACAAATTTACCCTCTATTAGTTTTCATTAAATTTTACTGTCAAATTATTAAGTTAAATGACACGTGACAGTTGACTGGTATACCAATTTGGGATTTTACGCTCCATTTGTCACAGTTTACAATTTTTGTGATTTTTTGTGGTATTAATCTAATTTAGCGAAAGGTATATTTGTCACAAATTTACAAGTTTGGGGTTTTTTGCGGTATAATAAATTAGTTTGGAGTAAATTTGTCATAAATATTCCAATTTAGTGTTTTTTTATTGTCAGTCGGGGTAAATTTATCATAGGTGTACCAGTTTGGGGTTTTTCATGGTCAAAAAAATAGTTTTGGATAAATTTGTCACAAATGTACCAGTTTTGGGTTTTTTAGGATATTAACCCTAAAATTATGTTAGGAAAAGATCAAAAATGTTCTTCCGTCAAAAGAAAGAACATAATAGACACATAGAAGAACCAAAATTCATCCAACCATCTCCTATAAAATATCTCCTTCAGTACAACGAACCTAGTATTAATCCATTTTTTAATGTGTTGTGTTCTTAAGAGAGCTAGTGGTGATTGGACCGTCGCGCCCGTATTCCTAATGTATTAAAGAGAGCTGATGGAGGTAACAATTACTTTTTTCTCTGTCTCTGTCTCTCTCTATCTTTTTAAACGTGTGTTGCATCATCTATTTATCTAGAGCAAGGTCTAAATTGATAGGATTTCAAGTGCGTGGACCATGGACATGATTTCACAGCTTGTAGCTTTTGAACACGAGATGGCCCTCAATTATCGATTTTTCTATATATGTGTTTAAAGAAAACCAATTAACCATCTAAAGACAAAGCTTAGTCAATATGAAGTCTTCTTCACGCTCAACTGAAGGGGCCACAATGTATATTAACCAATCAACTAAATCCTACACTTCCATCTAGCGAAACCTTTGGAAGCACTTAGAGTTTTTTCAAGTAGACAACATATTGGGCCAATAGCAAGCTATACCTGTTGGATTGCACCATGAAAGTGGGTGTAATTGATAAGTCAAAAGTCACCGACATTGCATCTATGCCTAACTTCCAACCCACCAATAACTAGGATTGGTGAGTGTTCTCTCCAATTAGGACTTTTGCAAGTCAATTTCTGTTTTTGAGTAATGTGTTGTGCCATAGAGATGAATGTACCACTAGCGACGTTAAAAAATATGGAAACTTATGGTGGCTGACAAATTGCCAAGCACTTTAAGCGATGACTTATGAAGAGGTTTCGGTAGATGATGTTCAAAATGACTATATTGCAACTTTTCAAAAAGATCTAGGATTTAGATTGCATTTCTCAAATGGCTATGAAGTTTACTCATTGATTAAGTAACATTATGTGAAAATTGGCTAAACAAAAGGAAAGAGGGAAAAATCATCCAAAAAGTCCAAAACCTATTATATTTTTACCAATTTAGTTCTAAACCATTTTAATATGCTAATTGAATCATAAAAATTTTAACATTTTGCCTATTGAGTCCATTCAACCAATTTTACTCGGAAATCGTTAATGTAAGTGCAAGTATTGACATAAAAAAATTTCTTTTTCTTTCTTCCATTCTTCCTCTCCTAGCCTAAGTGTCCAATTTTTTTTTTTAAAAGTGGTATTTAAGTGTACCTTTTGGAAATTTTGGCACTTATGTGTTCTCCCGTGCCAAGTTGTGGCACGGGCAATATTCTTCTACTGAATAATTCCCCTTAACCCTAGAGCCTCAAAAATTCTTCTTGGTGGGTATTTCATTTTGAGAGAATTATTACAAGAATATTAGCATTTTTGTTGGAGAATCTAACATCATAAATTAAGCGAGAGAAAGCCAAATCCTAGACAAAGAATGCCAGGCTCTCATGCTGGAGTTTTTGTGGGCCAAAAAAGAAAATTTGCTAGAGCTTTTTCCAGTCACATTGTAAGTTCCCATCATGTTATTCTTTTTAGTCTTTGAAATCGATGCCAAAGTTTAAAACGTGGAATTTCCTTATACAACTTGAGAACGCTACACGATTTTAACAAGTTCAAGTTAATGCTATTGTGTTTTAGTTCGCAGATTATCGTCAACCCATTTGATGCGATCAACAGAATGGCTTCTATTCGAGTTTCTTTGTAGACAAAAAACCTATTTGGAAAAACGCCATATGAGAGTTGGAATTTGAGCACGCAAATATCACTACATGACCATTGAAAAGGCAACTTGGGACAAATCCCACACCAATGTATGGGAAGACAAAACAGAAAAGTGATGACCTTCTTTATATTCATTTCAATATTTGTACTTAGGATTTGGAAGCATGTTTTGAAGACAATACAGACATCAAAGGCCTAGCCATAATAAATAAGAGTACGTCAAGTGCTGAGCACCGCTATGGCCGAAAATCCCATATCAAATGTTGCTTTCTATTCAGTTGTTGCTATTTCTAAGAGTGTTGTAAACTGATGTTGTCAAATACGAAGAAATATTATCAACATAAACAACTAATTAATCAAGAATAATTAGATCCATTTATGACTATAAAACACATAAATCAAAAAACACAACGAAATCAAAATGTACCTGTTTGAGCCATTGCTTCACTTGAAGAAAAATAGATCAACCTGATAATCAAAGATCTATTGAAATGCCAGATCTTCCTCTCTATGACCAATTTCAGTATAGCAGCTTTTAATGGAATTAAACAACTGATAGGTATAACCTACAATTTTATAAGCTAAAGAGGAGACCTAGTAAATCTTAATCACTAGCGTGTCAACTAGGCCCCTCCCATTACGGGCTTCTGGTAAAAACAATTACCTACACTTTGTTGCTCAACTAGGCCTATTATTAATAAATGCCAAAATTCAATTCAATAAGATCACTTAAGGATTTAACAAATATTAGAATATCCATTAACCCAATTATTTAAAATAGAAAATTAATTAATTAATGTAAGCCTATATTATTGGAAATTTCCAACATTCTTCCACTTGGGCTACATTAATTAACTTATTTTTACTTTGAAAAAGATTTTATATTAAAAATGACAATATCGGGTTAGTAACTGAAAATTTTGTTTTATGTTGCCTCAATTTTAAAAAATAATATTCCAATAATGGCATCTCAAAATCAATCCAATCTTATATAACCTCAGTATAGGATTATGGAGATCAATGTGTTAATGAAATACCGCAACACATGAGCTTCCATAATCACATATAATAAGTATTATATTTTCATGGATCGTCGGCCTAGTAGTGTAGTAAGAAATAGTGCCAACATGTAATCAAAATATATATTATTTCTTATTAGTCATCAATGCAATTTTTCAATGACATGAAATTGCATCAGCACAATTTCTAAACAACATGAAATTCCACGACTGTCACAATCCAACATGAGATCTCATAATTAGTGACATACAGTCGTCTTTAAACTAAAATTTGTTTAAAGATACTATTTTATACTTCCATTTCTCAGTCAATAGGAGAAAAGATAACGATAGAATCAACAATAATGATAATTGAAAATAAATGTTTTAATAGATTTCATGAAAGTGTTATCAGTTTGCATATACTTATAATATTCAGAAATACAAATTATATAGCCCCCGCTAACAAAAGAAATCGAAAGAATCTAAAACACCCATATTCTTTACATGTTTTTCAAACAAAATGGGTCGTAAGACTTTTGTTAGAGGATCAGGCAACATGGACTCGATTCTAATATTCTCGATTATAATGTCTCCATTTTTTTTTTTTATCAAATCCTTAACAGTATAATATTTTATCTCCATGTATTTGGACACATTACTGATCTTGCATTCTTGGAATAAAATACAACTGTAGTGTTGTCACAGTAGATTACCATAGGTCTAACAATAGAGTACACAACTCGTTTGATATCAAATTTCTGAGCCAAACAGTTTGAATTGACACATCATAACATGCTACAAACTCGGCATACATTGTAAAGTTCGTAATCAAGGTTTGCTTTATGCTCTTCCAAGAAATAGCACATCCAGCTATCATAAAAATATATCCATACGTTGATTTTATGTCATCTGAACAACTAGCAAACTCAGCATCTGAATATCCAATCACCTTTAGGTCCTCTACTCTGTTATACACGAGCATGAAGTCTTTTGTTTGTTGTAGATATCTTCTCACCTTTTTAGCTACAACCCAATGTTCATGACCTGGATTTGACAAATATCTCCCAAGGATATTCACAGCAAAAAAAGCTATATCAGGTCTGGTACATACTTATGCATACATAAGATTGCCAACTGCACTAGCATATGGAACATTTTTCGTTACTTCTTTTCCAACATCATTCTTAGGGTATTGTTATAGGCTCAATTTAGCTCCTTTCACAACAGGAGCTTCACCTGACTTGCGGGTTTGCATATTGAATCTTTTCAAAACACGATATATATAACTTTTCTGAGCTAATTCCATAACCTTCTTAGATCTGTCACGATGAATCTCAATGCCTAGAACAAAATAAGCTTTCTCAAGATCTTTCATATCAAACTTTGTAGATAGAAAACTTTTTGTGTCATTCAATAGATCAACATCTCTACTAGTAAGTAAAATTCATCTATATAAAGTACTGAGAAAATATATTTACTTTCATTTACTTTTATGTAGATGCATTGATCAAACTTATTTTCTTCAAAGCCAAATGATCTCACGACCTTGTGAAATTTCAAGTACCACTGACATGAGACTTGTTTGAGACCATAGATAGACCTCTAAAGTTTCCACACCATATGCTCATTTCCAGCTTATTTAAACCCTTCAGGTTGCTGCATGTATACTTCTTCATTCAGATCTCCATTTAGAAAAGCTGTATTGACATCAATTTGGTGAAGCTCTAAATCAAAATGAGCCACCAATGCCATGATTATCCAAAAAGAGTCTTTAGTGGACACTGAAGAAAACACTTCAGTATAATCAATGCCTTCTCTTTGTGTGTACCCTTTTGCGACTAACCTTGTCTTGAATCTCTCTGTGTTACCTTTATTGTCTTTCTTGGTTTTGAATATCCATTTGCAGTCGATTGATTAATGCCCATCAGGTAAATCAACAAGTGCCCATACTTGATTAGTTGACATGGAAATCATCCCGTCCTTCATCGCTCCTAACCAATCATCTACTTGATCACTATCAAGAACTTTGTTGAAAGTCGTCGGATCAACTATATTTCCAATGTCAAAATTAGCTTTTCCAAGATAAACATGATAATCATTAAGAGGCGTTGGTCTTCTTTGTCGTTGTGATCTTCGTATAGGCATTTCTAGAGTCGCATCATTCATTTGGGAAATTTCGTTTGTAATAGGAGGATCTACCATCATATCTCCAATATTTGCTTCTTACTGAATTCCCACTCTGCAGGGCTCTCGCATAAAATCATCATTCAAGATGGGCAATGGAATAAAGACCGTTTTATTTGCTTCTTCCCTTTCGAAAGATTAAGAAGAACTCTTCTCGGCAACATCTAATTCCAAGAATTTGACGGTTTAAGATTCAACGATTGTAGTGCCACGAGTAGAATAATAGAAGACATATCCTTTAGAATGGTCAGGGTATCCAATAAAGTAACATCTAGTAGTCTTGGGTTCGGTCTTCTTCCAAGAATGATCATAAATTTTCATCTCTACAGGACAACCCCAAACTCGAAAATGATTTAGGCTTGGTTTCCTCCTCATCCATAATTCAAAAGGGGTTTTCGGCACTGCTTTACTAGGTACACGGTTTAATATATAAGTTGTTGTTTTAATTGCATTACCCCATAAGTATTCAGACTAATTAAAATTGCCCATCATACTTCGTTTTATCTCCATGAGTGTGCGTTTGCACCGTTCAGCTATACCATTCTATTCAGGACTCCCAGGCATTCTATATTGAGTGACAATATCACAATCTTACAAATATTTAGCAAACGGTCCCATTTGTTATCCAATCTCGGTATATTACCCATAATACTCACCACCACGATCAAATATGATAATCTTGATAATTTTTTCCAATTATTTCTCAACTTCAGTGCAAAACACTTTGAACATTTCAAGAGTATCAATATTCTCCTTAATTAGATAAACATAACAATAACGAGAGAAATCATCAATGAATGTGGTGAAATACTTATTTCCACACAAGGTGGTTGAGTATGACTCACTAATATCTGTATGAATTATCTCCAATAGATTTTGACTACAAGTAGTGCCTTTCTTATTGGTTTTAGTCAATTTTCCCTTCACACAATCAATACAAGTCTCAGTATCATCCGAGTCAAGAGGAGAAAGAATATCAGCCTTGATGAGTCGTTTTACCCTTTTTTTGGAGATGTGCCCTAATCACTTATGTCATAGCAATGAAGATCTTTCTTTAATTAAGGATCTCTTAGCAACATTATTCTCGACATTGAAACAACAATATGGTCTATCAGGAGATAAGAATAATCGATATAATCTATCAGACAAAATGTAATTCCCAATAATTTTGGAATCATTACTCAAATCCACTATTTATTGGCAAAATAAAAACAATATCCAGCTTTGTCAAGCGAAGAAAGAGATATCAAGTTTCTCCTAAAACTAGGAACATGAAAGACTTTGTTCCAAATAAGCTGAAAACCAAAGTCTAAATTCAAAACAACTGTCCCTATGCGCTACACATCAACTCCAATATTGTTTCCAACTTTAAACTTTGACTCCCTTAGACTTGGTTCCTTAGGTTTGTGAGACCCTGTAAGGTAGTAGTCACATGACCAGTAGCATCAGAATCAAGCCACCAAGAATCCAAAGAAACATCAACCAAATTTGATTCAAAACAAACCAACAACTCATCTTGGTGACTTTCTTTTCTTGTTTTTAGCTAAGCTTGGAACTTGTAGCAATTGGCTCTCTTATGACCCTGTTTCTTGTAGTGAAAATACTTGAAATCCTTATCTCCATTTCTCCCATAATTCTCATTTTTCTTGAAGTCTTGGCCTTTCTTTGGACCATGAGAATTTGACAATTTAGGCTTCCATTTTCCTCTAGATGAACTCAACTTAACATTGGCAATTAAGTGGGCAAACTCATACTTCTCCTTCTTTAACTTCTCCTCCTCAGTCACACATTTGGTAATCAAGGTATTGACGCTCCATGTCTCATTCTGAGTGTTATAAGCAGTCTTAATTTGGCTAAATTCAGCTAGCAGAACATTTAAGACGTGATGCACAATGAAATTTTCAGAAAAGACAATTTCATGGGTCTTAAGTTTAGACTGAATGTGAACCGTTTTCAATATAAATTCTATAACACCTATAGCAGCATCATACCTTATATTCATTAACTCACTCAACAAGTTCCCAACTTCAGCCTTATCTGAGACTCTATATCTTTCTCCCACTACTTCAAGGAACTGTCTCGCATTCGTATCTTCCAGCAAACTACTAATGAGATGCTCAACAATGGACCTCTTCATAGTAATGAGGCTTAGTCGGTTAGATTTTTCCCATCTAGCATGATGGGCCTTTTGATCTGCAATACTTTGATTACTGGGCTTGGAAGGTTCATCTTCACATAGAGCCAAGTCCATATCCACAATTCCTAAAGCAAACTCTATATTTTGCTTCCATCTTTTGAAGTTTGATCTAGTTAACATTTCAACCGTGGCATTATTGTTGTTTACAGCAAAGGTAACTGTTTGTAACACATAATGCAATAAGATCGATTATGGGAAATAAAAAATTCAACAAAAATAATTAGTATATTATAAACTCCCATTTGAACAAAGTATATAATGCATCATTATTTTTAGCAGCATGAACTTTGTAAAGCAACAATGAGGAGAATTACATATAATTGTCAAGAATCCATCCTCTTTGGATAGACAAATTCTTTAAATTATACTTCTCTATTATATCAATATATAAAGACGATAAGGAGAATTACATATAATCATCAAGGGCTTGTTTGCTTTGTGCAAACAAGATCTTTAAATTATACATCTCCATTATCACAACATAGAGGGGAATTACATATAATTTTCAAAAAAAAATTATTCCCTTTGGACAGATAAATATTTTTCAATTATACATCTCCATATTTTAAATTGGGAATTAATCTTCATGTAATTTTCCAAATTAATATACACAATAATCCCCTTTGGGCGAGTTTATTATATATGTTAATTTTTATTAATAGGGAACTCAAAAAAATTTATGCCCAAAACTTATCGAACAATATGAAGCACTTTATGATGTGCTTCTCAAGATCATATTGCATTTATTAAACAATAATTTTTGCCACAATTTTAAATTTTTTAATTTTTTTAATTTCTTTTTGTGTGTAAGACCCTCCCGTGGGGCCCAGGCACTCGCCCAGCCCACATTCCATACCTGGGTCCCTCATTCGAGCAACAAGCCCATGTTGTTAAGCCCGGTGGAATAAATTTGGGCGCAAGCCCATGTTTATTATTATTTTAAGTGATTATGGTTATGGGTGTGAGCCCAGAACCTTTATGTTATTTTTAGTTCTGGGTTCACGCCCAGAACCTTTCTTTTCCTTCGTTCATGGGCGTGAGCCCAAAACCTTTATTTTATTCTTGGTTCTGGGCTTACGCCCATTTATTGGATTGGCCCGGCTAGAGGTCTTCTTCAACCTCCAGTCGAGTCACGAAAATCTACAAATTGGGCCTTACGACATGGTTTCAACCTTAACCTCAAAAAACACATATAATTCTTGATGAATTTTTTTTTCATGGATCTTACATCTAATATCAATACAATTGACTAGAATTAATTATACGACGAACAAACGAAATAATCAACCATATTCAAGCTTCAACATTCGTTTTTCTCTTGTTTAAGCCCAAAAAACTTACCTTAATGCAACAAAAGATGTTAAAACATATATAAAACGATACCCATGCAACAATTTATAACGAACATCAATCAATTGCATGTAATTTAAAATTCTAGAACTTTTGCAAGGTATAAACCCTAGAATTTCAAATTCAAAATTCTCACTCAATTCTCAACGAAACTGTACAAATTATATATGATTGGAAAGATCTCAACATGTAGAACAAAAATCCTAAGGTTTTAGGATCAATCAATTAAAATATCCACATGAAAAAATAACGCCAATATTCGATTCAAGAGGAAAAATTTCGAATTTGTTCATAAAAGAAAATAATTTTGGGTTCTACAATCATTAATGACTAGCTCTGATACTAAATGAAGAAAAATTATCCACATAAACAACTAATTAATCAAGAACAATCTGATCCATATATGACTATAAAATATCGAAATCGATAAGTACAGCGGAATCAAAATGTACCTGTTTGAACCATTACTTCACTTGAAGAAAAATAGATCAACCTAATAATCAGAGATCTATTGGAATGCCAGATCTTCCTCTCTATGACCTATTTTAATGTAGCAGCTTTTAATGAGATTAAACAACTGATAGGTATAACCTACCATTTTATAGGCTAAAGAATGGACCTAGCAAACCCTAATCAATCGTGTCAACTCGGCCCCATCCATTACGGGTTTCAGTTAAATACAATTGCCTACACTTTGCTACTTAAATAGGCATGTTACTAATAGATGTCAAAATCCAATTCAATAAGATCACTTAAGGGTTTAACAAATATTGGAATATCCATTAACCCAATTATTTAAAATAGAAAATCAATTAATTAATGTAAGTCCATATTATAGGAAATTTCCAACAAAATAATCATATGGATTAATGTTTGTCAGTTTTACTACTGTGGTGTTTCATTGATGTGTAAATGTAGTTTTTTTTCTTGCATTCATTTCAAGTCCATTATGGAATAATATGAGAATGTTGGTTGACTGAGGGTTTTGGCCAAAATGACAACTAGTTTTAGTCTCGATAGACGAGAAAATTCATGTGTATGTTCATATCAGATACAGGCATTTCAAATTGGAATGTCCAAGCATGAATGATATGGACAGCACCTTTCTAATACTTGATTATTATCTCATCAAAAAGTTGCACAGAAACTTGTTACACCTCCCTAGAACAAACTATGGAACAACAAGTTTAAATGAAAAACTCATTGAAGAATCTATCTTTTATACAAGATATAAGTAATAATCAACAAAACATATGCAATCATTTCACCTCCCCATGGCTTGAGCTGCGAGTCTTCCAACGACGCTGCAAAATTTATTAGACAGAACAGTCTCTTTTCCATTAGAAGATGTAGGAAGCCCAATGATGAGTTCATCCACCTCCAGCCGATCACCGCGGAAGCATTACTCAGAGGAGTCCATGTCTAGCTTACTGACAATAAAATTCAAATTGCTAACTCAAGGTTGCCATGAAAATCGACAAAAAAGAAAAATTCCCATCTCCTTTTCTGCAATGTCCAAAAGCCGCAACTCTAGCTTCTGTGCTCACTGCTCCAAAACATTTAGAAGTCACTAATCTTACTATTAAATTCACCAATGCGCACGATGCACAAACAGTTCATAGATCACAGCGAGAAAAGCCAGGCATTGGAATTTAAAGCCATAGGGCAAAAGAAAGCCTTTGCTAGAGCGATGGCAGTGTGAGGCAATCCCAATTTTACCCTAAGGGAGAACCCTCTTTACCACTTGGATCGATCTTAAGGTGAAGGGCACTAGGGGGAATGGAAATTCCTTTCTTTTGTGATTGCAGCGGCACGAGTGGACCGAGGAGCATCGAAGAGAAGATGCGGAACTCGATCTTTCACAAGAATGCTCGTGCCAGAGAAGCAGGCTTCGTGACTGTAACTGGAACAACCATTCGGGTTTGGGAAGACAGCCTTGCTGCCATCGGTATAATATTCCACGACATGCCCACACCTGGGCGACATGTTGTTTTGACAAGCTACAATTGCTTTTCCTTGAACAAACTACACCAATATGAATGACACTAACCTTGGATGAAAGCAAGTGAAGCTTGCGAACGACGGACTTGAAGCTTGTGAACGACTTAAAGCTTGTGGACGATGAACTTGTGAAACAAAGAAAATAGCGAACAACAAAAGCGACGAGGATCAGGTGAGCGGCGCGGCTGAGGATTGGGCGAGTGCAATATGCTTAAGCAGTATGGGAGAGGAAGGAAGAAAATGTGAATAATTGAAAATCCTATTCAATTTGGAAATTTTTAAAATTTTTACTCCATAGACTTATCATGCAATGAGCTAACAGGCGTGATTCCTAGTGGTCGCATCTTCCAACAAGCACCAGGAAGTGCTTTTATCGGGAATCCGGGCTTGTGCGGAAACGTGACAGGATTATCTGTCAGAAAAAAAGGGGAGCACCGCCTCTCTCTCTCTTTCTCTGGATTTTTCCAGATTTCTCTCCCTCTCTCTACACCAGATTTTTCTCCCTCTCTCTAGACTTTTCTCTCCCCCTCTCTCCAGAATTTTCTCACAGACTTTTACACCCTATAAATAGGGGTTCTTGCCCCTTATGTGAGTGTGTGTGTGAAATGTGAGTGGAGTGTGTACGTGAGTGAGAGTGGGTGGAGTGGGTGGAGTAGGTGGCGTGAGTTGTAGAGTGGAAGAGTGATAGGGGTCTTGTGTACAAAAGTGTGTAGTGGTGAGGTGTGTGAGAAGTGTATGAGAGTGGTGTGTGTGTGAAAGAGTTTGTAATATTATTTAATAAAAATAATAATTATTTTTACATCCACTTGCTTCTCAACAAGTGGTATCAGAGCAGGTCGTCGGAGGCCGTGCGAAGACAGTGGTCGGGGACCATTGTAAGTGAGCAAGGCGGTCAGGGATCGTCGAGCCAAGGAGCGAAGAAGTGAAGGACGTCGAAGTTCTGCCAGTGCACAATCTGGGATTGTGAAGTCGGTTGGTCCGGGACCAGGCTTACTTGGTATAGTGCGGGGCATTATACTCAAGTCACGATGGCGGATTTCTCGAGTTCGGTAAGTGGCATCGAGAAGCTCAACAACTCAAATTATAATAATTGGAGTACCCGCATACAATATTACTTGCTAGGACAAGATTTGTGGGATATTGTTGGCGGGAGCAACACCACCCCACCCACGAATGATAGCGAATTAAGAAAATGGAATATAAAATCGGGTAAGGCTCTTTATGTGCTTGCCGTGACCGTTGAAGATGGATTACTGCAACACATAAAGAGTGCGACGACCCCGAAGGAGGCCTGGGATAACTTGGCGACGCTGTTTGCAAGGACAAACGATGCCAAGTTACAATGCCTGGAGAACGAGCTCCTCTCAATCTCGTAACAAAATATGACGGTGAGTCAATAATTTTCTAAAGTTAAATCTATTTGCGAAGAAATTTCAAAATTAGATCCTGAGAATGCCATCTCTGAGACAAGAATGAGAAGAATAATAATTCACGGGTTAAGGCCGGAATATAATGGTATTGTTACGGCCACTCGTGGATGGGCAAATGAGCCAACTCTAACAGAGTTGGAGAATATATTGGCCAACCAAGAAGCCTTAGATAAACAAATTTCTAAGGTCTCAATTAAGGAGGATGAAAGTGCCCTCTTTAGTAATAAAAGAGGGTTCAAAGGCCAAAATAGAAATAGAGCAAGTGCAAGAGATGGCAAACCGTGGAAAAGTCATGGAGAATGGCAAAAGCGAATAGAAGGAACTCGACCTTGGCCAGGGGGAGCTCGTCGAGACCGCGATAAGGATGACAATGAAGAAAAAGAAGAATAGAAGGCGCAATGGACGGTGTTACACGTGTGGCAAAGTAGGTCACTTTGCCAGGGATTGTCGATTCAAAAGAGTTGAAGGAAATGTCGCAGCATCCAAGGAAAATGATAGCGAAGAAGAGTGGGATTTCCAAGCATCCTTTGTAGTGGAGGAACAAGAAGAGCTTGCAAGCTCCTCCATCATAGAAGATGCGATGGCCCTCATCACGGTAAGTGATAAATTGATTGATTATGAAGAAGATTGGATAGTCGACTCGGGGTGCTCAAATCACATGACCGGAGATCAAGGCAAGCTATCAAACATGTGTGAGTACAAAGGTGGACGAGTAGTTGTCACCGCAGACAACTCAAGGTTGCCGATTACCCATGTGGGCCAAACGACGATGACACCCCGATTCAGTTCGCATCAAGTCGAACTGAAAAATGTGTACCATGTGCCAGGAATGAAGAAGAATCTATTGTCTGTGGCACAACTTACAGACTCAGGCAATTATGTGGTGTTTGGTCCTAGAGACGTTAGGGTGTACCGTAATTTGAAACCAATTGGTACACCAATCATGGAGGGGCGTCGATTAGAGTCTGTCTACGTGATGTCAGCTCAGACGGCATACGTGGACAAAACTCGAAAGAGTGAAATGCCTGATTTGTGGCACGCACGGCTTGGGCACGTGAGCTACCATAAATTAAAGGAGATGATGAAGAAAGGTATGCTAAAAGGTCTCCCCTACTTGGAAGTCCAAGAAGATGTTATCTGCGCTGGATGCCAGTATGGGAAGGCACATCAGCTTCCATATGAAGAGTCCAAATTCAGAGCTAAGATGCCACTCGAGCTCGTCCACTCAGATGTATTTGGACCAGTGAAGCAACCGTCAGTCAAAGGATCAAAGTACATGATAACATTCATCGATGATTTCTCCAGGTACGTCTGGGTCGACTTCATGAAAGAAAAATCCGAAGCATTAAACAAATTTAAGGAGTTTAAAGCAAAAGTAGAATATGAAGTAGGCAAGAAAATACTATGCCTTCGCACGGATAATGGGGGAGAATACAAATCAAATGACTTTACAAAATTTCTTCAAGAATGGAAGATACGTCGACAATTTACTTGCCCAAATACGCCACAACAAAATGGAGTTGCTGAAAGAAAGAATCGGCATTTGGCGGAGACATGCGGGAGTATGTTGCATGCATGTTCCACCCAAGTTTTGGGCTGAGTGTATGAAGACAGCAGCACACGTGATCAATAGACTACCTCAAGCAAGGCTTGGCTTTATGTCACCTTATGAGAAGTTGTGGAATCGCAAGCCCACGGTAAGTCACTTTAGAATATTTGGGTGTGTATGTTATGCATTTGTGCCAGACCATCTTCGTAACAAGTTCGATAAGAAGGCAGTTCGCTGCATATTCGTGGGCTACGATGATCAAAGAAAAGGATGGAAGTGTTGTGACCCTACAACAGGGAGGTGTTACACTTCCAGAAATGTGGTGTTCGACGAACTATCATCTTGGTGGACATCACAACCTAATTCAAAACAAGTTGAAGAAGAGATTCGGTGAAGGAATGGAAGAAAATGACAAGATTGATAAGGGCCAGCCAATTGAAGAAGGAAATGATAATGTAATTGGAAGAAAAGAAGTCAGAGCACAGTCACCAGAAAAATCAAAGAGCCCATGGCGAACTGGTGTACATCCAAGAACTACAGAAGAGTTCCGACCAAGTCAGATGGAAGAACCTGAAGAGGAGGAATCTCAATTAAGGAGATCAACAAGACAAAGAAGACCAAATCCCAAATATGCAAATGCGGCGCTGATCGAAGATGTCGGAGTAGTCGAGCCGTCCACATATGAGGAAGCTTCGCAAGGCATGGAATGGAGGAAAGCCATGGAGGAAGAGATACAAGCACTAAGAAAGAACGAAACATGGGATCTAGTGCCGAGACCTAAAGAGGTACGTCCTATATCTTGCAAATGGGTCTATAAACTTAAAACTCGACCAGATGGGTCGATAGAAAGATATAAGGCACGACTAGTTGCTCGAGGATTCTCTCAGAAGTATGGCCTAGATTATGATGAGACCTTTAGTCCAGTAGCAAAGATCACTACAGTTCGAGTCTTACTAGCACTTGCAGCAAGCAAGTCGTGGAAACTATGGCAAATGGATGTGAAGAATGCCTTCTTACATGGAGAACTAGATCGAGATATATACATGGAGCAGCCAGATGGTTTCAAAAATAAGATTCATCCAGATTATGTTTGTAAGTTAAAGAAAGCTCTCTATGGCTTAAAACAAGCCTCGAGAGCATGGTATGGGAAGATTGCTGAATTTCTAGTGCAAAGTGGCTACTTTGTAGCCCCAGCAGACTCGAGCTTGTTTGTAAAGGTAGAAGATGGCAAGCTTGCAATAGTATTAATCTACGTGGATGATCTAATCATCACTGGAGATAATGAAGAGGAGATATGTCAAATCAGAACCAACCTCTCAGTGCGGTTTCAGATGAAAGAGCTTGGAGAATTAAAACATTTCTTGGGACTCGAGATTGAGAAGACCAATGAAGGATTATTTCTATGTCAGCAGAAGTATGCACGAGACCTCCTAGATAAGTTCGGGATGCTTGATTGCAAACCTATATCTACTCCAATTGATGGAAATGTAAAGTTATGTGCAATTGAAGGAGGAGAATTGGAAGACTCAACTATGTACAGACAATTGGTGGGTAGCCTTATTTACCTAACCATAACACGACCTGATATTGCCTTTGCGTAGGAGTAGCAAGTCGATTCATGGAGAAGCCACGAAAGCCTCACTTAGATGCGATCAAGCGCATACTAAGGTATGTAAAGGGTACATTTGATTTTGGGCTTCGTATAAGAAAGAAGCATCATGTGAAGTTGTAGGCCATTGCGATGCTGACTTTGCTGGAGATCGTGACACGCGACGATCAACTACTTTGGATATATGTTTAGCCTCGGATCGCGGTAGTGTCATGGTGTAGCAAAAGACAGGCAACTGTGTCACTATCTACGACGGAAGCTGAGTATAGAGCAGCAGCAATGGCAGCACAAGAAAGTACATGGCTGGTACAGCTAATGGAGGATCTCCATCAACCAATAAATCAACCTACACGAATATATTGTGATAATCTATCAGCCATAAGCTTAGCGGAGAATCCAGTTTTCCATGCGAGGACCAAGCATGTAGAAGTGCACTATCATTTCCTACGGGAAAAAGTATTACAAGATGAGATAAAGATGGAGTATGCCAAAACAGATGATCAAGTTGCAGATATCTTCACCAAAGGTCTTGGAGCTGTAAAATTCGAAGAGTTTCGAAGGCAACTTGGTATGACCACATTGTCCATGCTAAGAGAGAGTAGTCGGTGAGGGGGAGTGTCAGAAAAAAAGGGGAGCACCGCCTCTCTCTCTCTTTCTCTGGATTTTTCCAGATTTCTCTCCCTCTCTCTACACCAGATTTTTCTCCCTCTCTCTAGACTTTTCTCTCCCCCTCTCTCCAGAATTTTCTCACAGACTTTTACACCCTATAAATAGGGGTTCTTGCCCCTTATGTGAGTGTGTGTGTGAAATGTGAGTGGAGTGTGTACGTGAGTGAGAGTGGGTGGAGTAGGTGGCGTGAGTTGTAGAGTGGAAGAGTGATAGGGGTCTTGTGTACAAAAGTGTGTAGCGGTGAGGTGTGTGAGAAGTGTATGAGAGTGGTGTGTGTGTGAAAGAGTTTGTAATATTATTTAATAAAAATAATAATTATTTTTACATCCACTTGCTTCTCAACATTATCTCCTTGTGGGATGAGCAGTAAATCCACCGATCATAGGGAAAAGGTTCTTATTGGTAAGATTGTGGGCGTCTGCTGCTTACAACTTCTGGTGACTTTAACTGCTGTGATTCTAGCGCTTCAGCGGCGAAACAAGGAACTCGATGAAGAGAGTAATGGTCTTATGAAGTGCGAGAAATCTGAGTCGATCATATGGGAAAGGGAAGGTAAGTTCACATTCAATGACATCGCCAAGGCTACCGACAACTTCAGCGAAAAGTACTGCATTGGAAAGGGCAGGTTCGGGAGCGTTTACAAGGCCGAACTGACCAACGGCCAAATCGTCGCTGTCAAAAAGGTCAAAGTATCATAATCCAGCGATGTCCCCGCGGTCAACCAACAGAGTTTTAAGAACGAGATCCACATTTTGACCGAGGTCCGGCACCGCAATGTGATCAAGCTCCACGGTTCTGTTCCAAGAGGGGTTGCATTTACTTGGTCTATGAGTTTGTGGAGAGAGGCAGTTTGGCGAAGGTCTTGTACGGAGGCAAAGGAGGAACTGAACTGGACTGGGGTACAAGAGTGAAGATTGTTCAAGGCATGGCTCATGCTATCCCCTATTTGCATCATGATTGCTCCCCGCCTATCGCCCATCGGGACATAACCCTCAACAACATCTTACTCGAGTGGGACTTCGAGCCTCGACTTTCGGATTTCAGGACAGTGAAACTCTTGAATTTTGACTCGTCAAATTGGACTACAGTGGCTAGATCTTATGGCTACATGGCTCCTGGTAATCTAACCATACATTTCACCTGTACATATTACATGGGATCGATCAAATTGCTCTAATTAAAATCTCGAATTTGCATTCGTTTAATAATTCAGACAAGACTTTTAACAAGTATAGGTTTTGAAAGGTGATTTGTGTCAGAGTCTCACAGAAATTTGAAATTTGTGCAATACCCGTGATCATACCATTGATTCATTCTTCTTGAAAAATAGAGTTAGCAGTTACGATGAGAGTGACGGACAAATGCGATGTGTATAGTTTTGGAGTAGCGGCACTAAAAATCATGATGGGGAAGCATCCGGGGGATGTTCTCTCTTCCCTACAAAGGACCCTAGAAAGGACACAAACATAGAGATCGCTGGAAGACCCAAATCTGCTCTTAAGAGATGTGCTGGACCCGCGTCTTTCTCCTCCAACCGGCCAACTAGCCGAGGAAGTGGTACTCATCATCACAGTGGCACTGGCATGCACGCGGATGAGTCCCAATTCACGACCCACCATGCGTTTCGTGGCACAAGAATTATCCGCACACAGTCAATCTTGCTTGTCCGGGGCCTTGGGCTCCATAACTATCAGCAAGCTATCGAGTCCTCAGAAATATAATTTGAAGTGATAGTGCAAATCAATGATATTTCTTTGGTCTTTTTTTTTTTTTTTTTTTTTTTTTTGACTTAGCTTCTAATGAATGAGAGAGCGGGTGGGTGTACGCCCCGGTGTATGTACAAAAAGAATAAATTACTATAGCTACGCCATGTTGTCTTATCTACTCGGATGATACAACAGAATACTTTCTCGGTTTGGTTTCCTTTACATTGATGCCGGATGTGTCCAGGTTGCCTTTTCGATGGGCCGGTAGGGATGCTTGATTACTCAATTTGTGACTCTAACATGACATTTTTGTAATAGGATTTTTTTTGCAAACAAACTCGAACGGAAGTCATTTGTTGATGGCGTCAAATGTTGTATGAATGCTAATTTAGTCACTCCCCATTTAATTTTGCTAATATAATTCTAAATCATTGTGTAAAATACTGCAGTAAATACTCGATTGATTAGGATAAGAATATATATATACACACCGGGAAAAGATGGCGGTGGAGATGATGTACACAATTCCCATGGAAGATTTGTTTCCCTGAAAGAAGAAGATGAAGAGTTACACGTTAAGGAGAAAAACAAAAAGAAGAGGAAAAAAAGAGAGAAAAAAATCAAAATTCATAAAATTATTCAATATGATGTCAATTTGAGTAAATTTATCTATGTCGATTGCTGATTGGCGATGACTAGATTATTACGACGGCAATTCCAAGCAAAAGAATTACATTAAAATTTCACGTAAACATTAGTACCACTGGTAAATTGAAAATTTTAGCACAGACTCGACATCCGTGCAATAACTTTAGGATTAATTTGATAATCTTCCCACATCAAATGGATTGACAAATATTGGAGCACTGGCACCATTTACTTGAACTCAAACTCGTTCAAACTTGTTAATATGGTGTCATGTTCTCATGATGTGTGGAAAATGTCCTACTCTTTTAACTTCATTATCTAATTAGAAAACTAGAATAGCCAAAGCTCTAACAAACAAACAAGAAACCACAAAAGCTTCAGCATGATAAGCTCACATTCATGTATAGGATCTGGCTTTTCTCCCTTAATTATGATGTTAGGTTTTGCAACAAAAATATTGGTATGTTTTAAAAATATTTCTTGTTCATTTATTTTTTATAAGCAATTTCTTGTTCATTTATTTTTTTGTAAGCAACACAAATGATTATTTTTAGAAAAAATATTATTTCAATGGAGAATTTTCCGGTGAGACAAATGTGCACATACGTAGTATTGGTCTTTGTTAATTAAGAGATTAGCAAGAAAAGGTCTTCTACTTGACTCTCTATGCTTACATTAGCTTGGTTGCCAGCCTTTGATTAGGAACAACCGAACAAGAAAAGACATAATCCATTCTAAAAAGAGAGATGTTTGTTTTGGCCAATTGATATATAAATGAATATATTGTAATTAATATGAATTGTAATTACCCTAATAATATATAGTAATCACAAGTAGTAATATATCTAACACCCTCTTGCACGCAAGAAATGTAAGTCAATTTGGGGGGCGATAATTACTTATTAGCGACCTTTGGTGTTGTTTTGCCCACCACTCTTAAGGTGGTGTGTTGATTCGTTGTGCTTTTTCCCTCGTCCCGACTTTGATACATATGATTTTATTGATCTTTTTTTTATTCCGACATGATCTATGCTACAAATGAATTTCCTCTTTTTCTATTATATCTTTGGTTTTAACTTTTCAATTTGCTCTTTTCTAATCGAATCTGTTTGTTAGTCGACGGTTGAATTGAGTGATGGATGATCATAAACCAAATGAAGTGCATGGTGGTCCCTTGCGTCCCCTCTAAATGGCCCGGTGCATCTTTCAATTATCACACTACTTCCAGTCGCACCACTAAACCTTTAAAACTTTCAACCAGGCCATTTATAGTGTGGAAATGACTTCAGATGAAAACTTCCTCCAATAACCAGTGAAAAATTGTTATCTTCCCAACCTTCTTGGGATTCAGAAAACTAATCTCGATGTTTTTTTCTCCCTAATCGTACGAGTTCAAGTTTTGCTCCATATTTGATTATATCAATTATCCTTGCTTGATTTTGATTGACTTATGACTATAAATATTATCCAAAAAGTTTTAAACTTATTGTACCGTGACTAATTCAATCATAAATTTTTTGACAATTTGTTAATATAGTCATTCCGATTAATTTTAGCTGAAAATCGTTAATATAGATGTTGGCCACCTTCGTCGATAACATAGATGATTTTTGCAATTTTTTAAAAAAATTTAGATTTTATTCTCTTTTATTCTTTTTTTATTCTTTTTCATTTTTTTCTTTTCTTTCCTACCTCTTTTTTTTTTTTTTCTTTTTTTATCAATTTCCCTCCACCTGTTGCAAGACCCTTGGCGATGGTCAGTTGATCACCTAGGCCTTGGCAATGGCAAGGGAAGTTGATGGCCTTAGGCAAGGCCAGGATGCCCTCATCGACCATCGTCAAGGTCTCACAATTGATGGAAGGAAATAGAGAAAAAAGGAAAAAAAGTAAAAAGTATAAGGAAAGAGTAGGAAAGGGAAGTTGAAAAAATTTGGCAAACTTAAAAAAAGAAAATGCTAAATGTGTCACATAAGTATAAGTCTGAGGTTTTTTATGTCACAAGAAAAAGCTCGGGGTCAATATGCCGCAATAGACATAGTTTGAGATTTTTTATATTGCAAAAAAAAAAAAAAATCAAGAAAAATGTGTCATAATGGACATAATTTAAGATTTTTTTTTATCGTTTTCTATGAAGATTGCAAATTTTTTTTACCAAGGAAAAATCAAAAGTTTCTATATAAGCTCTGGAATTCTGAATTATTTCCCTTGCTTTGGAATTTTGACCATTTCTTGGCTCTTGCCCATTCACCGTATCATGGGCATTTCATAAAATCTCCATTCAGGATATATCATATCGAATATTAATATTTTGTCCAAAAAAAAAAAAATCATTCCTTTCTAAAACAATATGGAAAAAGATATGTTGATAATCCCAGAGATCATTATAACAAAGCAAGCCTATAAAGCTGCAAAACAATCCAAACTCTCAAGAAGAATCATCAAAGCATGGTAGAACAGATCCGTGTTGCATCAAAGCAAAAGGATTGGCGGCCAATCATAAAATCTCATGTCATCATTAGTGATGAACACAAGTTGAGATCTTCGTCTATAGCTACAATTTTGCCTTTTGGTAGGTGCACGCCGAGGTTCGGCATTCCCAATATCATCGCCTTATAGAGACAACAAAAATAGGTTGAAGGAGCATGGATCCAACACTAAGAGCAAATCCTTCATCAAGTATGAGATGCCAAAGTTCCTAACAAAAACATATTGAATGAGCACCAGAGACCTCCGCCAACACTATTGAAGCTAAAGGCGAAGTCCTTATTAGTTAAAATCACAAGCCTAGTGTTTCTACATTGGGATTTACATTAACCTGAAATTATCTAATTTAAACAAATCCAACGGTTCAAATTAAACTAAGGCTTCATTTGTGTCATGGGAAATGTGACCATGAAAATATTCTCCATGAAACAAACAAAACTTGAGGGTGACTTTGTTTCGCTAATAAAGGAAAATATTTTCCATAGAAATTATTTTTGAGAAAAATGATTCATTTTCATTTGTTTGGTGGTTTAAGAAAAGTAATTTTTTGCTAGAAATGGAAGTGGTTTTCCCCCCCAATCTAAATTTGTCAGTTTTTAGTCTATGGATAATGTTTTCCATAAATTGATTAGTTTTCCATCATCTATAACTAGAAAGTGTAAAAACAATTTTTTAAAAATAGTTTTCTTTCAAACAAAATCGACCCCAAAAGACAAAAAGCGTCAAAACCGCACCAACTTACTTCTGCGATATGGAAATTAGTTAACAAGTTCAGACAACATAGTGAGGCCCCACTCTTCCTCTATTTAGGAGAAAATAGTTCAAATGATGGGGAGATTTCTTCTAGATCTATTGAAGGAAAAACTATCTATCTTTTTTCGAATTACTTTAGTATATTTTTTAAGGAAACTATCGCGCAATTACTGTAGCCCTAACCTGACGTTGCCTATATTTCCACGTCTTGATATAAAGCCACGCTTCGGGTTTTTGGTGGGACACTCAGGGATCACATTATTTTCCTTTTCTTTTTAAATTTTTACGAATTCTTTTGGCCAGAATAATATAGGAGCTGGGCGTGTCATATCCGTAAATAGATTAGTAGAAAATTGTTCTAAAAGAAAAAAGGTTCAATTTTGCCATCATATAATCCCTGACTGGCAGAGAAAACTCAATTAACAAGTCACGTGAACGTCTTCGTTTTTGAATGCTTTACATTGAGTAATTGAAGGTTAAGAAAAAACTTGAGAAGTCTAATCACCATCATGCTATTCTTTTAGCCTTTTGATTGACAACAAAATTAAAAAGAGGTGGCAGTTTTCTACCCGACTCGAGGAAAACGACACCTGACCTTAATAAGTTAAAGTCCATGCATGGTATTGGAGGTCAGACTTTTGTCAACCCATTTGACGGCATCCACAAATGAATTGCAGATAAAAATCCGACTGTGAAAAAGGTCATTTTAGGGCTAGAATTTGAGCCCGCACGTATGGCTGCATGGGCCATCGAAAAATGTAGAGGAAAACGAAGCAAGTATTTTATGTTATTATTCGAAGGGATGATGTATTTTATATTCACTAGAAAATTCATACTTAAAATTTATAAGGGGTAATACTACTAAAAACCTGAAATTTGTACATCAATGCTAAATTTATCTCAAGTTAATTTTATTATCACAAAATAATTTAAACAAATACACGCATGACATATTTATCCTCCATTAGCTTTTGTCAAATATTATTGTTAAATTGCTAATCGGGATGCACATGGGTCCATGTGGATCAATTAATAGGTTAATAGCACCCAAAAAAAAAAAACTAAAATTGATACACTTGTAAGAATTTTACTCTAAATTAATTTTTGGGCCATCAAAAACTGCAAACTGGTACACGTGTGACACATTTACCTTTTGTTAGCTTCCATCGGATTTTACTATTAAATTTAGTGAAAACTCTAGATCCTCATCCTTTTCATTGTCTTTGCCTAAGTTCGTGGAAATTGTGAACACCATTTAGTGAGAGCTTTTTAGTGACACCTT
Source organism: Eucalyptus guilfoylei (assembly GCA_016097605.1). Lineage (NCBI taxonomy): Eukaryota > Viridiplantae > Streptophyta > Magnoliopsida > Myrtales > Myrtaceae > Eucalyptus > Eucalyptus guilfoylei. The sequence goes on from CM027867.1 coordinate 37,045,909, forward strand.
CAGTAACTCTTGTAGTACTCTTGACAAAATGACTTAAGTACCATTTGTCACGACCTAACCTCGGATGAACCACTTAGGGTTTGGTTAATGAATTACTAAGCCTAAACTTAACTTAGCTCTCTCAAACCCATACCAATTCACGACTTAGGGGAGAAGTACACTCCAAGTGTCAAAACTTAGTACGGAGGGACATTTAAGTGCCAAAAGTTATGGAAGTGACACTTAAGTGTCAAAATCAGAACAAAATAGATCACTTAAGTGCCAATCCGGCCAAAATCCGGCAAAAATGCTGACGTGGCAATTTTCCGGTGAAATAAGTGCTAAATAGCGTCATTTTGTATGCTTTGGCGTGGCTAAACAATACAAAAACGATGTTGTTTTGGTGCCGACGTGATAAAAAATTAATTAAACTAAATTTAAAACTAAATTTATTTAAAACATTTAAAAATACAAATATTTTTTTTTTTTTAAAAGTGAGGGGGAGGGAGACGGCTGAGGGTTGAGCCCTCGCCGCTGCCGCCTCCCCACCACCACCGGGAAGGGCAAGTGACGAAGGGGGTAAGGTCGGCCGGGGTCGCCGGCCCTCGGCGGCTGGCGACGAGGGCCCGCGAGCCCTCGTCGGATCTGGGCGAGGGTCGGCGGCCCTCGCCCAACTAGGCCAAGGGCCGCGGGGGTCGCTGTGACATCCTAAATTTCGACCCCGTTTCGATAAAATGAAATGGACATTTCGTCGATGCGCCTATGGTCCTTTTTCTCTGAGTTGATCACTCACGAGTTAACTAACCTATTAGGTGAAGCCGTTAAGGGATGTATCCGCGGTAAAATCCCTAAAAGCTACTTAATTTGTTGGATTGGACTAAAATCGCGTCCGGCCGATTTTAACCACGAAATTGAATTCGGTTTCGGGAATCGAATATTCGGGCATGTCATAATTCATTTTTGGATATCGTCTCATCGTCCATCAATTTATTGACGAGTCCGAAATTTCGAGAAAGAAATTATCGGAAGAAAAATCGAAGACTGGAGGAAAATAAAAAGGGAAAGAGAAATGGAAAATAATAGGTAATTTTAAGAATAAGGTAAATTTCTTATTCTTGTACTATTTCCTTTTTCTATTTCTTTTTCTCTCTTTTTCTCTCCTCTCCCCCTTCATGCGAGCACCCCCACCAAACACCCCCTTGCCAATTTCAAATTGGTTTCTTCTTCTCTCTTTCTTTTTCACTTTGACTAGTCAAAAAGTTTCTTCTTCTTATCTCTTTTCTCTCTTCTTCTCTCTCGTCTCTCTTCTCCCCCATTCTCTTCCACGTGACCGAACCCCCTCCTTCCTTTCTTCTTTGTGCAACCAGCGGACTGAAGACAGAAGTGAAGAAGCCGAGACAACAGCAGCTCGCCGAAGACCGTCGCTGCCCACGCACCGCCGCCCGCGCCCGCGCGCGTCGCGCGCTCCGCCACCGCCCCCCTTCACGCCTCGCCGTCCCTGCCGTGAGTCGCCCAGCCCTGTTTCGCCTCTGTCCAGCCGCCTCCGACCACCTCCGGTCGCCGTTTGACCTCGCCGAACCTCCACCGGCCTTCCCCCGCGCCTTGCCGCCCTTGTGGAGGTGATTTGTGGTTGTTTTGTGTCTTTTTTCAGCCCAGACAGCCACCCCGCCGAGTGGGTTTCCAGCAACTTCGGGCTTGCTTTTGGGCCGTTTCCGGACCCCGAACCCGAGCCGTGCTTTGGGAGGAATCGATCCTCGCGCCGTCCCCGTCGGATTGATCTGATTTGCGCGCGATTCCGGTGAGTAATCTCACTAATCCCCGCTTAATTTGCTAATTATGCTTAGGGGTTGGTTAGATTTAATTAAATACAATTAGGTGGTTAGAGTAGAGTAGATTAGCAATTATTAAACAATTGTGATGCATATTAAACAAATTGATTGGGCATTTAGCAAGTAGACATAGTCTACTATTTATTAAATGTATCTCGGGATTTTTCCCGACCCTTCGCGGGCTTCAATTAGGCAATACAGGCCTAAATTGGATTTTTAATAATTAATTATTAATTTTCGAAATTAATTAATTATTTATTTATTTTTCCGAAAATTCAACCGGGATGGCACTATGATCGGAATTTTATCTGATGATCGATGGTCGTGGTGAAGTCCGTTTATTTGATTGAGCTCGATTTGAGCTAAATTGGATTTATTGTAATTAATTATTAATTTTCGAAATTATTTATTTATTTATTTATTTTTCGGAAATTAAGGTTAAGATGGCCGACGACCGAAATCTCGTGCTGATTGTCGTGACGCAATCCGTTTATTTAATTGAGCTCTACGTTGCATGGAATTAAATAAATTGTGATATTTTAGGGATTTACCCTAAATTGTTTGAAATTGAGTGGGATTGATTAATTTACTAGTAGTTGGCCGAGTATGTTTATTTAGCATTTATAATGCTTGGTTGAGTTATGAAGTGAGTAGAATCGTGAGAGTGAATCAGAAATACTCTGGGCTTGAACCGATCAGACACGGTGTATGGGCCTACGTGGTTCGGTGATTTGGGATATCACTGGCGAAAATGGCGCCTTAAAGAACGCACGCATCGGTCTAGTACATATATTATCATGGACCTACATGGTTCGGTGATTTGGGATATCACTGGCGAAAACGACGCCATAAAGAACGCACGTATCGGTCTAGTACATATATCATCATAGGCATACGTGGTTCGGTGATTTAGGATATCACTGGCGAAAACGGCGCCTTAAAGAACGCACGTAACTGTCTATTGAATACATGGTTATAGGCATGTGTGGTTCGGTGATTAAAGACATCACTGGCGAAAACGGCGCCTTAAAGAACGCACATAATTGTCTAGTGGATACATCACCTTGGTGAAAACGACGCCCGAGAGCATTAGTGGAGCTCTGTGACTAAGTGTATTATTGGAAATTATACAGTGGGATGGGAATGACCGTGAGTGGTCTTGTTGGCGTGTAATCAACTAGGTCGATTTGATCGAGATATCGATCTTTGATGTGATTGCTTGGGTGCCTATTATGGATTGTACTGACTTGCAGGTGGAATCTGAGGCCAAGGTAAGTCCTCCGACCTGTGCGTGTTTAGGCAGCTTATAGTATAATGGTTTGCTAATTGGGCCTTAGTGGGGTAGAACTCGCTGAGACATAGTCTCATCCCGGTTGTGGGATAATATTTCAGGATCCTGATGAGGAGCTGACGAGGAGGAATCTGAGAAGGAGAACTCTGAGGTGAAACCCAAGGAGAAGGATTTTTGGAAGAAGAAGATAATCCTTAGAGGGATCTGGAGTATGACTCGGATGAGGACTGAGATCCCATCCTCTTTTGTGAATACTGTTTTGATGTGAATAGAATGAGACTAGAAAGTTGTGAATAGTTTTGTGAAGTACTCTCGTTTGTGTTTTGTGTAAAGGTTTGGTTGTGGTTTTCAATATGAAAAATATGGCCTGCTTTTCTATCCCATTGTTTTATTGTCTGGGGATTTTATAACTGCTTCCGCATGTGCTTAATAAATGAAAGGGTCGGCGATACATAGTCCTGGGATATCGCATTCTAAAATCGACCAAGTAGAAGGATGTGTGCGTGCCCGAGGATCGGGGCGTGATAGTCGCCCCTGTGGGCGGCGGGAGGCGGCCCTTGGTCTGGCCAGGCGAGGGCCGCCGACCCTCGCCCAAATCTGGCAAGGGCTCGCGAGCCCTCTTTGCCAGTCAGCCGGGGGCTTACGACCCTGGCCAGCCCTCCCCCCTCCGTCGCCAGCCCTTCCCGGTGGCGGCGGGGAGGCAGCAGTGGCGAGAGCTCAGCCATCAGCCACCTCCCTTCACCCCCCCCCCCCTTTTGTATTTTTTTTAATTTTTAATTTTTAATTTTTAAATGTTTTAAATAAATTTAGTTTTAAATTTAATTTAATTAATTTTTATATTAATTATTTACCACGTCAGAGACAAAACCACATCATTTTTGCATTTTCTAGCCGCGTTAGCATGCAAAACGACGTCGTTTTGCACTTAACTCGCCGAAAAATCGCAACGTCAGCATTTTGGCCGAATTGGCACTTAAGTGATCCAATTTGCTCTGATTTTGGCACTTAAGTGTCCATTTCCTAAGTTTTGGCACTTAAGTGTCCCTCCATACCAAGTTTTGACACTCTAGGTGTCTAGCACTCTACGACTTAGGTTCAAGTTCTTAACATGCAAATGATTTTTTTATTAGAAGTCGCCACTAATCTATTTTTGGTGGGTCGATTAGAAACCCAAGTAAAGTAACGGGAGATTTACTTTACTCTGAGTTCGGAGACTTGATTACGCTAGATTTCTCTAACGCCCTTTCGATACCTTTCTCTTTTTTATTTCGAAAAAATGTTTTGCAAGCAACTTGAATTGATTTTAATTTACTTCCCTAACATATTAACATGTGAGGTGATCATTCGAGTGCACAAACCACCAATTTAACACTCAAATAAAGCAATAAATAAATTATGGGACTTACCTCATTGCAACGAAAGCATCTGCGATATTAGATCAGAATTCACATCAACAGTCCTAGATATGATTTCTAATTAACACATAATCACTTAATTTTTAATTTAGGATTTTCTCTTATTTAATGAAATTTAATCTACGTGCAATGCAATTTAATCAAATGGCTTAATTATAATGACGGACAATTTCTAATTAAATGAACCTAGCAACAATCACTGGATGACATGCATTTTATGAACCTAATTCTATATGACATGCACATGATATTTTTGTATTTTTTTATTAAAATTCGAAATTAATTAAATACTCTAATTCAAACACGCAAGCTATCTTATAGGAGAAAATTCAATTTATTCTAAAAAGATATTTTTTGTATTTTATTAAATTCGGAATTATAAAGTAACTAAAATAAACATGCAATTCTATCTAGGAAATCAATTCTAATCTGCGTGATATGCAATTTTTTTTTTTGGTACTTTCAACATAAATAAAGCAATTAAAGCAAGATAAGCATCAAATCACTCAAGCTCATATATCATCTAATCAATGTGAATAAAGAAATAATATCTAATCAACTTGAAATTTCACAAATAAAATCGATGTGTTGATTTTAAGCCTTAAATATCAAAACATCAATTTTAAATATTCCTGCGGAATCAATAATTCCATCTAAAGCCTTATAAATGGAATCAAAGATTATATGCAGTTGAGAATTAAGAAATAAATCTTAATTGAGGGTGCATTTATCACTCAAATTTAGAAATCATATAATATTCTCAATCAAATTGAATCACAGAATATTCAAATTGATGGCAAATGAGATAATTACCCAATTCAAGGTATTGTGCGGATAAGTTTCCCAAATTGGAACTGGCGAACAATGAGCTCGGACGATGATGGGTGATGGTGTGCAGCGGCAGTAGCGGTCTTGGCGGTGGTTCACAATGGTGCTTGAGTGGATGGCCGGCGAGACTAGAAAATCCTGCTAAAAAAATTCATCAAGAGAACGAATTTGTTTCACTAAGCTTCTCGGTTGAGCACGTTGAGGATCGATCGCTCTATTCCGCTCCAACTCTTTTACTTTCTATTTATTTCTTTCTATGGAAAGGTCCACGAAAGAGATGAGTGCATGAGAAAACTTCAGCAAATCTACGTGCGATGGAATGCTCTTGGACTTTTTATTTTAATCTTCAATCCACCACTTGACTTTTGTCTTCTTTTCTTCTACCAACTCTCGGCCATTGACGGTTCAGCAGTGTGGAATGGACTGAGATTGGGAAGACACCAGAGAAAACAAAAGAACTTGCCGATCGCAAGAGAAATCGTCAATAATCTGGAGCTCGCCGGACCGCTTTGATGTTCACTACGTTCGCTGGATGTCCTGGTTGAGCAGCTCTCTGCGACAGGAGCAGCAGCAACTGGCCTCAGCAGCGGTGCAAGGAGGCAACAGCAAGTCACCAAGGGCTCGCAATGCGGTAGGGACTAATCAACATGCAATGTGTAGACGTTGCAACTTGTTGATGGGGGTTCGCAGCAACCGCACTCTCGTTGATGCAGCAAGTTGTCGGGAGCAGCAGGCGGTGCTAGAGTTGTGGCCGTGTGGGTCAATGAAGTGGGATGTTGTGTCACGAGCCGATCGATTCACTCTCGATCACACGTAGGCTGACCCGTGCGGCCTTAAGATTTTACCCCTAAGCAGCCTTTCAACACTCGACTCACAAGGAACTTTAGAGAGAGAAACTCTTTGATGAGAGAGAAGCTCTGGTTTTCATATATATTGTGAATGAATTACAATGAGGGAGGAGACCCCTTTATATACAAGTATAAGGCAAACCGTATCCGTAGATCCCCTTAGATCTAACGGTGGAGATTGCACCTCCCCATCTACCAACTACCAGCATTTATAGCCAACTACCAGATACTCGCATTTATAATGTATGCGTACAAATACAGTATCGCTCGCCCCTAGGAGAATACTCTAAGTCTCGGGGACATAGGCCGAGGGTCATCATTGTGTCACGCCCGTGCCATGGAAACCTCTTGGACATGTTTTCTTTCGGGCCGTGACATTCTCCCCCACCTAATCAAGCGACGCCCTCGTCGCATCTTCGGTGTGAAAGGCTTCGATCTCTTTCTTGAACTGCCAAAGACTCTCCTCGGGCTCCCAACTGGCTTCACTCTCTGGAAGACCCTTCCATCGGATCAAATACTCACGCTTGGCCCCGCAATACCTCTTTCGTATGACTCGATCCGCCAAGATGTTCTCGACTTCTCGATCATACGAGGTCTTTGCTCCGAGCGGCGCCTGTTGCGACTCTCCTCGATTCGGGTCTTCCTCATCAACTTGGAAAGGTTTAAGCATACTTACATGGAAAACCGGATGCACCTTTAGCTTTGATGGTAGCTCCAACTTGTATGCGACCTTCCCAACCCATTGTAGCACGCGAAATGGCCCTTCGTAGCGACGGATTAACCCCTTGTGCACGTCCTTGTACCGAAGGACCACATGTAGTTTGGCCAACACTTGGTCTACAACTTGGAACTCCACGTGCCGTCACTTCTTATCCGCCCATTTCTTCATGCGCTTGGAGGCTTTGTGTAGACACGCCCGTGCCAAGTCCGCCTCTTCTTGCATATTCTTGGCGAACTTGTACGCGGGCGGACTACTCCCCCGGTAACCCGAAGCAATTGTGCTCGGGGTGTTCGGTTGCTGCCCAGTTGCAACCTCGAACGGACTCTGGCTGATCGACTCGCTCCGTTGCAAGTTGTAGGAGAATTGGGCTACGTCGATCAACTTTGCCCAATTCGCTTGCGTCGTGCTCACGTAGTGTCGGAGGTAGATCTCCAAGAGAGCATTGACCCGCTCTGTCTGACCGTCGGTTTGGGGATGCAAACTCGTTGACATGTTTAACTCCGACCCCAGCAGCTTGAACAACTCGGACCAGAAACGTCCCGTGAAGTGGGGATCCCGATCGCTCACGATCGTTTGTGGCACTCCCCAATACTTCACCACATGCTTCATGAACAGCTTGGCCGCTTCCTCGGCCAGGCAATCCTTTGTTGCAAGCACAAAGGTTGCGTACTTTGAGAACCTGTCAACCACCACCATTAGGGTCCGACACCCTTCGGACTTCGGGAGGTTGACGATGAAGTCCATGGAAATGCTTTCCCATGGACGAGTTGGGATGGGAAGTGGCTCCAACAAGCCCGGCGACGACCGTTGCTCTAGCTTGTCTTGTTGGCATACCAGACAAGTCTTCACATATGCTTCAACGTCGTCCCGTATTTGGGGCCAGTAATACCGATCTTCAACGAGGGCCAACGTGCGGTGGATCCCAAGATGACCCGCCCACTTCGAGTCGTGGCACTCACGCAAGATCTCCTTCCTCAACTTCCCATAGAAAAGCACGTACAACCGCCTTCCCTTGGTGTAAAGGAGCTCGTCCTCACACCAGAATTGTCAAGTCTTACCTTCCTTGGCATACCCGATGAGGGCTTGAGCTCTTGGATCATGCGTCAATCCCTCCTTGATGCGGTCGACCCAAGGTCAGCTCGGTCAACTCATCGTGTGGCTCATCAGCTCCGTCTTTCAACTCAACGCATCTGCCACGGAGTTGGCCTTCCCCGGCTTGTACTCCAACGCGTAGTCGAACTCTGCTAGAAAATCCTGCAATCGAGCTTGCTTCGGACTCAGCTTCTTTTGGGTCTGAAAATAGCTCGTGGCCACGTTATCCGTCTTCACGACGAACTTGGATCCTAGAAGATAGTGTCTCCATGTTCGGAGGCAATGGACCACCGCGGTCATCTCCTTTTCTTGAACGGTATACCGTCGCTCGGCATCGTTTAGCTTTCGTGACTTGAATGCCACTGGATGTCCATCCTGCATAAGCACACCACCGATGGCATAATCCGATGCGTCAATCTCTACCTCATAGGGCTTGGTGTGGTCGGGCAACGCCAACACCGGCTCCTCGGTCATGGCTCGCTTCAATCGGTCGAAGGCTCTTTGGCACCGATCCGTCCACTCCCACGCCTTCTCTTTCTTCAGTAGGTTCGTGAGTGGCACGGTGATGCTCGAGTAACTCCGCACAAACCGTTGGTAGTAGTTGGTGAGGCCCAAGAATGACCTCAGCGTAGGTACCTTCGTTGCCGGCTCCCATTCGACGATTGATTGAATCTTCGCCTTGTCCATTCGCACTCGCCCACCTCCGACGATGTGCCCCAAGAACGGAACTTCCTCTTGTGCGAAGGCACACTTCTCACGCTTAACGTACAGCTCGTTCTCGCGTAAGGTTTGGAAGACCTGCCTTATATGTTCGACATGCTCTTCCAATGTTCGACTATAAATGACAATATCATCTAGGTAGACCACTACAAACCTATCTAGGAAAGGGTGGAGTACCTTATTCATCATCGTACAGAATGTAGCCGGAGCGTTGGTCAAGCCGAACGGCATCACAAGGAACTCGTAGGATCCATACCGCGTCACACAGGCGGTCTTTGGCTCGTCCCCTTCGGCGATCCGAACTTGATAGTAGCCCGATCGGAGATCTGGCTTGGTAAACCACTGAGCTCCACCAAGTTGATCGAACAGATCCGCGATGAGCGGGATCGGGTACTTGTTCTTTACAGTCAGCTTGTTCAGTGCCCGGTAGTTGATGCACATCTGGAGTGACCCATCGTGCTTGTTCTGAAATAGGACCGGCGCACCGAACGGGGCTTTAGACGGCTGGATGTAACCCACGTCGAGCAGCTCCTTGAGTTGCCTCCTCAACTCTTCCAATTCGGGCGACGCCATACGGTAAGGCGCCATTGTAGGCGGTCGAGCGTTAGGCGCTAGCTCGATCCGGTGATCCACCTCTCTCTTGGGTGGCAGCTTCTTCGGCAGCTCCGAAGGCATAACATCCTTGAACGAGTCGAGGACTTGGGTTGCTTCCGTCGGGACTTCCTTCCCTTCCCCCTTGTCATCCTCGATCTTCAAGGCTGCCAGGAAGGTTACTTCACCCTTCCTCGCTCCTTTGGTAAGTCGTATGGCCGAGATCATCTTCCAATCATGGTCCGACTCACGATGGACCGGAATCACGCATTGACTACTCTTGTCCAACACGCATATGCATTCGGCAAAAGGAACTACAACTGCATGGATTCTATCTAGGAATTTGATTCTAATGACTATATCGTAGTCGTCAAGTGGAATTACCTCTAGAGTTTCTTTGCCTCTCCATGACCCGAGTTGTAGCTCCATGTCCCTTGCAACACCGATCGCAGGGACTTCCTTCGAATTTACCGTTTTGAGCCAACCGGCTCCCTTCTCAACCCGTAGGTTAAGTTTCTTCGCGGCTTCTTCCGAGATGAAGATGTCGGATGCTCCCGTGTCCACGAGCGCACTCATCGTGGTCACTCCGATCTTCACGTCCGCGAACATCAAGCCTTTAGGCTCCTTCGCCTTCTTCGACTTGATCGTGCTAAGGAGTCGCAACGATCCCAACCGTGCTTCCTCCCTTGGTTCATCTTCTTTGCAAAGAGCGGCCAACTTGGCCTTGTTCGGGCAATCCCGCGCCATATGTGGACCATCGCAAAAGAAGCAGCTATATGTGCGTACCTTCCTTTGTCCTCCTCCGTTCGACCCCGCATTAGCCCGGTGAGGATGAGGGCCGCCCGGTGGTCTAGCTCCAGCTGGGCGATTGTTGAATCTACCCTGATCTCCCCCACCAGTGGCTCTATCCCTCGGGCGAGTGTCCAGACGGGATGTGGAAGGCGACGCCCTGTACTCCACGAGTGACTTGGCTACGATCATGGCCGTCGTGAGATCTCCCCCGTTAAACCGCTTCAACTCTTGTTTGGTCCATGGCTTGAGACCACTCATGAACTGGTGGTATCCTTCAACTTCATTCATCGAGGGGATTTGGAGTAGCAACTCCGAAAACCGCTTGATGTAGTCGCGCACACCACCTTTCTGCTCGAGACGCTTCAGCTCGTCACGAGCTTCCTCCTCCGCATAAGCGGGAAAATAGTTCCGTCGGAACTCCTCGACAAAACCACCCCAGGTCGTGATAGGGTTCCCACACCTATCATCCGACCGACAACGCCACCACAACAATGCACTATCAGCTAAATACATCGATGCAGTGTTTACCCGTGTTTGGCCGTCGTTGATTCCCATGGCCTGGAAGTACCGCTCCATGTACCATAGAAAGTTGTCCATGTCCTTGGCCACCCGTGAGCCCCGGAATTCCTTTGGCTTCAGCGTGTCCACCCGTGGACCTTGCACCGTGATCACACCGTTCACGCGTGCAGCTTGTGCTTCAGCGAGCTTACCCGTAAGCTCCGCTATCTCCGCGCGCATGGCCTCCATCATGGCCTCCAAGGGTTCGCACCGTTGTGTGAGTTCCTCTTGTAAGGTCCCCAGCAACTCGTGGCGGAGTTCTCCCATACCGGTCTTGAGCTCTTGCACCTCGGCAACCAGCTCCTCTGTTCCGGCATCGACTCCGTCCACGGTCTGGGTCAGGTCATCGACCGATCCTTGGACATCGCTGACGAACAGCTCCAGCTTCGTCATGCGATGCACAAGATCCCCCATTGGATCCTTTGACACACCACGATTCTTCTTCCCCTTGGCAGCAGCCCTCTCGGCGTTCCGCCCACGATCAACGCAGTCATCACCCATAGCCTGCACCTCATCAAATTGTGGATCAGCCATTGCACTTGCGCTTGGATCACAATCAGCTCTGATACCACTTGTCACAGGCCGATCGATTCACTCTCGATCACACGTAGGCTGACCCGTGCGGCCTTAAGGTTTTACCCCTAAGCAGCCTTTCAACACTCGACTCACAAGGAACTGTAGAGAGAGAAACTCTTTGATGAGAGAGAAGCTCTGGTTTTCATATATATTGTGAATGAATTACAATGAGGGAGGAGACCCCTTTATATACAAGTATAAGGTAAACCGTATCCGTAGATCTCCCTTAGATCTAACGGTGGAGATTGCACCTCCTCATTTACCAACTACCAGCATTTATAGCCAACTACGAGCTACTCGCATTTATAACGTATGCGTACAAATACAGTATCGCTCGCCCCTAGGAGAATACTCTAAGTCTCGGGGACATAGGCCGAGGGTCATCATTGTGTCACGCCCGTGCCATGGAAACCTCTTGGACATGTTTTCTTTCGGGCCGTGACATTTGGCTGTGAAGTGTTTAGCCGTTGTCTCCCTCTCTCCTTTATTCTGAGTGCCGACCCTCTCTTCACGCTTTTTCTCCTTGACTTTTCTCTCTAAAGTTCTCTCTGTATGGCCGTGTGTTCATCAACTGTGTGGCCTCGTATTGAATTGTGTGGCCCCTCCTTTTTCAAGCGACTTTAGTGAGTCTACTTTTATAGGTAAGGATGGGATGGCTTGTTTAGGGAAAAGAATAAATCCCTCCCTCCTTAGAATATATTATATCCTGATGCTTTCCTATTCTTGCAGCCTTTCCTTCTGCCCACGCCAATGGATGATTGAAGACCAGATTTCACTTTCCTCTTTTAGCGTGAAAATCTATTTTGCTTGTTCTTGCGGACGCACGAATATATATTGCACGAATATATAATCCACATGCAACATCTTTTCTTGCCCTTCTCACTTTATATCTCGCCGCAAATGAATATATGCACTAATATTTAATGAAGATATTTATTCCCTCTCTCTTTATTTCTTATTTTAAATAAAGATATATCGCATCAAGGAATCGAATATCCTTAAGCTCATTCGTTCACGTCCATTCACCATCGTTGATCTAATGCGAATGCAATAATAAGAAAATGCCTCTAAAATTATATGCTATGCAATCAATTTTTTTATTTTTTTTAGAGCTTAAAAATTAATCCCTAATTTTCTATATAATGATTAAAAGACTGCATCGCCAAAATTTAGGTGTCAACACCATTGTATGGCGTAAGTACTCTCTAATGTTGCATCTTGTGTAAGAACATTAACGATAGATTAAGCCCTCATGAGTTTTACTTGACCTCAGGTCAATACTTTCCCTTAAATGCGAGCATAAATAGTGTCTCTTCACAGGTGTTACGCAATAATTGTTAGAATCCCAAACCCCATTCAAAAGAGGGTATTGAGCATGTGAGGTGACAACTTTTATTAATAAATCTAGGTTGATGAATGAAGCAATTAGGCCGAGTTGTGATTTGCACTCAAGTTTATTTTTCACATTCCTCTAACATCACATCTATAACATCAATACCTAAATTTCCTTCTAAGTTTATTAGCTACAAAATTCTAGGATTGATGATATAGAGGCATTGTTAAAGAAATCTGTAAAATAAACTTGATTGTACAACACAACTTGGCCCAATTGCTTCGTTCATGGACCTAGATTTATCAAGAAAATTTGTCACCTCAAATGCTCAATGGTCTCTTTTGAATGGGATTTAGGATTCTAACAATTATTGCATGACATCCGTGAAAAGAATGCTCACTGTGAAAAGAGAGTATTGACCAAAAGATTCAGTAAAACTCACAAGGGCTGTTGACACCTAAATTTTGGCAATTTGTTTAAGTGTTTATTAATTGCATTAGAAAATTAGGGATTAATTTCCGCCCCTTAACAAAAAGTTTTTATTAAAATTGCATCACATATAGATATTAGGAGCATTTGCGTCACTAGTTTTAAAATTTATCAAAAAAATTAAAATTCAAAAAAATTCAAAAAAAAAAAAAAAGGTCAGCTCGGGCCGGATCTGACTTGGGCCCGACCCGCTCCTTTTCTTCTTCTCTTCCCCTGCACGCTGGGCCCGGCCCAGCCCCTTTTTCCCTTTCAGCCCGCGAGTGAGGGTCTTCCTCCCTTTGTGTCGGTCTTCAAAGACCTGCAAAAAAGAAAGAAACAGAACAGAGGGAGTGGCAGAAGACAGAGCAGAAGAAGGGGAAGCGATGACACATGGCTGCAACATGGCGACGTTTGCGGTTGTCAAAACCCAAAAGAACCTGCTGCCATCTTAGCCGAAAATGCCATTAACTTGCCCCCAAGAACCGAAATAGCTGTAGGCACATACACGGGCAGGGAGAGGAGGCTGATTAACGACAGTCTTGAGATGGAGATGGAAGGAAAAGGCAGCTGGCTTCGCTGGCCATCCGGAACCGCTCTGGAGGGATGCCAAAAGGGGGCAACCTACGGCAGATTTATAGGGAGAAGAGAGAGAGTAGCGGGAAAAAAAAACAAAAAAAACACCAGCACAAAAGATGGAGCGGAGGAGACAGAACGACGGAAGGACAGGAATTTGGCCGAGAGAGATTTGAAACAGCCTTTGGCGAGAGAGCTTGAAGGAAGGAGAGGGGTAGAAACGGAGAGTGACCAGGAAGAAGGAGGCCCGGAACCCACCTCAGCCGAGCATCGCTCAGCCACCCCCAACGCGAGCTTGCGCCTCCTAGCCGGAACCATCAAGCCGCGGCTTCCTTTTCCTTGAATTCAAGTTTTTGCGGTGAGTTTCCTGGTTTTTGGTTCAACTCGTGTCAATTTCCCAAGGATTCCGGCTCGGGGGTGTGCGAGGCAACCGGACATTGTCCGATTTATCGATCTCGCCCGCCATTCGCCACCCTCGAGCCGGGTAGGGACCTTACTTTGCTCTTGTCCTGTTCCCTCATATTTTTCGCATGGTTTACTGAGTTGGGACGTGAGTTTCGGGTCCGCTTATGCTGTCCTTTGTTGATGTTGAGCATTCCCTGTTATTCTCGTTGAGCTATGGTCAAGTTTCGAGTCTTGTCATTATCCGTGGTTGCCTTGAGCCGATGCACCCTAGGTGTTTGATAAAATGCCCTTGAAGCGCTTCGGGAAATAGCCACCACCTTTGCCGCTTCCGAAACTTGTCTATAGTTGTTTTGATTTCTAGTTACTGAGATCGTCTTGCATGAAGCCTTAGCTCGTTGATCGTAGGTAGTGGTTAGCGAGGTTGAGCAGTGGCATTTCTTCAAGAAAGATCTTGGCAGTGGTGTCATTCTCGGCAACGAGGAGATCATCAAAAAAGGAGCTTAAGTGAGAAAGGAAATCACACCCAGTTAGGGAAAATTAAATAAAAAAAAAAAGAAAACAAGAGAAACAAACAAAGAGTAATGAAAAGAGAGATAACATCCATGTGTAAGCCATTTTAAGCGTGTGGGCTGGAGGGATTTTAGGAGTGTATGTGTCATTTTCAAAGGGTAACATCTGTCTTCTTTTTGTCCATTTTCACGTGCATTTTGCGGATATCCGAACTTGTGGGCGTACGTCGCACCTTACGTCCATCTTGCGTTTTGCATTTTATATAACTTTGAGTATGTTGGATAGTGGCGCATGTTGTTCTCAGCTTGGTACGGGATAAATATACGTCAAGATCATGGCTTTGGCGCTTCGAGGTTGGGGTTGAATTCACGGGAAATTCTGGGTTTAATGGAACCTTCCAGGGGAGAAGGAAGCACGTAGAGAAGAAGACCAAAAGGGGAAGAGAAAAACAAAACACAAAGAAAAGAAAAAGAAATGAAAAAAAAAAAGAAGTGAGAAGGGACAAAACAAAGAGGAAAAGACGTCAGAGGGACGTTCTGCAGAAGAAGAAGACCAAAAGGCCAAAAAAAAGAAAAACGAACGAAAAAAAAAGAAAAATCTAAAAGTGTTGGATTCAGGTCTGGGTCGGGTCCACGGGCCGGATTGGGTGTACCTGGTCCGAACCCTTTTTCTTGAAGTAAAATAATATTAAATATTAAAAATACATTAAAATTTCAAAAAATTTCAAAAAAATCAAAAATCGAAAATAAAAAAAAATTCATAAAAATATATAATAAAAATTCAAAAAATTCCGAAAATTCAAAAATTCAGAAAACATTAAAAAATATTTTTTTTAAAAAGGGTAATTAATTAATAAAAAAATTTTAAAAAAATTAAAAATTTCGAAAATTAAAAAATGTAGGGTTTGGTTAGGAATTATTGTGTTTTGCCTTTTTAGCGTAATTATGCCTTTATTTTCTTGCACCTTGATTATATTGCATGTTTAATTCACATATTTAATTATGTTTGTGGATGTTCAATCGCACGTGCTCAATTTTACTACAATTAGAATCTTGGTAGCTATGATTGTTACTTAATGATTGTGCACCCGCATGATCACCTCGCATGTTAGTGGATAGGTATAAAATCAATTCAAACTGCCTGACAAAAACCTTTTATTTTAAAATGAACAAGATTAGGTACCGAAAGGGCACTAATTGGTCAATTAGTGTAATCAAATCCCCGACCCTAGATTCTCTGGTTGCGTAGGAAGTGAGGTACACTCCCATGCCTCACTTGGTTTCTAGCCGACCCCAATAGGCTAGTGGCGATTCTTTTTATGCAAAATTCCTAAAAAATATCCCAACATCACGCGGGGTATGGGCTTGGGAGAGTCCACGCCTAATCATGGGCCTTAGGCCCGTCCTTTAGGCAATGCCCCTAAACCTGTTCCCTCCCCCTGAGGGTAGGTCGCGACAAGGGCTTAATCCATTATTAATGTTCTTATATGAGATGTCACATTAGGCAATGATTAGGTTAGATAGTGGTACTTGGTCAAGCCATTTTGTCAAGAATGCTACTAGAGTTACTAAAAGTGTCACTTAAGATTTCTAGCTAAATGTTCGCAATCTCCACAACCTTAGACAAAGACAACGATGAAGGACTCAATGAAGAGGAAGACGATCTATAGTCCTTGCTAAATTTAATGGTAAAACTTGACAAAAGCTAATGAAGAGTAAATATGCCATGTGTGTACTAATTTAGGGTTTTTATTGGTTCATAGACTAGTTTGGGATGCATTTGCTTTGGATATACCAATTTGGAGTAAATTTATCACAAGTATATCAATTTGGAGTTTTTATAGTAGTAATCTATTAATTGATTAACGTGGACTTACACGTCATGTTCACGTGGCATCCAAGTCAGCAATTTAACAGTAATATTTGACAAAATTTAACGGAGGGTAATTATGTCCTACATTTACCAGTTTGGGGGGTTTTGTGATAAAAAAAAATTAGTTCGGAGTAAATTTATTATTGGTGTATCAATTTGGGATTTTTTGTAGTATTAACCCAAATTGTAAATAACTCGATTCCATATAGGATGTCACATAGGCCTTTTGGGTTGGCATAATGCTCACACCTAAATTTTGATCTTCCCACTTAGTCATTTATTGAATAAAACATAAGGGATTAAATTTAATCTCTAAACAAAAATATCAATGTAGCGTTTGCATTCATAGTTATTTCGTTAACCAACGTGACATGCCATGAGATGGGAGGCTCGAAATCTCATGCTTCAATTTTTTAGCCCCACGATATGGACTGACGCGGTTTCGCATCAGATGAAATACAGGACGCAAGTCGTGGATTTTCTTGGTTTATAAATTCCATGTGGTGCACGAACTCGGTGAAGAAAGGGTAGAGGTATTCATCGAAATCGGAAGAAATCTTCTTTGCTGAAACTAGCCAAATTACAGATGTATATAAAGGGCAAGGAAATTGAAAGGAGGGGAGATATTCTAGTCAAGAGAAAATATGCAGATTCAGGGTTAAGTTCTTTATTCAACATCTACACCGATGGTTGATGACAAACCTATTTGATTCATCAATTAGGGTTCAGGATAATTGGTCACTTCTGAAACTTGGGGAATAAAGGATTATTTAACAAGGATTTTTCTCTTACCTAGAATCCTTATGCTTGATTCTAAATTACGTTAAGGACATTGTATTGGCTTGACTAATCAAACATAGATCCTCTCCTCAAAGGGAGAAAAGAGATAAGCTTGTGGGTTGGGCTGCCCCTCCAATTGGTTTGGTCAAAGCTCAATATTGACAAGACCTCTAAAGTTAACCCAAGCCCTACTTCAGTAGGTGGGGCTTTGCATAATGAAGGGAAAATTTCAAATAAGGATCCGAAGTGGACCAAATTTGTCAAATAAGGACCCGGAATTAACTGTGTCAGATAAAGACCTAAAGTGGACCTGTTGTCTCAAATAAGAACCCGAAGTGGTTGAATCAATTCTAAATAAGGACTCGAGCTTGCTGGTCAGCCAAATATTCGTCGGCTTCAAGCATGTGACATTTCCGACGACTGAGTTTGGGCAATTTTGTCCAAAAAAAAATATAGGGAAAATTAAAAAATCCTAAAACAAAAACAAAATAAAAAAACCCTAGGTTTTCTATAATCTCCCCATTCCTTGTACCCATCCTTTGCAAAGTCAAAGACTGAAGTTCTCCCCATTCATTGTACCCATCCTCCGCAAAGTTGAAGACCCAAATTCTCCACCAGTTGAGGCACGCATTCAAAAACAAGAAGAATACCATATGCTTCTTTCTTTGTTGGCGGAGACCTAAATTCTCCGTTGGTCGAGCAAGGCGAGGAGTGACGAGGGCGAGGAGTGATGAGAATTGAGTCGCGACGATGACCGGGCAGCGATTTGGTTGAGGAACAGAGAGGAAGAAGAAAGAAGAAAACGTAAATATCTAAATAAATAACCTAAAATTAATTAATTTAGAATTTTCCATTTTTTAATGATCACAAATTTCTGACAAAATTGCTCCTATTTTAATCGCTGGAAAATGTTTGGCGGTGAGCTAAGGTCCTCAATAGAGATTAACTTGATCACTTCGAGTCATTATTTGACACAAAATTCACTTCAGGTCCTTATTTGAAACAATGGGTCCACTTCGAGTCCTTTTTTGACACGAAGTTTACTTTGAGTCCTTATTTGAGAAAATATATTCACTTCGGATCCTTATTTGGAATTTTCCCCGTAATGAATTAGGTAACTGACTCGCTAGATTTAGGGGTGAACATAGTTCCCAAGCATAATCGTGAACCAGAGAATTGAAATGGTGGGTCCGGTTTGATTCTCGGTTCTAGGGAGGGAGGTTTTGGTTCCTCATTCCATTTTTTACGATACTAGCGGTTCCCAGTTTAGTTCTTAGCTCCTATAGGAGCTAGAACTAGAACTAGGGAACCAAGGATCAGAACCAGGACCGGGTCCCTAAACCCAAAATTCCTAATTTCAATATGTTTTTTCTCTCTTCCCGTCCTTGATACTTTCCCTTCTCTTTCCTCTCGGCGACGCTTCGACACCCCTAGCAATGACCCATTGCAGCTTGCCATCCTCGATGCCGCCGTCACAACCCACAATGTCGCCGCTGATGCCACTGCTGCTCCGTTTGACGATGCTGCCAACTCTCACTGTCTCAGTCTTCTTCCACTCTCTCTCCTCCTGCTTCTCTCACTGCCGCTTCCGCTTGTCTCACCGCTGGTCGTCTCCTCCGACTTCTCAATCCTCAGGTATACTCTCTCTTGAGGACTCTGCTTGGTTGGTTGGTGTCGCTACTCTTTCATTTTCTTTCTTTTCCTAGGCTTTTGGTTTCCTCGTTGCTCTGGTATTGAGATCGGCTCGCGCAGTCTACTTCATGCCTGTGCCTTTCTGCCTTCCCCCATTCCTCTCCTCTCCCGATGTTTCGATTAGCCATTCAAAAGTCTCCTTTCGTTGTTGCTGTTGTTATCCCGATTTGCCGTTCGAAAGTCTCCCTTTGGTCTGTGGCGTCATTCTCTTTTGATTCTCTAAAGTTCGCTGCAAGAGGTGATTTTCACTTCGTAATTGCTTGGACGGTAGAGTTGATTCTCGAGGATATCCCAGAGGATCTTGTTCTGATTTTACTGTCTGTGTTAGGCCAAAACAAAAATGCGAGTACCTGCAGCTGATTGTTTTGCGGCTTAGTATCTTGTTGCATGTCATCTTCCTAGAATTTTTATCTTGAGGAGAATGGATTTTTTGCAATTTCATTGTCAGGATTTCTCTGGAGCTGCTAGAAAGTTTGCGATGAATGTTAATTCGTTAGAGCTAGCTTACGTGACATTTAGAACATCATATTATCAATGCATATTAGATAAGGTGCATATAATCATAGTATTAGTTGAGTCGTGTTCATATTTTATAAACAAGAGAACCCAAAAAGAATGATACGAGTGATTTTATATGACTTAGGTCGTGCTTTAATCACACTTATCATCACTTTCATGAATAGAAATCACATTCATCCTTGCATAATTATTTTATAAATCTGAGCTTGCAAAGCCCCTCAATAAGTGACTGAATAGGGATCCATTTCTATTTGCTCCTGCATTTCAGTTTCTTAAATTTATTAAGTATTTTATTTATTGTTATTATTATTCAACATTTCATTATTGTTTTCGCACCTACATGATCACATCTAACATATTAGTGGCATAGGACAACGAGGGATAAAAACTGCATGCAAAACATTTTTGAAATAAAGAGAAAAATGTATTAAAATGATGTTAGATTAATATACTCCATGCTAAAAGCGAGCAATTGCCTCGTGAGAGGAACCTTTAATCCCATTTAGTAATTCATTAGCTTTCTATTGGTGGTTGACCTTTGTGAAAATTGTAACAGCTTGGTGTCGCAACCTCTTTTTTGGCGCTCGGCTAAATCTATTAGGCTTAGCCATGGCTCTCCCAAGCCCACCAATTCACAATTTATAGTTTTAATTTTTTAAACCTATAAGTTAATTTTAAAAAGAAGTCGTCACTAAACAATTTAGGGTGAGTTGATTAGAAACGCAAGCGAAATATTGAAAGAAGTATTCGCTCATGCACAACCAAAGAAATTAAGATCTAGTTAATCACTAATGCTCTTCCGGTACTTAATCTTGTTTAATCCCAAGGCTTTTTGGATTTTCAAAAGATTTTCCATGCATTTGTTGAGGAAAAACATTTTTTGGTCTTTTCCTATTTTCTTTTAACATAAAAAGCATTTTTTTTTTTTTTTTTTGGTTTTTCGATCCTTTTTTGAAAATATAAATCATTTTTGGTTTTTTTTTTCTGATTTTTTGGGAAAACATGGGATTTTTTTATTTTTCTGATTTTCTAAAAAAATAAATTTATTTTATTTTATTTTATTTTATTTTGGGAAAATCTCAAATAAGTGCCCGAAGTGGGTTCATTTTCTCAAAAAAGGACCCAAATTGGACATTGTATTAAATAAGAACCCAAAGTGGCTAATTTTGTCTCAAATAAGGACCTAAACTTTCAATCTTATTTACAATTTGGGGTAGTTTTGTCCAAGAACATTTTTTCTTTAATTTTTTTTCTTTCTTCATCTTCCTCACACCTCCTCCTTCGCTCTACATTGCCTCCTTCTTCAACACCATAATCAAGACCCCTACCAGCGACCTTGTGAGCTTCATGTCATCACGTAGTTGGTCCTAGTGACAAGAAGTCGAATTGGAGTTATTTGCTACTGGCCACCTTCTCGAATGCTAAAATCCTCAGTTCCTCAAGATGCATCATATCTTGGCTCGCTTGTGCTCAACCTAAAGCTCGGATTGACCTCCATCTGACGATGACGATGTTGGATTTTCTATCAGGGGCAGCGGTCGATGAGGTCGAGAGCTCGAATAGGACTTGTCAGTGGTGGCAATGGGGCAACGAAGTACAACAGTTTCTACAGTTAATGATATTAGATACGACTAATGATCAATCTCAAGATGGGGCATCGATTGAGGAGAAGAGCTGTGTCGATGAGAATGGCAAGAGTGTGAGTGGGTGTCTCTAGACTAGGGATTATTGAAAGGAGCCATTGGCATTGCAAAGGGGAAGGGGTGTCGCGACCTATTTTTCGGGTGCACCACCTAAAACTAGGTTAATGGACTACTAAGTCTTTAAGCTTAGCTCGGGCTCTCCCAAGCCCATACCAAATCGCGACTTATAGTTTTAACATGCAAATAGATTATTTTCTAGGAGTCGCCACTAATCAGTTTATGGTAGGTCGATTAGACACCTAAGTAAAATAATGGGATAATTATTTTACTCCTACGAACCAGAGACTAAGGGTACGGGGACTTGGTTACACTAGACTATCCTAGTGCCCTTTCGGTACCATTTCTTTTTTTAATTTTCAAAAAAATGTTTTTTGCAGGCAGCTTGGATTTATTTTAATTCATTCTCCTAACGTGTGAGGTGATCATGCGAGTGCATAAACCATCAATTTAACACCCAAGAAAGCGAATAAAATAATGCAGGACTTACCTTAAAGCAATTAAAGCATATGCAATGCTAAATTAGAATCCACATCAACAATCCTAAATATGATTTCTAATTAATATGCAATCACTCAATTTTTGTTTTCACTTTATTTAATGAAAGTCATGCGATGCATGCTAATAATCTAATATGACATGGCGACATGACCTAAACTATATGACATGAAGAAATGTATATAATTAAATGCAATCTAAATGACTTAATTCTAATAACATGTAATGCGATGCAATGACACAAAATTATTTCAACTAAACTAACATGCATCATGCGATTTAAAATGCGAGCTATATGTCACGCGACATTTATTAAATGACCTAGTCTAATGACGAGGAAGTTCTAATTAAATGAACCTAATAAAAACTAAATGACGTGCATTTGATATTTCTATTTTTAAAAATGCAATCTATCCTAAAAATTGAAATTAACTTATGCAAAGACAAATTTTGTATTTTTTTATAAAATTTGAAATTAAAGAAATGCAACAATTAAATATGCAATC
The DNA here is from genome assembly GCA_016097605.1 of Eucalyptus guilfoylei. NCBI lineage: Eukaryota > Viridiplantae > Streptophyta > Magnoliopsida > Myrtales > Myrtaceae > Eucalyptus > Eucalyptus guilfoylei. The sequence continues at coordinate 37,068,005 of CM027867.1, forward strand.
TAAATTAATCGAATGACCTAATTTTGATGACAATCAATTTTTAAACTAAATGAACCTAGCAACATTGACTAAGTTATATGCATTTCATGAACCTAATTTTACTAATCAAATTCAAATTAAATGATTCTATAATGCAAATTAGTTAATATACACCTAGTATTTTTGTATTTTAATTGAAATTCGGAATTAATAAAAATCCTAATTAAACTATCTAAAAATTAATTTCCTAATTCATTTTAGGGATTAATTCGACTTAATCCCTATTCTATCTTCGAAAACTACTTTTTTTTAAGAAAAATAAGATTATTCTAGATATGCAAACATTATCTAATATCAATCCTACTTTATTTCAAGAATTATCTAGAAATGAAATCCTAAAATGCAATCTTATTTCCTAACAACTAATTAGAAAATTATATTTTTTAAAAAATAAGATTATTCTAGATATGCAAACATTATCTAAGATCAATCCTAATCTATTTCAAGAATTATCTAGAAATGCAATCCTAAAATTCAATCTTATTTACTAACAACTCCAACAACCCTAACGCAAGATTTGATTTTTTTATTTTTTTTATTTTTTTATGAAAATTCATAATTAAAATCAATAAAAATCTAACTAAAGTGAAATGATATCTATTCTAAATGTCTTCTAAACATGCATTTTAAAAAAACTAACCTATCATGCAATCAATCCTAATCTACATGGAATACAAAATGCAATTTTTGTGTTTTCGGGATAAATAGAACAATTAAGAGATGAACATTCAAACCATCCATGGTCATTCAAAACATTATCCATCGCTCAATTTGAAATTCAAACTTAATTATCTCGCTAATAAAATCAATAAATTGATCTTAAGTCTTAAAGATCAAAATATCAATTTTATTCCCGCGTCAATAATTATTCCATCTAAGGTCTTATAGATAGAATAAAAATTCGTGCGGTTGCGAATTGGACGTTACATCAGGGATTTCAACCATGCATTGGGAACTATTTCAAACAAAGAAATAAAATATCAAAACTAAAATAAGATAAAGTAAATTTACCTAAATAAATTAAATCTACCTAAAAATAAACCTATCAAATAAGATAAAACAAATTTCTACCTAAATTCGGATTTTCCCTGAAAATCTGATGGTAGATTGAACCCCAATGGATACTCAACGCGGCTCCGGTGCAAGGGCAGCGGCTGTGGTGTCGCTGGGGGTGGTTCACCGGGGGAATGGGTCACCGTTCGGAGTGGGCGATTGTCCGTCAGAGCTCCGGCGAGGATCGGCAATGGCTAGATCGGCAGCAAGCGGTCTGGCGGCAGCAACAGGTCGCGGGTGGCGTCGCGGGTCGCTAGCGGGCGAACCGGCTACGAACGGACCAGGAGCAGCGTCGGGGTCGTCGCGGATCAGCACAGTGGCGGCTTCGTCAGGCTGGTGGAGCGGCTTGGCAGCAGCGTCAACTTCGCGGGCAGAGCAAAGCCGGGTCGTCGCGAGTTGGTGCGGGCTGCAGGCGAGACGGGACGGGACGGTGGCGGGCGGAGCGACGAGCAGCGATGGCTGGCGGTCACTCAGGCGCGGGAGCGACGATCGGTAGGAGGCGAGCTGTTGCGGGGTGGGCTGCCGGAGCGACGAGGGTGCGCTCGCTGGTTGCGGGGTGGTCTGCTGGCATCGCTGACGGAGGCACGGCAGACCGACTCGGAATCGGCTGGGTCGCGAGTTGCAGAGACTCAAACAGAAGGTGGGGAAGCAGCGACAGCAGATCTCGGACCGGCGAGTGGGGCTCGGATGGCTTCAGGGGTGTGCAGGCGATTGAACGGAGACAGCGTCGCTGTTGGGCTTCAGGGACGGCGACCAGTGGGACGGGACGACTGGTGGAACAGCGGCGGTGGCGCGAGCGCTGGTGCTGGTCGGCGAGGGGCTCACCGAAGAAGAGAAACAGTGTGTTTTTTTTAACTTTTTCCTCTCTCCTCTGCTTTCTCTTTCTCTGTTCGCACGTCCCTCTCACTCTGTCTTCGTACACTCTCTCTCTCTCTGCCTGTTATTTTTCTGCTTTTCAGCAGAAACCTTAAAGAATTCTGTTTGACTTTTCTACTCCCTAAAGCTCGAAAACTCTAGCTTCTCTTGTGAATTTTTCCTTCGAAAACCAAGAAAGAGCCCCCTGCCTCGACCTCTGTGCGCACCTTTTATAGGCAAAGAGAAATGAGATATTCGAGGATATTTTGTATCCTTTTTAATATACGCAAAGATTATTTATGATCTCCCGATCACAAAAATCTTTTTATTTTCCTTATCTCCTGAATATCCCAAATGATTTTATCACCTAAAGACTAAAGATAAGATTGCAACCCGATTCCAAAAACCACCGTAATATCGCATGTAATCTCAATTACCCACAAGAAAATTAATTAAAAAAACAACGGGCTTGGGCTAATTTACTCCTTTCGCGGGCCTAGTCCGACTTGTCAATTTAAGTTCAGAAACATTAATTTGAACCCGTCCACCACCGGTCCAATAAATAAAATGCAAAATAAAAATAAAATGTACCTAAATTTATATGCTATGCAATTGAGTTATAATATTTTTTTCTTAGGGGTTAAGAATTAATCCCTAATTTTTATGCAATAAATGACTAAATGGGTTGCCCAAAATTTAGGTGTCAACAAGGGGGATCCTTGAAAGATTGAATTTACGCAAGAGAGGCAAACCCAAATTTGAAATTGATGAGGCAAACTCTTGCCGAGGTTGAAATAGTCGCCAGCTGCAACAAAATTGTTCTTTGGTGTGAAATTGTTGATCACCAAGTGTTAATTGAATAGAGGCATAAGTTAGTCAAACAAGACAATCTGGTGATGCTTGGATATTACTACTCTGTTGTTGGCAAGTAGGATTGAAAATAGCACAAAAAATTGCAATTGCTGGGTTAGCGGAAGGCCCGAAATAAGTGGAGTTTGATGCACTCTCGAGGTGAGAGAAATACGTCACCAAAGGGATTAGTTACATAACTTGGGAGTTGGACAAGAAGTTGAGTCTAGGCAAAAGCATATTTATATTATGGCTTTGAGATCAGAATTTGCGATGAATGTTGTAATAAAAAGAACTTATTTTTGAAAGCTCATTTTGGCTTCGTGGAATTGTCTACAAACCATTTTGAGGAGCGAAATTTAAAATTACTACATTGTAATGGCTCGTGTTAAAGAAAACCCAATCTTGGTCATACAACGAGATGACACAAAGAGTGATGGGAGGCTGATAATGGAGGTGATGTAGAGAGTGAGAAAGATGAAGAAAGAAAAAAGAAGAAAGAGAGACTAAAAATAAATAACAATGTTCTTGGACAAAAGTACCCCTTGCTGTGAATAAAATTAGAAGTTCAAGTCCATAATTGAGAGTAAGTTAACCACTCCGGGTCTTTATTTGAGATAGTGTCCACTTTAGGTCCTTTTATGAGAAAATGGCTCCACTTTAGGTCCTTATTTGAGATTTTCCCTTTTATTTTTAATAATAAAAATAATAATATATTGTAAAAAAATGACCTGGGTAGGTCAGACCTGGCGCTCAACCTGATTTAAGCCCGGCCCGACCGACCCGGGTCTCACGCCCCCCCCCCCTCCTTAGGGCGACCGGCACACCTAAAACCCTCATTTTGAACTTTTCTCTCTCTTGTCTTGTCCCACTCTTCTCGTTGCACACGCAAGAACGACAGAAGAGAGAGACAGACCCATTTTCTTCTCCTCTCTTCTTTTCCATCATTCTCTTTAATTTTTTTTTTACTTTGCTTCATCTCTCTCTCCCTCTCACGCTGTCAGACTTATGAAGCATGGACACGTTGCCCGTGCTTCCGTGTCATGTCCGACAAGTGTCGGAGCGTGTCGGACACAGTCGGACACGCGGTCAACTTTTCTCGACATGCATGTCGACGCGTGTCTGGAAGACTCCGGGTGGAGGCGAGGGAGGGGGAGGGAGCAGAGGCCGCGAGCAACGGCGAGAGACGGACAGAGAGAGGAAGAGAAGAGGAAGGGATCGGGGCCCGAGGGGGCGCCGAGCGGCGGCGGCGGCGGCGACGATGGCATCTCCTCCTCCTCGGCGTTGCGTCCACTCCATTGTCGGAAGCTGAGAAACGATATGAGGTGCGAAAGAGGGGAGCGAGGTCTGCTATCTACGTGTTTGTCTTGGTCCGGTGTTTTTTGTGCGAGTGGTAGAAGGAGGAAAAAGAGGGTCGCTAGGGTTTGTGATAAGGGAATAAAAAATAATAAAAAGATGGGGACGATGGCGTGCCTTTTGAGTTTTGGGGGAGGGGAAGTGAGGCTGACAGTCTGTCAGTGGTTTTGGGAGGGAAAAAAGTAAAATAAGTTTGGGGTGGAGGGAAATGGACAAAGGAAAGAAAGAGTGGATTTGGGAATTTTTTTTATAAAAAAATTAAATAAATGAAATTGAAAAATAATTTCAAAAAGTAAAAGTATTGAATTTTGAATAATGATAAATTTTGATCATTCTAAAAAATCATGAATTTATGTAATTAAATTTATTCTAATTTCTTATTAATTATTATTTTTATCAATAACTTTTATTAAAATTAAAAACATGTTTCGCATTAATTATGAATATATCTTTCGAATTTCAAATGAATTGATTTATTAATATTATTAGTGTAAATTTATTATAGGCTTTTTTAAATTAATTAATTATTTATGAATTTGAATCAAATTAATTAAAAATAAAAATATTCATTTAATATTCAACGTGTCGCAACGTGTCAAAATTATCTATTTTTTAGAAATGACGTGTCGATGTGTCGTGTCGTGTCAGACACTCGTGTCGTGTCGCGTGTCAGTGCTACATAGTGTCAAGCTAAAAGAAAAAGGGGAAGACTCCCCCTTTTTTGTCTTTTATCGCTTTGACTTTCCTTCCTCTCTTTTTTTTTTTTTTTATCCCGTTAGCTTTTATTTTTCTTTCACCCCCACGCCTCTCATCACAGAAGCAAATCCAGCGCAAGCGCTGGCCTCCTTTTCCCAAAGAACCGAAGCCCTACAGGTTCAAGTAACTAAAAGAAACGGAGTTTATTCAACAAAAATTCAGGCACCGTATAAACCATGCCCGGCGGTCAAGAACCGGTCACGACACATATATGAAAAAAAACATTGAAACAAGAATGTGCCAAGCAGAGGGTAGCGGCGGGAGCTTGCCAAAAAAAAACCCTTTTAGCAAGCCGAGAGCGCCCACGGCGGACACAGAACTGAGAAAACTTGACCGAATTTCATGCGGGCATTTCGTCGAACACGCGGGGGGCGTTGGCTAAAAGGAGGTTTTAGACTCATGCGAACCCGGATAAAAAAAATCAACAAACACTGGATCAACAAAACTTGATTTTAGCATGGGGCCTACTCATTTATGTTCAACGTAAACATGAAGGTCAGCAAGTTTCGACCATCAGTGAAGAACACAAACGTGTGCCTATCTTAAATGTTTCGTCCAACACATAAGGTGCATCTTGATTTCACGCTCAGGTTTGCAGCAAACCACTAGCAAAAACCGAGAATAGCAGCACATGCAGCAAACCGTAGGCCGTCCTTGCGCGCGTCACCTTTGCTGCGCGTGCGTTGCAGAGGCGGAAGAGGAAGGAGGAAGGAAGAAGAAGAAGAAGAAGAAGAAGAAAGAAGAGGGGGGGCCGGGCTAAAGGAAATGGGCCTTGGGCCCGCGTGGAAGGGGAAAAAGGAGAAAAAGGGGCTGGGCGCGTAGGCCCAGCCCAGCTGACTGCTGCTTCTCTTTTGTTATTATTATTATTATTATTATTATTATTATTATTATTATTATTATTATTATTATTATTAAATTATCCGAAAAAAGTGAAAAAAAATAAAGATTAATGGACGCAAAAAAAGAAATTAGGGCCTAATTGATGCGAAAATCGTTTTTGTTAGGGTCAAATTAATCCCTAAATTTTTTATGCAAATTAATTTAAAACATAGCTGAAATTTTGGTGTCAATACTTGGCGACTCTACTGGAATCTGAGATAAGACTAGTAGTGAACTTAGGCCTGAATTTCTCTTTTTTTGAAAATTTGTTTTGCTTAGCGAGTCCACCACTAATGTTAGGTGTTAAATGATTTTGCAAATGGGAGTTGCAAGGGGTGGTGTATTTTGCTAACCCTTATTTTGTAAGGAGGTTGTGAATGTTTGTTTTAGTTTATTATTGAAGCAGTGTTTGCATTAAATAAATTGTTGTGCCCGCTTTACACGCTTTAGCACTACACCTCTACTTGCATCTTGCGATTCATATCGGTTTGTTATTTGTCTATCCTATTAAGAAATTATTCGAATTCAGTACAAGAAGATCAAAAATCAAGAACTATAAAAGCTTCTAAACATCCTCTTTCGACCGATTTGATCAATAGTCGCCAGAACATGCCTATTTTTTTCCTTTCTCCAATGAGAAAAAAACGAAGAAGAAAAAGAACACTCTCGCTTCTCCGCATCTTTTATAAAAGAATCCCCCCAGATGAAATGACACAATTAGGAGTGGTGACGGAGATCTATAAAGAGCACTGCTGGTAGAGAGAGAGAGGAGAAAGGAAAGAGAAGGAAAGAAAAAAATTACTCTCCACCGAAAATGCACCCAATATTGACTTGGATGGTGTCGCAAGCGCTCGCTCGCCGGCAAAGGAATCGGCCGTTGGTGAGTTCAGGTACTTGTGTAAGAGTAAGTTGCTCAATTTGGGATTTTATTTGAGATAAAATTCATTCTAAACTCTTTTTTAAGAAAATGGCTTCACTTAAGACACGAAAAAAATTACTAAAAATATCCTAAACTTATAGCAGTGGTGCCAATTCAGTCCTAGACATATTGTTTTTGCCAATTGAGTCATGAACGTTCTAACCAAATTTGGCCACCTAGCATTGACATGGCATGACTGATGCTAATGTGATACGATTGGCGCTAACGTGGATAATTTTTTTAATGATATTTCTATATTTTTTCAAATTTTTAATTTTTTTCTTTTTTTCTTTTTTCCTTTTTTTTTTCTCTTTATTTTTTTTTCTCTTCATCATTCCTTTGGTCAGTTGCCAAATTGAGGCGAGGCTCGCTTCCCAAGGTAAAGCTTGCCTAGACATGAAGGTGGCTATGACCTTGCCATCTATGGGGGCTTCGCCTGCGGCGGGCAGCAAGGCCATTGCAAGGCTGGCCTCTTTTGGATCTAAGCGAAGCCGTCTTGCTTGAGGCCCCCAGGCCTTGCCCACATTTGGGAGAGGTCGAGCGAAGGCCACAAGGCTTCACTATGAAGAAAGAAATCAAAAGAAGGAAGAAGAGAAAAAGTAAAAATAAAAATAAAAAATGAATAAAAAATTAGAAAAAAGTTAAAATTTTATTAAAAATAATCCATGATGGCGTCAGCTGCAGCCGGCGTTTATATCAGCGCCAATTGGCCAAAATCGGTTTATGGTATGTATATACTTGAATCTAATTGAAATTTCTCGAAAAAAGCAAGACAAAAGTCCATCATGAAACCGGACCAAGCCAGTTCACCGTACAATAAGTTATGTTTTTAGTTATTATCGTCTCTCTCTCTCTCTCAGTTCTCTTTCTCACCATCGTCCTAGCAACTCCCAGCCTCCCTCATTCTCTGTTTCTCGCTCCAGAGACTCTTGGCCTCTCTCAGTTTATCAATCCAGTAGCTCGATCTTGTCTCGCCTTCCTTTGCAATTTGCCACTGCTATCCAGTCCAGTCAGTTTATCAATCCAGCAGCTCGATCTTGTCTCGCCTTCCTTTGCAATTTGCCACTCATATCCAGTCCAAGATACTCTCTCTCTCTATCTCTCTCGGCCATCAATCATGTGCTGGATCTCATCTTGCATTCTTTGTTCTCTTTGTTTGGTCAGTAGCATACTGAGCTATACAATGAAAGACTTCCAGGCAAGGCATGCGTAAATTTGAATCCCCATATTAATGGATTGTGCGGTTTAAGTCTCATTAGATAAATAGTTAAGTACTAACTAGTGCTTTATCACTTGTTTTTTTATCCTTTTTCTCTGTATTTTTCTGATGTCATGTTGTTGTGCTCGGTGGATGGGATGGGAAAGGTGAGGAGTTATTGTTTTGGTCATTAGATGAGCGAGAAAAAGAAAAGGGTTGGAGGAAAAATTTGGAAGAAAGAAATTAGACTGTTAGAGATCTTGATTTGACTGTACTCGCATCGCAGAAATATAATGCTGATTAGAGAAAACTTTTGGCTGAAAGCAATTGCATTGTCGGACATCTTGATTTGAATCTACATTGCAGAAACGAAATGTGCATTTGCATTTCGGAATGACCATTCTAAAGTAGCAGAGTGGATATTGTAGCTTCTTATATCTCCCCTGTTGGATGTTCCGATGTGTTGGTTATATAATAAAATGGAAAGGAAAGTAACTAGTTTTCTAGTAGTCCCACGAACCAGCCTCCGGTTCCAGGCCAATTTTAGGTTTAATAGGTTAGATTCCCGATTCCAAAAAATGACTTGGTAGGTTCAAGTTTTTGATCTAGAACCTACCCACTTTAGAACTTACCGTACCTATTGTTTATAATTATAAAAAGTTGGTTTTTGGCTATGAAATAATTGCAAAATTGACCAATCTCAAGCATATAGACCAACCTGGCTCAAGTCTGGTATGTTCCCCTAGACTTGTCCGAACATATTAGATTTTCCAGTCCATTAGTATTTACATGTACATTCATATACTGATATTCTCCTAGCCTTTTATTCGATCATATCGCATTAAAAGTCCATGTTGATGGAATAAAAGGGAAACAATATGGAAAAAGTGTTCTATTATATCATCCGAAGTGAGGACGTATTCATATTCGTTAGAATATTCGTACTTGGGATTTAAAAACGTGCTTCGAAGACAACACAGTTTTCTGACCGATCTTTCGAGCAGAACTCTGAACAATTCTCCTTTGCCTTGCCGAGTCATTTCAGACGCTTCTAGTTTTGCAGTGACCCAAAGCTCAATTTCGGTAGATGGAGTAATTAAGGTATTTTTAATTTGGGATGACCGCCTGCAGATGATAAAAATTTGAAGGTTAGCAACCAAAGTCATTTTGATTTGCAGTATCCCTTAAAATTTTATGTATGAAGACTCGATGGCTTTGCTGATAGTGATTGAGCCTAGCGGCTCAGACAAGTAAGCTTGAGCACATGCAGATAATTCTTGCGCGACAAGACGCATGGTGGGTCGCGAATCGGGACTCATTCGCATGCAGGCCAGTGCCATTGTGACGATGAACACCACTTTCTTAGATAGTCGGCCAGTCGGAGAAGGAAGACATGGGTCGAGCACATCCATCAGTGGCAAATTTTGGTTCTCTGGGGTTGTCATTGATAGGGAAGAGAGAAGATCCCTTGGATGCCTCCCCATTATAATCTCTAGCACCACTACTCCGAAGCTATACACGTCGCATTTGGTTGTCGCCCGCATTGTAACTGCCAACTCTGTTTTTCATGAAAGGACAATGAATCAATGTTTTGATGAATCAAAATTCAAGAAGCTAATGAGAGTAATTTGATCAATCCGAGATGATATGTACATGCAAATGCATGGTTAGCTTCAATCATATAGCTTACCAGGAGCCATGTAGCCATAAGATCCAGCCACTATTGTCCAATTTGACGAGTTTGAATTCAAGAGTCTTGCCATCCCAAAATCCGAGAGCCGAGGCTCGAGATCTGACTCGAGCGAGATGTTGTTTGGTGTTATGTCCCGATGGACGATAGGCGGCGTGCAATTGTGATGCAAGTGAGCGATTGCGTGAGCCACGCCTTCAACAATCTTCACCCTTGTACCCCAATCTAGTTCAACTGCTCCGATTCCTCCATACAAGACCTTTGCCAGGCTGCCTCTCTCAACATACTCATAGACCAAGTAAATGCAACCCCTGGTGGAACAGAACCCGTGGAGCTTGATCACATTTCGGTGCCGCACCTCAGTCAACACACGAATTTCGTTTTCGAAACTTTGGCGGTTGACTGCTGGTGCGTTGCCAGTGTTGGGAAAATATGGCTTCGAATTGGGTTGAACAATGAAGTCGGATCGAGTAATCAAGTTGGACTTTGAGGCGTGATATCACTTTCTTTAAGGATTTATTTGCCCCCACAAAGTTGCTAATAGTCACCGGTAAATTTCCTCCAAGATACAACAAAGTCTCAAGTGAGAATGCTAGATAGCAATTTTAGTATTTCTCCAGGGTCTGTTATGGAAAACAATTGGAAACAATGGCTATAGTTTCTTTCGAAATAAAACGAAAAAGGAAGAAGATGTGTGTTTGATCTCAAAACATACGTACTTATCTTTGTCTTTCGAATAGAGGCAATCATTCAAAAGGTTGCAAAAGAACAAAGACAACCTTTCGGAAAATGTTGTAAAATGAACAAGTACGTCTCAAAGGTTATGTTGAAAAGACATAAAATTCGAAATTAAATAAATAATAAATAAAAAAAATAATCGTAACTTTTCGTGAACAGTCACACTGTTTCAATAAGACTTTATAATTAATTTTTTATAGAAATAAATCCCAATTTTCAATAAATAAAAATAATAATCGTTAGTTAGTGCCAAATCTCGTCCACGTGCACGCTCACATCTTTTCGATGTGGGACAAGGCATCTCTTCATTTGTTTTCTAAACAAATTACCAACAATCCCCCACTTTTGTTTATGAAACAAAAACAAAAAGTAAAACGTTAAAAATATACAGCCAAAATTTCCATGAGATTAATATACATATATAAAGGTCTCTTTCGAGTTAAACCTTTACTTAGTGCAAGTATCTCAAAGCTCTATCAAAGTGACAAGTACCTTGGCTTTAAACTTGTACTTTTATATAATAGAACCGGACATACTGCACATACACTAACCTCTTGTCTCAGCTAGAAGTTCTATATTACTCAGCACTATTATGGCCTTGTGCTTGATCCTGTTTCATGAGCCCTCTAGAAAGCAACCCTAACTTTCGTAAGAAGCGGCACCACTTCTAAGCTCATATAGGTGAAGTATCTACTATGTGTTTCTGTTACTATCAACACATTACAAGTTTGCACTATACTTCATTAAGAATTCAATCCAACCTACTAAAAGTAACAGACGATACTGACTTCTCATATCAGGGCTACGTCAGTATTGAACAATCACATTCAATAACTTGTTTTTACCCATTAAACCTTGTAACTAGTGATGTTCTAGAAAAAAGTCGGGTTACCATTATTGGTGATTTCAATTAAAGGGTTTCAGCCCCGTTTCTTATGAGGTCATTATTACCATGTCTCTTGGTAAAGCCTTTGTCAAGAGATCGACTAGATTATTACTTGACCTCACGTAAACAATTGTTATAGTACCATATTTAATCAATTGTCTCATTCATGTCTTCAACTAATATGTCTAGACTTACAATTATAAGTGCTACTATAGGCTCTTCCCAAAGTCGCCTGACTATCACCGTGGATAGAAATATGAGGCATAGGATTATGCCATAATTTGATATTTAACAACAAATTCCTAATCCATTAAGACTCTTTCCAAATTCTGCTAAAGCAATGATTCAAATTTCATAGTTGAGTGAATTATGCACATTTGTTTCTTGCTTGCCCAAGAAACAACACATTCACGTAATGTGAAAATCCATCTAGTAATAGATCGTTTATTTCTCATACTTCTAACCTAACTAACATGACCTAATTCAAGTCAAAAACAAAACCAACTAGCATTAGAGATATCGTGACAAAAAGTATTAGTGAATGACAAACATCATCAGCGCATGATCAAACACAGAACTTGGTGATAGTGTTCGACCACACTTGAACTACTCACACAGAATAATCATCAAGAAAAGTTTCTTTTCTATTGGAAGAATGATTGAACGCACCATGAGTATGAATGATTTCTATAATCACAAGAGAACAATTGCAATTGTATGGAAGTGGAGGTGCTGACCAATTGGCGAGCAGCCTTGGCAAGAAATAGTTCCAATCCTCTGTCGTGGATAGAAGCAATCTTCTGCGCCGTCATTGCTCACCCAGGAGGAACCCGCATGGGATGAACCGGCACCTTTGTTCCCGTTACCATGTTTGTCCCTTAAACATGTGCCAAACGGCGGGATCATCAAATGGGTTCGGTTCCCAATCGCATCGTCAGACCACGTGGAGCCCGACCGCACGTGCCTGTGAAGCGGCGATCGCCGACCCCCCCGGCGTCCCGGGGCTGCTTTGCTGCCTGACATACAGAGGCCTCATCCGATCCATCTTTTCATTTACGCAATCCGCGAACGCGGCGCGAGAGCCGATTTCGACGAGAACGCGATCGATGGGAGAAAGATCCTTATCATCTCGGTAGAAATCGCTTGTTACGAGCGACACGTCGACCTTGATCATTGCTGGAGGGAAGTAGGCCCCACGGCCTGACTTCGTTCTCAAATCTAAACTGATTTTCAGAGATTAATGGGGAAGAAACCTGTGTGTATCCTTCAATTTTAGCAAGAATCTGCTATCCTCCAACTTCATCAATTTACGTGATCCAACGGTGGGGTTCCTAATGAAACGACAATCCTGGTCCTGAATTCCTGGCCACGAAGGTTGATTCTGGAACTGCACTTCGCTCTTGCGCTTTGCGACGTTGGAAGCGTAGCCATGTTGCAGTTGTTGGTCCACCATGACTTTGCTTGACTCTAACTCCATTGTTGCAAAAATAAATCCTTAAATTTGTTGGGAAAATATGGCTTCGAATTAGGTTGAACAATGAAGTCGGATCGAATAATCAAATCGGACTTTGAGGCGTGATATCACTTTTTTTAAGGATTTATTTGCCCCACAAAGTTGCTAATAGTCACCGGCAAATTTCCTCCAGGATACAACAAAGTCTCAAGTGAGAATATTAGATAGCAATTTTAGTATATCTCCAGGGCTTCTCATGGAAAACAATTGGAAACAATGGCTGTAGTTTCTTTCAAAATAAAACGAAAAAGGAAGAAGATGTGTGTTTGATCTCAAAACATACGTACTTATCTTTGTCTTTCGAATAGGGACAATCCTTCAAAAGGTTGCAAAAGAACAAAGAAAACCTTTCAGGAAATGTTGTAAAATGAACAAGTACGTCTCAAAGGTTATGTTCAAAAGACATAAAATTCGAAATTAAATAAATAATAAATAAAAAATAATAATCGTAATTTTTCGTGAACAGTCACACTGTTTCAATAAGATTTTATAATTAATTTTTTATAGAAATAAATCCGAATTTTCAATAAATAAAAATAATAATCGTTGGTTAGTGCCAAATCTCGTCCATGTGCACACTCACATCTTTTCGATGTGGGACAAGGCATCTCTTCATTTGTTTTATAAACAAATTACCAACAGCCAGATTCTAATGCGTTGAGCTTTTTGACAGCGACGATTTGGCCGCTGGCCAATACGGCCTTGTAAACGCTTCCGGACCCTGCATTTCCAATGCAGTACTCTTCGCTAAAATTATTGGTGGCCTCGGCGATGTCGCCAAATGTGAACTTCCCTAACCATTCCCATATGATCTTCTCAAATTTCTCGTGCCTTTTAAAACGCTGGATTTCTTCCTCTTCATCAAGAAGCTTTTTTCGCCACCGAACGAGAATCACAGCAATCAGAATCACTAGAAGTAGAACGCAGCAAACACCAACACTCACACCAACCAGAACTTTTTTTCTATGGCAGGTTGATTTACTGCTCGTTCCACAAGGAGATAATCCCGTCACATTTCCACACAATCCCGGATTCCCAATGAAAGCACTCCTCGGTGCTTGTTGGAAGAGGCGAACACTAGGAACCGCACTTGTCAGCTTGTTGTACAATAAGTCTATGGAGCTTAAACTCACCAAGCTAGTGAGAGTTGCTGGGATTGTACCTGAGAAGCTGTTATGCGAAAGATTGAGATTTTCCAGTTTAGCAAGCTTTCCTAAATTGAATGGAATTGATCCTGCTAATGAATTGTGGCTCGGGTCTAGAAGAATTTGTAGTGTGAACAATTTCCTGAGCTCCGGCGGTATGACACCCGACAAACTATTGTTGTTCAAGTTCAAGCTCAATAAATTCGTGCAATTCGCTAGCTCCTTCGGTATGCTACCGCTTATTGCGTTCTTCGATAAATCAAGATAATTTAGCTTCGATAAGTTTCCTAACGAGATGGGAATATCTCCAGCCAAATGGTTGTTGCTTAAGTTCAGGTTAAGCAACTCCCCTAGATTTCCCATATCGTCGAGAATTTTCCCAGTCAATTCATTGTTGTACAAAGTCATGACACGCAACTGAGACAACTTTCCAAGCTCCGGGGGGATGCGGCTGGCAATTTTGTTACCATCTATCTGGAAATTCGTGAGATTTGTGCACTCTCCCCATTGTGCCGTGAGATTCCCAACAAATCGGTTGTTGCTGAGTCTTATAAAGACCAGATTCGGATAAACTCCGAACGCACTCGTGATATCTGCAGTGAGCTGATTGTGGTCTAGAAGGACTCTCGTTAGCCGCGAACAATTCTTCAAACAGTCGGGCAGTGGCCCCGTGAAGTTATTCCTATTGATCGCGAGATATCGAAGAGCAAAGCCACTGCATAAATCTGGCGGCAGTTCTCCGGTGAAGCTGTTGTCTGAAAAGCAAACAGATATAAGAGAAGGGCTGTACTTGCCGAAATCACGTGGTATACCTCCTGAGAAATTGTTCTCGTCAATAAAGATCCGCTGTAAGTTAGCAAGGCGAGAGATGGTCTCGGGGACTCCTCCATAAAGCTGGTTCATGCTGAGGTCGATATAGATCAACAATGTGAGATTCCCGACCTCCGGAGGAATAGTCCCTAAGAGCGAATTGTTGTACATTAAGAGGCAATTGAGCTTGGTCAGGCTTCCGATTTCAGTCGGAATTTGCCCGGAGAGAAAATTGTTCTGGAGCTGCAGAGAAACTAGTTCAGTCCAATTCGTGAAGAAGTCAGGTAGTAACTCACCTGACAGGTGATTATCCGAAGCTCCAAATTTTGATAATCTGACCAGATTGCACAGTGAGAGAGGCAGCTCCCCAAAGATCGAATTCTGGGCAATGGCCAAGTAGGTGAGGTTAGAACAGAGCCCGAGCTCCGAAGGGATCGAAGAGGTCAACTCGTTTTTTCTCAAATCAAGCTTTTCAAGCTTCCTCAATTTTCCAATGGAGCGAGGAATCGCCCCTTCGAAGAAATTGCCCGCCAGGTCCAAGAACCTGAGCTGGGATAGATTGCCGATCGAGGACGGTATTGGGCCGCTGAGATTGTTGTCGCTGACGTTGAAGCAGGTCAGGTTCGGGAGTGAAGCGACGTCGAGCGCATTGAGCGTGCCGTTGAGGCCTAAGCTGGAGAGGAGGATCTCTGACATTGACCCGCCATCGTTGCAGGCAATGCCAGTCCAGTAGCAGAGATGGGTGATGTTGGTGAGTGACCATGGGCTCAGAGAAGGTGGTGGAGGAGGAGGAGAGAGAGAGTTCTTCCATTTGACAAGAGCTTGCGCCTCTGTGGTCGGTGATGGTGAGGCCTGAAATGGAAGCGAGAAGATGAGACAGAGGAAGGGGCAGAGGGAGAGAGTGCTGGTCGGAGTTGATTTTGTCATGCTTAGCAAAAATTCATGAGAAATAAGGGAAAGGGAGCTGAATGAACTTCTTTTATAGCCCAAAGGGTTCTAGTTTAGACCAAGGACCTCGAGAAAGTGACGAATTCTGCGGGAGTCTTATGGTGACAAAATGTTTGACTCTTAGTCATTTTCCCACAACGTTGCATGAAAAATCCTATGGGGCTGCCTCCATGTCATTTCGCCCGCGTAGATAGCCACGTGTTATTTTTTTAAGAAAAGTTTTACCGAAATCACAAAAGTAGTCTTCGGACTACTAGTACTTCTTACTAATACCGATTCTTTGATTAATACTAGGATGATATGATTTGAAGATTCTTGGTCAGGTGTCGAAATAACTGGTATCCATGTATACAAAAATTTCCTTGTTTAATTATAATAGACAAGCATTTGTCTAGTTAGCACACTCTCACTTGAGCGGGTGAGGGCAACCCCCACCCTCTCTTGAGGCCAGCAAAGGTCAATGAGGCCTAGCAGTGGCCGATGGAGGGGAAAGGCAAAAAAGAAAATATAAAAATAAAAAATAAAGAATAAAAAATAAAGAAAATAAGGAAAAGATAATATAAGAAAAAAATTAAATTAATATAAAATTCAAAAAATATTAAAATATCATTTTAAAAAACTGTCCACATCCCGGCCATGCGACATAAGACGGTTGGCACCATGTCAATAGTTTTCAGCCAAAATTGGTCAAATAAAGTCAATTAGCAAAAAATGAAATGATTTAAAACTAAATTGACAAAAGTGAAGATAAGAATAGCACAAGTACCATAACTTTCATACAGCGCTCACTTGAGTGCCATAATTTTTTTCACTTACTTGAGTGCCATCAAAGATTTGCCTCACTGAAAAATTGGACATGGACACTGATCGTCCCATGTGACATTGGTAGCACTAACATGGACGATTAATAAAAAAATCCACATTGGAATGGAAAATTATTAAAAAAAACAATGCACGTAGGACGATTTACTAGAAATGACACTCAAATAATCAATTTTACTTTGATACAACACTTAGATGAGCCAAAAAAAAAAGTTATAGTACTCAAATGAGCGTCATACGAATTTTTGTTTATAAATGAAGGTTGGGGAGAGCCAATCAATGCAACTATCTCTCTCAACTTCATCACAAGGGTCTCATGTAGATAAATGCCTTGTATTAATTAATTATTTGTAAGAAATAGTAATAGAAATGAGTGCCATATATGTAAAACCAAGTACTTCTCATGAATGAAGCCCATTGTTATAAAATCCAAAATATTTTAAATTTAAATTTCAACAAATATCGAAATTAAAGTATCACAAAAACAATTATTATGTACTAATACATAAGTGGTATTAATTATATTTCACCTCATTCGTCTCTCCTTTTTCCCCGCCATTGTATGGCTCTTGACTCTATAATCCTATCATATTCTCTCCTTATTTTATTTGCATTAACTCAAATATAGATAAATAGATTATGTCTAACATTTAAATGAGCAATTATATGAAAAGGATAAAAACATAAAGTATTGCGCTTTTTCAATCCATTTTTTGAATTTGAACGCCCCCGTTACTTTAAGTTGATGACAATATCTCTTACGAGTGCTAGATTTGAGATTTTTTTTTTTACCTTTTTTCTTCTCTTTCCTTGAAAATTCTCATGCATTTAGAGTGGACTATAAATATGTATTTACCAATGGTTTGATTGGAATGTCTTATAATGCAATTATAATTGTCATAATCAACCCCACTTTTCAATTTTGTCAATGTTGTCCTAAACAATTAGGTGATATTTTAATGTAGTCTTTCTAGCCAATTGCCACCTAAAATTGTTAACATGGCATCTAGTCATCACCAACCACCTTAAGTGACATGCTACCATGGGCAATTTGTTGATTTCCACATTACAATTTGCGACAACATTTGGCAAGAAATACTACATTTAAATATTGCACAATATGTAGCATTATATTGACAAAAATAGAAAGTTAAACCTGTATTGACATCCTTAAAGTATGTTTAACAATGAATTGATAATTTTCCCAAATATTTAAATAATCACTTCTTCAACATACACATCTATAAGTATTTCTTGTGATAAGTACATTAGGAGTGCCATAACTTTTATAGGACGTTCAATTGAACATCACAAATTTGAAAAATCGATCACTTAAGTAACATTGACTCTTTGACTCACCGGAAAATCCGACGTAGGCACCGGTCATCCTATGTGGCATTGCCAGTACTGATGTGGACAATTAATAAAATAATTCAAAAATAAAAAATAAATCCACGTCGGAATGGAAAATTAATGAAAAATTCCACTTACGATGATTTGTTGGAAATAACACTCAAATGATCAATTTTACTTGATGTGGCACTTAAATGAGTAACAAAAAAAGTCATGGCCTTCAAGTGAGTGCCATATAAAAGTTGTGGTACTATTGCCATACTTGTCCCACAAAAGTGCAATAAATTTAGAACTTTTTAGACAATTTTTCCATATTCAACTTAATGCGGAGTTGCAACTAGAAAATCCTGATATAACTGGTGCATAATCAACATAAAACGATGCATAGAGTGAGGTGGTGCCTATAAAGCCAGCAGTTACTGTAACTGCTAACTTGACAAGGTGCATCTTCAATCTTCTAACATAATTGGATGCTATGGTGATTTTTCTTTATCTATGGTAAAGGATGTTGAGTTTGAAAATTCTTGTATGGTAATTAAAGGTGTTGGTAGATTTGGTACCTTGACAAGGCTCACTTTTATAGTGAATTTTAAGCACGACTTAGTCTTTAGAGATGTCTATGGTGACTGAGAAGCCCAAGAAGGATAGTGGGAGAGTAGTGGTGGTGTTCGAGTTCAGGCGAAATTGTCATGAGTTAAATTAAACGTCAAGCCAAAGTGAAGACTATCGTGAATATGTCTCAAATTTGTGCCCATAAAGGAAACTCAATCTAAATAGATTTTCTAAAAGAAGGTTGCTATTTTATATTCAAATATTATGGGGTGTTATTTTTTGCCCATCAGTGAGCACAGGAGCGCTTGGTCATAATAATTTACTTTGTACGAAATTACTTTTTTTTTTCTCTCTTTTTTTCTCTCTTTTATATTCAAATATTATGGGGTGTTATTTTTTGCCCATCAATGAGCACAGGAGCGCTTGGTCATAATAATTTACTTTGTACAAAATTACTTTTTTTTTCTCTCTTTTCTTTATCGTGCATTGCATCATCTGCATAATCTTGAGCACGCCTAAGTTGAGAGGATTTCAAGTTTAATGACCATGGAAGCGATTTTAAAGCTTGCTACGTTGGAACATGGAATGGCTGTCAACTATCAATCTTTCTACGTATACGCTCAAAGAAAACCAAATAACCATTAAAATCGAGCTTGCTCAATTTGAAGTGTTCTTCACGCTCAACTTTTTTTTTAAAGGGGTTGAACGTGGTTGAGCGTGAAGACAGAATTTTTCCAAGCAGACTAGAATTGCATTTTGGGCCATTAGGGGGCAGTTTGGTAACCATCCAAATAGTATCAAATTCTGATTTTTTGTTCCTAGGAGTAGTTTTTGAACAAAATCGCATTTGGTAAAATTTTTGTTCTCGAGAACAGATTTGGAGTAGAATCGAGAATAAAAAATAAAAGTTGATTCTTTGTTCTCGGGAACTATTCTAGAATCAAATCTACCTAATTTTTCCTTTTTCCTTCTCTTTCTTCTTTTATTCTTTTTCCCTCTCTTGTTTTTCAAGTGTCGCCGCCGCCGCCGCCATTGCCGTTTGCCACCGTACCCCCCCCGCGAACGCCGCCATCCGCCACCCACCGCCGCCGGTTGCCAGCAAGCTCGTTAGAGGCTCGCCTAGCTGCCGGCGAGACCTGGCAAGCTTGCCGGTGCCTCGCCCAGCCACCGGTGAGGCCTGGCCGAGTGAGACTCGGCCCAGCCATGGCTGGGCGAGGCTCAACCTTGCCCAGATTTGGCGAGGCTTGGCCGATGAGGCATAGCCTCGCCGAGGCCAACGACGCTCCGATGAGGTCGCCGGTCGTCCCAAGGCCGGCGATCAGCCACCTTGAAGAAGAAGCAGGAAGAAGAAGAAGAAGAAGGGTAGGAAGAAAGGGAATAAAATAAAAATAAAAAAAGGAAAAAATTAATAAAATTATTTAAAAGATAAAAAAATTGATTTGAAGTATAAATGGAAATTTTGCTACATATAGAATACATATTTAATTTTATATTTCAATTTATTATTTAGTATTTATATTTATAGTTTATACTATAGTTTATTATTTACTATTTAATAAAAATGTGATTAGTTAATATGTTTAATACTTACTATAAATACAATTAATCAATAGAATTTCTATAATTTTATAAAATTTTAGAATTAGAATAGAAATTTTATGTAGTTACCAAACGCATTTATGTTCTTTTTCTATTCTAGAATCAAAAATTTTGTACAGTTACTATACACGTTCTTTTGCTCAGAAATTGTTCCCGTTAATAGAATAAATAAAAATCATTTCTGATCAGAATCTATTTCCAAGAATAAAATCATCACCAAACGCGTTCTAGTAGGCCATACGCATTGGATTGCACCCTGAAAGTGGGTGTAATTTGATAGGTCAAAAGTCACTAATAATGCGATTTACGCGCATCCTCCAACCCACCAATAGGTAGGATTGGTGAATGTTCCCTTGAATTAAGACTTTTCCTAGTCAATTTATCTTTTTTATGCAATGTGTCATACCATGGAAATGAATATACCACTAGCCACGTTCGAACTCATGGAAACTTATCATAGCCGACAAATTGCCAATCACTTTAAGCGATGATTTTTAAAGAGGTTTCACTTTAAGCAATCACAAATTGCCAATCACTCTAAGCGAAAACCAATTAACCATCTAAAAACAAAGCTTGGTCAATATGAAGTCTTCTTCATGCTAAACCTTTTTAAAGGGGTTGAACATGAAGACAAGAATTTTTCCAAGTAGACCAGAATTGCATTTTGGGCCATTAGCAAGCCGTACCTTTTGGATTGCACCTTGAATGTGGGTGTAATTTGATAAGTCAAAAGTCACTAATAATGCGATTTATGCCTATCCTCCAACCTACCAAAGAGTAGGATTGGCGAATGTTCTCTCGAATTAGGAATTTTCCAAGTCAATTTCTTTTTTTGAGTAATGTGTTGTGCCATAGAGATGAATATACCACTAGCCACGTTCAAAATTATGGAAAGTTATGATGGCTGACAAATTGCCAAACACTTGAGATAAGTATATTAGAAGTGCCAAAAGTTGTGTACGGTGCTCACTTTAGTGGTAAAAGTTTTTTTCGGACCACTTAAATACCACTTAAAAAAACGATCATTTAAGTGTCAATTCCGGTCTGGGTTGTCGGAAATTTGACGTGGTTATATTTTATTAATTTGTCAATCCTACGTGGCTCGTCGATGTGCCTAATTAACATATAAACCATATATGACGTCGTCCAAAAATTGTAAATAATAATCATTTAAGTGCCAAATTTTATTTAAAGTAATCATTTGTGTGCCAAATTTTGTTTAAAGTAATCACATTAACGCTAGTCGTTGTTAAAAAACAATCACTTCAGTGCCAAACATGTCATGTGGAAATGCCACGTGAACTGGAGTTTTTAAAAAATTTGCCAAGTCATATTCAAATTTTAATTATAAATTATCCGTAATCAATTTGGCCGAAATTTCTTGCCGCTAGCATTTAAGTGATTGTTTTTTCTCCGATTTAACATTTAAGTAAGCCGACGAAAATTTTTGATAGTGATGTAAGCGCCGTACATAACTTTTGGCACTTCTAGTGTACTTATCCCCAAACACTTTAAGTGATGACTTTTAAAGAGCTTTCAATAGTAGGTGATCAAAGGTTGTCAAAAAGGATAATTCAAGATTAAACAAAGATTTTCCAAAGCGCTATATTGCAAACTTTCAAAAAAAGACTCAAAATGTAGTCTACTTTGTTGGAATGGCAAAGAAGTTTACTCATTGATTAAGTAAGATTATTGGCTAAACAAAAGGAAAGAGGGAAAATTGTCTAAAAAATTATAAACCTATTATATTTTTACCAATTCAGTTCTAATCCTTCTTAATTTTGCTACTTGAGTTTTAATCATTTTCACATTTTATCAATTGAGTCTATATCACTAATATAAATGCTAACTATCTCATGTGGCATGTCTGACGCTAATGTGGATAGTTTTTAATAATATCTTAATATTCTTTTTCACATTTTTTTCTTTTTTTCTTTTCCTTTTTTTTTCCCCTTCTTCCTCCTCTAGCAGTCACCAGGTCTCGGCTACCAACCAAAGGTGAGGGTCAACGAGGACAACTTTGTTGGCTTCTAGCACAGTTCAAGCCCACCAGCTACTAGCGAGGGCAAGCCTCCTTGTCGTTGGGTAAGGTCACCATTGGCAAGGCTCAAACTCACCAACCCTCGCCTCTGGCTGGTGGTCAAGGCCTAGCGACAGACTAGAAGACGAATTTTAAAAAAAAAAAATATAAGATAATAAAATATTATTTAAAATTATCCACATCAGTGTCAAACTTATCACATAGGACGGCGACATTCACGTCTGCAATTTCTAGTAAAAATTGGTAAGATAGACCCATTAGCAAAAAGTGAAAATGTTTATGACTCAATTAGCAAAATTAAAAAGTTTAGAACTAAATTGGCTAAAGTAAAATAGGTGCAAGAATTTCTGGTCAATTTTCCTAAAGGAAAGAAAAAACAGCAATCAAAGAATGAACGAGCGGAAGATAAGACAATCAATGTCAAATAATGTGTGAATTGGCAATATGTGTATAGATATATGTAAATATATATACATACAAAATGTAGGTTCTCAAAAGCCAATTCACACGTAAATTAAATCAAGAAATCTATTATGGAGCTATATGCATAGGCTCGGTTAATGATCAATTATGCTGAAAATAGTTGCACCAACTCCCCCTTGACCTTGGAGCCCCAAAAACCCTTCTTGGTGGGTATTCACTTTGAGAGAATTATTAGAAGAATATTAACTTTTTTGTTAGAGACTAACATCATAAATTGAGCGAAAAAGCCAAATCCTAAACATTCATGTGAGCTTCTCACGCTGGAGCTTTAGCTACTCACATTCAAGAGGAAAAGAAGCTACTAATGGAGAAATGAGAAAGTGTTCATATGGCAACACATGATAAGTACAAAGGGCAAGGCAAGCAAAAGGGAAAAAGTAAAATACCTCTACCTCCCCAAAGCTAGCATTAAGAAAGAATCCAAATGTTTCTTCTGTAAAAAGAAGGGACACGTGAAGAAGGATTGCGCCAAATTTAAGGCATAGCTCAACAAGAAAGGTAACATACTCTCATGTGTTTGTTATGAATCTAATATGGTTAATGTGGGTCACAACACTTGGTGGATTGATTCTAGTTCTACAATCCACATTTTCGATTCCTTGCAGGATTTTCAGAACCTGCGGAAACCAACGGGAAGTGAACAAAGCATCTATTTAGGAAACAAGATGTGCTCGCATGTGGAAGCTATCGGGACATGCATATTAATTCTCAATAGTGGCTTTATTTTAAATTTAGAAATGACTTTTTATATTCCTAGTTTTTCTAGGAATTTAATTTCATTTCAAGACTTGTACCTTTGGGATACTCCTTTGAATTTTCATGTTCAAATTTAAGTTTATCGTATAAATCTGAAATTGTTGGGAGTGGTATTTCGTCTAACGGTCTCTTTTGAATTGATTTACAAGATAATGCAATCCACATTCACGATATGCTGGCATAAAGTAATGTGTTGTGAATGAGGATTCATCTATGTTGTGATACCAGAGATTAGAACAAATCTCCATAAATAGAATTAAGCAATTAGTAAATGATGGAGTACTTAATACTCCAGCCTTTACTAATTATGACACTTGTGTGGATTGCTTAAAGGGAAAGCAAACTGACAAGTCAAAAAAATGTGCTAAGAGGAGTATCGATATATTAGAATTCATACATATTGATATTTGTAGTCCAGATAAGGACTTAAATGGTTAAAGATACTTCATCTCTTTCATAGATGATTATTCACGATTCATGTATCTTTACTTACTTCATAATAAGCGTGAACTGTTGGATGCCTTTAAGATATTCAAAATTGAAGTAGAGAAATAATGCGGTAAGCAAATTAAGATCGTGAGATCAGACAGAGGTGAAAAATAGTATGGTAGATATACTAAAGATAGACAAGTACCCGGTTCATTTGCAAAGTTTTTTGAAGAACATGGAATTATTACCCAACACACTATGCCTGGTTCTCCAGACCAAAATGGTGTAACAGAAAGAAAAAACCAAACATTATTAGACATGGTGCAGAGTATGCTCAGCAGCTCCAAACCTCTTAAATTCTTATGGACTGAGACTCTTAAAACGGTAGTGTATATATTAAACCGAGTTCCAACCAAGGCTATCCCAAATACGCCCGTTGAGTTATTTAGAGGTTGGAAACCTAGTTTGCGACATGTACACGTTTGGGGATGCCTGTTTGAGGTAACAATCTACAATCCACATGAAAAGAAGTTAGACCCAAGGACTATAAGAGGACATTTCGTTGGATATGCCAAAAAGTTCAAGGGATATAAGTTTTATTATCCATCTCACACTACTAGGTTTATGGAATCAAGAAACGCTAAATTTCTTGAAAATGACCTAATCAATAGAGTGATCAATTCAGAAACCTTGTTCCTGAAGCAAATCATTTAAATACTCAACCTTACACCTCAGGTACTGGATGGGTTATTGTTTATAACGGCCATTCAATTCAACCAGCCATTGAACAACCAATCATTGAAGATCCACAAGTTGTTGACATTGATCATGTATGCCAAATTGTTCAGCAATTACCAGATACTATTAAACTTTCAGTTGAACAAGAAACTCTTAGGAGAATTTTGGTGCAACATTAAGAATGTCTACTAGAATTAAGAAATCAGCAATCCTTACTGACTACATTATATATATGCAAGAATTTGATTATAATATTGGAGCTAAAAATGATCCTAAGACATTTTCACAAGCCATGAGTTGTGATAAATCTAGTTTGTGCTACAATGTCATAATAGAAGAGATGAGTTCCATAGCATCTAATGAGGTTTGGGATTTAGTTGAGTTGCTTGATGGTGTGAAGGCCATTGGTTATATATGGGTCTTCAAAACTAAGAATGATTCATTGGGCAACATTGACAAATACAAAGCGAGACTCATTGCCAAGGGATTCACTTAAAAGAAGGGAGATTATACGTAGACATTTTCTCCTGTATTTAAAAAAGATTATCTTTGTATTATTTTGGCATTGATTGCTCATTTTGATATAGAGTTACATCAAATGAATGTGAAAACGGGGTTCCTCAATGAAAAACTAGAAGAAGTGTTTTACATAAAACAACCAAAAGGATTCTTCTCTAGTGCTAGTGAGCATTTGGTATGCAAACTTAAGAAATCTCTATATGGCTTGAAACAAGCATCCCGCAAATGGTACTTGAGATTCCATGAGCTCATCTCTTCATTCGGTTTTGTGGAGAATGTCATGGATCAATGTATATACAAGAAGGTTAGTAGGAACAAAATTTATTTCTTAGTACTATATGTGGATGACATTTTACTTGCAACTAATGATAAATGGATTGTTATATGAGGTAAAATAATTTCTCTCTAAGAGTTTTGATATGAAGGATATGGGTGAAGCATCTTATGTCATTGGCATTAAATTTAAGCATGCAAGTATCTCTACATGACCATCAAAAAGGCAACTTAGGACACATCCTGTACCAACATATTAGAAAATAAAATGGAAAAGTGATGACCTTCTTTATATTCATTAGCATATTCATACGTAGGATTTGTAAGCATGTTTTGAAGACAATACAAACACCAAAGGCCTAGCCATAACAAATAAGAGTACGTCGAGTGCCGAGCACCGCTATGGCCAAAAATCCAATATCAAATGTTGCTTTCCAGTCTTGTTGTTCCTCTTTGTAGGAGTGATGTAAACTGATGTTGTCAAATATTCATATGGATTAATGTATGTCAGCTTTACTTCTGTGATGTTTCATTGACGTGCAAATGCGGTCTTTTCTTGCGTTCCTTTGAGTCCAATGTAGAATAATATGAGAATGTTGGTTGACTAAGAGTTTTGGCTAAAATGACAATAGTTTTAGTCTTGACAGACGAGAAAACACTGCATGTCCATAGCAGATACAGACACTTCAAGTTGGAATGTCCAATCATGAATGATATAGACAGCACCTTTTTAACACTTGATTATCTCATTAAAAAGATGCACGGAAACTTGTGACACCTTCCCAGAACAAACTATAGAACAAGTTTAGATGAAATACTCATTAAAGAATCTATCTTTTGTACAAGATATAACTAATAATCAACAAAACATATGCAATCATTTCACCTCCTCAATGCTCGAGCCACCAGTCTTCCAGCAACGTTTCCCTTTTCCATCAGAAGATGTAGGAAGTCCAATGATGAATTCATCCGCCTCATGCTGATTACCGCAAAACATTACTCAGAGGAGTCCATGTCTAGCTACCTACAATAATAAAGTCAAATTACTAACTCAGGGGTGCCTTGAAAATCGACAAAAAAAGAAGAATTCGGACCTCCTTTTCTGCAATGTCCAGAAGTCGCAGCTCTAGCTTCTGTGCTCACAGGTCCAAAACATTAGAAATCACTTATCTTACTGTTAAATTCACCGATGAGCACGATGCACAAACAGTTCATAGATCACAACGAGAAAAGCCAAGCATTGGAGTTTAAAGCCGTAGGGCAAAAGAAAGCCTTTGCGAGAGCAACGGCAGCGCGGGCAATCCCAATTTTAACCCGAGTGAGAACCCTCCCCGCCACTTAGATCGATCTAATGCAAAGAGCATTAGGGGGGATGGAAATTCTTTCTTTTTGGGATTGTAGTGGCATGAATAGACCAAGAAGCATCGAAGAGAGGATGTGGAACTCGGGTATTTCACAAGAATTGCTTCGTGACTATAACTGGAACAGCCATTCAGGTTTGGGAAGAGAGCCTCACTGCCATCAGGGTGATTTTCCACGACATGCCCACTCAAGGGCGACGTGTTCTTTCAATAAGCTACAGTCACTTTCCCTTGGACGAATTGCATCAATATGAAAAACACGAACCACGGATTAAAGTGAGTAGAGCTTGCAGACAATAACATGAAGCTTGCGGACGACTTAAAGCTGGTGGACGATGAACTTGTGAAAGAAGAGACGACGGCAAACAGTATATTGAAGCTCACGAGGAGCAACGAGGATCACGCGAGAGCAATATGAGCATTTGGGAAGAGGAAGGAAGAAAATGTGAAAAATTGAAAATCCTATTCAATTCGGGAATTTTTAAATTTTTTACCCAATTGTAGATTTTCACTAAACTACCCCTATTCAAGTCACCGGAAAATGTTCACCAGTGAATATTTGGCGGGTCAGTAAGTTTAAGCCCTTATTTGAAACTTACTTAACTACTCTGGGCCTTATTTAAAATAAAGTACACTTTAAACTCTTTTGTGAAAAAATAGTCTCATTTTAGGTCCTTAATTAGAATTTTTCATTAAAGTTAGAACTTGAGTACGAAACTATCTATAATGGCCCATCGACATCTCATACCAATGTAAAGGACAACAAAAGGCAAAGTAGTTCATCGGATCATCCGAAGTGACGAAGTACTTCATATTCATTAGAGGATCTGTGCTTAGGATTTTTAAATATATTTTGAAGACAGTGCAATAGAAATTTTCTAAATTATCCAAACTGTACACCCACTCTTTCTCATTAATTACGAGCAAACTCCCAAAAAAGAAAAAAAAAAAACAAAAACAAAAACAGAGCGAGAGAGAGACAGAAAAGTATCATTTGATCTGCAATATCTCTTAAAATTTTACTCCTGAAGATTCAATAGCTTTGCTTATAGTTATGGAGCCTACCGGCTCAAAGTAAGTTTGAGCACGTGCAGATAATTCTCTCGCCACGAAATGCATGGTGGGTCGTGAATCGGGGCTCGTGCGCGTGCATGCCAGTGCCGCCATGATGATTAATACCACTTTCTCGGCTCGTTGGCCAGTTGGAGGAGGAAGACGCGGATCGAGCACATCCTTCAACAGCAAATTTGGGTCCTCCGAGATTGTCGATCTTTTTGTCATTGATAAAGAAGAGAGAAGATCCCCTGGATGCTTCCCCATCATAATCTCTAGCGCCACTACGCCAAAGCTATACACATCACATTTGTTCGTTACCCACATCGTAATTGCTAACTCTGTTTTTCATGAAAGAACAATGCATCAATGTTTTGATCATAATGTCAAGTAGTACATAAATTCCAAATTTCTTTGATATTATTAACGCAAATAACTTTTCAAAATCTGTACCTGCTCTTCCAAATAGTCGTGAGAATTATTTGATGAATTCAAATTCATGAAGCTAACGAGAGAAATTTAAACATTTCCAAAAAGTACGTACACAAAATGCATAGTTAGCTTTAATCATATGGCTTACCAGGAGCCATGTAGCCATAAGATCCGGCCACTGTGGTCCAGTTCAACAAGCCTGAATTCAAGAGTCTCGCTATCCCAAAATCTGAGAGTCGAGGCTCGAGGTCCGACTCAAGCAAGATGTTGTTCAACGTTATGTCTCGATGGACGATAGGCGGTGAGCAATTGTGATGCAAGTAGGCGATCGCGTGAGCCACGCCTTGAACAATCTTTACCCTCGTACCCCAGTCCAGTTCAGCTGCTCCTGTTCCTCCATACAAGACCTTTGCCAAACTGCCTCTCTCGACAAACTTATAGACCAAGTAAATGCAACCCCTCTTGGAACAGAAACCGTGGAGCTTGATCACATTGCGGTGCCGGACCTCAGTCAAAACGCGAATTTCGTTCTCAAAACTCTGGCGATTGACCGCTGGTATGTTGCCGGATTCTGATGCGTTGAGCTTTTTGACGGCGACAATTTGGCCACTGGCCAATACGGCCTTATAAACGCTCCCGAACCCGCCTTTTCCAATGCAATACTCTTCGCTGAAATCATTGGTGGCCTTGGTGATGTCACTGAACATGAACTTCCCTAACCTTTCCCATATGATTTGCTCAGATTTCTCGTGTTCTTTAAGACGCTTGATCTCTTCCTTTTCGTCGAGAAGCTTTTTTCGCCACCGAAGTGCCAGAATCACTGCAATTAAAGTCGCTAGAAGTAGTAAGCAGCAAACGCCAACACTTACACCAACCAGGACTTTTTTCCTATGGTTCGTCGATTTACTACCTGCCAAACAAGGAGATAATCCCGTCACGTTTCCACACAAGCCCGGATTCCCGATAAAAGCACTTCCCGGTGCTTGTTGGAATAGGCGACCACTAGGAACCGCACCCGTCAGCTCGTTGTATGATAAGTCGATTGAGCTTAAACTCACCAAGCTGGTGAGAGCAGCTAGGATTGTACCCGAGAAATTGTTATGGGAAAGATTGAGATTTTCCAGTTTAGTAAGCTTTGCTAAATTGGACGGAATTGATCCCTCTAATGAATTGTGGCTCAGGTCTAGGAGAATCTGTAGGGTGAACAAGTTCCCAAGCTCCGGCGATACGACACCCGACAGATTGTTGTTGCTCAAGTTCAAGCTCAGTAAATTCTCGCAATTCCCTAGCTCATCTGGTATGCTGCCGCTCATTGCGTTTTTCGACAAATCAAGATAATTTAACTTCGATAAGTTTCCTAATGAGATGGGAATTTCTCCGACCAAATGGTTGTTGCCCAAGTTCAAGTTAAGCAACTCCCCTAGATTTCCTATCTCGTTGGGAATTTTCCCTGTCAATTGATTGTTGTACAATGTCAGGACACGCAACTGAGACAGTTTCCCAAGCTCTAGCGGGATTTGGCCGGAGATTTTGTTACCATCTATCTGCAAATTTGTGAGATTCATATAGTCTTCCCATTGTGCCGAGAGACTCCCCACAAATTGGTTGTTGCTGAGGCTTATAAAGACCAAACTCGGATAAACTCTGAACGCTCTCGTGATATCTGCAGTGAAGTGATTGTGATCTAGACGGACTCTCGTTAGCTGCGAACAATTCTTCAAACAGTCGGGCAGCGGCCCCGTGAAGTTATTCCCATTGATCTCGAGAAATTGAAGAGCAAAGCCACTGCATAAATCCGGCGGCAGTTCTCCGGTGAAGCTGTTGTCTGAAAAGACAACAAATTTAAGAGAAGGGCTGTACTTGCCGAAATCACGTGGTATTCCTCCCGACAAATTGTTCGTGAGCAAATAGATCGCCCGTAAATTAGCAAGGCGAGAGATGGTCTCGGGGACTTCTCCATAAAGCTGGTTCATGCTGAGGACGAAATTGGTCAACAATGTGAGATTCCCGACCTCCGGAGGAATAGTCCCTGAGAGCGAATTGTTGTACATCAAGAGGTATTTGAGCTTGGTCAGGCTTCCGATTTCGGTTGGAATTTGCCCGGAGAGAAAATTGTTCTGGAGCTGCAGAGAAACCAGTTCAGTCCAATTCGTGAAGAAGTCAGGCAGTAACTCACCTGACAGGCGATTCTCTGAAGCTCCAAATTCCGACAATCTGACCAGATTGGACAGTGAGAGAGGCAGCTCCCCAGAAATCGAATTCTCGGCAAGGGCTAAGTAGGTGAGGTTAGCACAGAGCCCAAGCTCCGAAGGGATCGAAGAGGTCAACTCGTTTTTTCTCAAATCAAGCTTTTCAAGCTTTCTCAATTGTCCAATGGAGCGAGGAATCGCCCCTTCGAAGGAATTGTTCGCCAGGTCCAAGAACCTGAGCTGGGATAGATTGCCAATCGAGGACGGTATCGGGCCCTCGAGATTGTTGTCGCTGACGTTGAAGCAGATCAGGTTCGGGAATGAAGCGACGTCGAGCGCATTGAGCGTGCCTTTGAGGCTTAAGCTGGCGAGGATGATCTCTGAGACCGACCCGCCATCGTTGCAGGCAATGCCAGTCCAGTTGCAGCGATGGGTGATGTTGGTGAGTGACCATGAGCTCAGAGAGGGTGGTGGAGGAGGAGAGAGAGAGTTCTTCCATTTGACGAGAGCTTGCGCCTCTGTGGTCGGTGATGGTGAGGCCTGAAATGGAAGCGAGAAGATGAGACAGAGGAAGAGGCAGAGGGAGAGAGTGCTGGTTGGAGTTGATTTTGTCATGCTTAGCAAGAAGTCATGATAAATAAGGGAGCTGAACGAACTTCTTTTGTAGCCCGAAGGGTTTTAGTTTAGACCAAGGACCTCGAGAAAGTGACAAACTCTGCGGGAGTCTTACGGTGACAAAATGTTTGACTCTTAGTCATTTTCCCACAACGTTGCAAGAAAAATCCTACGGGGCTGCCTCCAAGTCATTTCGCCCGCGTAGATAGCCACGTGTTATTTTTTTAAGAAAAGTTTTACCGAAATCACAAAAGTAGTCTTCAGACTACTAGTATTTCTTACTAATATCGATTCTTTGATTAATACTAGGATGATATGATTTGAAGATTCTTGGTCGGGTGTCGAAATAACTGGTATCCATGTATACAAAAACTTACTTGTTTAATTATAATAGACTAGCATTTGTCTAGTCAGTGTACTCTCACTTGAGTGGATGAGGACAACCCCCACCCTCTCTTGAGGCCGGCAAAGGTCAATGAGGCCTGGCAGTGGCCAATGGAGGGAAAAGCAAAAAAGGAAATAAAAGAAATAAAGAATAAAGAATAAAGAAAATAAGGAAAATATAATATAAGAAAAAAATTAAATTAATATAAAATTAAAAAAATATTAAAATATTATTTAAAAAACTATTCACATCCTGGCCGTGCGACATAAGACGATTGGCACCATGTCAATAATTTTCGGCTAAAATTGGTCAAATAAAGTCAATTGGCAAAAAATGAAATGATTTAAAAGTCAATTGGCAAAAGTGAAGATAAAAACAGCACAAGTACCATAACTTTCATACGACGCTCACTTGAGTGCCATAATTTTTTTTAGTTACTTGAGTGCCATCAAAGATTTGCCTCACTAAAAAATCCAACATGGACGCTGATCGTCCCATGTGACATTGGTAACACTAACATGGACGATTAATGAGAAAATTCAAAAAAAAAAAAAATCCATGTTGGAATGCAAAATTATAAAAAAAAAAAAAAAAACAATGCCCGTAGGACGATTTATTGGAAATGACACTCAAATAATCAATTTTACTTCGATGCGGCACTTAGATGAGCAAAAAAAAAAAGTTATAATACTCTAATGAGCGCCATACGAAAGTTAAAGCAGTCCAGCTATTTTTATCCCAAGTTTGTTTATAAATGAAGGTTGGGGAGAGCCAATCAATGCAACTATCTCTCTCAACTTCATCACAAGGGTCTCATGTAGATAAATGCCTTGTAGCAATTAATTCTTTGTAAGAAATAGTAATAGAAATGAGTGCCATATATGTAAAATCAAGTACTTCTCATGAATGAAGCCCATTGTTATAAAATCCAAAATATTTTAAATTTAATTTTCAACAAATATCGAAATTAAGTATCACAAAAACAATTATTATGTACTAATACATAAGTAGTGTTAATTATATTTCACCTCATTCGTCTCTCCTTTCTCCCAGCCATTGTATGGCTCTTGACTCTATAATCCTATCATATTCTCTCCTTATTTTACTTGCATTAACTCAAATATAGATAAATAGATTATGTCTAACATTTAAATGAGCAATTATATGAAAAGGATAAACACATAAAGTATCACACTCTTTCAATCCATTTTTTGACTTCGAACGCCCCCCATTACTTTAAGTTGATGACAATATCTCTTACAAGTGCTAGATTTAAGATTTTTTTTTACCTTTTTTCTTCTCTTTCTTTGAAAATT
Organism: Eucalyptus guilfoylei; assembly: GCA_016097605.1. Classification (NCBI taxonomy): domain Eukaryota; kingdom Viridiplantae; phylum Streptophyta; class Magnoliopsida; order Myrtales; family Myrtaceae; genus Eucalyptus; species Eucalyptus guilfoylei. Next base: position 37,100,555 of record CM027867.1, read on the forward strand.
CTCATGCATTTAGAGTTGACTATAAATATGTATTTACCAATGGTTTGATTGGAATGTCTTATAATGCAATTATAATTGTCATAATCAGCCCCACTTTTCAATTTTGTCAATGTTGTCCTAAACAATTAGGTGATATTTTAATGTAGTCTTTCTAGCCAATTGCCACCTAAAATTGTTGACATGGCATCTAGTCATCACCAACCGCCTTAAGTGACATGCTACCATGGGCAATTTGTTGATTTCCACATTACAATTTGCGACAACATTTGGCAAGAAAGACTACATTTAAATATTGCACAATATATAGCATTATATTGACAAAAATAGAAAGTTAAACCTGAACTAACATCCTTAAAGTATGTTTAAGAATAAATTGATAATTTTCCCAAATATTTAAATAATCACTTCTTCAACAGACACGTTTATAAGCATTTTCTGGGATAAGTACATTAGGAGTGCCATAAATTTTATAGGACATTCACTTAAACATCACAAATTTGAAAAATCGATCACTTAAATAACATTAACGGTTTGACTCGCCGGAAAATCCGACGTAGGCACCGGTCATCCTACGTGGCATCGCTAGTGCTAATGTGGACAATTAATAAAATAATTCAAAAATAAAAAATAAATCCACATCGGAATGGAAAATTAATAAAAAAATTCCACATGCGATGATTTGCTGGAAATGGCACTTAAATGATCAATTTTACTCGATGTGGCACTTAAATGAGGGGAAAAAAAAGTCATGGCCTTCAAGTGAGCACCATATAAAAGTTGTGGCACTATTGCTATACTTGTCCCACAAAAGTACAATAAATTTAGAACTTTTTAGACAATTTTTCCATATTCAACTTAATGTGGAGTTGCAACTAGAAAATCCCGATATAATTGGTGCATAATCAACATAAACGATGCATATAGTGAGGTGGTGCCTATAAAGCCAGCAATTACTGTAATTACTAACTTGACAAGGTGCATCTTCGATCTTCTAACAGAATTGGATGCAATGGTGATTTTTCTTTATCTATGGTAAAGGATGTTGAGTTTGAAGATTCTTGTATAGAAATTAAAGGTGTTGGTAGATTTGGTGCCTTGATGAGGCTCACTTTTATAGCAAATTTTAAGCACGACTTAGTTTTTAAAGATGATTGTGGTGACTGAGGAGCCCAAGAAGCATTGTGGGAGAGTAGTGGTGGTGTTCAAGTTCAGGTGAAATTGTCATGAGTTAAATTAAACGTCGAGCCAAAGTGAAGACTATCATGAATATGTCTCAAATTTGTGCTCATAAAGGAAACTCAATCTAAATAGATTTTCTAAAAGAAGGTTGCCATTTTATATTCAAATATTATGGGGCGTTATTTTTTGCCTATTAGTGAGCAAAGGAGTGCTTGGTCATAATAATTTACTTTGTACGAAATTACTTTTTTTCTCTCTTTTCTTCATCGTGCATTGCATCATCTGCATAATCTTGAGCATGCCTAAGTTGAGACGATTTCAAGTTTAATGACCATGGAAGCGATTTCAAAGCTTGCTGCTTTGGAACATGAGATGGCTGTCAACTATCAATCTTTCTACGTATATGCTCAAAGAAAACCAATTAACCATTTAGAGCTTGGTCAATTTGAAGTCTTCTTCACGCTCAACTTTTTTTTAAAGGGGTTGAACGTGGTTGAGCGTGAAGACAGGATTTTTCCAAGCAGACCTGAATTGCATTTTGGGCCATTACTAGGCCGTACCCGTTGGATTGCACCCTGAAAGTGGGTGTAATTTGATAGGTCAAAAATCACTAATAATGCGATTTACGCGCATCCTCCAACCCACCAATAAGTAGGATTGGTGAATGTTCCCTCGAATTAAGACTTTTCCTAGTCAATTTATCTTTTTTAAGCAATGTGTTGTACCATGGAAATGAATATATCGCTAGCCACGTCCAAACTCATGGAAACTTATGGTAGCCAACAAATTGCCAATCACTTTAAGCGAAAACCAATTAACCATCTAAAAACAGAGCTTGGTCAATATGAAGTCTTCTTCATGCTCAACCTTTTTAAAGGGGTTGAACGTGAAGACAAGAATTTTTCCAAGTAGATCAGAATTGCATTTTGGGCCATTAGCAAGCCGTACCTTTTGGATTGCACCTTGAATGTGGGTGTAATTTGATAAGTCAAAAGTCACTAATAATGCAATTTATGCCTATCCTCCAAACTACCAATGAGTAGGATTGGCGAATGTTCTCTCGAATTAGGAATTTTCCAAGTCAATTTCTTTTTTTGAGCAATGTGTTGTGCCATAGAGATGAATATACCACTAGCCATGTTCAAAAGTATGGAAACTTATGATGGCTGACAAATTGCCAAACACTTGAGATAAGTATATTAAAAGTGCCAAAACTTGTGTACGGCGCTCACTTTAGTGCTAAAAGCTTTTTTCGGATCACTTAAATACCACTTTAAGAAAAAAAAAACGATCATTTAAGTGTCAATTCTGGTCTGAGTTGTCGGAAATTTGACGTGATTATATTTTTATTAATTTTTCATTCATACGTGGCTCGTCAGCATGCCTAATTAACATATATCCCATAAATGACGTCATCCAAAAATTGTTAATAATAATTATTTAAGTGCCAAATTTTATTTAAAGTAATCATTTGTGTGCCAAATTTTGTTTAAAGTGATCACTTCAACGTCATTCGTTATTAAAAAACGATCACTTCAAAGGCCAAACATGTCACGTGGAAATGCCACGTGAACTAGAGTTTTTAAAAAATTTGCCAAGTCATATTAAAATTTTAATTATAAATTATTCGTAATCAATTTCGCCGAAATTTCTTGCCGCTAGCATTTAAGTGATCGTTTTTTCTCCGATTTAGCACTTAAGTGAGTTGACGAAAATTTTTTATACTGATATAAGCGCCGTACATAACTTTTGGCACTTCTAGTGTACTTATCCCCAAACACTTTAAGTGATGACTTTTAAAGAGGTTTCAATAGTAGGTGACAAAGGTTGTCGAAAAGGAAAATTCAAGATTAAAAAATGATGTTCAAAAGCACTATATTGCAAACTTTCAAAAAAAGATTCAAAATTTAGACCGCTTTGTGGGAATGGCAAAGAAGTTTACTCATTGATTAAGTAAGATTATTGGCTAAACAAAAGGAAAGAGGGAAAATTGTCTAAAAAATCATAAACCTATTATATTTTTACCAATTCAGTTCTAATCCTTCTTAATTTTGCTAATTGAGTTTTAATCATTTTCACATTTTATCAATTAAGTTTATATCACTAATATAAATGCTAACTATCTCATGTGGCATGTCCGACGCTAACCTAGATAATTTTTAATAATATTTTCATATTCTTTTTCGCATTTTTTCTTTTTTTCTTTTCCTTATTTTTCCCCCTTCTTCCTCCTCTAGCAGTCACCAGGTCTCGGCTACCAACCAAAGATGAGGGTCGACGAGGACAACTTTGTTGGCTTCTAGCAAAGTTCAAGCCCACCAGCTACTAGCGAGGGCAAGCCTCCTTGTCATTGGGTGAGGTCACCACTAGCAAGGCTCAACCTCACCAACCCTCACCTCTAGCCGGTGGTCGAGGCCTAGCAACAAACTAGAAGACAAAAAATTTTAAAAAAATATAAAATAATAAAATATTATTTAAAATTATCTACATCAGTGTCAAACTTACCACATAGGACGGTGGCATTCACGTCAACAATTTCTAGTAAAAATTGGTATGATAGACCCATTAGCAAAAAGTGAAAATGTTTATGGCTCAATTAGCAAAATTAAAAAGTTTAGAACTAAATTGGCTAAAGTAAAATAGGTGTAGGAATTTCTGGTCAATTTTCCTAAAGGAAAGAACAAAAAGCAATCAAAGAATGAATGAGTGGAAGATAAGACAATCAATGTCAAATAACGTGTGAATTGGCAATATGTGTATAGATATATGTAAATATATATACGTACGAAGTGTAGGTTCTCAAAAGCCAATTCACACATAAATTAAATCAAGAAATCTGTTATGGAGCTATATGCATAGGCTCAGTTAATGATCAATTATGCCGAAAATAGTTGCACCAACTCCCCCTTTACCTTGGAGCCCCGGAAACCCTTTTGGTGGGTATTCACTTTGAGAGAATTATCACAAGAATATTAACTTTTTTGTTAGAGAATCTAACATCATAAATTGAGCGAAAAAGCCAAATCCTAAACATTCATGTGAGCTTCTCACGCTGGAGCTTTGGCTAGTCACATTGAAGTTTCCATCATAACAAAGTTCAAGATGTGAAATTTCCTTACACAGACTTGAGAACGCGACGCGATCTTAACAAATTCAAGTTCATATTCAAGATGTTCCCTTCGCGGATTATCGTCAACCCATCTGATGCAATTGACAATATGATTTCTATTAGAGTTTGTGCGCCAACAAACAAACCTACTTGGAAAAAGGCCATATTAGAGTTAGAATTTGAGTGCGCAAGTATCTTCACACGACCAATGAAAAGGCAACTTAGGAGTTGGGATAAATTCCATATCCGTGTGTAGGAAAACAACGCAGATAATGGATGACCTACTTTATACTCATTAGAATATCCGTACTTGAGATTTGTAAGAATGTTTTGAAGACAATGCAGACATCACAGGCCTAGCCATAATAATAAGAGTACATCGAGTGCCGAGTACCGCTATAGCCCGATTCCATTTTTGGGTTCGCATACTGAGTTTTGTATACTCTGAAGCCTATCCATCACAGGTCGATTTCCCTGTTCCCTCGTGAGAAGAATGAAAACAGTAATAGAACCCAATATGAAGCTCCAAATCCAAGTATACGGTAACCCAAATCAACACAACCTGGATATGATTTCACTGTCAACAAAGAAACCCATCTCACTATATCTGCTCAACACCACCTATTTTATCACACCTCCTTTATCACTGATGGTCATTTAGGGGCCTTGGCTAGTGATCCGGGCTGTTTCCCTCTCGACAATGAAGCTTATCCCCCATCGTCTCATTGGAGAAGGGGTATTACTTGCATAAAATCTACGATTGGATTCAAAAAAGCATAGGCCGTACAAGTAACTATGACATATCAAATTGAACAAACATTTAACGTAAAGTCAATAACATCAGCCGAATTAACACAATTTGGATATGATTTCACTCTCAATGGAGAAACTTATCTCACTATGTCTGTTCAACATCAACTCTTTTATCACACAGGTACATGTAACTATAACAGATGAAATTGTACAAACAATGAACATAAAATGAATAACATCAGCCACACCATATATCACCACGCACCAAACAGATTTGAATTCACAAAAGAATGGAAAAAATGACGAACGTGAGCACACGCAAACCATCTCAAGAACATACAGAATGTGTACGAACGGATTACAGTTGATGAGCTCCCCTGTTTAAAGCTCTCTCCAACCTTGTCTCAAAAGGGGTGGAGTGCCAATTCACTTTCTTATCCTGCAACATCAACCAAAAAAAAAAGGGGGGAAGAATAAGTCAATTTCCCTCCCACTTTGACCTCGTGAAACCACTTGCACATCTGTGATCACCCAATACCTCTCTGTATTTGCTGGTGGTGTTTGGTATACCTTTGAAGGAAGAAGCAGTTGAGCAAGAATTGCCCACCGAATCCGACTGGCTCCAGTATGTTCCAACTGTCCCAATTATGGGCATCTCGTCGGGACTTCTGCTTGGTGATTTCCTCGGCGAAGACTTGGCTGAAAACTGTCTTAGTTCTTCCACAGTCAATGCACCCAAAATCGGTCTATCTTCTTGGCTCCTCGGTGAGCTCATATATCCTTTTACTAATGATGTCTCGACTTGGACAGAGTCCAAAGTCGTTGCGCTCTTTTTTTCAATCGGCATAGTTACTGAGGAAGGCAACCAGTTTGAAAGGCTAGCATCCACAGGTACTTCTTGGGTAGATTTCTTTGTCTCATTCGGTTTTGCCTTAAAACTGAATGATACTTCCTTCAAAGCTGGTGCAGTGTCGAATGACATCCTAGCTTCTTGGTCAAAGCTCAAATTCTCCTTTCGGTGCTTTGGCAGCGGCGTCCCCTTCGCTTTCACGGCTTTCCATTGAGTCAGATTTTCGACAGGATTCAACACTGAATGGATGTACACGCTCCTATCTCGAGCATTCACATTCAACTTAGTAGGGTTCACCTCCGCTAAAGGAGATTCCCGACGCATATGTTCAGGATTGCAAACCTCACTAGGAGTTGAGCGAACTGCCCTCGTTTCTTCAATCTCATCATCGCCCTCATAAATCTCATTTAAGTCCCGACCTTCATCCTCATCGCCACGGTCGTCGTCATAATCATCATCAGTAAGATCGCTCACATTGCAATCTAAGTCCCCATCTTCATCGTCGCTGTCTCTACAGTTCTGGTACCTGTGGCTTGGAGGGTAAGACCTGACGCTGGACGCAACCGAGCTGTCCTCAGAAGCACACTGAGCTTGACTTAACTTTTCATAATTATCATCCGATTCGACCACATCTCGACCCTCCCGTAAATTTTCTTTTCCAGCATCACCATCATCATCAGGAGGCAAAACGTGCTCGTAGGTTTTAACATTCGAATCAAAAGTCACTTTCTTCCGGGAACTGCAGCTCAATGGCTCCTCAGGCTTATCACTAGACCAACAAACACAACTCAATCTCACTACCCAAAATCACCAATACACAACTGATTCAGGTAAAAGACATGCATAAAGATCAAAGAACGTATGACAAATAAGAGAAAAGAAATCGCTCACAGCAAATCAGAAACCGAAGCAACTGGTTTTGCCAGAATTTCTTGCCCGGATGAAACGGCAAACTCAACCGGCCGGCCACCCGAATTCCGCTGCAACAATCAATAGAAAGATCCAGTGAGAATCAACAAAACCAAAAATCAAAAGAATTCCGGCAGTGACGGCGTCCGATCACTCGTCATCGACCCATTAATTAAAGAGGGAGAAGAACGTTCCGTTTCTTTTCTTCCCCCCGCCCACCCGGGGCGTCTCAGAAACAAAAACAGTTCAAAGATCCAGAAAAAAAAAAAAAAAAAAAAAAACAAACAAACAAACAAACAAACAAAAGCCAGAGACGAACAAGAAGGGCAGATCCGCAGCTCGGCGGAGAAAGGCTTACACGGTGGTGGTTGCGGGGCTGGACTTTCCTCCTCTGCTTCCGCCGCTTCCCATCCTTCGACGAGCCGAAGCACGCGAGGAAGCAACCCATACCCGACCCTCTCTCTCTCTCTCTCTCTCTCTCTGTCTCTCTCTCTCACTCAAATGGCTTTCAAGTCCTCTGGCGAAGGAGGGAGAGACGATTCTTGATCAAGGAGCAGCGGCAGCAGCAGAAGCAGCAGCATCCATGGCGGTCTTCGCCGAGCACGATCGATCGATTCCGACAGTGGATAGCCGCGGCGAGCGATTCTGAACTCCTTCGAGGCTTCGAGAGGGGAGGGGATTTCTAGGGTTTTATTCAGGGAATTGCTATAATAATCTCTCTTTCTTCTCCTCGATTCTGCTATTCGTTGCGGAAAAAGGCAAGTGACCGTTGGAGCTGGTGAGCGCTGCGCATGACGCGAAATTTTAAATAAATAAATAAATAAATAGTTAAATAGATAAAATAATCTCCGTTTTTCTATTCGGGCGCTGAGGGACCCGATTCGGACCGTTACGTTCGAACCGGGTCCCATCCCGTGCAACCTTCGAAAAGCATCTCGATGGCCAAAAAGCAATTCTCATGACGGCGGATGCGCTGTCCAGTGGCCCCGCCCCCGGTTTAAACGAATCGAGGACCGCGCTCGCCGTCCTATGATTGTCGCGTCGGAGCGATGGGCCGGCGACAGCACCTGGGTTCGGAAGTTCCGGTTCAAGAACCCGGTGGCGACTAATGGAGTCGTCTGGGGTATTGCTTGAGAATAGTACAGAGACTAATGACCCCTATTGCGCCTGCAAATGTGAGGAGTCGGAACGGACTGTAAGGAGGCGGCGACTCGGCTTTTCCCTCGGTACTGTTTAAGATGAACACCTTAGTGACGGAGGAGCTTCAGCATATTCGGAGCTGCCCAGTGCTGGGCGGGACAGATACCGATTCTATGTCGGAATGGGACGACAATAGGAGTTGAGTTCAATCGTCACATGTGATGACGGACAACTTCCATAGGCCGCAAGCAACCAAAGTACCAGAATAGTTACAATTATTGACGGAAAATCAGCAGATTGCGTCTGCACAAAGCCCCACTGAAGAACCAGTGTCTATATTCAGATACGTTGCGTACATGTAAAAGAGTCGATAGTTAGCTCCTCAAGACGACACTTAGCACCCAGAACTATGGGAAAATTGAGCAATACAAGAATGATGAATGTTACTAAACTTCCTTTAAAGTCAAGCCAAGGGCCTCTTAAGCAGTAATACATTCAAAGTAGCTGTCAATTTCACAATATGCACAGTTACAATGCTCATCTCTACGACGACCAACATAGGCTGGAAGAGAATTTTGTGCAGTCTTTTGATCTGTGGTGTCCATTCCTGCCGCCGCAATTTCTTCACCCACAATAGCGAAACTAAAGATGACTACATGAAGCGAGTAGCCGTATCTTGCTTGAATAGGTCCAACTGGAAAAGCAGACAATAGTATAGTCCTTGGTCAGTAAGCATATGAAATGAAAAAAACCTTTACAGTGACATTTTTGAATCAGGTAGCAGTAAATGAAGACGATACAGAGAATGAAGTGGAATAGAATCAGTAAATTATCGCCACATTTTTCCCACTTTCCAGATGTTCAATTACTGAAAGACCGTATAAAGGGCATCTGTCGTATCTCAAGGAGCTGGACAGTGCACAATACTTATTAGAGGCATCCTCAGTTTACAGTTCCTTTTTGCTTTAACTAAGTTCATAACGTGGAAGAGCTACCGCATGGAAGGCATGCATGAGTTCACCGCATTTTAGCTATTGGAGAACTATCAGACACCATTTTCATTTTGACCTTTTACCAGAAAATAGACTGAAGTACCAGCTACATATGCCCTCTCTCCTACCTACATGCAAGAATCAAGACAGACAATTTTTACCACAGGCATTAAAAATGTCAAGGTCGCTAAATCTTTATGGAATCCTGTCGTCATATAATTCATGCCCCCAAATCTGACGTCAGATTCAGAAAACCAGCTCCATATGGACCTCTTTCTTCAACATATACATATTCAAGTTCCACAAACACATAAAGATAGCATGTTTTTCTAAAGAGTATGCTTTGAAGCTAAAAAACAACTGACAAAGAAAAGCTTCCAGCTCCCAGCCAACAGAGGGCCTATATAACAGACAATAAAAGTTTGCCTGAAAGGTCTACCAGAGATCAGACAACGTACATACAACTTTAAAACTGGTCTTTTTAAAGGTAGCTGCGCATATACTTGTTTTAAGGCTATTTGAGTTTGATGTCCAGGAAGGATGACATCAACAATATGTTGCTAGTCATTGTTGTCAGGCAGACCGGCGAGAAATTGTTGTTACTGAATTTTTCCTAGGTGACCAAAATGACATGAATGTAACTAGCAAAGGAAGATCAGAAATTGGTCCTGACATATCCGCATTTTCTACACACTAAGCTCTAAGCACTGCATTCATCAAGCTTTTGAATGATTTACCTCAGAAGAGTTAAGGAGGAGAAGATCTCTGGCTTTTTCCTGCAGATAACCACCTAAATTTAACATTGTATCATACAAACTCCTCATCATCCTCATCATCATAGTCAGACTCTGATTCATCATCATCACTCCTATGTTTCATAAACTTATTCATATCGAACGATGGCAATGCATCCATTTCTTCCAGATCGATACTGTCATAATCCATCCTTTCCTTGAACTTCTCATCAGAACAGTTGAGAAGCCAGGCAAGAGAACATTTTAAACCCTTCTTAGCAATCCTTCTGTGCCGTGGTTTTACAGTGGATTCGAGACTATAAGTGAAAAACGATGGGAAAGCGACCAAGTCCTCCAAAGGCCTTTCCATTTCTTTTCTAAAGTAATCAAAACTGAGCTTCATTATATCTATATTCAAGGCTAGCAGTTGAGGACACCCAACAACCATATCCTTAACTTGTTGCAACGAAAATCCACAATCTTTGAGAAAGTCCACATGCTTCACGACAGCAGTACTGCTGAGGCTGACAACCTGCGGCATCCTCTCAACAACTCTGCCGAATTCTTCATCACTCAGCTCAGTAATTGAACTAATCAAAGACCGCTGATTCAGAAGCTTAGGCTTCAAATCAGTCCCTATAATCTCAGGATACTGCACCACAACCGAGGGAACCAATGTCCTCCGGACATGAAATTCTAACAGCAACTCCACATTGGGAATCACCGTGTCGTCTAATCCGAACCCAAGTACGTGAGGACTCTTCTCTATCAATCTAGCCACAGCTAATCTCGGAACGCCCAAGTATTCAAGATACTCTACAAAGGGCTTTATCACGCGGCCCACTCGCATCCCCAAAATCTCCGGATATCTAGTCAAAACTCCCCCAATCTCTCTCCTACCAATCCCAATCCCAATCAAGTAAGCAACCGAAGTACTCATGGTCCCCTCAAGCTTAAACCCCAGAACTTCCGGGTACTTCTCGAGGACGCGAGGAACGTCGTTCGGCTTAATGTCCATACCTTGAAGGTATTTGACCACCGGAGCCAGGTCGACCACGACGCTCGCGTGAAGAACCTGGGGATACCTCCTCAGGAGCTCCACCAACGTCGACCTCCGGACGCCTAGCTTGCCGAGGTAATCGAGCACCGGAATCATGTTCTTCTTGACGCTGCAGCCGAGGACGAGAGGGTAGTTGTTGATGTCCTCGATCGTGAGCCCCAGATTGTGGAGAAAATCGACCCGCTCCCTGATGACCTCGACCGTGACGGGAAGCTCCAGCCCGTCGAGCTCGTCGGGGACGATCCCGACCCCGCGGAGGAACTCGTAAACCCTAGCGCGGTTCTCCAGCCGCGCGCTCTTCATATCCGCCAGGCTGGGGCGGCTGTACAGGGAGGAGGAGGAGGAGCCCCTATCCCGGCGGCCGAGCCGGACCCTGGTCGGGCCGTCCGGCGCGGCGGGCGAATCCCGCTCCGAGACGGTGGTCCGGGGCCGCGAGATCTGCCAGACGCGGCGGTCGCGGCGGCTCCGGAGGGGGAGGCTCGACCGCCATGGGAGGGCGGCGGGGAGGTCCTGGCGGACGAGGAGGAAGGCGGCGGGCTTCGCGGCGGCGGAGCAGCAGCTCCTGGAGAGCATCGTCTGGAGGGGAGCTTCCGAAATGGATGCGAGAATCAGCAGCGAGCCATTAACAAACAAAAAAATTCGGTTCTTGAAAATCCTTCAATCGGAGGTTGCAAGAGAGAGAGAGATGGGGAGAAAGGGGATGATTCGGGGACTCCGAGGAAGTGATAAGGGCGGGCTTTGTGGGGAAGTGAAACCAGTGAAGTGGCAGTGAGCTGATTGTTCTAAGTGGAGAGTTTGTTCAACCCTTCCGGATGTTCAAGAGAGTTTTAGCTTGGTGAACTCGGGTGCGGGGGCTTTCTTAAGAATGGCCTGGCCTATTCCCTAATTTATATAGTGGGGGCCTGTTATCCGCCCATGTCCTCCCGACACGAGACAATTCATGATTGCTCCTATATTCTTCACTCGTCAAATTTGTGATTGGATCGAGTCGAAAATGATCCGATTTGAATAGACACGTTTTATCCGTATACCTCATCCACCGTATATTGTTAAAATACTTCGATATTTAATCCATTTTAGAAAATGCCCATTCCTAAACTAAAATGAGAGCATGAAGTAAGTGAACGAATAGGGCAAGAGAGAATTGAAGAGAAAGTGTCATAAAAGTAGAGAAAATTGTCCAAAAAAGGATGAACATATTGCATTTTTTTCTATCTAATCCTAAACCATTTAATTTTTCTAATTAAATCATAAACTTTTTTTGTTTTGCTAATTAAATCAATCCGATCAATTTTAGTCGGAAATCATTAACGTAAACACCAGCTGTCTTGTGTAACACAACCAGAGCTGGCGCTAAAGTTAATAATATTGTCTTTTATCGTATTTTATCCATAGATTGGGAAAAACACTTTTTCGTTATTGGGAAAACCCAAGTACTCTCTTTCGGATCTAGGAACATTCCCCACTTGTCCAACTGTTGCCGAGCAGTTTTTGGATGATAGATTTAATGATATTTTAATATTTTTTATTCATTTTTTTCTTTTCCTTATTTTCTTACTTTCCTTTTCTCTCCTTTTTTGTATTTTGTTTTTCCTTTTCCTTCATCCCTTTTACCCTTCATTGGCCCTCAAGCAAGAGCCTCCCTCCCTATCCTCGAGCAAGGGTCTCCTAGGCCTAAGCTAGAGAGGGTAGCCTTGCCTCATCAGCTTGGTGAGGCCACTCTCACCCGATCTTACAAAGGATTGCCCTCACCTGCCCAAATAAGGATGACCCTCGCTTTCACTTGTTCTAGTGAGGACTGCCCTCCCTCGCCCTCACCTTCGCCCTTGCCTCACCTAAGGCCGGTGAAGGTTGTCAATCATCAATAAGGCCTAGTAAATAGGACTGATCGATTCCCGGTCCGGTCCGATTCCGAGGTGGAACCGAGAATCAGATCGGGAACTGGACCGACCGATCTTGGAATTGGGAATTGGACCGATTGATCGATCCGGTGGAACTAGTAAATTTACTATTTTTGGCCAAAAATAAAATGAAAAATTGGAGAAATTTGGAGGAATTAGTATTTTTTTCTTAAGAAATTTAAAAATATCATATATATAATTAACCAGTCCTGTCCAATCGGCCCGGTTCCCACCTTAGAATCGGGAACTGGGAACCAAACTGCCCTCTTTGGGAATCGCCCAAAACTAGTTGGTCCAGTATAGTTCGGGTGGTTCCCAGTTCAAACGGTTCCCAGTACACACCCCTGCTAGTAGAGGGGAAAAAAAGGGAAAATGAAAAGAAGAAAATGAAAAAATTAAATAAATAATTCAAAAAGTATTAAAATAATATCAAAAATTGTCTATGTTAGTGTTTGTTATGTCATGTATGACGGCAACGTCTACATCAGTGATGTCCAATCAAAATTAATCAGATTGACTCAATTGACAAAATATGAAAATGTTTAAAGCCCAATTAACAAAATGTAAAAATGTTTATAACTCAATTAGCAAAATTAACATTTAAAATTGAATTGGCAAACGTATACTAGATTTAAGACTTTATAGATATTTCTTCCCATGGGTCGGGTCTAAGTAAACCGTAATCCTATTTTTAATCCATTTAACATTCATATTATATTTAAATTCATTAATGACCCATTTACTTAATATAAGTAACTCATATAGTGTAACGCTTGTGGTTCCCAAGAGAATTTTCCCCTCCCCACGTGGACGCCAGGTGGAGATGCCCGGGGGGGGGGTGGGGGCGGTGGGGGGCAGCAGCTTTTTATTAGTGTTCTAGGTACACGGATTAGCTTTGCCTAGCTGTGCATGTGAAGATCAAGGTAGATTTCATGGTTTAGGTGCGAAAATTTAGGAACCAAAGCTTTGTTCGGAGCTGGGATGTGAGCAAGTCGAAGTTCTATCACTCTCTACTAACCGCAATACGTTTTGCATGTTGAATCGGCATTCTTGGTTTGCATGGCGGTGTCGTTATGGTTGTATAGTGGTAGGTGGTTACTTTGTTGATGAAGCCGCGGCAGCGAGAGGCCGTGGGCTTGCCGTGTGGGTTATCGAATTGACGCTGGGAGGGAGTCGCAGCTTATTTTGATCGTTTCGCTGTGCGGGTCGGCGAGAACGGGACAGTGAGGAGGCCGCGAGCTCGGCTCGCCTCTCCATCTTCGAGATTTCCCACATGCATGATGAAGTGCGGATTTTATTGTGCTCAGATTGTGAGAATTGATTGCTGGTTGTTGGTTTCCTTCACGAAATGAAACCGCGGGCGAGGCAGAAGAGAGTGAGTCCGCGAGTTAGGAGGATAGCGAGAAGGGGTCACAAGTCTGGTTTGATCCGCTATGTTCCGAGGCGAGTCGATGAGGTCACTAGAGTCGGGTTTAGCATAGTTGTCGAACAGTATGAGTTCGGGTGAGCAGGTGTGGTTGGGTATAAGTGAGAAAGAGGGCGTGAGCAAGAACGAAAAGGAATGAGGCCGTGCAGTGCGACCAAGCCGTGAGCTCTACAAATTGGTGAACCGTGAACTTAGATGGTTCGTATGAGGTCCACAGCTCAGTGAGACGTGAGTTTGGTTAGTTTGGGTTGGGTTCCATAGATGGGTCGGTGAAGTCGTGAAAGCCGTGGGTTCCTGTGCAGTGCGATGAAGTCGTGAAGGATGGATGCCATGAGCCCGATGTCTGGTAGTTCGCGAGTGAGATTAGAAAGGTCAGGAGGCATCTTGTGAATTACAAAGGCAGTGAGGTGTCTCGTGCATCGGTTGGTTCGCATTGTGTTGGTTGTCGTGTCGTACGGTGCTTTGCCTAACTCTTGTTCTAGAAGTCATATAATGCGAGTCAAGTTGCTCGGCAAAGTGATAGCCAAGCAAGGTCGGTTTAGCTTGTTTTTATTGTTTGCATTAGCCACTTTGTGCAAACTAAACGGTCCTAAGTTAGGTTGAGAACCTCTCGACTTCCATTTAGTTTATTCACAGCATATTAAGTTAAATCCAATTTAGGAAACACCGACAAAGCTTAGTCCAAGTCTCTCGGATGAGTTCTGGATTTCGTTACTTTAGTTTCTGAGCTGTCTTGTACGCTGGAATTGTTTAGTGTTGTAACAAGATGAGAATACATATGTTGTGCATTCAGCTAAGAAACCGATGGGAGGCCCCGGGTGTCGAGATGCCTAGAGAGGGGTGAAAGGGAGTGATGGCGTACTCTCCATAAGATTGAGGAAGGTTGAATAACTCCTCAGGGGACCTCGCGGTACTAGATTGGGTGCGAGGGGTACAGGGCAAGGTGTTGTCTCCCCCTAGGTGATCGTTGCGGCCAAACCCACATAGACACGTCAATTAATTAGTTTCTATTTTATTTCAATTGTTAGTGGGAACCACACTTATTAGTTCCTTATTTTAGTATTGGATTTACCCTCGGGTGAATAGTATAGACTCCTAACCGAATCCTGTAGTTGATGCATGGCGACTAAGCTATTTGTTAGCGGCCAACCCCCAAGCTTGGATTACCAGCCTACTTGCTGAGTTTTATTTTAAAAACTCACACTTGTTTATGGTGTTCTTTTTCTTCAAATTAGAAGATGTCCTCCGCTCCACTTGCTGCCACCACGACTATCCTCTATGGCGCCCCATAGGACTTTGTATGGCGACAGGAGGAGATCCACGACCAGCAGTTTCCAAGCATGACCTTCGTCAAGTGTACCTCCTACTTGACAATGGACACAAGGGCTCCAATAGGACTAGCATACCTGGTCTTTGTAGCCCTATACTCACGCGTGGAAGGCCGGTTGATGGGGCCTCTGCCACTGTACGACAAGGGTTCGGGCTATGGCGGTAGCCTAGCGGTGTAGGTGGTGATTGATGAGCGTCTAACTTTTGGGAGAGATTTTTGTTTTTTGACCATGAGTGTATATGACTGACAGGAGGCAAGATACCTAGTGTTTGCTTTCCCTAGTGTTTTTTGTACAAATCCCCCTCCATAGTTCCATCTCCCGATATGTACAAGGACAAGACTGATGGTAAATAGAGTCGAAGGCAGCACAGTTTCTTATATTCTAGCCTAATTTAATCGTTATAGTTGTAATTTATTATCACAATTTTATTTGAGTATAATTCTCCTATTTTAGCAAAAGATGTATGACACGTAATCGGGAATTGGTGTGCCACATATAATAACTTAGTCCATCATATATGAGCATATAACCCATTTTGACAAGCTTACCTTATTATCAAACATGTGATAGCCTGTGCACCGTCAATCCCTTCTACTAAGATTGCCACATAGACGGTAATCTTGTAAACTTAATTCTATTCTCTTTGATCCTCTCGCTATGAATGCCGCATCGCTTCATGTCCTTTGAGAGGACTTATTTGGACTCCTAAACTTTTGGCTTGATATTCCTCGCCTGCTGCCTGCCACCCGAGTACACTAGATCTGTTCGCTTTTCCTCTCACGCCCCCCATGCTTCATCTCCCCTTACGCCGCAAGGCTAAGGAATCTCAGGAACGAACAAACCTTCTCAACACGATATTTTGTGCAAGCTTGTTTGGAATGCTTTCATTTGTTTATGGCACAATAGAAATAAGTGAACTTTCGGTGTCGATAAATATGTGGTTATATAACTTTCTCCAAAAGCCTCAGTATCTTGGTCCTGATAACCTTTATTATCAAATTAGTAACTTTTCAAATGGACGGAATAAAGCTTAGTACCTAATATTATCCTTGAGACTGTAAAGTTAAAAAAGAAAAGTATTATTCTTTTTTTAGATATATGAAGATGATTATGCAAGTATAAAACACATCATTTCATACTCGTTTTTTAAAACTTATTTCATACCTTTTTTAGTGGTTAAATAATGATATAACATGTCGATTATTATTTATATTTGAAAATTTTGGTTATAAGATATCATTTTTACCAATAAATTCAATATTCTTTTGATTTGTTCATAGCGTACCATGCCGGTTTTAAATTATACTGTAAGAGCCCTGGGCTTTTTGAAAGTACTTTTAAGAAAAACAATAATATATACAACTATTTCCTGTACAGTATAATTGTCTTCCTAACAGAAGTAACAAGTAAGAAGTACGACACAACACCATCTCTTTACAGCTCCCTCGGTGGCAGTGGGCCAGTGGGCCAGTGGCTAGTGCATTACAGACCTCATAATTTTTCTTTGTGCAGTAAGCCCCTTTATCATTTCTTCCATTCACTTTAGCACCGTTAGATTGTTAGTTACAACCAAAATTAATAATAATAATTATAACTAAAGATATTTTATTATTTATGTAATGATAACATTAATTATAATTATTTCCAGATAATCACATATTATACCAATAAGGAAAAAATATTAAATAATAATTAAATAGTTGATGCAATTATAATTATGGTATCATAATAATAGATAATTATTCTTGCAATAATACATGATATAATAATTAAAATAAAATCAGTTGCTTACTAGGTACCATTATCTGAATTGTCATAATTAAATTATATATCAACCATGATTATCTGAATTGTCATAATTAAATTTTATATTAACCATGGTTATCGAATTGTTAATTACATGTATTGATTCTCAAATTTATCACATACTTATTATTTTCAATCATATGAAATATGCTACAAATAATATACATTTTATATAACCACATATAATCTGATTAAATTTAAACAAGAGATTAAATATTATATATTAGATATAATATCTTGATATTCTATTTGGGATATTACACTCATGAATGGCTATTAAAGTGAAAATTACTATAGTATTATTTTTCAACTAAATATAATCATTCATCATGCGCCAAATTCTTAAACTATAATTAAATATTTGATATAATAAATTATATCTCAATATGGAGCATTAAACTCATGGATCACGATTGACTTTTAATAAATTAACTGTTATATTCCATCTCAGGTGTATTTTGAGAATTTTGATGCTATTCCCACTTTATCACCTGTGTGTTTCATGAAACAATTAGTGAAATAAGCATTGCATTACTTAAATCAAAGAATGGTATAAATATAACAACTCTATTACATTAAAGCGTAATAACCATTACATGACAGCCTCACTTTATTATTGTAGTCAAATAAACTATGAGGTTCCATTTGTTTCATGAAAAATGAATAATTTGAATAATATTTTCCTAAAAATGATTGCTTGTATCACTTAAAACATTTTGCCAATAAGAATGCTTTCATTATGAAAAATATTTTATCTCTAAATTTTTTCGTGAACGATAAAACTATTTTTCATTTAATTATTTTTATAAGTAATATAAACGATTATTTTTAGGAAAATATTTTTCAAATTATTTATTTTCTGCAAAACAATCAAAACCTTAGCATATTTTGTCATGGGAAGGAGTAGAATGGACCGATAAATGGCCATTCTAGCCCTTTTTAATACAAACTCAACATAGATTTGGGATATAACCCTAGAATAGCAAATCCTCTGTGGTGTGGGTCTATCGTGGCCTTTCTGAATGAGCTTTTTTTAATTTATTTGCAAATTCTCTCCCATCTTGCGTGGTACTTGCGCTCACTTGCTCACCAATACGTAAACATGGAAGCTTGCTAACCAAATGGTATTCTAGAGATGGTCCTTGCAGCTCTACCACGCGACTCATGAACCTGCACATTGATTGCATCGATGTAGACCTTGCTCATAGCACTCATTTTCAGGTTTGGTTTACCGCTCACAATCAGTTCTTAAGAAATAGTAACACCAAGCCGGCTTAGAGATTACTAATAAGGAGAAAAGGACATTGTGATCTAGAAAGTTTCATCTTTTTATAGGTTTAAACATGCTTTTCACATGATGTTTACGTGAATCTCATCTTGTGATTCATTGATGTGATACTGACTAATATTGACCTAGATTGAAGATTACTGACAAGAAGGAGAAGAGGACATTTTGATCTAGAAATGTTTATAGAATTAAACTTGCTTTTCAAATGTATATGATTCTCATCTTGTGATTTGTTGATGTGATGCTAACTAATATCAACCTGTGTTGGATATTAATAATAAGAAGGAGAAAAGGACATTGTGATTTAGAAACGTTTCATTTTTTTTTTAAGGATTAAACCTGTTTTTCACATTATGTTTATGTGAACCCTATCTTGTGATTCGTGGACGTGATGCTTATTATGTCCGTGGCATGAATTGCCAATAGTTGACCCAATTTGTGTTGTCTTTTTTTAAATTAGGCAGGTTCATGTCTCGAGTTAATGTGCCGAACATCAATTTCGTCATTTAGAAAGGACTCTTTCAAATTTAGGGAAACTGCAAAAGCTTGATTCAACTCCAGCACCAACATTGAATCTTTCTTCCCGCAAAAACGACGATGGAAACGATGAAGTCTCTTTATTAGAAGACAGAGGCATAATCATCTCATAATAATGTATCACTCACTAGAGACACTCAGAACTTCCATTAGTTTTTCCCCCTAAAGGGTCGTTTTCCACTTATTAAATCAAGGGTTAGAAGCTTAAAAAAATTTGCCTAGTCTTTGTTGCAAATTGCTATCATCTTCCATGACGTCAGAGCAGTTGACTAACACTAAGGTTTAGTCGATTATTTGTACCTGGATTGGCCAGATGCACCTAAATGATTATTACCCAAAAAAAAAAAAGAGAGAGAAAGAAGAAATCTACTCACCTCGCGAGAAAAAGAATCTTCATTTAATAATGCGGCAAAATATCATCCAATCAATATTGAGTCACAACTTAAAAAATCGATTTAGTATCATTCGCTGTCGCTTACGCTTGAAAATGACTAGAAAGTAAAAGCCAATTAAGAGTTAAGAGCTAGGATCTCTTAAAGATAATTATGAAAGTGAAAGTGCAATAAATTAATCGACCATGATTAACCACCCTTATAAAGGACATAACGAGTTGAATAAACACAATTCACAAAGGAAACTATTGTTGCTCTTCCTTTCTTCCCCTTCAAAACAAGATGGCGGGAAAGGTTGAAGAGAAAGGAAGTGCACAAAGAGATGATTACACACAAGATGGCACTATGGACCTCAAAGGGCGACCCATCCTGAGATCCAAGAGAGGCCGATGGAAGGCTTGTTGCTTCATCATTGGTACGGGAAAAGCCGGTGGCGCAGCCAATTTGTAGCTAAGTAGTTCATTCTGAAAAAAGTGCCATTTCATCTAGTTACTAGATCATAGTTTTTGCCAAAAAAACAAAGAAGAAGAAGAAGAAGAAGAAACTTTCAGATATATCAATTTGCGTCATACTCGAATTTTGCTTCTGTGATTCATGCTCTCTAGTACTCAAACGTACATAGTTTCATAACTGGGAGGGGAAAAGAGAATGGAATATATGATTTGATCAACGTTTATTCACTCTAACGTTACTTATATAGGATATGAGGCATTTGAGAGAATGGCGTACTATGGGATTGCAACAAACCTAGTGACCTACTTGACGAAGAAGCTCCATGAAGGAACTGTGACATCTTCGAACAACGTCACGAACTGGGGTGGCACGGTTTGGATGACGCCCATCCTTGGCGCTTACATTGCCGATGCTTATCTTGGACGTTACTGGACTTTCATTTTCGGATCCGCCATTTATCTCATGGTATTGCACATGCATTTGGATTCATTTATGTGGCTACATATACAAATTCGGCCTCTAACACGATTAACAAATGCATAGGGCATGGCCCTCCTAACGCTGGCGGTGTCGGTGCCATCGCTGAGGCCTCCATCGTGCGGCCCAGCTATCGAAGAACAGGAATGTGACAAACGTGCCTCGGCCCTCCAGATTGGCATCTTCTACTTGGCCCTCTACATAATAGCGGCTGGGACGGGCGGGACCAAGCCCAACATCTCGACCATGGGCGCCGACCAGTTTGACGACTTCGAGCCCAAGGAGAGGGCCCAAAAGCTCTCGTTCTTCAACTGGTGGATGTTCGGCATCGTCTTCGGGACACTATTCGCAACCACGGTCTTGATCTATATACAAGATAACGTCGGTTGGGCATTAGGGTATGGCCTTCCAACGCTAGGGCTTGCATTGTCAGTCGTGGTCTTCTTGGTGGGCACTCCATTTTATAGGCACAAAGCGCCCTCAGGAAGCCCGTTGACAACGATGGCTCAAGTGTTGGTGGCGTCGATCAGGAAGCGGAAGTTGCCTGTTCCGAGTGATCCGAAGGAGCTTTATGAATTGAGCCACGAACAATACGCGGAGTTGAAGAAATTCCCGATCGATCACTCTATTTCTTTGAGGTTCACACTTCCCTAATTCTACGGTTTATAATTAGATAGTTTTTTCGAAATAAATCATGACAGTTTCATGTCATATTTGTAGATTTCTTGACAAAGCCGCGGTGAAGATTGATTCAAGCTCGCCGTGGATGCTATGTCCCGTGACCCGAGTAGAGGAAACCAAGCAGATGGTCAAAATGCTCCCGATCCTAGCGCTGACGTTCATCCCGAGCATGATATTTACCCAGATGCTAACGCTCTTCGTCAAGCAGGGCGAAACCCTGAACTTACACATGGGCCCGCACTTCCAGATCCCTCCGGCCTGCCTCACCGCGTTTGTCACGATCTTCATGATCATATGCATCCCCATCTACGACCGGTTCTTGGTCCCTGCTGTCAAGCGCTATACCAAGAACCCTAGAGGCATCACATTGCTGCAGAGAATGGGGATCGGCATGGTCTTCCACATTATCACAATGGTCGCCGCTTGTCTCGCCGAGAAGTGGAGGCTGACCGTCGCCAGAGAGAAGGGTATTTACGGTCAGTTCCAAAAAGTCCCTCTCACCATCTTCATCCTCCTGCCACAGTACGCTCTCATGGGAGTCGCCGAAACCTTTGTTGAAGTGGCGAAGCTCGAGTTCTTCTACGACCAAGCGCCAGAGGGCATGAAAAGTCTAGGAGCATCTTACTACACTAGTAGTTTAGGTATCGGGAACTTCCTAAGTAGTATTATTCTCCAGACGGTCTCACGAATTACCGAGGAACACGGCCACAAGAGTTGGGTCTTGGACAACCTTAACATCTCCCACCTCGACTACTACTATGCATTCTTGGCGGTCCTCACGTTTCTCAATTTTCTCGTGTTCCTTGTTGTGGCCAAGCTGTTCGTCTACAATGACGAAGTCACCTTGGATAAAGAGATGGAAGCTTTGCTTGCTAATTCAGCTAATCAGGAGGCCATGTCTGTTGGATGAAGACATAAAACGTTGTATAAGCATATAATGGTTTGTAAGCTCGATATAGAGTAAGCTTTATTATATGTAGTTGACAGAAACTTTATTTTCTTGTGATTATCAGTTCGTCAAAAATTTAGTCGCGCAGGACTCATAATAACCAAAATTCCTGGTAATTTTTTCTCACGAGATTGCACACTTCTCCTGTGAGGGGCAGTATGAAACTTTGGACAAACAGCAAAAATACATGGAATTCCATAGAGACACTTTAAATAATGAACATTGAGGTTTATGGAGGACTAAAAGATGAATCGAGCTAACTATGGATACCTTATGGGAAGAAAAAAAGGCTATGGAAAATAGTATACTATTTTACATCACAGAGGGAACAGTCATTCAGCTCTTTTAAAGGCGAAGGGCAGCTCACGGGAAAAAGGAAAAGAGAGGGAAAGAAAAGAAAGAAAGAGACAAAAACAAAAAGGAGGGGTTTCGCACGTACTCATCACTGGAGCCTCGCCAAGCTAGAGCTACTTCAATTCACAACACCGAATAACTTTTGTCGCCCTTTGTTCTTCCAACCGGAGAGAATTTCGGAATTGGGGCTTTAACTTCAAAATTTTATGAAATTCAAGCCTTGAAATCCAATATCTAAGTTGCTAGGTCATGGGATTTCATTGGAAAAGAAAAAATGATGAAAACATGGAAAAGGTTAATTTGTTAGAGACATGATCAAATGTCAAAAATATTTATATTCAAATCATATTTAAAATGACAAAAGATAATCACATAAAAGGAAAATAAAGGAAACTCCTGTTGTTCTCCTCTTGTTATGAAGAAAGTAATAAATATCAATTGTAGGTTCAATCTCATAGCAAGTGGATCAAAGCTTTAAAATATACTTAAAACTTTCCTTAGAAAAAATCTGATGTTTGAAAGTGCAGAATGTGAACATAAATTTTCTACCCCATCTTACAATACCTATTAAAATGTAAAAAGTTTCAATCTACTTATCTAGCCAATTTGATAAAAAAAAAAAAAAAAAGGTAATTTACTGTGTGTTCATAAGCCGTCATAACTAAAAATGTCTAACCTTTTATGGAACTTTGTGATTAAAAATATAAGACCGTAAATTAAAATTAACAACCTTCTCTAAGCATAACAGTGACAGGATGCAGGATAAGAAAATATCTTGTTAGGTGTAATTTGACATTTATATTGTGAAAATAATAAAATAAGAGAGACTATAGAAATAAAGGTAGTTTTGTTAATAAGGTTGATTAAAAAAAGAAACGATAAATTGAAGAGAAAGATGGATATTTCGGCCAATAAGTTAACAAAAGAAGTGTCTTAGCCAAAATGGGAATGAAAATAGCACCACCCTTTTTTTTTTTGGTTGCGACAAATATGTATTTCAATATGAGAGAAAATCTCACAAAATATCCTAAATTTTTTTTTCCTGGAAACACCAATTCCCCAAACACTACCAAGAACGAAAATACCTCCCATCACAATTTTATCCATAATAGTCTTAAAAAACCGACATGGCAATATGTGGACAATGCCTCGTCGAATTTTTTACTACTATACTGGAGGGAAGTCTAATGAAAGGTATTTTTGGGTCATAGATATAATCTTGGGGTGATTGTGAGATGAAAAGAAAAGTCCAGGGATTAGTGTCCCATGGAAAAAAAGTTTAGGAGTACATTACTTAAACCAAAAGCACAATCATTATTACAGCTCTATCACGCTACATCATAATAGTTATTTTATTACAGCCGTATTCTATTACCATAACTAAACAAGCTAATAGAATATTTTGTCATTGGAAAGGAATAAAACAGACCTAAAAAGAAAATTATCCAAAAAGTCCTATAGCTTATTGTACACTAGCCAATTCAGTCATAAATATTTTAGTTTAACCAATTTAATCTTATATCTTTTGACAATTTGCTAATATAGTTTTTTTTGTCAATCTTGCTTGGAAATCGCCAATGTAGATGATAGTCGTCCTATGTAGCACAATTGTAAGTTTACCGACATTGATACAATCAATTTTTTTAGTTTTTTTTTTTTTAAATTGATTTTTTATATTGTTTATTTTCTTCTTCTTTGTCTTTCCACTGTGCATCTTCGTAGAAGGGTGAAAAAAAAATAATAAAAATTTTTAGAAAGATTTAAAAAATTGCAAAATTTGTCCACATAAGAATGGACCATCCGCTAGTCATGCCACATAAGCCGGCTCACATCTATGTCAACAATTTCCAATAAAAATTGATCAAAAAAATTATGTTGGCAAATCGTCAAAAGATTTAGTACCGATCAAAGAAAAAAATTTAGTACTAACTTAGTCACCATGGTCTATAACTTTTTGGACAATTATCCTAACAAAAGAATGGTCATTCTGACCTTATTCTAATACATTCCTAACATAGATTTGTCATCAACTTGTAGAATAGCAATTCCTTTGTGGGCCCATCTTAGCGGTGAGCATTGGTCTAGGGTTAATCTTAGGCCGACCTTGGACCGGCCCAACCCTATCGGTTTTGGTCTGGTTCCGAGGGAGATTGAGTCAGTCCTTGGTTCTAGGATTCCTAGATCAACACTATATCAGTTGGTCCTCGGTATTGAGAGTTTAGGATTAGTACAACTCAAACCAACCCTAACTGTATATATTATGTATAATATATCTAAAATATGTTATATATTTAATATATTTTTTTATATATTTTTTATATATTCCCTTAGTCAAATGGCATCAACAGTATAAAACGGCTCCTCATGGCATCGTCCTCTAGTATACGTTCTCTTTTGTTTTCTTTGTCCTTCTCTTTTGTCTTTTTTGTCCTCTTTGTCCTCTTTGTCCTTCTCTTTTGTTTTCTTTGTCCGTCTTCAATTTGCCAAAATTGAAAGAGACAACTTCCTCATTTGCCGCTCAACACTCGCCCTACTGAACTTCCTCACTCGCCTCTATGAGCAATCTTAATCGTTTTTGTGGTTTCTTACTTTTAGCGGATGTGAAATTTCTATTGTTGTTATTCTTACCTTTACCAAAAAAAAAAAAAAAATTCTATTGTTGCATTATCTTAAATTTGTTAAATATGTATTGATGTTTATAATTTGGTTGCACAACACCGCATTATCGATGGACATGTAATTTGAAATGGTAGGTTTGCATTTTCAAGAAGTACAAAATATGAAACAAAAAAAAAAATTTATTAGTTGGTCTTGGGTTGACCATGGAACAGAATCAAACCAATTAGGTTGGTCCGATCCTTGATCCTAGACTCAATAGGGTTGGTCATCAATCTAAAAATTGAGGATCAGCACTGTGCGAGTTGGTCCTAGAATTAGAGGGTGGATCGACTCAATCCAAACTATGCTCACCCTTAACCCATCTGGCCTTTTTGAATGAGTTCCTTCCAAGAATTGATCACGAAAACTCTCCAATCATATTTTGCATGTTAAAGTGCTAATAGCAATCACTTGCTTACCAATACTTACCCATGCAAGCATTGAACCACCACGCTAATTTAGCACGCAACTTAAGATGCGACAATTTTCGTTAATCCATGATCATACTCCTGATAATGGTGTCCAAAGTAATTGCATACTCGTTATTCTTAGGTTTTTCATATCGTTCGTGGTCACATCCTAAGAAATTTTCATACCAACCCAGCTCGGAGATTACTGACAGGAAGAAGATAGGATAATGTGATCTAGAAACATTTCATCTTTTACTAGAGTTAAACCTAGTTTTCACATGATGTTTATGCGAATCCCATCTTGTAGTCCATTGATGTGATTGTGATGATACAATGTCTATGGCACGAGTCGCCTATAATTAACCTATTTGTGCGTCTCTTCTAAAATCGGGTAGGTTTTAACGAAAAGTCAATGATAATCGGGCAGAGAGCTTTAAGATTGTCTCTTCTCCATGTCTCAAATAAATGGAAACCGCAAGAACTTGATTCGACTCCAACGGCAACATTATTCTTTCCACGATGAGAAAATCTGACAATGTCATTTATCTCTTTTAGGAAGGGTTAAAAAAGTCATAAACATTTTGTATTTGTGCCAATTTAGTCATAAACATTTTTTATGACAATTTAGTCCTAAACATTTTTACTTTGTGCTAGTTCAGTCATTTTCGGCTAATTTTGGTCGGATTTTATTGACTAGGTGCTAGCCAATTGACATTGCACAGCCAGCACTAACGTAAATAACTTTTAATAATATTTTAATATTTTTGAATTTTTTCTTTTTCTTTTTCTTCTTTTTCTTTTTTTTTTCTTTTTTTCCTTCTCCTCTTCCTTCCTCCAGCTGATCGTCGGACATCACCAAATTTAACAAGATCGAGCCTTGCCAGCCGGCGCAAGGCCGCCTTTGAGGCCACCGGTGAGGGTCAAGCCTCACCGGTGGCCTCCATCAAGGTACGACCTTGCAGGATTTAGTGAGGGCAAGCCTCGCCGCCCAGGCCGCAAGGGCAACCTCACGCCAGGTTGACAAGGCTCGCCCTCACCGACCTCTGGCCAATCACCGAGGTCCGACAACCAGCTGGAGGAAGAAGGAGGAGAAGGAAAAAAAAATCTAAAATATTAAAATACTATTAAAAAGTTATCCATGTCAGTGCCGATCATGCCACGTCAGCTGGCTAACATCCAGTCAGCAAAATCCTTCCAAAATTAATCGGAAAAAACTGAATTGACACTAAGTAAAAAGATTTAGGACTAAATTGGCACAAATACAAAAAGTTTATGACTTTTTTTAACACTTTTTCCTCTCTTTCGTATCACGGATGCTTCTAGCGAAACCAACGATGTAGACAACGAGTCTTACCATTAAAAACAACCGGCGTGATCATCAATGTATATATATTAAATTCATTGAACTTCCATTAGTTTTTCCCCCTTAAGGGCCGTCTTTTACTAATAATTTTTCCCCCTTAAGGGCCGTCTTTTACTAATAAAACAAGGGTTAAATTCTTACAAAAATGTGCCTAATCTTTTTTGCTTATTGCCAGCTTCTTTGATGACCGCAGTCATCGACAGACACTAACCATCGGTCGATTATCTGTAAGCGGATTTGTCAAGGGAGATATGACTAAATGACGAGTACAACCAAAGAGAAAAGAGAGAACCTTCTCTAGTTCCGAGAAAAAGAATCATTTTTTCAATGCAAGGCGATATCATCAATTCAATCCCAACTCTCATCTTAAAAGTGGATAACGGGTAATAATAAAACCAATTAGTCGGCCTACAGGAACCCTAGGAAACTCAGTAATTATATATTCCCCTCTGAAAGAGTTAAGAGTACGGATCTCTCAAGGAAAATTATAAGAGGGAAAGAGTACTCAGCTAATCGACCATGATTAGCCAACCTTGTAAAGAGCATAGCAAGTTGAATAGACACAATTTATAGAGTAGATGCTCTTCCTCTCTCCCTTCAAAACAAGATGACGGAAAAGGTTGAAGAGAAAGGAAGTGCAGATAAAGATGATTACACGCAAGATGGCACTGTGGACCTCAATGGAAGACCCATCCGAAGATCCATGACCGGTCGATGGAACGCTTGTTCCTTCATCGTCGGTAAGGGCAAAGCCTGTGGCGCGGCCTTTCTATATGGAATTGAGGGTTAGCAGGACGTAGTCATGTTTAGGGTTCATCAGTTTTCGATTCGATGTATATTAGCCAAAGCTGTTAGATAAGTGGTAAATTCTAGGAAGTGCCATTTCATATTTTGGGCAGAAAAGAAAGAGTTAAACTTTCAGGTATATCAAGTTGTGCCATACTCAAATTTTGCTTCTGCAATTTTTGTTCACTGGATCTTTAAAAGTACGCAGTTTCCTAATCACATGGAGGAAAGAGATAGGAGTTTATGATTTGATCCAAATTAATTCATTATGGCGTCGTGTATGTAGGATACGAGATTTTTGAGAGGATGGCATACTACGGGATTGCATCAAACCTAGTGACATACTTGACGAAGAAGCTCCACGAAGGCACTGTGACATCCTCGAACAACGTCACAAACTGGCTCGGGACGGTTTGGATGACACCCATCCTCGGTGCATATATTGCTGATGCTTATCTTGGGCGTTACTGGACTTTCATTTCCGCATCCGTTGTTTATCTCATGGTATTGCACATGCATTAGGATTCATTTATGTTGGTACACATACAAAGTCGGTCCTTAGCATGATTAACGAATGCACAGGGCATGTTCCTCCTAACGCTGGCGGTGTCGCTACCATCGCTGAGGCCTCCTTCATGCGCCTCAGGGATCAAAGAAGAGGAATGCGACAAGCATGCCTCGGGCCTCCAGATAGGAATCTTCTACTGCGCACTCTACATAATTGCGGCTGGGACGGGCGGGACCAAGCCCAACATCTCGACCATGGGCGCGGACCAGTTTGATGACTTTGAGCCCAAGGAGAGGACCCAAAAGCTCTCATTCTTCAACTGGTGGATGTTCAGCATCTTCTTTGGGACACTATTGGCAGACACATTCCTGATCTATGTACAAGAAAAACTGAGTTGGGGATTGGGCTATGGCCTTCCCACGCTGGGGCTTGCATTATCAGTACTAGTGTTCTTGGTGGGCACTCCATTTTATAGGCATAAAGCGCCCTCAGGAAGCCCGTTCTCGAGGATCGGTCAAGTGTTAGTGGCGTCGATCAGGAAGCGGAAGTTGCCTGTTCCGAGTGATCCGAAGGAGCTTTATGAATTGAGCCTCGAACAATACGCAGAGTTAAAGAAATTCCGGATCGATCACTCTACTTCTATGAGGTTCACACTTCCCTAATTCTGTGGATTGTAATCAGTTTGTTTCCTTAAAATTAACCATGACCGTCCGCGTCGCATTTGTAGATATCTTGACAAAGCCGCAGTGAAGATTGATTCAAGCTCGCCGTGGATGCTATGTCCAGTGACCCAAGTGGAGGAAACCAAGCAGATGGTCAAAATGCTCCCGATCCTAGCTGTGACGTTCATCCCGAGCACCATGTATGCGCAGGTGCACACCCTCTTCATCAAGCAGGGCACGACCCTGAACCGACACATGGGCCCGCACTTCGAGATCCCTCCCGCGTGCCTCACCGCATTCGTCACGATCTTCATGCTCACAAGCCTCATCATCTATGACCGGTCCTTCGTCCCTGCCGTCAGGCGCTATACCAAGAACCCCAGAGGCATCACATTGCTGCAGAGAATGGGGGTAGGCCTCGTCCTCCACATAATAATAATGGTCACTGCTTGTCTGGCCGAGAGGCGGAGGCTGAGCATCGCCAGAGAGAACGGCATTGACGGTCAGTCCCAAATTGTCCCTCTCACCATCTACATCCTCCTGCCACAATTTGCCCTCATGGGAGTCGCCGACACCTTTGTCGAAGTGGCAAAGATCGAGTTCTTCTATGACCAAGCGCCTGAAGGCATGAAAAGTCTAGGAACGTCTTATTTTACTAGTAGTTTAGGTATCGGGAACTTCCTAAGTAGTTTTCTTCTCAAGACAGTCTCGCGAATCACCAAGGAACACGGACACAAAGGTTGGATCTTGGACAACCTTAACATCTCCCACCTCGACTACTACTATGCGTTCTTGGCAGTCCTTACGTTTCTCAATTTTCTCGTGTTCCTCGTCGTGGCTAAGTCTTTCGTCTACAACGAGGAAGTAACCTTTGATAAAGAGATGGAAGCTTTGCCAGCTAATTCAGCTAATCACGAGGCCATGACTGTCGGATGAAGACACGATAAAATATCGTATCCACATATAATGATTCGTAAGATCAATACTGTGAAAGCGCTATTACATATACTTGACGGACATCATTCTCTTTATTCCCCTATGATGATCAGTTAGTCCATGATTTGGTCGTGCCGAAAGTCATCAAGAATGCCATTCCTGGTAAGTTTTTACACTCGATTGTACATTAATCTTCTGTTTGTGGCAGCATGAAACCTTGGACAAATAATAAAAGCACATGGAATTCCCTAGAGACATGTGAAATATTAAAATTGAGGTTTGTGGAGGATTAAAAGGTGGATGAAGTCATCAAAGTGGATACTCTATATGATGGAAAGGAGGCCACGGATGATAGTAAACTATCTCACATTACAACAGACTGTTCAAGAGACCTGATCAAAGGATTAAAATAAGCACATGTCGCCTTATAGCATACATCTATTTTTATGTGAGACAAATTCCCACCAGAAATCTTAAACCTTTTGATGTGGGACACCATTATCCGATATATTTTTCATCACAGTCCGTCCATAATTGTAAAAATTGACGTAATGCCGCGTCATATTTTTAAAGACCATTATGGACAGAAGTCTAACGGGATGTACTTTTCAGTCATGGATACAATTTTAGAGTATTGTGACTAGAAAAAAAAAGTCTGGGATATTGGTGAACGCGGAAGAAAAATTTAGGATTACATTACTTATATCCAACAATGCAATCACTATTGCGGCACTATTGCAGCTCTATTGCACTACAGCGTAATAATTATTACATTACAACCTTATACTAGTACCAAAACCAAACAGGCTGGTGGCATATTCTGTCATAGGGAAGGATTGAAATCGACCCAAGGAATGGCCATTCCAGCCCATTTCCTAATACATAACCCAGCATAGATTTGGGATCAAACCCTAGAATAGAATTCCTTTGTGGACCTATTGTGGCCTTTTTATTTCCCTCACTGAAGAATTACTTACGAAAACTCCCCCATCTTACTTTGCGCCTTAGAGTACTAATAGCACTCGCTCACCAATACCGACCCCGGTGAACATCGAACTACACTTATAGGATTCTAGAGATGATCCAAGCAATTACATCCTCGTTATTTTTTAGGTTCTTAGTATCGCTCACGGCCACATCTTAAGAAACGATGGTACCCACCCGGCTCGGAGACTGCAAATGAGACGAAAAGAAAAGGGCATCTTGTGGGTAAATCCCATCTTGTGGGTCGTTGATGTGATGCTTACTATGTGTGAATCACCAATAATTGGCCTATAAGTATCTCTTTGAAGTTAGGTAGGTTTTACCACAAAAAATAAATAATCGGGCAGGTCGCTTTTCGACTCTCTTCTCCATGTCTCAAGTTGAAGTTCTAAACAACAGGGACTTGTTCAAACACATGGAAACTGCAAAAAGTTGATTCGACTCCCAGACTACCCCTGAAAATTTTTCATGGGGAAACAATAAGATAAGGTCATTTATTGCTACTTGTCATGCATGCTTCTGGCAAGAACAACGACGGAGACAATGAATCTCCTCATTAAAAGACAGAGACGACGAAATCCATTTCTTAATTAATGTAACATGATCGCTAGAAGACACGCAGAATTTCCGTTAGTTTTCCCCCTTAAAAGGGTCGCTTTTCATTAATAAAACAAGGGTTAAATACTTAGAAAAATGCGCCTAGTGTTTGTTGCTCATTGGTAGCTCCATTCATGATGTCAATGTCCTTGAGAATGACTAAGGCCTGTTGATTATTCGTACGCAATTTCGCCAAGGCAGAAAAATCTAAACGATTAGTACAACCAAAAATATAAGAGAACTGGTTCACGTCTCGAGAAAAAGATCTTTTTCTTTTGAAATGACGTGCAGTAATATCGTCAATTCAATGACGAGGGTAATTTTTAAAAGATCGGTATGGTATTATATAATGACACCTCAAGCCTGAAAAAAATGAAAATAAACAACAATTTCTCAGCCTGGGGAATCCTAGGAAACTTAGTATATGTACATTCCCCTCAGCAAGAGTTAAAGGCCTAGGATCTCTTAAAGATTATTATAAAATTGATAGTAATTATCAATCGACCATGATTAGCGAACCTTTTAAAGAGCATAGCAAGTTGAACAAACACGATTCATAGAGGAAACTCTCGGTGCTCTTCCTTTATTTCCCTTCGAAACATAATGACAGGAAAGGCTGAAGAGAAAGGAAGTGCTGATAAAGATGATTACACACAAGATGGCACTGTGGACCTCAAAGGAAGACCCATCCTGAGATCCAAGACCGGTCGATGGAACGCTTGTTCCTTCATCGTAGGAAGGGCGAAGCCGGTGACATAGCCTTTGTGTGTGGAATCAAGGCTTGGTTTGTCACACCCCGATTCACAAGAAAAATGGGCATGACACCGGCCGTCCTTTTACCAAAAGACGCAGCCTCAACATAACCAAAATTCAACCCGACATCAACATATATACATCCACATATATATATTTGACAAAAAGGGACACTTGATTACAATATCAGAGTATCTCTATAATCCACAAAAAATCAAAACATAAACCTTCTACAAAAACTAACTTATAAACCTATTAACTATGCACAAGCCATACCAAAAAGTTTCCACCACAAAAGTTCTCCCCGAACGAACGCTCACGCCTACTCACGACTCGCTGAAGAACCTGAAAAGCAAGTAGAAGATAGGAGTGAGCTACCACGGCTCAGTGAATAACACATTTCTTATAAGCGGATTGAGAAATCACTATACATACTTAAAACATAACTCAAATACATAATCATAACTCAAATACCGAAAATACTAATGGTCCAATCCATTAGTCAATCTCATAAAACATATATCAATGGTCAAATCCATTGATTAATCTCATCAAATCACATCGATGGTCCATTCCATCGACCAAACTCATATCACACGTCAATGGTCCACTCCATTAACCAATTCATGCTCAGATGTCTAACCATGGTCACACTTAATGCCCGTGACAAGATGACCAAGATTCCCCCCTTGGCAAGGTCTCCACCTATTATTAGCCGGTAGCTCGGCCCACAAGGATATCCTAGATTAGTATGCGCATACCCACACACCCCTCAGGGTCCACAGAGACATTGAGCACCAACCACCAATCACAATATCCAATAATCCAATATCAGAAAGAAAGTCATATCACAACTCAAAATTTGATATATAAATATCAAAGTATTCTCCAAAACATTTCAAGATTCTTTCATAAAGGATCTCACAAATCCTTTTTCAAACAACCAATCAAATCGAAGTCAAAATATAATTCCATTCAAACAAGAAAAATGGCAGTAATAGCTCGATCCTGTTTTATGCAACAAAATATGCTTTTTATCAACTCATGGAATACATAATCCACCATGTTTCTCAAAACATGAGTTTAAAATACAAAAAAGAAATAGTGTCACTCACCTGGGAAAAGCCAAAAATCAACTACGACGTTCACTCGAACCAACGCATTCGGATTCCTAACAATTGACGGAAAAACAATATCAAAAGGCCAAGTAAAAAGGATATTCACATAACGACTCGTCTATACTAGGCCTATTTGTCGATAAAACGACACCTATGCGCCACAAAAGCTCGCATTTAATGGAAACCCATCACTTTCCCGCTAGGCGCAGCCCAAGCGCCAACTTTGTCGTGCCATAACTTCCTCCACAAAAATCCGTTTCAAGCCGTCTTACAGTCTTTAGAAAGCTCTCTTAACGTATAACAACAACCCCAACTCAGCCGCCCCAAAACAGTATCGAAAACAACAACAAAAAAGGCTCGAAGACACTGTTCGCTACAGTACTAGAATGCGCCCCCAACTTCAAAATTTTGTTCCGGACAAACCGCAAGCTCAAATCACGATCCGTAAGATGCTATAGCTTCACAACATCCCAAAGTACCATTTCTACAAAAATATACAGCTCAACGACTCAAAAATCGGGCTTCGCCACACAAATATCCAAGAAATCCGAATTTCAAGCCCTAATTACGACGATTGCTTCAAGTAGGTGATTAAAGGCTTCGATTTCTTACTGGCCTTGCAAAACACACTTAAGTCAGCCTGATGAGGCGTCCAGATCACGAGCGCGCCAAAATTTTTCCCTTTTTCCTTTCCCTCCTTTCTCTCTTCTCCCCTGTTTCGCGTTTTCCCCTGCTTCTGCTGGTATTCTTCTCTTTCTCTCCCTCTCTCTATCTTTTTAAACTCAGCCGAATGTTCCACGGTTCTCTTCAGACTCCCTTTTTGACTTTTCAAACTCTTTCTTTTCCTTTTATTTTATTTTCTTTTAAAGCCCACATATTACATGGTTAGTGGGACGTCGTAATGTTTTCGAGTTCTTTTGATTTCAATTCGATGTGTATTAGCCAAAGCAGCCAGATAAGTAGCTCATTATAGAAAAGTGCCATTTCTTGTTTTGGACAGAAAAGAGAGAGTAAACCTACAGATACATCACCTCGGGACACACTCAAATTTTCCGTCTGTATTTCTTGTTTACTGAGTCCTCAAACGTACTGGATTTCGTTACAAGGTGGGGGAAAGAGAAAAGAATCAATGATTTGATCCACCTTAATTCATTCTATCGTTGTGTGTGCAGGATACGAGGCATTTGAGAGAATGGCGTTCTATGGGATTGCGTCAAACCTAGTGGTGTACTTGACGAAGAAGCTCCACGAAGGCACCGTGACATCCTCGAACAACGTCACGA
The DNA here is from genome assembly GCA_016097605.1 of Eucalyptus guilfoylei. Lineage (NCBI taxonomy): Eukaryota > Viridiplantae > Streptophyta > Magnoliopsida > Myrtales > Myrtaceae > Eucalyptus > Eucalyptus guilfoylei. Next base: position 37,134,934 of record CM027867.1, read on the forward strand.
ACTGGGTCGGGACGGTCTGGATGACGCCCATCCTCGGCGCTTACATAGCTGATGCATATCTCGGACGTTTCTGGACTTTCGTTTCCGCATCCGTCCTTTATCTCACAGTATTGCGGATGCATTCCGATTCATTTGTGTAGGTACTCATACAAATTCAATCTGTAACACGATTAAGAAATGTGCAGGGCATGTCTTTCCTAACACTGGCAGTGTCAATGCCATCGTTGAGGCCTCCGTCATGCGCCCGGCGATCAAAGAAGAGGAATGCGACAAGGATGCTTCGGCCCTCCAGATAGGCATCTTCTACTTGGCCCTCTACATAATTGCGGCCGGGACAGGCGGTACCAAGCCCAACATTTCAACCATGGGCGCAGACCAGTTCGACGACTTCAAACCCAAGGAAAGGGCCCAGAAGCTCTCGTTCTTCAACTGGTGGATGTTCAGCATCTTCTTCGGGACACTATTCGCAACCACAGTCTTGATCTATGTACAAGATAACGTGGGTTGGGCATTAGGCTATGGCCTTCCCACGCTGGGGCTTGCATTATCAGTCCTAGTGTTCTTGGTGGGCACTCCATTTTATAGGCACAAGGTGCCCTCAGGAAGCCCGTTCACAAGGATTGCTCAAGTGCTGTTGGCGTCGATTCGGAAGTGGAAGTTGCCTGTTCCGACTGATCCGAAGGAGCTTTATGAATTCAGCCTCGAACAATACGCGGAATCGAAGAAGTTCCGGATTGATCACTCTACTTTTTTGAGGTTCACACGTCCCTAACTCTATGGCTTGTCATTACATAGTTTCCTCGAAAGTAACCATGACAATTTCACGTCGTATCCGCAGATTTCTTGACAAAGCTGCGGTGAAGATTGATTCAAGCTCGCCGTGGATGCTATGTCCGGTGACCCAAGTAGAGGAAACCAAGCAGATGGTCAAAATGCTCCCGATCCTAGCAGTGACGCTCATCCCGAGCACTATGTATGCGCAGGGGCTAACGCTCTTCATCAAGCAGGGCGCAACCCTGAACCGACACATGGGCCCGCACTTCGAGATCCCTCCCGCGTGCCTTAATGCGTTTGTCACGATCTTCATGCTCGTAAGCATTGTCATCTATGACCGGTTCTTCGTCCCTGCCATCAGGCGCTACACCAAGAACCCTAGAGGCATCACATTGCTGCAGAGAATGGGGGTGGGCCTCGTCCTCCACATAATCATAATGATCACCGCTTGTCTCGCTGAGAGGCGGAGGCTGAGCATCGCCAGAGAGAACGGCATTGACGGTAAGCTCCAAATAGTCCCTCTCACCATTTTCATCCTCCTGCCACAATTCGCCCTCATGGGAGTCACCGACACCTTCGTTGAAGTGGCAAAGCTCGAGTTCTTCTATGACCAAGCACCACAAGGCATGAAAAGTCTAGGAACATCTTACTGCACTAGTAGCTTAGGGATGGGGAACTTCCTAAGTAGTTTTCTTCTCAAGATGGTCTCGCGAGTCACCATGGAACACAGCCACAAGGGTTGGATCTTGGACAACCTTAATATCTCCCACCTTGACTACTATTACGCATTCTTGGCGGTCCTCACGTTTCTCAATTTTCTTGTGTTCCTTGTCGTGGCCAAGTTTTATGTCTACAACGAGGAAGTAACCCTTGATAAAGAGAAGGAAGCTTTGCCTGTGAATCCAGCCAATCACGAGGCTATGAATGTCGGATGAAAACACGACAAAATGCCAGCACACATATAAGGATTCATAAGAGTGATACAATGTCATCTTTATAACAGAGAGTTGACGGACATTATCCTCTTATTCCCCTGTAATTATCATGTTTGTCAATGATTTAGTTGCTCTGAAACTCATAAAAACTGAGATTCCTGGTCATTTTCAATACATGATTGTACACTAATCTTCTGTTACTGGCAGTATGAAACCATGGACAAACAGCGAAAGTACATGAAATCCCCTAGAGACATTTGAATCTTGCAAAGCTGTTTTACATTACACAAAACTATTCAAGAGACTTAATCAAGGGACTAACATAAGCATATATGAATAGGACCGTATAATCGTTATTGTCGCGAAACATTTTGGATTCTCCAAGTATCAATTCAAGAACGCCTTTTGCCAAGAGGCTTACATTCCATGCACAATCATGTGATCAGTATCCATTATATGAGTAATTTTTTGCACAAAAGAAAAACGGATAACTCAGTACAGATCCCCACAAAGTTCATCGAAGATTTATTGATTGTCTGCTCTCATTCTCGGTTTAAATCAATACAAGGTATGAAAAATTTCAGACGTATATATGCATTGGAGTGAATTTACATCAATTTCTACCTCAAGAAACTCAGCATATATGCATATTCATTTTCCTGATATATTATTGCTCCAATGGTCCTGATCCTGCGGAAACCTCATCTCTCTAGTTCGTCTCTTCCTTCTCATCAAGCTGGTCATGCTGATCCGAGGTCTCTACCTCAAAAGGCTGTTGCGGCTTAAGCTTATCATTGTCCATACCCTCGAGATCCTCTGTGTTCATAGCTTTCCCAGAGCTCAATACTTCATGAGCCAACACATTAGATTCCTCATTCCCCGGTGCACACTCCTCGCTTAAATGAGTACACTCGATTAGTGGGTCGGCATCTGCTTCCAACTCATTAGTTGGAGCACTAATCGGAACTTCCAAAGCATCTCCGACACTCGAATTTTCTTCCAACATTGAACTATCATCTGCTATGACGCATGTAGAGTCATCGACTCCAGGGCTGCTCTCGTTTGCTAATTGGTTATCAGAAAGTTGATCATCACCTTCTTCAACAGCATCCTCGCATTGTCTCATCGAATCATCATTTTTCTCGATCTCCATTAGCTTTTCGACTGCTTTACCAGCGGCTGCAATGGCCCAGGAATCGCTGGTCGAATCCCTATTTGAAAGAAACACAACGGAATAAAAATGAAGGAACTGATGATAACTAAGAAACATGCCCTCCTGATGGATGCCGTAATGTATAGCTTAACATGAAATCAACAACTTTGTTGATGACACTTTTAATTAGTGCCGATTGATCTCGTGATCAAGCATCACCTTTGAGGATCCAATCCAGCTGAGAGATATGCAGACGTCAAGAGATCCATCAGAGCCGGGGGATTCTGAGAAAAGTATCCACCGCACCTCGCTATTTCGGCTATAAATTGCACGTCCAAGATAAATAGCTGCTTCAAGCAGATTACGATAATACCAAAACCGAGTTAGTATTAGAGATGAGAATAACTCATAATGGTAGACAAGCGACTGTTGATGAACGCTCGTGCAAAGCCTTAAGTATAAAGAGCCAAACAAACTTTATATGCTCTCTCTAAGAGCTATCATATTCTTACATCATATGGGAAAATTTAAGGCATTGATAAGAGAGAAATGAAAATTAGTAAAAGATGAACAATAACTCATAATTTGTAAACCGTACAAAAAAAAGTCGGTAATTTTATAAACATGTCAGTAAGATACTAACAAGTTAGTTGGATAACCAGGTGATTGGTAACTTTTTTATTAAATAGTTTTTTCTTGAATGATAATTGTCCAAAAAGTCCTAACCTTTTCAACTATGTTTTGATATAGTCCTTTCAGCCAACTTTGGTAAAAAATCGCTGACGTGGCCATTCATATTATAAAATCATTAAATAATTTATTATTAAATTAGCAAAATTGAAAAGTTTAGAATGAATTAACCGTCATACAATAGGTTTAGAATTTTTGCTAATTTTCTCAATTTTTTTTTATACTTACCAATTCTTTCAAAAATCCAGCTGCACCTAAAAAAGAAAGATGTTTTTAATGGAACGGTAGAATCATTCTACTATAAGGAGCAATCAAGGGATAAAAAGTGGCCCGACCACCGTGTTATCTTAGAATAAGAGTGGTGTAGGACTGACCCAAAAAAAAAAAAAAATCGTCTTATCTTATTTTGCTTATATATATCATCATCAACGTTCGAGGTCGTTTCTTCTCATTTAAAAACTCTTATTTTCTTCTTTTAGCAATGCAATTGACCAAATTTTTTTAGAAATTAACAGCCTTAATTAGAGTGACTTACTAATTTTTACTAGTTAAGTTACCCATTAGTTTTGGGCTTTTAATTGCCGTTGAGTTACTTACCATGTTTATTTTTCTTTTAATAATAAACTTCTCTTATTCTTAACTAACTTTTATTTACCTTTCTTAATTCAGCCCTAAATTTACCAACTATTACATGAAATCACTAACTTTAATTTAAGTGATTTGTCAACTTTTCTCTTATTAAGTTATCAACTAACTTTGAGTTAGAGATTTTCAGTCGAGTTAGTTACCAACATTTATGTGGTTTTTTTTTTCCTTAGTTTACCAACTTTTCTATTTTGTTGCTTAATCAAGAACGAGTTGGTAAGTCACCAAATAAATGCTGGTAAATTAACATCAAAATAGAAAATTAGAGTGTTTGTTAGAGAGTCAAATGCAAGCGGGTACACCATAACAAAAGTTGATAAATTAGGAAAAAAAAAAATTGGTAAACAACTCAAAACTAATTGGCAATGAAATCAAGAAAGAGTTGGGTAAGTCACTCAAATAAAAATCAGTAAATTCACTTAAGGATTGAAAAATGTAAGGCATTGATAAGAGACAAATAAAAGATAGTAGAAAATAAAAATTGTTTATAATTTGTGAACTATAAAAAGGAAAATTAGTAATTTTGCATAAGTGTCGGTAAATTGCCAACAAGTCACCGAAAAATTTGTAACCCTTTTAACCAATATCTTTTTACCACTTACCAACTTCCTTTTAGTGAAACAGAAGAATCGTTCTTCGACATGGAGTGAACGAGACATAGACTGGCCCGACAGTGTTATCACATCTTGCTTATAAATGTTTGCTTTTCGCAACTACATGATATTTTCATCCTCCATTGATCATAGCAGACATTAAGAAGAGTAAAAAAAGGGTTCCAGTTTTACTAAAAGGGATCTCAAGATGAGGAACAGGCATACCTGTGGCGAACTTTTTGTGCATTTGATCGTCGCGTCGTCATCGTCCAAGTTCGTTTTTTCATTCGACATCCAAGAAAATATCGCTTCTGTCAACTCCCTCAAGAGCTGCATTACCCAACTATGGTCGAATGTATCTTCTTTAGCAAGTTCTTCTATTTTCCTAAGCTCCAAGAAGAGCATCTGGGGATTCAAGATACGACGATGAACATTAGAACTCTCCTGTTGGTTCGATAATGATAATTATCTCTGAGACTGCTTGAATTTGAACGGTTTTGCAGAATGATAAAATGTCGGTAACCTCATAGTCAGCTAAAAATATTTACACATAGGATACCTGAAACGAAACTGAAGGCATCAGATCATCGATGGAGTGATTCTCTTCTCGGGCATCGATTTCTGAAACAGTTTGCTCGTTGCTTTGCCAAGATGCAACTCTAGATATAAACAGCCGACAGAAACAGGCTCGAAGCTGGTTATACGCCTCTTCGGTGGATGATAAACAGCGTCATACTCGTCGCCTTCACTTCGACGAGTTATTTTGCCATTGGTTCGGAAACTGCTTCCGAGTATTCTGTAGAAAAGGCCTACCAAAGTCGAGAGACTCGCCAAAGCAGATACTTGTCCGGTCAATATCTCAATGGAACTCGGGCAATCGCCGATCACAAGTTTTTTGAGCATCACAGCATAGTGTATGAATAGATCTGTGAGTCCTCTAGTGATTGAATTTTCCATCTGAGCAGCAACTAAAGGTGAAATTTCTTCTGCAACAACCTTGAAGAGAAAAAAAAAAAAAACATTGTAACTAGTACAGGATATAGACAATTACCATGATCACAAGTACATAATCTAACCCTAAATGTCATATGGATCAACGTAAGTTCCATAAGAGCATCATAATGGCTAGATTACTTTATAATTTGCCAGTACACCTTTCCTTCATTTAGGATGCAGATTTAATCACGAGGAACCAAATAAGGTCGATTTTCTGAATGCGAAAAGCACAATAAAGTCATATTACTGATCAATAAGAAATAAGCATAGAGAAATCAACCAAATTATCATACCTGTAATAGTGTTATTAATTTACGACCGCTATTTGTGAGAAAACAATATTCAGGCAGATGACCGACTTCCATTGTCGAATATCCTTCAGCCAGAATCCCCGAAACAAGGTACTTACCAAGAATCCAAGTATCGGTAGCCGTAATTATGTCCACCACCTTCTTGAAATGGTCTACATGAATTGATAATACCTCTTCCATGTGAGGTTGTATTTGCTCAATCAAGTGTGGCCTCAATACCAACTGTTGATCCATCTCTAGCAAAGAGCAATAGGATAAAGCGAATTGCATCGATTGTGTTGCAATGGACAGGCTGCCACTTATTTCAGAAGCTGACTTTATATATTCATCGAAATAAGCGATGAAAGCTTCGACTTCCTGATGCGCCCATTGGATGAATTCAAAACCATATCCTGATACGCCTCCTTGCAGCATCGCAAAGCTCCTTGCTGCTTGAGAGATCAAAGAGAAGGCTAGCTTTGAGAGTTCTCGTATGTATACTTCATTCAACAATGATTTCGATTGCTGCAGATTGCGCATTCCAGCTGCGATACGCTTGTGGTGATATTGAAGCGACAACTGGATTGCAAGATTGCTGTTGCCAAGTCTTCGAAGACCAACCAATGCCTTGTGAAGTTCCGGTGCAGTTATTCTTTGATTCTGAGCCAATTGTGTCAGCTGAAGCACGAGCTTGACCTTCCTCTCAGAGATCCTGGACTTATATGACTGTACATTGTTCGGTGAAGAGTTCACTTTGCCGTCCAACATTGCGAAATTCTTGTCCTCTAATTCAAGAATGCCGATAGCTTCATCGACTCTATTTTCTATCAAGAGAATGTCAAGAGTCTCTAGGACATCAATGGTGCGAGCCTGCAGCTTGTTCAACAGGAACCATTCCTCAGCTTCGTGGTCAACGGCGATCAGCTGCACTGCGTCTTCTATTGACAATTCTAGATCCAACCGACCCACGAACTCCTCCACAAGTCTCTTTTGATTTGAAGCGTGACCTTTTAATTGAACCAGTTCCCTCTCTATCCCTTCGACTTCCTCAAATACTCTGCACAATATACAAAACTAGTTAATTTTCCGACAATTACATGAGAATGAGAGTTGAGACCACAATTATTGTAACTTGTTATTTTTAAGGTTCTTTCTTTGTGCTAAGTCTTTAAGTTATTTTGATTTTGAGGCAATCTTTCTACTCTCAGATGGCATATCTGATGGTGCAGAAAGTAACCTAAATTTAACGTTCATGATGGATATAAAAGATCAAACATTGTCGAAATATTACTACGTCCGCAAAGTGATGATTCCATGTTTTCAACATGCGAAATGAAAACATTCTATATTAAGCGTGACTACAATTGCGATTACAATGCTTGAAATAATGAATGATCATAATCGAGAAATATCTTAAGAGCACATCTCATGAGTATGGTATCTCATATATATACACGCACAAAAGGAAGAACGTTATTACGCTAGATTAATCAACTGAACATTATTAAAGCTTCTTTAGTTGAGTACATCCAGGCAAGTTTGTCAAAACGAATTACCTAACAAAGGTTGAATAATTAGAGAGGATGTTCTGGTGAAACTCCTCATCAGATGCCGCCTGTAGCTCGAGAAGCTCCGAGCAGAGATGTTTTATACCCTAGCATCGAAGAAAAGTTAAGATCAAGGAAATTCATCCAAATATATAACCTACATACAGTTTCATCAACCCATAATGTTTTGCCCCAAGATTAGAAATGTGCGTGTACCTTGGCGGTCATGGACTGCAGCTGATCGTCGTCGTCGTCGTCACACTGTTCACTTGAAGAGATGCTGCTGCTCTCGTCAGAGAGCATGGAATCGTCCATGTCTTGGTGATCCCTGAACAGGAACCTGGAGGTAGACTCCATGGTGGACATGATCCTTGTCAATGGATGGCTAAAAGAGATAAGACATCTTTACATGTGGTCTTTATAAAAGATGAACCAGAGGATGCTTTTCTGGGGGCTACCCATTTGTCATGTCGTTCCATTCTTTTCAGAGCATTGGTCTTGTCGCTGAACAATCGAGGTCTTGTGTCTTTTTGACTGGTTCTGCAGTTTAAATAAGGCTCGTGCCCTTGTCCTTCTGCTGATCGGTACCAACGTCGGCATCCATATTCAACTTAGGTCCTGCCGATGCCGACTTTGGTTTTCTTTCTTGGTTATTACTAGGTCGTGCTTACTTGTTGCATAGAGGAGGAGAAGAAAGAACCTGTCTTTCACATGACAAATGGGTATAGTTCAGTTCATTTCTTGATCAAACTGGGAGAAAAGGCTCAAGCCTCTGCAACTGAGCACAAGAGATATTACTAGGTGCACAACAAACATTTAAATGCTAAAAGTTCTGAAATGTACACTTAAATGCCACTTTCTTTAAAAATAGGACATTTAAGTGCTAACTCCTGCAAAAAGTGCCGAAAATCCGATGTCGTTTATTTTTAATAAACCGAGTCAACAAAAAAAAGCCAAAACGACGTCATTTTGCCTCTTATTTGAATCTTAATATATATTCATTAAATTAAATTTAAAAATAAATAAATAATTTTGAGAGAGAGAGAGAGGAGGGAGGGAAGGAGGGAGGGAGGGAGGGAGAGAGAGAGAAGAAAAAGATTGCGGAAAGCATTCGGCAAGGGCTATGCAAGCCCTCGCCGCCGCCTCCCCACAACCACTAGGAAGGGCCCGCGACAGTGGGGGGGAAGGTCGGCCGAGGTCAACGGACCTTGGCTAGGAGCCGGCAAACCCAGCCAATCAACGGCATGGGACATTGAGTCAAATCTGGGGAAGGGCCGTTGTGACATCCTGAATTCCTAATTTTGTTGTCAATTAAATAAGCCGGGCTTTTCATCGACGCACCTATAGCATTTTTCTCTGAGTTGGCTACTCACGAGATAACTAATCTACCAAATGAAGCCGTTAAATGATTTTAACGTTACGGACTCGAGAATTCGACCAGAAACCGACTACTCGACCGTGATAATCTGCAATAGTCAATACGACACTGTCAAAATCGATCAGAGATCAGAGATAGATCGATTCGATTGAGATATGTGATCAGTGTGTGGGTGATTCCACCTGATTGCAAAATTCTTGTCGAATGACACTGGACTGATTATTCTGTCTTTTCTGTACCCTGTGTTCGTATTTGAAACCTCGAGATTTCCACGACAACTGAGAGTTGCATGTGTCGAAGATGTACATTGTGGCTTGAAAATAATCAACCACAGGTTAAATGCGTCAAAAATTCCTAAAAGCTACCCTGTAAATTAGGACGCACTAAAATTGCGCCAGATTAAAATTAACCGTGAAATTGAACCCAATTTCAAAAATTGGAAGTTCTGTCATATCGCAAGTCATTTGAGGAACGTCAACACATCCTCAGAAGATTTTTTTTTTTTTTTACAAACCGAGATTTTCGGCGAAAAATCAAAGTTAAGCCATTTTGGACGGAGAACTTCGAGGGACCGTTTTTGGTTGCATCTTTGGTCATCAAGTGGGATCTATGGGCAAGGAAAAATGTGGACTTAAGTGTGGACACATTGGATAAAATTATGAGCTTCAATTGGGATTGATTGGATAAGAAACTGAATAAGATTGAAGGGGAATTGAATGAATTGGAGGCCAAATTGTACAAATTCATAGGCCATGGTGAGGTGCAACATTTGGGACACATGGGAAGCTTCTTGAGGAAGTTTTGAGAGAGAGAAATGGCTGAGGATAAGGCTGAAGGTGGTGGGGGCAGCACTCAAGTGTTTGGAGACCTTAGGGAGAGCATTGAAGGCTTTTGTTTCCTCAAGCTTCAACAGACCACTTCTTCCTCTTCCTCCCTCCTTTCTCCATTGTTGTGGAGTCTTGTAAGCTTGAGAAAACCAGAGGAGAGCAGCCAGCAACCGTCGGAGCAAGTCGCAAGCTCGCTGGACCTCTTTTTCCCCATGTTTTCTTCTTGTTCCAGTTTCTGCTCCAGCTGACCTTTCGTCAAAAACTCGAGTTAAAAGTTATCTTCTCGTGAGAATCAGCCAACGCTCCACCCACCACCGTGATCAGCACATCCAAACCATACAAGGGCACTCCGCTAGTCGCCGGTCCGCCGATCTGCTGCCTATGAAGCACGGACACGTCGCTGAAGCTTCTGTGTCGTGTCGGACACGCTCGAACACGTTCGAACACATGGTCAAAGCGTGTCAGATTTTCCGACACGTGGTCAACTTTTCTCGACATGCTTCAACACGCATGTCCGAGAGAGACTATTGAAGAAGACGATGGTGGGTGGAGGTGAGGCCGAGGAAGCGGAGGTGAGGCCGCGACGGTGAGGGAGGGCGAGAGGAAGAGCATAAACTAAGGCGACACTGCGATGGAGGGCCGGCGGCGAGGCTGCAGCTGCTGCGAAGGAGGAAGGGCTGGAGGCGAGTGACTGCGATGAGGCGACTGAAAGAGCTGAGAAGATCGTGCAATGAGGAGGAAGAAACTGAGGGGGCGGGGGAGCTGGTTATGGCGTGGGGGAAGGGGGGGAGAGAGATAGCGGTGAAGAAACCGAGGGGGTGATGGGGGCGCAAGGAGCAGGTGGTGGCGTGGGGGAAAGGGAGGGGGAGAGAGAAGAGAAGGGGAAGAAACCGAGGGGGATGGGGGCGATTGATGGGGGCGCGCGAGGGAACGGGTGGTGGCGTAGGGGGAAAGGGAGAGGGAGGGGGAGAGAGAGGAGAGAAGGGGAAGAAACCGAGGGGGCTGGGGGTGATTGATGGGGGGCGCAGCGGAGCGGGTGGGGTGTAGGGGGAAGGGGAGGGGGAGAGAGAGTAGGGGCAGAAATCGAAGGGGGGATTTTGGGGTGGTGGTGTCGGGAAAGAGGGGAAGAGAGAAATGAGGAGAGAGAAATGAGGGGGAGGGTTTGAGGGGAATAATATTTGTTAAAATAAAAAAGATATTCTTAAATATGGGCATGTATTAATTATGAATAAGTTTTTTTAAATTTTCTATGAATAGTTTTATTAATATTATCAATGTAAATTTATTGTAAGTTTTTATTTATTTATTTCTTTGTGAATTGAATCAAATTAATTAAAAATAAAAATATTTATTTAATATATAACGTGTCGGAACGTGTCGAAATTCTCTATTTTTAATAAAACACGTGTCGACGTGTCGTGTCGTGTCGTGTCGTGTTGCATGTCCGTGTTGCGTGTCGATACTACTTAGTCTGCTGTTCACCTGCATTGTTTCACGTTTTTCTTCATTTTCCTCCCATTCTGACCCTTCTTTCGCCTATCCCAACCACCAACAAGTTCCCCTTGACCCCCGAGTGCCGCCGGTTGCCGACCACCCGCTCGCCGGAGCTCCGATCAGCTTGTTCTCGCCATTGCAGCTGCTGGTTTCTTCTTTGCAGTTCAGCCAAGATCAGAAGCAGAAGCCAGCAAGGGTTTTGAGGTGTCGTGGCCCGTTTTCAAGCCCTTCCTAGCCTCGGTTGGTGTCACTGCTTAAAGGTTTATCGCCCGCCTTGGTGTCATCGTCGCCGTGGACTCATCGGAACGCTAAACTGATGAGTTTACTCACTAACCTCCGCTTAGGGAGTTAATGATGCTTAAGGGGTGTTTAAATTATACTAAGTATGTTTAGGTAGTTAGATTAGTTTAATTAAATATTGATTAGATTAGATGAATGATTAGTTTAGTGGATGGATTAATTAGTCAAATTATGCGATTAAATTAGTGTTAAGCATATTTAGACTTTTAATTAATTATTTTAATTATTTATTTAAATATTATTTAATTGAATTATTTAATATTTAAATTAAATTAATTATCGGAATTTATTTAATTATTAATTAATTAATATTTTCTGGAAATTATGCCGGGAGAGCCGCTCGATAGAATTTCGAGCGGATCACTGTGGTATGGCTAGAATGTGCAATTGACTGCTGGATTGATCAATTGAGTGAGGCTTTGTGCAATTGTGTGATAATTGTGAATTGGTTAGATTATGCAATTGATGGCTGGATTGTACAACTGATGATTAGGTTGTCAAATTGTGTATTGATTGTGAATTGTAAGCAATTGTGTATGACACCTGGCTAAGCTAGAAAATCGCCTAACTTGGAATAGGATGTGCTATCGGGCCATGATTACCACCTGATAGAGGTTGTGCCCATCGGGCCGTGATTACCACATAATCTAGGTTGTACCCGTTGGACTGTGATTTACCGCTGAATATTTAGTAGGCCGTGCCCGAATGTGGTTGTAATTATTAGTTGGAATGAATAATTAGAATGACCATGTGATGGTCTTGATGACATGGAATCGACTGGGTCGATTGACCGATAATTCGATTTGTTTTGATGATTTGAGTTGTTGGAGTGATTAATTGAAATATAGTATGATGCATTCCAATTGTTGAGTGATGATTGCACGTATACGAGATATGAATTGTGCTAATGTGCACGAAGAAACTGAGGCAAGGTAAGTCATCTGTTGCGTGTGGCTAAGCCACCTTTGGATGTATTTCCTTCCTAATAGGGGTTTAGGGGGTGGACTTGCTGAGATATTGTCTCATTGGTTATTGTATAACCATTTTCAGGTCCTTAGATTGTGGTCGTGGAAGACCGAAGCCCTGGAGTCTGTGGAGGTGGAGTCCGAAGGATCGGCGTATGTGTTCAACTAGTATGTCGTAGGACAGCTCCTTTTTGAGAGCCGATCTTTTGTAGGCTTTGAATCAGACTCATTTTGTACCTAAACTCCATTGTTTATAAGAATGTGCTGTCGTGAAATGTTGCCCTGCTTTCCTATCCCATGCTATTTGTTGTCAGGGGTATTTGTTTCGCTTTCGCATGTGCATTAAAAAGAAATGGTCGACAACTCGTCCTGGGAAGTCGCAAATATTTATCAACCAGTGAGGGATGGGCATGCGCTCGAGGATCGGGGCATGACAGCCGTGACCCTCACCCCAAATTTGGGCGAGGGCTTGCACGCCCCCGTTGGCCCCTGGCCAGCGCCCAACAACCCTAGTTGACCCTCCCCCCACTATTGCCGACCCTTCCCAATGACGATGGGAAGGCAACAACGAAGGCTTGCACACGCCTTCTGCAATTTTTTTAAATTTAGTTTTAAATTTAGTTTAATTAATATTTATATTAAAATTCAAATTCAAGGCAAAACGACGTCATCTTCAACTTATCTAGCCACATCAGCCTGCAAAACTCGTCCTTTTGCACTTGTCTCACTAAAAAAAAATGCCACATCGGCATTTTGGTTGGAATTTCTCACCATGGCACTTAATTGATTCATTTTTCTCCGATTTTGACACCTAATTATAAATTTCCGAACTTTTGATATTTATGTGTCCCCCATGCCAAGTTTGAGCACTTGGGATGTCCAAGACTCAATATTACTAGCAAACTCAATCATACTGCAAAGATGAGGGACTCCATCACAATGTCAACATTAGGAATAACTTGTTGCTGCATAAACCCATGAGTAGTCCCCTACATACGGTAACGAGGATAAAAATCAGAATGAGATGAATTTCCATCATATCCAATGTTTTGTTGCTGCTTAAACCATGATAAAGTTAGATATAAGAGAAATATAATCAAGATAAAATATTCCCATCTACATAGGTGGGTTAAAGGTAAATAAAATATATCTCTCACTCATCTCTCTTCTTTATCCCCTGTACCCACTCATGGTCAACACTCACAGATTTTTCCGCCACCCATAGCCTCCCACCGAGCTTCGTTTTGTCTACACCAACAAGGCTCATCATGGTGACAAGCTTGACTGGATCTCAGCCACAGAGGGCTCCATGGCCAAATCTAGAGCTCCTCAATAGTTGAGCTCAACTCAAGGGAGGTTGACTGGACCTCGGCCAAGTAGGAGTTGATCTTGACCTCGATCACAATGGCCAGATCTAGAGCACCAGCCATCGTCCTCCTCCTTTGTCGCCACCCCCCTCCATGGCCAGATTTAGAGTGAAAGTTATAATTCCCTGTTTCTCACGCACCTTCGTCGCGCAAGCAGCCTTACCTTCATTCGCCGCACCTTTTACTGGGCCTCGACCTCAGCATCAGCAGCGAGGGTAGAGGTGGCAACTGGGTTGGTGGTTGCTGAAGATTGCAGGCCAGCAATGAAGATGAAGGAGGGACAGGTGGTTGTTGGAGATTTCACACAATAGTGATTCTCAAGGTAGCTTGGACGTCCACAAGGACTCGAGATCTAAATGGTCAACATTCAATCCGGCATCAGCGTAGAGGAGGAGGAAGTTCACATTCAATCCAACTTGGATATTCATATACTGACCAAACATTACACAAGATATTGGAGCTCTCATCTTTATCGAGTTCAACCTACATCCTATCCAACCTTGTCCTATCTAATAGAAAAAGTCCGGAAGACCTTATGCTATCCCATCTTTAGCAGACTGCTTACTCCAATGAAGTTAAGTATTCCAATTTTATGGAACTCGATTGATAGCACGTAGCAGCAGACCTCTCTTCCGATCCGAACCTGCGAAGAGAACCATCAAAAGAATTACAGCAGATTTAGGCACATTTAAAGAGAACGAAACGAGGCTCATGTCAATGCACTTTTAACCCCTCTTGTCCTTCACCATAATGCTCATATTTTCGTAGTGGCCGTCCGAGGTCCTCGAAGCAAGGAGATTCGAGTTAGGTGCCCTTTCGAGGGGTGCGCCCGTGCTCTCCTCCTCCGGGTGGTTGGCTCAATCTCTCGTGATGACAGATGAGCGCAATGCCTATCGCACATGAAGATCGTGCAACGATTGAGATTATCCGATCGCACTTAAATGCAGGATCGAGTGGAGACAAGTCGAGGTCAATCAATTTTGGTTCCTGAAAAACTACTCATAGTTACTTTTTATGTGCAAATTAGCGTCACATAATTACTAATAATCATTTGTATCTTCTTACTTTTCTATTGGGAAGTTGCTGCTTATCATTATGCTTGAGTGTCGGACACTTGGAGTGCCAAAACTTAGCACTGATGGACACTTAAGTGCCAAAAGTATGGAAAGTGACACTTAAATGCCAAAATCAGAGCAAAATGAATCAGTTAAGTGCCAACAGTGAAAAAATCTGGCCAAATTGTATACGTGGCATTTTTCGGTGACATGCTTTACTAACGTGGCAAATATATATATATTTTTTAAAAAGCACACGTGGATGAGGAAAATGACGTTGCCCCATCCACGCTAGCTTGGCTAAGCTAAACGATGTCATTTTTCCTTAGTGCTAAACGACGTCGTTTAGCTTATTTTGGGTTTAACTAGATCTAGCTGTCGCTCGTGTTCGCACTAGATCTGACATCCTCTCCATCATCGTTCACAAGTCATCGCTCGTCGTCGTCACTCGCCATCGTCGCTCACAGTCATCACTCGCTCAAGTTTGTTCTCTTCTTCCTCTCCCTTGTGGTGAAATTAGGGCTCCGACTCATCTATTAGGGCTTCAACCTGAAATCTGGGGCTCGACTGGGAAATGTAAGGCTTTGATGGTATTTTGATGTGAGATTTAAGGCTCAGATGTGATGCTAGAACCCTATTGGGGGTTCAAATTGGCAGTTTAGGGCTTAGCCTCGTAATGTAGGGCTCAACAGGAGGAAAATTAGGGGTTCTATGCTACTGTGATGTGTGATTTAGGGCTCAAATGTGGTATTGTGCTATGCGAGAGTAATTTTTAGGGGTTAGATGTGAAATGAGATATGCAATGGTGATTGTTAGGGTTCAAGGTAGTTGTTGTGGGGACCTCTGGGTATTTTTAAAAAAAATTAAAGTGTTGAAATGGGTGTCATGAGAACCCATGCTTCTCTTAAGGACCTCTTTTTGTTAGTCAATATTTCAAAGGAATGCGATATAATCAAAATAGCTGTCACGTGGGGACCTCTATTTGTCATAAGGGTATCTTTCCAGTAAATCTCGTCTGACCTGTTCACTCTTCCCTCTTTCTTCTTTTCTTTAATAAAGTCTTTAAGAGTGTAGGGACCTCCATATGCAATTGTCTGTTGTCCTTTGTGGATGTGGTCCCAAAAGGTAATTGTATTTTTTTTCTCTTTGGTTGCAGAAATGGCTTATGATAAAGACTACGTTGCTGTTATTGTTTGCTACGGAGGGGATTTTGTTATTGGGGAGGATGAGTGGGAGTATGATGGGGGAAATGAGGATATTATCTTTGTAGATATAAGGAAGGCATCTTATATTGGATTTGTTAGAAATATAGTGACACATTTGCCTTGTAAAGTACAAAAGTTGATGTATTGTGTTCCTGGGAAAGGCTTGAGAGATGGTTTGAGAAATTTAGAAGATGATAATAGTTTTAGGGATGTCCTATATCATTATCTTCATGGTGAAGAGGCGAACATATACGTTGAATACAATAGTGATAGTGAGGATGAAGATGATGACTGAGATAGCACCCAAGTAGGAGAAGGAGGATATGGTATTCAAGTTAATACTAAAATTAGGGATGAAAGAGGGCATGATAGACAGGATGGGGAGGAGAGGGGCGCAGATGCTATTCACTAGAGTGATTGTGACATAGGTGATGTCACAATCACTGAATTAGATTGGGAAGTAGCTGAATCTAGTGATGGTGATGATGACGATGAAAGGTTGCTTGCTGAAAATTTCTTAAGTGATGACGATGACGAGGAGCTTACACAATCAAGGAAAAAACAAATGGACTTTTTGTCAGATAGATTTGTAGCTTTACAGGTAGCTGATGAAGTTCCAAATAGAGACGAAGGCCCTACAGATGTTGGTGTTGCTGGCTAGGAGACGGTTTATGAAAAAAGCATCGAGAATGCTACTTCCCAAGACGAGCTTGAAGAAGATCAATGAGTTGTGCGTAGAAGGAAAAGTAAATTTCCTTCCTATGATCCATCCGTTGCCTCTCTTGCTTTGTCAGTAGGTATAAAATTCCAAGGTGCGAAACAATTTAGGGAAGCTATACTGAAGAACTCCATTGTTGCACAAAGAAATATTGACTTCATTAGAAACACTAAGAACTTTGTAAGAGCTAGGTGTTCGCAGCAAAATTGTCCATAGAAGATTTACGGCGCATTTGTTAGGAGGAGTGAGTCTTTCCAGATTAGAGCCTACCAAGAGGAACATACTTGTTCCATTAATTTTCAAAACAAAATGGTAACAAGTGCATGGTTGTCCAAGCACTTCTTTGATCTGATCAAGTTGATGCCCGAGATGAAAAGCACTGACTTTAGGATGCTGGTGAAAGAGCGTGTAGGCATCAATGTATTCAAGAATCAGTGCAAAAAATCGAAGCAAAAGGTGATGAGGATACTTATTAGTCAGTATGGCAAGGAATATGGGTAGGTGTAGGATAATGCTTGGGAGTGTAGGCTGCAAAACCCTTCAAGTAGAGTGTATGTAGAGGTGGTGGAGAGGCCGCTCTCTGATAGTGGGACCAAGTTCAATAAGTTCTGTGTGTGCTTTGATGCATACAAACAGGGATTTTTAGCTGGTTATAGACGGATTATAGGATTGGACGGTTGTTTCTTGAAGAGCTTGTGCAAAAGATAATTGTTGGCCGCGATTAGAAGAGATGCAAATAACCAAATGTTCCCACTAGCTTGAGCTGTTGTAAGGATTGAAAACAATGACAATTGGTCTTGGTTTTTGAAAAATTTGATGGCTGACTTAGATATAACAAACGGGGAAGGGTGGGCATTCATGAGCGACCAACAAAAGGTAATGCTTGTTTTTTGAAAAATCTAGTCAATTGTTTGCTTTATGATATTAACATAATATTTGCTTTCATTTCTTACTTTGAATTATTGCAAGGATTGGTTCTGGCAGTAGCCAAGTTGTTGCCCCACGCTGAACATTGAATGTGTACGCAGCACATGTCACGCCCCGATCCTCGGGCACGCACCCATCCCTCACCTGGTCGATTAAATAACGACGTCCCAAGATGCATCGCCGACCCTTTCTTTTTAATACGCATGCGGAAGCATATAAAATCCCCATATAATAAAATAATGGGATAGGAAAGTATGACCAAATTTTTCATAAAAGACCTTTTTATAAACACACAAGTTTATACATAGAAGCCAACAAAAAGGAATCGGCTTTCAACAAAAGAGAAATGTCCTAGGACTAACTAGTCGGACATGCTTGCCGATTCTTCGATCTCCACCTTCCCAAACTCCGGGGCCTCTAGACCTAAAAATGGTTATACAATAACCAGCGAGACAACGTCTCAGTGAGTTCCATCCCTTAAGACTCGATTAGGAAGAAAATACGCCATGAGGGCTGCCTAAGCACAACACGAGTCAGAGGACTTACCTTGGCCTCAGTTTCCTTCTTGCAAGTCAATACAATTTACATTCTCATCAAGTCATATCAACAAACTAAATCATTCAAGCAGATCGAATCATCGATCAATCGACTCAGTCGATTCCATGTCAACATGACCATTCCCCGGTCATCTCAATCAATACTGTCTATGAATCCGATCATAGTCCAAGACTGCTCACTCTAAGCCAATAATAGATAGTATAGCTCACCAGAAGCTGTCTCAATTACTGAGATAATATACTATATATATATGCTCGCAAGAAGCTGCCTCAATTTCTGATATAGTATATTATATATGCTCACTAGAAGCTGCCAGATCCACTGATCTGCTATTCTATATATGCTCACTAGAAGCTGCCAAATCCACTGATCTGATATAACAATATGCTCACCAGAAGCTGCCAGATCCACTGATCTGATATAATAATATATATGCTCACCAAAAGCTGCCAGATCCACTAATCTGCTATTCTAAGGCTATTTTTCCATTTTCTTTATAATATTTGATAAAATATCGTGTGTAGGTGTCACGCCCCTATCCTCGATCGAGTGCCCATCCCTCACCTGGTCAATTAATAGCGACATCCTAAGATGCATTGCCAATCCTGTTCATTTAATAAGCGCATGCGGAAGCATATAGAAAATCTCCAAACAATAAAACAATGGGATAGAAAAGCAAGGCCATATTTTTCATATTGAAACTCATAACCGAACTTTTATACACAACACAATCCAGAGTACTTCACAACTATTCACAACTTTCTAATCTAACTCTATTCACATCAAAACAGGATTCACAAAAGAGGATGGGATCTCAGTCCTCATCCGGGTCGTACTTAAGATCCCTCTCTGGATTATCTTCTTTTTCCAAAAATCTTTCTCCTCAGGCTTTACCTCAGAGTTCTCCTTCTCAGATTCCTCCTCCTCAGCTCCTCATCAGGGTCCTGAAATGTTGTCCCACAACCGGGATGAGACTACGTCTCAGCAAGTTCTACCCCACCAATACTCGACTAGGAGACCAATACGCTAACCATGCTACCTATGCACACACGGGTCAGAGGACTTACATTGGCCTCAGATTCCACCTGCATATTAGCACAGTTCAATAGGCACCCAAGTAATCACATCAGATCGAAGTATCGATTAATCGACCTAGTCGATTACACGCCAACAAGACCACTCACGGTCATTTCCATTCGATCAATCAATTCATGACAAACAGATCAAATCATATTGGTGATTCCATCTATACTCAATAATTATTCTCAACGTTCCAATTCAACATTCTCACTCAAAAATCAAATAGGCTCAAGGCGCTAGAGGTGCCCCAACACGAAGTCTTGTCATCGTGCGCTACTTAGTCCTTGCCATCAAATAACAATAGTATAAGGCGCTAGAGGTAACTCACACGAAGTCTCGCTATCGTGTAGTACTTAGTTCTTCACTACAAAAGCAATAGTGTAAGTCGCTAGAGGTAACTCACACGAAGTCTCGCTATCGTGTAGTACTTAGTTCTTCACTACAAAAGCAATAGTGTAAGTCGCTAGAGGTAACTCACACGAAGTCTCGCTATCGTGTAGTACTTAGTTCTTCACTACAAAAACAATAGTGTAAGTCGCTAGAGGTAACTCACACGAAGTCTCGCTATCGTGTAGTACTTAGTTCTTTACTTGCTCAAGACCCATCGAGTTTCCTCAACACATATATTATTACTTAGTAATAATATATATGCTCACCAAAAGCTGCTAGATCCACTAATATGCTATTCTAAGGCCATTTTTCCATTTTTTTTTATAATATTTGATAAAATATCGTGTGTAGGTGTCATGCCTCGATCCTCGATCGCGTGCCCATCCCTCACCTGGTCAATTAATAGCGACGTCCCAGGACGCATCGCCGACCCTATTCATTTAATAAGCGCATGCGGAAGCATATAGAAAATCCCTAAACAATAAAATAATGGGATAGAAAAGCAAGGCCATACTTTCTATATTGAAACTCATAACCGAACTTTTATACACAACACAATCCAGAGTACTTCACAACTATTCACAACTTTCTAATCTAACTCTATTCACATCAAAACAGGATTCACAAAAGAGAATGGGATCTCAGTCCTCATCCGGGTCGTACTTAAGATCCCTCTCGGGATTATCTTCTTTTTCCAAAAATCTTTCTCCTCATGCTTTACCTCAGAGTTCTCCTTCTCAGATTCCTCCTCCTCAGCTCCTCATCAGGGTCTTGAAATGTTGTCCCACAACCGGGATGAGACTACGTCTCAGTAAGTTCTACCCCACCAATACTCGACTAGGAGACCAATACGCTAACCATGCTGCCTATGCACACACGGGTCAGAGGACTTACATTGGCCTCAGATTCCACCTGCATATTAGCACAGTTCAATAGGCACCCAAGTAATCACATCAGATCGAAGTATCGATTAATCGACCTAGTCAATTACACGCCAACAAGACCACTCACGGTCATTTCCATTCGATCAATCAATTCATGACAAACAGATCAAATCATATCGGTGATTCCATCTATACTCAATAATTATTCTCAACGTTCCAATTCAACATTCTCACTCAAAAATCAAATAGGCTCAAAGCGCTAGAGGTGCCCCAACACGAAGTCTTGTCATCGTGCGCTACTTAGTCCTTGCCCTCAAATAACAATAGTATAAGGCACTAGAGGCAACTCACACGAAGTCTCGCTATCGTGTAGTACTTAGTTCTTCACTATAAAAGCAATAGTGTAAGTCGCTAGAGGTAACTCACACAAAGCCTCGCTATTGTGTAGTACTTAGTTCTTTACCTGCTCAAGACCCATCGAGTTTCCTCAACACAACACACATCACATCAACTTCCAATTATCATCTTGCTTCAACTATAAACCAACACATGATTAATCTTTCACGGCCCAATGACATTGTGCCTCGCACTTAAATTCCTCGATTAAAATAATGTCTTAGCCTCATTTCTTCGTATATAAAAAGAATACCTGATAAAATATCGTGCGTGGACACACGGCTGGCCTTAGCCAAAATATGATATTTTCATTTCCATAACTCCCACATTTTCTGTAGTCCACTCAAATAATTTTGGCATTATCAACCGATGCCCGGTTATTTTTCAATTAATAACCAAAGATTATTCAGTTAAAGAATAATTCTCAATTTCACTAATAATTCAATTCAGAACAAAATAAAGCTCAATTAAATAAACGAACTGCGCCACGACAATCAGCATAAGATTTCGGTCATCGGCTATCCTTGCTTTAATTTCCGAAAAATAATTAAATAATTAATTAATTTCAAAAATTAATATTTAATTACAATAAATCCAATTTAGCTCAAATCGGAGCTCAATTAAATAAACGGACTTCACCATGATCATCAAGATAAAATTAGGTCCACACCTACCATCCCAATTGAATTTCCGGAAAAATAAATAATTAAATAATTAATTTCGAAAATTAATATTTAATTCCTAAAAATTCCAATTAGGCCCGAATTGCCAAATTGAAGCCCGATAAGGGTCGGGAAAAATCCCGAGCTACCTTCAATAAATAGTATACCACATCTACTTGCTAATTGCACCATCAAATTGCCTAATTCGCATCACAATTGATTAATAAACACTAATCTATACTAATCTAACCACCTAAACCTAATTAATTAAAACTAAACAACCCTTAAGCATCATTAGTCTACTAAACAAGGATTAGTGAGATTACTCACCGGAATCGCGCACAAATCGGATCAATTCGACGGGGACGGCGCGAGGAACGATTCCTCCCAAAGCATGGCTAGGGTTCGGGGCCTGGAAACGGCCCAAAAGCGGGCACAAAGGGGCTGGAAACCCACTCGTGGGTTCGCTGGTTTTGGCTGGCCAGAGCTAGTCCGGTGGCCGAAACGGCGAGGTGAGGCCGACGGAAGGTGAGGGGAGCTCCGGAGAGGTCGGGACGGCAACCGGACGGAGCTGGGCGGCAGTTGGAGAGCTGCTTCGGTCTTCGGCGAGTTGCTTCCGCTTGCTTCTGTTCTTCGCTGGTTCGGACGAAGAAGAAGGGAAGAAGGGGGGTTCGGTCACGTGGAGTGAGGGAGAAGAGAGAGAAGAGAGAGAGAGGATAAGTGTTTGAAAAGTCAAAAGTAAAAAGTGAAGGGGAAGCAAAGTTGAAGACGGCAAGGCATTCGGTGGAGGGGGGAGGAACCGCACGAGGGAAAAGAAAAAGAGAGGGAGAGAGAGAGAAAAAGAAAAAGAAAGAAAGGAAGAGAGAGAGAAAAGGGAAAAATGAGTGTTTGGCTAAAATAAGAAAGGAAATGGGAGATCACAAAAATAAAAGGATTTCCTCATATAGAAAATCCTAATCCCAATTTCTTTTAAATAAGCCCATAGATTTTCAAAAGGATTTTCCAACTTAGAGTTCTTGATCCCCATTTGCAATTACATCCAAAATCCCTCTTAAATTTCTCTTAAATAACTCTCCCAAAATCAATTGATATTTCCATTATCGAATTGATTATTTTCCTTATCCAAGAATCCCTCATGCTCCTCAATTTCACCATCAGAATTAATTCCTGGCTTCAATTGAACGAAAACGACCACACGACAACTTTTTCCCAAAAAGTGTCGGGTGTCGAAAATCTTCGAGATCGAAATCGATCTCCTAGAATTTATTGTACGACGTAACTTCCAATTTCTGAAATCGGACTTGAATTCACGCTTAATTTCACTTGGCGCGTTTTTAGCGTGACGACCTTTGCTACCAGGTAACTTTCAGGCTTTTTAGTGCAAATGACTCGTGGTCGATTTTCTTCGAGCCACTATGAACCCACTCGACTCATTGGCGACTCTCGATTGTCGTGAAAATCCCAAGGATCCAAATACGAACACAAGGTCCCAAAACAATAGGAAAATCGATCTAGTCTTGGCCGACGAATTTTCTAATTTAGTGGTGTCACCCACGATTAGCCACACATCTCAGTCGAACCAGTCTATCTCTGATTTCGAATCGATTTTATATTGTGTTGTATTGACCTCTAAAGATAAGCACGGTCGAGAAGCCGATTCCTGATCGAATTCTTAAGTCTATTTGCCTTAAAATCCTTAATGGCTTCCCCAGGTAGTCTAGTTATCTCGAGAGTGATTAGCTCTGAGAACAGCCCTATAGACACGTCAATGAAATGTCCGATTTATTCAGTAGAAAACGGAGTTGAAATTCTGGGATGTCACAGTAGGTACACGGTCGACCTTAGCCAAAATACAATAATTTCCTTTCCATAAATCTCACCATTTTATATGGTCCACCAAAATATTTTTGACGTTGTAAACCGACGCTCGGTTAATTTCCAATCAATTACTGAAAATAATTAATTTTAGGAATAAATTCCTAAAATATAAATCACGCCAATTCAACATAATTTAGAGCTCAATTAAATAAATAAATTCACACCACCGTAATCAATCGATAAAATTTCGGTCACCGACTATTACATCTAATTTTCGGAAAATAAATAAATAATTAATTAATTTCGAAAATTAATTATTAAATGCTAAAAATTCACACTTAGGCCTAACAAATCTAATTAAATACCAAAACGGGCCCGGAAAATTTTTGAACCACTCTAGATAAATTCTAGAGCTCGTCTAGGCCCTAATTGCACTAAACTATCCACCTAACATGCATCGATAATTAACAAATTTACTAAACCGTTCTAATTATCCACTAAACCAAGCTTAGTCTAAACTAAACAACCCTTAAACGTCATTAACTTACTAAGCAAGGATTAGTGAGTTAAACTCACTTGTTTATCAAACCGCTCGGTTCAATTTGACGGGGACACGACGAGGCTCGATCTTCTCCAAAGTGGCGACGGCTTTCGAGCACAAATCGGGCCCGAAAAACGGCCCGCAAAGCTTCCGAGCATGAATTGGGCTGATTTCGAACGGTTATTACAGTGGGGAAGAAACGGCCGAACCAACGGCTTCAAGTGGCTGCTTCGGTGAAACAAATTTGCGGAGTTGGCTAACGGAGAGAGACGAATATGGGCGGCAGCAGCTTCGGTGATGTGCAGCAGCCGGCGTGGAAATGGGAAGGCTTCGGAAGAAATGAAAAACCCAAGCAGAGGAGACCGAGTGGCTTGCAACGTGCGGATAAGGGAGAGAGGAGAGAGAAATCGAGGGAAAAAAATGAAAAGGAAGGGCAGCTGGCAAGAAAGATGAATGGGATGTCGACCGTGGAGGAGATAAGGGAAAAGTTTGGCAAAAAGTCAAAGAATGGGGGGAAATGAGATGCGGCAGAGGAGAAGGGGACGTCGGTTTTTTTGGGGGGTGGGGGGGACGTGCCACTAAGAGGAAAAAGAAAAATTAAAAGGAAAATTAAAAAGAAAATCCTATAATCCAAATTTCTGGTCCCCACTTGCTTCTTTCTTGTTTGATCCAATTTGGTTTAAAAAATCCCCACGCTAAAGACTTGATCCTCACTTGCTTTCTCGCACCAAATTTCTCCTAAACAACAAGTCTCGGGCAACGAAAACGGCCATTTCCTTCAATTCCGAATTTTATTTCCTTTTTCTCGGAATCCAATTTTCTAAACAAACTTCTTAGATTGAGGTCCGATTCGTTGAGGAAAAAGCTCACGAAATTTCCTATCACTAATTCAATTACACCAGATGCCAAAAATCCCTTCAAATTGGCTAATCCGAATTTCCGTTCATTTTCTGAACTGTCCAAATCGATTTTTCGTAAAAATCCTGAAATTTCCGAAAATTCCTCGAAAGATGAGTCAATGTTCCTAAAATGACCTGTGACATGACAGGACTTTCAATTTCAATCCAGCGCGATTTTAGCGTGACCTAAACTATCAGGTAGCTTTCAAAAAAATTTAGTGCAAGTGACTTGTGGTCGATTTTCTTTGAGCCACTATGAACCCATTCGACACATTGGCGACTCTCGATTGTTGTGAAAATCTCAAGGATTCAAATACGGACACAGGGTACCAAAACGATAGAAAAATTAATTTAGTGCCGATCGACGAGAATTTTGCAATTTAGTGGATTCACCCACGTTTAACCACATATATCAGTCGAACCGACCTATCTCTGATTTTTAATCGATCTTACTGTGTTGTAATGATCTCGGCAGATGAGCACGGTCAAGTAATTGATTCCTGGTCGAATTCTCAAGTCTAATGCACTAAAATCTCCCAATAACTTCCTTAGGTAATCTAGTTATCTCACGAGTGATCGACTCTAAGAATAGCACTATAGGCGCGTTGATGAAAGGCTCGATTTATTCAATTGAAAACATAATTGAAAATCCAAGATGTCATAGCACATATACGGAAATTGGGCAAAGACCTACAAAGGGGATAAGCTGCAGTCGTAATTTTGGCAATTAGCAAAGAGCATGAACATGGCTAACTATAGAATAGCCAAAGAATGACTACTTCAATTAACAAAAGAAGGTTGTGCTACATTATTTCAAATATAGCCGAAGCATTGGTGCAGGGCATTCTTCAATGAGGAATTCAAGTGCGATAACATCGACAACAACATATGTGAAGCATTTGATGGGAAGCTAATAAATGCCAGATGCAAACCAGTCATCTCAATGCTTGAAGATATACGAGTTATGGACATGACTTGCTGCACAAACAAAGAGATAAGGTTGCAAAGTGGACTAGACAATGTGGTCCTAGGATTGCCAAGAAATTGGATGAGAACTTGGCTGCAAGAAATTGGATTGCCAAGAAATTGGATGACAACTAAGTGAAATTCTTTGTGCACATGCCATATGTGCCATCCAGTTGAAGAGCCACAATGTAGAGGATTACATTGATGATTGGTACAAAAAATCGAAATACCTTACTTTGTACCAGTTCATGATGCAACTAATCAGAAATAGCAAGTTCTGGGAGCCGACGAATCATGAAACACCTCAACTTTTTTCCACTGAAGAAGAAAATGGGAAGGCCAAAACGAAGATGAAGAATGGCGGAGGGAGAGGTCTCGGGTCAGCAAAGAATGAGCAGGACAGGTGCAAAGATGGCGTGCTTTAATTGCTGCGTAATAGAGCACGATATCAAAGGTTGTCAATTGAGGAAGCAAGAAGAACAGTTGAGGCCAGCTGAAGGACCTAGTGAAAGGACAGTTGGAGAAAGGCAAATAGAAGGGCCAAGTGAGTCGATTGTTCTTCAGTCGACAACTAGAACCCCAGTAAGTCATGAAATTTGTGTTTATGTTGCTTTGTGGTTTATCATAAATATGTACATAATATCCTATTTGGCCTTGTATGTAATGTCTTTGTCAGGTCACAAGAAGAACCCCAATAAGTCATGAAACTGAAGGGCCTATTCGAAGAATGCAAGGTAAAAGACAGCCAACTGAAAGATTGGCTCAAGCAGCTAAACAACCAATTCAGTCAACTGTTCTTCAGCAGAGAAAGAAATACCCAGTAAATTCAACAATTTGCATTCAGTTTTCCTTTACGTTATTATATGACCCGATGTTATATTTATGATATCGTTTGCCTCTTTCTCAGGTTCGAAGAATGCAAGTTTGAGCACAACTGCCAACTAAAGGGCCATCACAAAAGCCACCACAAGTGTCACCACAGGGGCCACCAGAAGAATCACTACAAGGGTCACCACAAGTACCACCAGAAGGGCCAACCAAAAGGTGTCACCGAAGCTGAAGGGCTACATAGAATGACAACTAAAAGAAGGCCAAGTAGGGGCAGCTACAAAAAGGCTATCTAGAAGACGCCCAGCTGAAGAATTGGTCGAAGAAGCCCCGACTGTAACTGATGGCCCAAGAAATCACAGGCAAGAAGAAGAGCCGACAAATCACAAGTTCCTAAAAGTGATGCCACTTTTCAAACAAGATGGGCACTTGGAAAGAGGTTAAAACAATATGGTTATGGCCTTTATATAGATGAGCGTATTGGAACAGTCATTCCGAATGTAAGTTTTATTGGTTGCATTTAATTTAATTTATTCTGCAGACTTTTACTGACAATTTATTATCCGTTTGTAGCCTGGGAGAAGTTTAGAGGTTCTTATCTCTCAAGGCCCAACTCAAGAATCAACGGCTGCGCCAACAAAGAAGAAAACATCAGCTGCGCCAACAAGAAAAAAGAGTAAGAACCCAGTTGCAGGTCCATCTGAATAAGTTCAGCCTAGGACAGTTGCATCTCCTTCTGAATCAATTCAGCCTGGGACATTTGTAGCTCCATTTGAGTCAGTGCATACTGAGAAGATTGAATAATAAGTTGTACGTCCAGTTAGAAAGAGTGTAAGGATTATGAATCAAGTGAAATGCCAATCAAAAGGAGCACGAACAGGGGGCGTTGTGCATATTGATTGATGAGATGAGACGTGATAGGATTTGTGGAGCTTAGGAGTCAGTTTTGTAACATTTATAACAACTTGCTATGGATGGTTATCTTTTTTTTTTTTTTTTTAAGTTTGTCATTGACTTTGTGAGACTTAATTTCAATATCAATGAAATGATCTTGCTGCTTGTCAAATTCTTTTGCTTTTTGTAAAATATGGATTATACTTTTACTTGTTGTTGTTAGTGTTAGGTCTATGGTGGTAGCTGGAGTGCTGGCGTCACTAGTGGTGGTGGATGGTGATGTTTGGTGGGAGTGGGTTTGTTGTGGGGGTTCGGTTGAGGGCTTGTGCTACATCTGGTTCAAGTGTGCAGTGTGCACATCTTGCATTAGGTGGTGTTGGTGCAAGGCTCAGCTTGCACCAACACCTTCTACAGCAAACCCACCACCAGCACAGTGGCTGCTCAGAGGTGGCCAGGTGCTGGTGTGGTGGCTAGGGTGCTGGTGTGGCTAATGGTGGTGGCTGGTGATGCCTGGTGGTTGTAGGTTTGCGGTGGGGGTTAGGGGCTTATGCTGTACCTGGTGAAAGTGTACAGGGTGCACATCTTACACCAGGTGTACTAGTGCAAGCTAATGCAAAGCTCAGCTTGCACTGGTACCTTGTACAACAACACCACCAGCACGGTGGTGGCTGGAGTGTCTAGTGTGACTAGTGGTGATGGCTAGTGGTCGGTGGTGGTGGCTAGCGCAATTTTAAGAGAAAACCTTAAAAAATTGTCACTTAACTGATCACATTCTAAAAAACTTGGCACTTAAGTGTTCACTTTTAACTACGAGTGACACTTAGTTAAAAGTGAACAGTTAAATGATCACTTTAATAATAACTTAACACTTAGATCTTTTTTCATTGCAACTAGTACTTAAGTGATTACTAAATACAACTTATGGCACTCGGGTAATCACTCATGTTGGTCTTGTGTATATGCTGATATGCAGCAAAATAGAGAAGGTGATAGTAGTTTAACTTATGGCAACTCCATTCAATTCCAATGTTTACTGCTGGTTTATGTTTATATTTAGTTCAAGTAAAAAAGCCACCACAACACATTAACTCAATACACATCCATCATTGCTGGTTTATATTCAAGAACAAGCAAAAACATAATACAAACATCATCTAATTCACTCATTTCCTTTCCTTAACCTCTCCACAAACATAAGAAGTAACCGACAATACATATGACAGCACAAACAACAACAAAGCCACAACGATATTGTGGAACAACACAAACTTCTACTCATCTTCCAAAAAGAAAAAAGCCTACATTTAATCCAAAATAATTAACTTGTCCACTCATTTTTAACTATGGCAATCGAAGAAACTTTTTCTTATCTTTAAGTGCTTTACATTTCATCATAAAATATAAAAGACAACAAAACAACACCATAATAAATGCTTGTAACACTTCCATTCAATTTTCATCCTTGAAACTTCATTCTTGAAAAGTTTAGCCGAAGACACTTGAGCTTGCATTGAGTCAGCATTGTCCAAGTCGTCCACGAACATAGATGGAGATTAATGTCGCTTATCAAGTAGATCCAATATCACTGTTATGGCTCGGTAAGAGAATTTCGCATCGACCCATTTGAAGTATTTGCACTTTGACCCTTCTTTATATCAGGCGCATCCATAAAATCTTCTTCCAGAATTCATTCGAGTCCACGATGTTCTTCTTGGACTCGGTAACCCATAAAAACAGAAACTCTGGCCTTCTCCTTCGCTTCTGCGAGAGGAATTTGAGGCACTACTAAGAGTCCTACTCTCCATTTCCAATATTCGATGATGGAATTTTGGGCAAATCAAAATTAGGGTTCGAGACTAGGATTCGAGCACTTCAATAGGGATTTTGGCCGATTTAGAGTTTTAGATTTGGGGCAATTTGGGAGACAACGTCGTTTTGGCAGATTTAGGGCTTTTATTTTGGCCAACTATGGAAACTGAGTCGTTTTGGGTGAGTTAGCTCTCCGGCGAGCCACATAGGCGAGCAAAAATAATAAAAAAATTGCCACATAGGATTTCCGGTAAGGTTCACCAGATGTGGCACTTAAGTGTCCCACTTTAAAAAAAAAATGGCACTTAAGTGTTACTTTTCTAACTTTTGGTACTTAAGTGTTCCCTCGTACCAAGTTTTGGCACTTAGGCTGTACATCTCCCCATTATGCTCCTAGTTCTAACCTATTGACACTCAAATTGGCCGTGCCATCATGTGTCAATCACGAGGGCTGATGAAAGTCAGGCGAAATACATATATGCATCATTGGGATAGTAACATATGATTAGCTATCGACGAGTCCAAAGATTAGGGCTCAATGATCAACAGCAAGGTAGGAAGCTTCCACGTGATCAATTGTTGAAATATGACAGCAGATATTAGATTGCCATCCAAATAATGCTGACAACAAGTTTTGGATGAAAACATTCAAAATATTCTAAGCACCAAGGAAATGCGCGGTTGGAAAGTGGTTAACACCCAAATAACCAGTCATAAAATTGGTGTCGATAAACCAATCACTATCAAGGTAGTTACAAAGGAAATGGGAGAGTTAGTTACAAAGAAAAATCAACATGCCTAAAGTTGGAAGTGTTTACTAAAAGATGGATAATTGCTCTGTTACAAAATTTCTCAATAAATACCCTAGTAGTCCAACAAAAAGCCTCCCGAGCAACACATCAAATATTATTTCTTTATCTCTACATTATCTTATTTTAATTTTCTCTAGTACTAGCTTTTAGATTCCCATCATCGATTAGATTACGGCAAATGTCTATATACCGGTGCGACATCCTTGATTAAATTTCGACGATGTGTCTCTAATTAAGTGTCGTCGATTAATTTCCAGCATTTTGTCTTCTATCCAGTCACATTGTTATTGATTAAATTCCGGCATTGTTTCAAATTATCTTAGGGTTGTGCTATTAATTGGATTCCGTCATAATTTGAATTGGGTACTAGGGTTAGTAGATTAATCATCATTGTTGTACAGTAATCTTTGAAATTGGAAATTCAATCTTTGCATTGCATTGATATCTCTTTCTAGAATTAGTATAGAACTTTCATCTCTACTAAATAAAAGGCAAAACTAATTCTCAGTGAAAAATATTTGATTACGGGATCAAAACTAATGAAACATGACCAAACCAAAAAAAAAAAATTTGCTTAGAGCTACCTTTTTCTTCATTTAGTGTTATATAGTTTATAAACTTTGATCTTATGTGTAATATCTTCTTAAATTTTTATTTTGTGCAACACGATCTTGAACTTTGGCCCAATAAATAATGTCATCACTAGATTTTTAATTTGCTTAATACTTGGTAAATGTTCAATATAGTCCTTCCATTTGGGTCATTTTCATATAGTTTACGAACTGAATTGTTACCAACAATTCAAAACATACAAATAAATTAAAAGTTTGAGAATGACGTTGCATTGCATATCAAGCCAAATTTTAGAAACAATATTGAACCAAAATTCAGGAAGAAAAAATATATATTTATATACATGCACGGCGTGGTTTGCTTACGTCACCGACGGAAAAGGCACCCGAAGCCTTTTTAAATCGGAACTCGCCAATCCAGACGCGCCGGCGAACTGAAAAAGAAAATCGGGTGCGAGTCAAATAGTCAGCTGGAACCTGCCAGAGATTCTCAGTAGAACCAACCAAACCAACCAACTGCTCCCAACTCCCGCAATTCCTCCGCCCACGATCTCCGGCGCGGCGGCGCGAATCTCCGGCGAGGCGGCGCGCGCAATTCGGCTTCGCGCGCGGCCAAATGAGAGCGGTAGCGCCAGGGGCTCAGGCCCGCTTCCTCCTCGCCGCGCCGGTCCTGCTGCTAGCGACCGCCACCGCCGTCATCGTCGCCGTCGTGGCGGATGCGTCGACGGAGGAGGAGATACAGTCAAAGCAAAGGCAGAGGCTGTCCGGGATCATCATCCCGGGGTTCGCCTCCGCTCAACTCCAGGCTTGGTCCATCCTCGACTGCCCTTACTCGCCGCTCGATTTCAACCCGCTCGACTTAGCCGAAACTAATACTCGATGAAAAATATTTCGTTATAGGATCAAAACTGGCGAAACGTGATCAAACAAAAAAAAAAAAAATTTGCTTCGAGCTGCCTTTTTCTTCATTTAGTGCATATAGTTTTTAAACTTTATGTGTAATATCTCCCTAAATGTTTATTTTGTGCAACACGATCTTGAACTTTGGCCCAATAAACAATGTCATCGCTAGATTTTTAATTTGTTCAATACAATCCCTAAACAATTGGTAAATATTCAATGTAATCCTTCCATTTGGATCATTTTCATATAGTTTATGAACCGAATTGTATATTTAGCAATAGTTCAAAACACATTGAATAAATTAAAAATTTAAGAACGACGTTACATTGTATATCACGCCAAATTTTAGAAACAATATTGAACCAAATTCAGGAAGAATAAATATATATATTTATATACATGCACGGCGTGGTTTGCTTACGTCACCGACGGAAAAGGCACCCGAAGCCTTTTTAAATCGGAACTCGCCAATCCGGAGGCGCGGGCGAACTGAAAATGAAAATCGGGCGCGAGTCAAATAGTCAGCTGGAACCTGCCAGAGATTCTCAGTAGAACCAACCAAACCAACCAACCGCTGCCAACTCCCGCGATTCCTCCGCCCACAATCTCCGGCGCGGCGGCGCGAATCTCCGGCGAGGCGGCGCGCGCGCGGTTCGGCTTCGCACGCGGCCAGATGAGAGCGGCGGCGGCGCCGGGGACTCGGGCCCGCTTCCTCCTCGCCGCGTCGGTCCTGCTGCTGGCGACCGCCACCGCCGTCGTCGCCGTCGCCGTCGCGGCGGACGCGTCGACGGAGGAGGAGATACGGTCGAAGCAGAGGCAGAGGCTGTCCGGGATCATCATCCCGGCGTTCGCCTCCGCTCAGCTCCGGGCTTGGTCCAACCTCGACTGCCCTTACTCGCCGCTCGATTTCAACCCGCTCGACTTGGTCTGGGTCGACACCACCAAGGTCACCTCTGGTCTCGGATTCTGCCGTGTAGTTCATTGTCGTGTGCATACGCTGCCTTCGAGCATTTCTCTTCTGAGCGCGTCCGTTCGTTGATTGTTCCTTGTGTGTCTCGGTTTTGTTGAGACAAGTTTGACTGTGAGAAGTGTCTTGTTTGGCTTAGACTTGTTAATCTCTTGCTCCTTGTTAGAATCGCCAGAGCCGGAGTGAGCGAGGTTCAGCTTCTATTATGCAGCAATTGAGCATGCACTCCGTGTTTTGAATGAGGCTTTCCTTCAGTACGCGGCGGCATCCTCTTGAAAAAGCTGTGACTTGTGTTCCGTAGATTAATATAGGGATTAGAAGCAGAAGAGAGAAAACTAGACACAATTTGGGAGTGACTGTGATGAGAATAATAGATGTCGTCGCTCCTCTGATTGATGGGTGATGCCTTTTGTCTTCTTCGCTTCATAGACTAGCAAACTCTGTCGAGCTAACTGCCGAGCTAGCAAAATTTGCTTGCCTGTCTGTTCCTCTTCTCCCCCTCTTCCATGCAGTCAGTCTCAAATTGCTGGGATGAGCATCCGAGGATAGCCCAAGCAGCTAACATGAGGCTTGGTGTAAGGCTTTGTGGTTCCTGCATGACTATTAGCTTGAAAATATCATTGCAATGAGTTTCCTGTTGCCTCTTTATTCAGTTGTGAAATCTGTCTCTTTTCTCCTCTAGGATCAATGTAAATCAGTTAGTTCTAAGATTGATGTGCAGATTTGTAGTTATAGTCCAATCTCAGAGTTGAATGATTCAGATCTCTGTCAAACTTGGTTGCATGTAAATGGAATCAGGCAATTCTATTTTTCTGCCTCCTGTCCTCTTAAATTTATATGTTCTGTTATTCTCATGTTCTCGATTGGTGCTGTTCTGTCATGAATTAATTGTTGGACACGAAACTAAATCTTGTACCAAATTTCTTGACCTCTTAACCCATTTAGCTTGGATATTCTCCATATGCTAGTGCTTAAAAGGCCGGTAAGCTGAAAGTTAATTTGAAACGTTTTTTGCAGCTTCTTTCTGCTGTAAACTGTTGGCTTAAGTGCATGCTTCTAGACCCTTACAATCAAACAGATCATCCTGAATGTAAATCACGGCCGGATAGTGGTCTTTCTGCAATTACAGAACTTGATCCTGGTTATATTACAGGTATTTTGCTGGAGCTTTTGTTTTGTGCTTTGACAACATCCAGTATCCTTGTGCCTATTAACTTTCTCATTACGTTAGTCATGTGCTTTTGGTAGTAAAGAACGGTCTTGCGAAAGTTTTTTTTTTTCTATAGGTCCTCTTTCGTCAGTATGGAAGGACTGGGTAAAGTGGTGCATTGAATTTGGGGTTGAGGCAAATGCTATCATTGCTGTTCCATATGATTGGAGATTGTCACCATCAATGCTTGAGGAGAGAGATCTCTACTTTCACAAGCTGAAGTATGTATAGTTATGATGATATCACGAAAGTCTATTTCGACTGGCTTTGGCAAACTCTTCATTTTCCTTTTTTTAATTAAATTCTAAGTTACTCCAATGCTATTATATATAAGTTCTGTTTTAAATGCAAATACAGCACGGAAGAAAAACTCTTAGATGGTGTTTAGTATAGGTGTTGCACAGCAACTATGGCTTTTGCACAGGGCCTTGCTGCTTTTGCATTGTTTTCTTCAAATGCCTCGCAGCAGCACCTCCACAACTGCAACAGCTCAGAGCTGTTTATGACTTGCTGCTTCACCCAACTTTGAATTGTTGCCATTTTACAATGGGTCGTCAAACACATGGACAATGGCACATCCAGCACAGCTGTGGCTACGCTAGACGGACACCTACCACCATAAAAATGCCCTAAATAATGTTTTCTTGCTGTGACAGGCTGACATTTGAGACTGCACTAAAACTTCGTGGAGGGCCCTCATTAGTGTTTGCACATTCCTTGGGAAATAATGTTTTCCGCTACTTCCTTGAATGGTTAAAGCTAGAAATTGCTCCAAAACAGTATCTTCAGTGGCTTGATGAACACATACATGCCTATTTCGCTGTCGGTATGGTCAACTCACAGAAAGCTAATTATCTGTCTAAATAGCAGTCTGAAAGCAGAGAAGAATACATCTTTGGCTTTATTTTGTGCTCCATTGCAGGGGCTCCGCTTCTTGGTTCAACTCAGACAATTGAGGCAACACTTTCTGGATATACATTCGGTCTTCCTATTTCTGAGGTCGGCCTTCATTTTTCTTTTAGTCGGCGGGAGTGTTATACAAACAACGTGTTTTTTTATGCATATAAAAGTTTCTTGTTAGCTTTTCCTTTACATGTTTTTGTCTTTCCTAATTATTGTGTGTTTGTCAACTTTTAATTTGGTTCAGCCTATAATGATGGAATGGCAGGTTATTAAGCATTGATCCTTTCTATGATGCAAGTTTAACAGAAATGTAACCATAATATTTGTGTTCCCAGATCTTCTTTTTTACATGTTTGTAAATTAGATCTTTGTTCCCGTCAAGCATAGAGTGCTTTATTAATATGGATTTGTACTTCTCAAAAAGGACCCTATTGCTCCCCGTTCATTTTCTTTGTACCTTGTATTATGACATCTTAGATACATACAGCCCTTGCCCTTCTCAGTTCTTTGTACTTTGTGGTTATATGCTAATGCATATGTCTTGAATTCAATCCAAATATCTTGAAATAATTCATGAAGTTTAAATTGAAATTTTAAAGTCATGATAATGCTTGTATTGCATTGGTAGTCCTTATTAATTTCTATGCTTCTTAAGCCTTCCAAACTCGATATGTCTCTAAGACATATCATCATATTATACAAGGTTGCTCATATGCTTAACTAAAGTTAAAACAAGAACAATTGGACATGTAAGGATTTGTACCATGGTGGCTTTTGTCATAGATCTTAAATTCTTATAATGTTATTCTCGTGTGAGACATCAGGGAACGGCCAGATTGTTGTCCAATTCATTTGCTTCTTCTCTATGGATGATGCCATTTTCGAAGTATTGTCGGACGGATGAGGCACACTGGAAGCATTTTTCTGGAAGCAGCAGAGGTCATCATGTATATCAATGTGATGAACAAGAATATCGATCAAACTATTCTGGATGGCCAACAAATATAATAAACATTGAAATACCCTCCAATCATGGTACGAGCTGAAAGTCTCGTTTTAATAATATGGTGAAACTGCACAGGCTCTTATGCTTTTTTCTTCTTTGGCAGGAGTTGATGCCTACCCATCAGTTTCAGACATTGCCGATGTCAATTTGCCAAAAATGGAATGTGGCCTTCCTACTCAGTTATCCTTTTCAGCCAGGGAAATATCGGATGGGACCTTCTTCAAAGCAATTGAGGATTATGATCCAAATAGCAAGAGCCTTTTGTACCATTTGCAAAAGTAAGTATTTTATTATTTGAAAGTGCTAGTATAAACACCTAGAGGGGGGTGAATAGGTATAAAAACAAATTCTTCTTTTCTTAAAGACTTAATTCATAACAAGGATGCGAAATAATATAAACAAATAGACAATGCTACGAATTAAGTAAAGAGATAAGGAAAGAGAATTGAAACACAGAGATTATAGTGGTTCGGCTTAGACCAAGCATACGTCCACTCTCTCATGCTAACAGCCCACCGGTTGGATTTCACTATGAATCAAAAGAGATGTTACAATCTCACGTCCTCGATTCCACAGTGTAGAGACTCTACTACACTTCCTCGAGGTCTCACAGAATTTTCTCTTTTGAGTACAGATGTATGCTCGACAAATGAAATAGCAAAGAGTAAGGAACTTCAGACTTTGGAATTTTTCTATCTCGCACACTCTCGAACAATTAGAGCGTCTTCCTTTTATACTCCCCCATGCCTACATAACCGTTGGCACCTTCCAATGGAGTTTGTCCAATCTACCCGTTGGACCGAATCAATTAGGGAGATCTCGCGTTATTTAAGGAATATGAAGATAGCTCGCCAATCATGTTCGCCCATACAATCAGGATCTAGGTTTCCATAAGTAGAACCTTCCAAGTATACTTCGTCAATCCATAGATCTGTCTTACTCGATTTACTTGTCACACGAATAATAGATCTTTATATGCCTTCTCCAACCAAGAGATAATCTTTGACCAATCGAATCGAATCAAATCCTTTAAGGATAACCTCGTATCTAGATAAGACTACTTCGACGATCTAGAAACTGTCAACGAGGGCAGACTTTAAATCTTAAGTCTGGCTATATTCAGTCTGGAAGTCTTTAGACTTTGATAGATGAGTCTGAAAGTCTTTAGACTTAGGAAACATTTTGTCAGCTTCAAAATACCGAAGGAATATTTCACCAACAATCTCCCCCTTTTTTATGGTGACAAAACTTTTCTGCAGATTTAAACATTCTGACCTACAACACTTAAGCAAACCAAAATTTTCTTGAACAAACATTATTAAAGATTAGAAAAAGAGAGAAGTGAATCTGCAACTACAGAAAACATGTTAGTCCTCAAATCACAACTATCTTTAGCATAATCAATAATAGCTTAAGTTACTTAACAAGTCTCAGTAATCCAAATCAGTCCAAAAACAGAAAAACACACCAAACAAGATAAAGTCCAAACAAACAAACAAAATTTGCATAAACATCTCCCCCTTTTTGTCAACAGCAAAAAATGAAGACCGATCAAAAAGAGATAAATTGAAGAGATCAAGAGTTAAGGCTGCTTGGGTAAGCGAACAAGCTCGTATTTTCCCATTGAGTGCACTGTCTTTTCAAGCTTGTCAAAACTTTGCTTCAGCGCCTGAAATTCTTCCCCCTGCACGTTAGACTGAACTTGATTCTTCAGGGAATTTATCTGTTCATGAAGAGACACTGAAGTGGCCTTAACAGTGTTCTTGAGATCTAGCATCTCAAAACTCATAGCATATTGCTGATTCCGCACATCCAAAAGAATTTCCAGTAGTCTTGAAAAGTCTGCTGTTTGAGCAGTTGTATCACTCGAACCAGCAGAATGAAACTCAGGGAATTTTAGAAAAGATGGAGTCTCGGTGGAAGGTCTATCTTCTGGATAATGTGAGGCATACACTTCTTCTGGATCTGCTGCAGAACGACTCACATCACTAGCAAGAAGGGGTGAAGAAGTACCTTTTTGTCCATCAGCTCCCCCTGTTTTGATGCCCTCAAGTGGAGAAGGTAAAGCTTCATCAACCTCAGAATGATGCGCTCCATCATATTCTTCTCCTCTTATCTCAGAATGACTAGACGGAGAGATAGCCAAGGTTGGCTTGAATGAGTCTGCTACACCCTGATCTCCCTCTTTCTCTGTTTCTTATTCCCTTTCTTCCACTTCTTCTTCTGCTTCCTCCTCTTCTTCTTCTTCCTCTTCTTCTTCCTCTGCTTCTTCTTCCCTTCTTTCCTCTGTTTCCCTCCGTTCTTCCTCTTTTTCTGATTCTTCTCTCTCTCTTCCTTCCTCTGACTCTTCTCTTCTCTCACGAAAGCTGACAAAGGTCTTTAGATTTTTCAAGGCAGATATAGTGAGCTCATCCTCATCTTCTTCATCTTCCAGAATGAGAGCTCTTTTCTTCTTTACAGGAGCAACCATGGGATCCTTGCATTTTCTTTTAGCCACAGCAGAGTCTTTCTTTGCTTTGAGAGGAGATTTCTCCTTCATCCGCTCCAGCACTTTGTTCAGCTCCTTTAAGCGCATCTTTGTCACCATTTTGAAGCCAATTACCATTGGAGTGATGGCTTTCAGACTAAATGGTGCAGAGATATGAATTTTGAAGTGCCTAAAGAGTTGAGTGATAACAGCAGAATAAGGAAGCTGTCCCTTATCCTTCGTCACAGTTCAATACATATGGAACAGAATGGTGTGAGGCAGAGAGAACTTAAAATCAGTATTGATTGCACACATCAATTTGACTTCAGATCGAGAAACATCTGTCTTGGATGTCGATTTAGGACGAATGCAATTAATCACAATTTTGTGCAGTAGAATGTTCGTGACACTCATCCTTGTATAAGAAAGTTTTCCTTTAACATCTCTGTCTCTCACTAAAGACAGAATAGCATGAGCAATGGACATACTAATCGGCTGGAAACTCGTTCTTTCCACCCCGATTATGTCAGCCAAAATGTCTATGGTCACCAAAAATTCCATGTCCTTCACAGTGAAGACAAAGCTTTGTGCATCCATGAAAGATAAGTTCGAATAAAAGTAAGCAGTAAGCTCTGGGAATGCAGGAGAGGATTCAAAACAAAATCGTTCCAATTGCAATAAAGCAAACTTTTCCCTCAAATTAACTTTTATCGAATCCAGGAAATCGAAATCAACAGTTCTAGGGTTCATCACCCCTCTCTTCAAAAGACTTGCATAAACCTTTTTATGATTTTTGGATCTAAAAAGGTTCAAACCATCAGTGATGTTTACAGCCACCCCAGATCTAGGTTGAAAGTAAGAAAACAACCTCTCATCATCATCTAGAGATTGCAGTTGATTCGCAGTACCATATTGTGGGTCACTTGGAATATTCTTAAACGCTTTCTCAGCCAATCCTTTCTCCACAACTTCTTGCCTCTCCAACTCTCTCAAGAACATCGTTTCATTCATGAACCCTCTATCTTTTAAGAACTCATCAATCAAAGACAATGGCGTTCCTCCTTTCTTCAAGTTTGAGTAGAGTTTGAAAGCATTTTTTGGAGTTAGAGTTCTTACAGGTTCAACCTCTTCTATAACTTCATCGCCTGGTTGATTCGAGGAAGGTTGACGCTGTTGAGAAGGTTGATGCTGACTTGGACGCATAGGAGAATCTTCTTCTTCGGTTAAGTTAAAGTGGGTAGGACCCTCAGGCATGCGACGTGGTCCCCTGCTTGCAATCCTCGAAGACTTTCTTGAAGACATTGACACTCCAATAGAGAGAATAACCAACTTGTTCGAAAAGATGAGAACTTTCGAACGAATCGAGAGTGAAAGTGAAGAAAATAGGAATTTTGTATTCTAGGGTTTCGGAATAAAAGTGAAGAAGATGATACACAGTGGTATATAAAGCAAGTGAAGCGGGGCAAACGAAACGTCATAAAAGGAAATAAAAAAGATGTCTTTTCAAAATAATAACTTCCCTTTATGAATTTAACTGAATTCCTTAAAAATCGATAACTGCCTTTTTGAAATAAGGAGTAAATTAAGAAAGATAAATCAATCAACCAATGACCAATAAATAAACTTACCTTTTCAAAATTAAAATTAGAAACAACTTACAGTCGAGGCTTGAGATCTTCTGAGTCTGAGCATTTAAAAACTTCTAATTTTGAGTCTTGAAAGCATCTAGACTTTGCTGAGTAAGAGATATGATATTAAGTCTGGAACGAATAGACTCAAATTGATTTTTCTCCAGAATCTTTGTAAATATGTCTGCCAGTTGATTCTTAGAGTCAATGGATTAGATCATTACTTCTCCATTCTGAACGTGATTTCTAATAAAATGATGTTGAATCTCTATATGCTTTACTCTTGAATGAAGAATAGGATTCTTGGTAAGATTAATAGCGCTGGTGTTGTCACACTTGATCTCTGTGCAAGAATCTTTGACTCCAAAGTCTCTCGCTTGTTTTATCCATAAGATTTGTGAACAAAGAACTTCCAAGAGCCACATATTCTCCGCCTTCGTGTTGAAAGGGCAACTGTATTTTGTTTCCTTGAAAACCAAGATACTGTCATATTACCGAGCAATTGACAAGTACCGGAAGTACTCTTTCTTTCAACTCTGCAACCTGCTAGATTTGCATCTGAATATCCAAGGAGAGTAAAGTCTCCTTCTTTGGGATACCATAGACCTATCTTTGAAGATGTTGCAACGTATTTGATTATGCGTTTAGCATCACTTAGATGAGATTCTTTTGGGTCTGATTGAAATCCGGCACACATGCAAACACTAA
Organism: Eucalyptus guilfoylei; assembly: GCA_016097605.1. Classification (NCBI taxonomy): domain Eukaryota; kingdom Viridiplantae; phylum Streptophyta; class Magnoliopsida; order Myrtales; family Myrtaceae; genus Eucalyptus; species Eucalyptus guilfoylei. Next base: position 37,175,694 of record CM027867.1, read on the forward strand.
ACAAAATGTCAGGTCTAGAAGCAATAAGATAAAAAAGTGAACTAATAATACTCCTGTAAAGTTTCTGGTCAACTTTCTTTCCTCCTTCATCTTTATCCAGCTTCAAAGAACTAGACATTGGAATTTCAACCTTTTTGCAATTCTCTAAACCGAACTTTTTAACAAGTTCTTTAGCATATTTTTCTTGGTGAATGAAAATCCCTTCCTTCAATTACTTTACTTGTAAACCGAGAAAGAAGGATAATTCACCCATCATGCTCATTTCAAATTCAACCTGCATAGTCTTAGAAAATTTCTTGCAAAGACTTTCGTTTGGAAAGCCAAAAATTATATCATCAACATAAATTTGAGCAACAAAAAAATTTTACCTTCTCTTTTGATAAACAGAGTTGTATCCACTTTACCTTTGGCAAAACCATTTTGAGTTAGGAAATTACTTAACCTGTCGTACCAAGCTCGAGGTGCTTACTTTAAACCATATAAAGCATTTTTCAGTCTGAATACTGAATCTGGCTTCTTTGGGTCTTCAAAACCGGGAGGTTGTTCCACATAGACTTCTTCTTGGATAAATCCATTCAGGAATGCGCTTTTAACGTCCATTTGGAATAACCTGAAATTCTTATAACAAGCAAAAGCAAGTAATAATCCAATTGCTTCTAACCTTGCTATTGGTGTATAAGTCTCATCATAGTCTATCCCTTCTTCTTGTGTATATCATTTGGCCACGAGTCTTGCTTTGTTTCTTATGACTTTTCCTCTTTCGTCCATCTTGTTCCTAAAATCCCATTTTGCTCCAATAACATATTTTCCTTTCGGTTTAGGAGTTAATTTCCAAACATCGTTAACACTGAACTGTCTGAGCTCTTCTTGCATAGCTTCAATCCAGCTTTCATCAGACAAAGCTTCTTCTATGCTTTTGGGTTTCATTTCAGAAAAAAGAGCCATATCGCTAGACTCTTCGTGTCTTTTGGATCTTGTATGAATTCCTTCATCAATGTTACCAATGATGAGTTCTTTGGGATGACTAGACTTGTGCTTCCAGTTGCTGGTTGGTTTGACAGATTGTTGATCTTCATCTTCATTTGATTATTCAACATTTGAATCATGATGACCTTCTATAGTCTGAGTTGCTTCAGGGAAGGTAGACTTTGTGGAGTTTGGAGCAGGTTCAAAATCTTCGATTTAAGCCTGGATTGGTTGATTTTGCAATGAATCTTGAAATTTGACATTCATTGATTCTTCCATAGATTGAGAATTCTTGTTGTATACTCTGTATGCTTTACTGGAAGTTGAATATCCAAGGAAAATTTTTTCGTCTGACTTTTCTTCAAACTTACCAATTCGATCATTTGCATTTTTCAAGATAAAACATTTGCAACCAAACACATGAAAGTAAGAAACAATTGGCTTCTTTCCTTTGAATAACTCATAGGGAGTTTTCTCCAGAATTGGCTTAGAGACAACTCTGTTAATAATATAACAAGCTGTAGAAACAGCTTCAGCCCAAAAACGAGAAGAAATATTGCTTTCGATTAAAAGAGTTCTAGCTATTTCTTGCAAAAATCTATTTTTCCTTTCTACAACTCCATTTTGTTCAGGAGTGTAAGGAGAAGAGAACATATGCTAAAAACCAGATTCATCACAGAATTTAGCAAAGTCTTGATTTTCAAACTCATCTCCATGATCTGTCCGAATGTTTGAAATAGCATACCCTTTCTCATTCTGAATTTTCTTGGCAAATTTTAAAAAGTAGGAGAAGGTTTCAGATTTACTTGCCAAGAAGTAAACCCAAGTAAATCGTGAATAATCATCCACTATTACTAGGCAACATTTCTTTCCACCAATGCTTTGAGTTCTCGTTGGTCCAAATAAATCCATATGCAAGAGCTGCAGTACACGATTAGTGGAAACTTGATTTATTGGTTTAAAGGAATTTCTCACATGTTTTCCCAATACACGAGGTGTACATAAGTCAGATTTTTGATACTTCAGATGAGGAAGTCCACGAACAAGCTTCTTTGAAGAAATCTTGGTAATTTGCTTTATGTTGATGTGACCAAGCTTTCGATGCCAGACATTTGCTTCATCTTGGATTGAGATTAGACATTGATATCCAAAAGATAGATATTCCCATGTCTTCGCCCAGTGAAAGATTATGAAAGATCTTTACTAGTGCCAGAACATATTCCTTCTTGAAAATTGATTTTGAATCCAGTGTCGCATAATTGGTTGATACTAAGCAAGTTGTAGTTGAGTCCTTCCACTAAAGAGACGTTGTTGATTATGAGACTTCCAAATTTTACAGTTCCACTTCCAATAATTCTTCCTTTGCTGTTTTCGTCAAAGGAAACCTTTCCACATGTTACTTGTGTAAGCTTGATAAAACAATTTGAATCTCTAGTCATATGTCTTGAGCAACCACTATCCAAATACCATTTTACCTTTTTCTTGATAGTGACCTGCAATTGAAAAGGAAACTCAAGTTTTCTTTGGTACCCACACTTTCTTGGGTCCAGTAGAGTTAGTACTATAAACAGTCTTTGCCCAATCCTTCTTAACAGACTTCCAAACCATAGGACAATCTTTCTCAAAGTGTTCTGAGCTATTATACTTAGAACATTTAAGAGCACTTCGACCAACAGGTTTTACAAAGATCTTTTGAAAATGATTCTTGTAAAAGGTTTTTGTTGGTCTCCGTTTGATTCTTTCCTTTACTTTTGGAAAATCAATTAAAGGAATGGTTTCAAAGGTCATTCCTAATCCTGATTTATTAAAGTAAGGTCTTTGAACTGAAAGAATCTTTTCTAATTTTTCAGATCCCATAGAAAACCTTTTTGAAATGCTTGAAATGTCATTTTTCAAAAGTATATTTTCTTTTGAAAGAGAATCTGCATTTTCTTTTAGATTAATGAAACTTCTATTCATATTTTCAAACCTTTCTTTCCATAAAGTTTCCTGTTGCTTCAGAATAATATTTTCCCTTTTCAGTTCGGAAATCTTCTTAAGAGAAACTTTGAGACTAAGACATAGTTCACTAATGTACTTTGAGACTTTAAGAGGGATTTTTGAATTACTTACCTCGATTTCACTGTCTGAATCTGAGTCTCAGATCAATTTCGAGTGCGAGTCGATTCTGATTTTGCCATTAAACAAATATTGGCATAATCATCATCACTCTCTTCGCATTCTGTATCACTCCAAGTTTCTGCTTTCGTGCCTTTCGTATTTCTCGCTTTTCCTCTCTTTTTCTTCAGCAAGGGACGGTTGGGTCTGATGTGTCCCTTTTTCTTGCATTCAAAACAAATCACATCTTTATTTGAGTCATCATCCTCATCTGGTTTGTTTTGAAATTTTTGAGAGCTTTGTTTCTTCTAATTGAATCTTCTTCCCTTTTTATTCAGTTTCCTGAATTTTCTTATCATGAGAGCAAGTTCTTCATCGTCCATGTCATCTTCAGAATCTGTATCATCAGAATCTTCGTTAGATTTTAAAGCAATAGACTTCTTACCTTTTTGATCTTCTTCTTCATTAATTTGCTCTACTTCATAGGACTGAAGTGTTCCAACCAATTCATCAACAGAAAGTGGTATGATCCTTTGTGTTTCCCTTATTGAAGTCTTTATGTGATTCCACTCTTTGGAGAGTCCACGCGGCAATTTGTTAACCTTCATGGGTCCTGAAATTGGTTGACCTTAATATTCAAGACCATTCACAATTTCTGTAAAACGGCTAAACATATCAGTAATAGATTCTGCTAGCTTCATTTTGAAGGCTTCATATTGACCGAGTAGAATATTGATTCTGGTTTCTTTTACTCGATCTGTTCCTTCATAAGTAATATGCAGTCTATCCCAAACTTCTTTAGTTGTTTCACAGGAAGATATTATGTTATATTCAGTAGGAGATAAAGCACAATATAAGGAGTAAATAACTTTTGCATCGAGAGTTTGTCTCTTAGTTATCTCTTCTTGAGTCATGTCGCTAGCCTCTGTAACCTCTTTCCCTCTATTTGAGATTGTAGCTTTAGGAATGATTCCTTTATCTACCACATCCCATTCCAAAGGACCTTTCGATCTTAGAAAAGCCTTCATCTTGTTTTTTCATATGTTGTATTCTTCTCCATCGAAGTATGGCGGTCTTGTGTTGCTTTGTCCTTCAACCAAACCTGGAACCAACATACTAGCCATGGATCTTTAACTCTGAAGTAAAAACACTTCAAATGAATGAGTACACAGGCTCTGATACCAATTGAAAGTGCTAGTATAAACACCTAGAGGGGGTGAATAGGTATAAAAACAAATTCTTCTTTTCTTAAAGACTTAATTCATAACAAGGATGCGAAATAGTATAAACAAATAGACAATGCTACGAATTAAGTAAAGAGATAAGGAAAGAGAATTGAAACACAGAGATTATAGTAGTTCGGCTTAGACCAAGCATACGTCCTCTCTCATGCTAACAGCCCACCAGCTGGATTTCACTATGAATCAAAAGAGATGTTACAATCGCACGTCCTCGATTCCACAGTGTAGAGACTTTATTACACTTCCTCGAGGTCTCACAGAATTTTCTCTTTTGAGTACAGATGTATGCTCGACAAATGAAATAGCAAAGAGTAAGGAATTTCAGACTTTGGAATTTTTCTATCTCGCATACTCTCGAACAACTAGAGTGTCTTCCTTTTATACTCCCCCATGCCTACATAATTGTTGGCATCTTCCAAAGGGGTTCGTCCAATCTACCCGTTGGACCGAATCAATTAGGGAGATCTCGCATTATTTAAGGAATATGAAGATAGCCCACCAATCATGTTCGCCCATACAATCAGGATCTAGGTTTCCATAAGTAGAACCTTCCAAGTATACTTCGCCAATCCACAGATATGTCTTACTCGATTTACTTGTCACACGAATAATAGATCTTTATATGCCTTCTCCAACCGAGAGATAATCTTTGACCAATCGAATCAAATCCTTTAAGGATAACCTCGTATCTGGATAAGACTACTTCGACGATCTAGAAACTGTCAACGAGGGCAGACTTTAAATCTTGAGTCTGGCGATCTTCAGTCTGGAAGTCTTCAAACTTTGATAGATGAGTCTGAAAGTCTTTAAACTTAGGAAACGTTTTGTCGGCTTCAAAATACCGAAGAAAGATTTCACCAACATTATTCTCCAATGAAGACGAATGGTATTTTGTTTACGTTAGATTCATTAAAAGACAAGTTTGATATGTTTATTCATCTGCCACACTCCTATCTAATTGCCATTTACTTTTTGCTTTTTGATTAATCTAAATCTAGTGACTTATGCACTTTCCTTTTTTAAAGCTAAAACTTCTGAAATTTTCATAACACTTAACTGTCGACACGTAATTCACATATAAGTTTTTCATAATTTTCTGAGATTTGAATAATATTTTAAATTTAGTGGGAAAACAAAAAAAGTAGTTTTTACTTTTGCTTAAGTAACAAACATTCTTTTATGGCTTTAGCGTAATAAAAGTGAGTAAGTTCCCTCGGTCTATTCCAATGTACACAGTTCCCCTTTATGATTAATTTTAGAAGCAACAACCTTTCTGTTCCTTTGTCTTATTGCTCACCCTATGACATTACTTTCTCAGCGTCGCCCCTCAAATGCTTCATAGTCATATATGCAGTCAGTATCTTGGTCCTTCTGCGTCATAATCCAGAACCTGAAATGTTCCTTAGTGCACTCAGAGGAATGCCCTTTTCACTTTGAGTAGACTTTTTGCCTTTCGAGGTGTAAATGCCACTATACCTTCAATCATTGCAGCTTCTGTGTAGGTCGTACATTGCCATCCAGACATACTACGCTTGCCCTATACAACCCCTGGTCTTGTTGTGATCCTTGACAGAGACTCAACTTCGACATAAAGAGCATGCAACTTCCATGCCATAAATTTGTTAATTAATTCCTTCAGCCTTCATGTTCTACCTATCAGTTTGTTTGCATTCCCCTGAAAGTGCATATGGACTTCTTAGCTGTCACTTTATTGATCTATTGTGGGATACGATTCATTATAACCAACATAAAAACTTTAGGTTGAAAATGAATCTCTTAACTGGTCGCTTTATTGCTTTGTTAGTGACTGTACCACTTCTATATTTTTTTCTGTCCCTTCCATAAAATTTCAGATGCTTGCTGTTTCAGGTCATATAATGGTGATCCTATTTTAAATCCATTTACACCTTGGGACAGGCCACCTATAAAGAACGTGTTTTGTATCTATGGGATAGATTCCAAGACTGAGGTATGAAGCATTCTCAACATAAGGATTTATGATGCATCGGAGTAAACAGTGCTTATGAGTTGTCATAATTCCGACAATTTTTATTTGGTTAAGTGACTTCCTAATATAGTAACTTGGATTGAGTGTCAACACATATGTTGATAATGGTACTCAGGTTGGTTACTATTTCGCACCAAGTGGAAAACCTTACCCTGATAACTGGATCATCACTGATGTCATTTATGAATTTGAAGGATCACTGCTGTCGAGGTGAGTGTTAGTATTCTGACTAGTGATGATTCTACTGAAAAGCATCTGCTGGCTGTGTTCCAATTCTGACAGGAATCTCCTGTTGGTTTTCCTTTTTAGTTTTATCCTGGCCCCTGCTAACAGTATAAATTCTGATGCTTGATAGAGAGTTCACTTCTCATAGATCTATTACTCTGGAAGAAAGTCATCTTGTCTAACAAGAAGATTACTTCTCAACGTATAAGTACTTGCTGTTGAAAAAGAATATTAGCACTTGAGTTAGATCTAAACATCATATCCAAGTTTAGCATGTCCTCTATCGGTTGCAGAACTATTACCACAAAATGAGAACAGGGATTTACGCTAAGCCTTGAAGGGCCTAAATTGAACTAGTGTTATTTGTGGGCAATTAAGGATTTTCCCAATCAAATATTAGAGTACAACAATAGATATTATCACACTATTTTCATCCATACCTTTTGCATTCTTGTGTTGGAGACATGTTGCTATTGTATGCAGACACACCAGTCACATCCAAATCTAGGATAATAATTTGTATCATTTGCATGATGTACCCGACTCTATCACACCTGAATTTATTAGTGATGCTTTTGTTTGTGCTTTCGATGCACTTTTTACCATTTGTATAGGTCAGGGAATCTGGTGGAGGGGAATCCAGGAGCTGCAAGCGGTGATGAGACGGTAAGCCTTTTTTTAGTTTTCATCGAGTTAAAAAGCATTTTTAATTCAAATGATCTAATGTTTCATTTGTAGGTGTCATATAATTCTCTTTCTTGGTGCAAGAATTGGCTTGGTCACAGAATAAACATTACAAGAGCACCTCAGGTACCATCTACGGTGACTAGTGTACATGGAAATCTTTACTTCTGTTTTTAGTTTCTTTCATACATTGTTCACAGGCCTAATTCCCTCAACTTTGGGTCTAGTCCTAATTCCGTCCCAAACTCTCTTTTTTGTGTGTGCGCGCGCGCGACAGAGAGAGAAAACCCCAACTCTAGATTTAGTCCCAATTGCCTTGAATTTTTTTTTGGTCCAAAAAAAAAAACCAAACTTTTTTTTGTCAGAAAAAAATCACCAACTTTTAACTCTCGTCCCATCTCTGCTTCAAACTTTTTTTTTATATAAAAAAAAATCACCAATTTTTAGTCTAGTCTTTAATCTGCCCCGTTTAACCCTCCATCAAAAAAATCGCCATTTGTTGCGTGACGTCGACATTGGGGAAACCTTTTTTTTTTTTTTGATCTAAAAAAATCACCAACTTTCAGTTAGTTTCAAATCTGCCCCGTTAACCCTCTCTCCTAAAATAGCCATTAGTTGCCTAACGTGGCATTTCCACATTAGTAAGAAATACACGTCAACAAGGTGACATAGGAAATTGTCTCAAACGCAAAACCGTTCTTGATGTGAAAATTGAGAAAATTAGGGATGACTAATGAAGATGTTTGGATGGAGGGCCAATCAGGGCAGATTTGAGACTGTACAAAAAGTTGGGTTTTTTTTTTTAAGACAAAAAAAAAACTTTCGGGACAGAATTGGGACTAACCTGAAGTTTGGGGTTTTTTAGGGAATTAGGCCTATATTCACGTCTATAATTTTCAAGTTTCATGAGATTGGTAATTTTACTAGATGATCATACTTTTGGTGCATGTTGAGGATTAAAATGAAGATAACCTAACTATTTATTTGAACAAGGAATATCGAAGAATTTGACAGATGGTAGTGATATTAGTTGTAATACTCAATATTTTACAATTGCATTCGATTGCTCCAAATTTTGTTAGCATGAACCTGATGGACACTGAAGTGAAATATTAAGTTTGTGGTCCATGTCTCTGGAGTTCGATTTATTTCATGGACATGTCGACCCTCACGAAGTTGAATTTCACAGGAATAGTCATCATGTAGCCTGGCTAGACGAATATACATTGGAGCTTTTCATACCTCACGTGCTAGAGCATGATAAAGTAGTCACCAAAGAGCTAATTAGATGTGCCTCACTGAATTTTTAGCTCTAATTCTGAAATTGCAGTCTGAGCATGATGGTTCAGATATACAAGTGGAATTGAATGTGGAGCATCACCATGATGAAGATATTGTTCCAAACATGACAAGATCTCCTAGGGTTAAATACATAACCTATTATGAAGATGGTGAAAGTATTCCAGGAAGGACAACAGCAGTCTGGGAGCTTGATAAAGGTGCTTCACATAATGATATGTCCTTTGGAGCTTGACTGATTGATGAGTTGACTAAGGATATCCGGCTTCATAATAGGTTTTTCAATGCATAGCGCATTGCACCATCTAGCACTTTGTTTTTGGCCAGTCGCCAGCTACCACCCTAAGAATGTATAATTTGTACTTTTTCATGAAAATTATAATGAATAAAAACTCAAATGATATTAATGATTATTTCTAGTAAATTTATCATTATAGTTTTTAACAAGGCCAACTGAAGAAAAAAGGATATTCCTTTCCTTCAGAGATTGGGATTTAAATTACATGGAATCTTAGTTTAGTTACAGCTGAAGTAGAGGACATGCCCGTACCAACTAGATTCTACTTTTTATGATAAATTTGATGTTTCTCTTCCCTTGAAGATAGATTAGCTCTAGTTAAGTTTGGATGACAGTTGATTGATAAGTCATAAACTTCATGAAAGAGGTTCCTAAACCTTGCCCAGTGGGTGGCTCAAACTGGCAAATCATCCCTCTCAAAGCTTTAGACATGGATTTGGGTCTCACTGATTCATTTACTCTGTTTTCTGTTACCTAGCTAAATAAGATGTCGTCAAAGTGCATGGCTTTCATGTAATCATTAAATCATGGGGGGTTAGCCTTTGATTTACTTTCTATTTGGAATATTTTAGAGTATGTACAGCGTGCTGTAGTATGTTCTTATTCATTTGTCAGTGAAAAATTCTATTTCATGCATAAAGAAATCATAAGATTTTGTTTGAACCATCACATGTGTATGTCGAATCAGTGCAAGTCATTTTGTATCAACTGTATATGTCATCTCATCTGGGCAATTGAGTTATAGTATATTGACACTATATTAGTGTAGCAAATCACAGGAATATCGTGAGGTCCCCTGCATTAATGAGGGAAGTTTGGCTTCAGATGTGGCACGATATCCATCCTGAAGCACAAACAAAATTTGTTACGAAGGGTATTTTCTCTCCTTTGACCAGATTTAAAGGCATTTGTCTTATCTATTATTCCACACTCTAGGGTACATATAGGAATGTGCACTTACAAAAGAAAATTCTGCAGCTAAGCGGGGACCTCTAAGGGACAATGACTGTTACTGGGACTATGGGAAAGCTCGGTGTGCATGGCCTGAGTATTGTGAATACAGGTGTCTTTTTTGTTAAACCGCTACACTTTATTGAGCATGGTTTTCTTCTTTGTCCTTGCAAATATTCATCATCTCGGGCTCATGGTGGTGCAGGTATGTTTTTGGGGACGTTCATCTTGGGCAGAGCTGTAGACTAAAGAATTCCTCCTCGGATCTTCTATGGCATTATGTGTAGAAAAGAGGTACCATCTTCGTATCGTCCCTTACGAATTTAGATTGAGAGATTTGATGTTCCTATGGTCATTGCACACTACTAGACCAGTGTGGCAGTCAGCTTAAAATAACAAATCATTTGGTAGTGGATAATCATCCAGCTTTATGGATTTCAAGTTAGCTTCTTATATTGCCCATCCCACTTCTTTCTACTATCTCAGAATATGTTTTGCTTTCTTGGTTTATCTCTGTTTCTTTATCTTGAAAACCTAACATTAGTAAGTGAGTAGCATTAAAGGTTGAAAGGATTTAGCTTCAGTTATATCGTCCTAGTGTCGGTTTCTTAAAGGATCTTCCATTTGTCTGTGAGCTCGGGTGCTGTTGTCTTAGTCATCTTTTGCATCCTCAGGTTTTTGTTAGTTGATATACTTGCCGGCTCATACCGTCCGGTATGCTCTGGATGGATTATTTCTGCTTGCTGCTAAAGGGGACTTCTTTTGTATGCTGCACTGGATGGATTCTTTCTACTTGCTGCTAAAGGAGACTTCTTTCGTATGCTGCATGAGGAAGGCCGCATTTGCAACTCGGATAAAATCCATTTTATTCGTCCGTGTGATCACTAGATTTTTGCTCTTCGGCAACAGCTGCTGTATAATCATACTAGTATTTTTTGGAGGCCAATTGGCTCTCCGTAGTGCGACAATGTATCTTAAAACAGGATCTAGGTATAGGCATTAAACCCCGATCAGCATAGCTGCATAGGCCCGAGGGAAAGGCGTAGGAATTTCTCTAGAACACTGAGCTAGCTTATTGGTCAATGTCTGTCAGCTTAGGTTTTTGTAATTAATAAAAAGGGAGATGTCTCCAATTCTTCTACTCGGTTATAGCTGTTACTTCGCTCTATACAATAATCGTGCAATCTCCTCTCTTCTTTTGTTTTGGTGTACTTGCAAAATTGGAATTTTAATTTGCACTAAATCTTCGTATCAAGGAACTCATCTCTCCTATGTTTCAGCTGAAAACGTAATTCTCCTGTTTTTTTAATGAAAACAAATGTAAATTACAACACTCTGACGAGCAAAACTGCTAAAAAAAACCATCAAAATATATACATTTTTTTAACTTATGATCCCGACCCTTTCCCCGTATCGATTCGATGGACCAACGCACTTCACTTCACATACGCCATCGTGGTGTGGCCATTACTTGAAACATTCATTATGTTGATCTCATTGGCTGCTCTTAGCATCGGCTTGCGGTACATGATGTCATCCGAAAAGAATGAATTCATTACAGATCTTTTTCCTCCTCTACTTTGCACCCAGGAAGGCTAGACTTCCGTTTGCATATAAGATAGGGAATATCTCCGGGCAATTGCTATCGACGAGTTTTCCATTTCTTCACTGGAATTATAGTCACCTGTTTCCCTGAATCTTTGGCTCTTCTTTCCTTCGACCGTAGCATCGGAATGGTAGCCTGATGCTCATTCTTATTCACCTTGTTGTCATTGCCGAATGGCTTCACTTCAAATTCACCTCGGGTGAAACCTCTAGCAACCTGCACCATTGGATTAGCGTAAAAAAATGAATAAATAAATAAATAAAATGAGTTCAAGACCAGCAAAACCCTTTTCATGTATCTTTCATAACCTTCAATAATCATATCATATATCTTTAATACCCGACAATGATGGAATCTGTTTCTAGTATGCGGCAAGGTGTCAAACAGTAAGACAATGTTTCTTTTGCAGTCCCGGGTAACGTTACCCCGGTGAGCCATGGAATTTCTCCCCAACCAACGTGGACAGGGGGTCAATCCCCTGTGAATCCTTGACAAGGTTGTCATGATTTGACACTCTTAATGACAGGCTCTGCACACTACATTAGAATGCGACTTTTGGGTAGTGATCATTAAAGTCAAAAGGCCTCAGAGAATTCTTTGGAAGATAAATGTTTAAGGATCTTGAATACATCACAACACTGAAATTATGAATATCCAACACAGAGAAATGGCCAAGTCAAAGTAGCCAACATCATGCTGAAGGGTTAGAATATCATTTCTTGTATTATGGCATCACGAGACAATTAAAGGCCACATATATACAAGGAAAAAGAAATGGTCGTAGAAGCATTTGATCTACGGCAATGAAAGGCATGCATTAATTTTCAAGCTCCTCCTTTTCTCCATTTCATTAGCAACTTCCATTGCTAAAACGACTACCCAGTGAACCGTATGACAAGTACTTGATTTTAGTGTAAGCCCGAGTAGATGTGATTCATTGTTCCAGCTAAAAGAAATTTAAAGAAGTTCTGCCACGACAATCTTTTCTACCTTTTACTCAGAATTGCATTATGGTTGAAAGAACAGTTAAAAGACAGGGCATACCTTCAGAAGAATCCAAACTTTAAGAGAACTGCTCAAAATTGCAAGCCGTGTCTTCTTTCCGGAGGTCAAGTAATCGCACATGTGATTGTCAACCCTTAATACAAGTCTTGGCCAGGACTTAGGGTCCTCAGGATCAGCTTTTGGCTTTATGACAGCCTGCACCGAAAAATTCAAAACGCAAGGACCATCAGTCAAAAATCTGATGAAGCCACAAACCAGGATACAGGTTGTATATACTCAAACGGTTCCATTCCTGAAACATATCAAAGCCCTGGAAGCACTTAATATCTGGTAAGTTCCTTTTCTACTAAGATTGCCACATGTGATAGCCTGTGCACCGTCAATCCCTTCTACTAAGATTGCCACATAGACGGTAATCTTGTAAATTTATTTCTATTCTCTTTGATCCTCTCGCTATGAATACCGCATTGATTCATATCCTTTGAGTGGACTTATGTGGACTCCTAAACTTTTGGCTTGATATTCCTCGCCTGCTGCCTGGACCCCGAGTACACTAGATCTGTTCGCTTTTCCTCTCACGCCCTCTATACTTCATCTCCCCTTACATATCATTGGTCAGCGACTCTGACCCTTCCGCAAGGCTAAAGGTGCGTATGACAAAATTTCTGAAACAGAAATTGATTTATGGCCATAAATTGATTTCTCAATTTCTATTTCAGAAATTGAGAAGTTAAAAATTTTAGTTTTTGATTCAAATTAATTCATTACGGCGTCGTGTATGTAGGATACGAGATTTTTGAGAGGATGGCGTACTACGGGATTGCATCAAACCTAGTGACATACTTGACGAAGAAGCTCCACGAAGGCACTGTGACATCCTCGAACAACGTCACAAACTGGCTCGGGACGGTTTGGATGACACCCATCCTCGGTGCTTATATTGCCGATGCTTATCTTGGGCGTTACTGGACTTTCATTTCCGCATCCGTTGTTTATCTCATGGTATTGCACATGCATTAGGATTCATTTATGTTGGTACACATACAAAGTCGGTCCTTAGCATGATTAACGAATGCACAGGGCATGTTCCTCCTAACGCTGGCGGTGTCGCTACCATCGCTGAGGCCTCCTTCATGCGCCTCAGGGATCAAAGAAGAGGAATGCGACAAGCATGCCTCGGGCCTCCAGATAGGAATCTTCTACTGCGCACTCTACATAATTGCGGCTGGGACGGGCGGGACCAAGCCCAACATCTCGACCATGGGCGCGGACCAGTTTGATGACTTTGAGCCCAAGGAGAGGACCCAAAAGCTCTCATTCTTCAACTGGTGGATGTTCAGCATCTTCTTTGGGACACTATTGGCAGACACATTCCTGATCTATGTACAAGAAAAACTGAGTTGGGGATTGGGCTATGGCCTTCCCACGCTGGGGCTTGCATTATCAGTACTAGTGTTCTTGGTGGGCACTCCATTTTATAGGCATAAAGCGCCCTCAGGAAGCCCGTTCTCGAGGATCGGTCAAGTGTTAGTGGCGTCGATCAGGAAGCGGAAGTTGCCTGTTCCGAGTGATCCGAAGGAGCTTTATGAATTGAGCCTCGAACAATACGCAGAGTTAAAGAAATTCCGGATCGATCACTCTACTTCTATGAGGTTCACACTTCCCTAATTCTGTGGATTGTAATCAGTTTGTTTCCTTAAAATTAACCATGACCGTCCGCGTCGCATTTGTAGATATCTTGACAAAGCCGCAGTGAAGATTGATTCAAGCTCGCCGTGGATGCTATGTCCAGTGACCCAAGTGGAGGAAACCAAGCAGATGGTCAAAATGCTCCCGATCCTAGCTGTGACGTTCATCCCGAGCACCATGTATGCGCAGGTGCACACCCTCTTCATCAAGCAGGGCACGACCCTGAACCGACACATGGGCCCGCACTTCGAGATCCCTCCCGCGTGCCTCACCGCATTCGTCACGATCTTCATGCTCACAAGCCTCATCATCTATGACCGGTCCTTCGTCCCTGCCGTCAGGCGCTATACCAAGAACCCCAGAGGCATCACATTGCTGCAGAGAATGGGGGTAGGCCTCGTCCTCCACATAATAATAATGGTCACTGCTTGTCTGGCCGAGAGGCGGAGGCTGAGCATCGCCAGAGAGAACGGCATTGACGGTCAGTCCCAAATTGTCCCTCTCACCATCTACATCCTCCTGCCACAATTTGCCCTCATGGGAGTCGCCGACACCTTTGTCGAAGTGGCAAAGATCGAGTTCTTCTATGACCAAGCGCCTGAAGGCATGAAAAGTCTAGGAACGTCTTATTTTACTAGTAGTTTAGGTATCGGGAACTTCCTAAGTAGTTTTCTTCTCAAGACAGTCTCGCGAATCACCAAGGAACACGGACACAAAGGTTGGATCTTGGACAACCTTAACATCTCCCACCTCGACTACTACTATGCGTTCTTGGCAGTCCTTACGTTTCTCAATTTTCTCGTGTTCCTCGTCGTGGCTAAGTCTTTCGTCTACAACGAGGAAGTAACCTTTGATAAAGAGATGGAAGCTTTGCCAGCTAATTCAGCTAATCACGAGGCCATGACTGTCGGATGAAGACACGATAAAATATCGTATCCACATATAATGATTCGTAAGATCAATACTGTGAAAGCGCTATTACATATACTTGACGGACATCATTCTCTTTATTCCCCTATGATGATCAGTTAGTCCATGATTTGGTCGTGCCGAAAGTCATCAAGAATGCCATTCCTGGTAAGTTTTTACACTCGATTGTACATTAATCTTCTGTTTGTGGCAGCATGAAACCTTGGACAAATAATAAAAGCACATGGAATTCCCTAGAGACATGTGAAATATTAAAATTGAGGTTTGTGGAGGATTAAAAGGTGGATGAAGTCATCAAAGTGGATACTCTATATGATGGAAAGGAGGCCACGGATGATAGTAAACTATCTCACATTACAACAGACTGTTCAAGAGACCTGATCAAAGGATTAAAATAAGCACATGTCGCCTTATAGCATACATCTATTTTTATGTGAGACAAATTCCCACCAGAAATCTTAAACCTTTTGATGTGGGACACCATTATCCGATATATTTTTCATCACAGTCCGTCCATAATTGTAAAAATTGACGTAATGCCGCGTCATATTTTTAAAGACCATTATGGACAGAAGTCTAACGGGATGTACTTTTCAGTCATGGATACAATTTTAGAGTATTGTGACTAGAAAAAAAAAGTCTGGGATATTGGTGAACGCGGAAGAAAAATTTAGGATTACATTACTTATATCCAACAATGCAATCACTATTGCGGCACTATTGCAGCTCTATTGCACTACAGCGTAATAATTATTACATTACAACCTTATACTAGTACCAAAACCAAACAGGCTGGTGGCATATTCTGTCATAGGGAAGGATTGAAATCGACCCAAGGAATGGCCATTCCAGCCCATTTCCTAATACATAACCCAGCATAGATTTGGGATCAAACCCTAGAATAGAATTCCTTTGTGGACCTATTGTGGCCTTTTTATTTCCCTCACTGAAGAATTACTTACGAAAACTCCCCCATCTTACTTTGCGCCTTAGAGTACTAATAGCACTCGCTCACCAATACCGACCCCGGTGAACATCGAACTACACTTATAGGATTCTAGAGATGATCCAAGCAATTACATCCTCGTTATTTTTTAGGTTCTTAGTATCGCTCACGGCCACATCTTAAGAAACGATGGTACCCACCCGGCTCGGAGACTGCAAATGAGACGAAAAGAAAAGGGCATCTTGTGGGTAAATCCCATCTTGTGGGTCGTTGATGTGATGCTTACTATGTGTGAATCACCAATAATTGGCCTATAAGTATCTCTTTGAAGTTAGGTAGGTTTTACCACAAAAAATAAATAATCGGGCAGGTCGCTTTTCGACTCTCTTCTCCATGTCTCAAGTTGAAGTTCTAAACAACAGGGACTTGTTCAAACACATGGAAACTGCAAAAAGTTGATTCGACTCCCAGACTACCCCTGAAAATTTTTCATGGGGAAACAATAAGATAAGGTCATTTATTGCTACTTGTCATGCATGCTTCTGGCAAGAACAACGACGGAGACAATGAATCTCCTCATTAAAAGACAGAGACGACGAAATCCATTTCTTAATTAATGTAACATGATCGCTAGAAGACACGCAGAATTTCCGTTAGTTTTTCCCCCCTTAAAAGGGTCGCTTTTCATTAATAAAACAAGGGTTAAATACTTAGAAAAATGCGCCTAGTGTTTGTTGCTCATTGGTAGCTCCATTCATGATGTCAATGTCCTTGAGAATGACTAAGGCCTGTTGATTATTCGTACGCAATTTCGCCAAGGCAGAAAAATCTAAACGATTAGTACAACCAAAAATATAAGAGAACTGGTTCACGTCTCGAGAAAAAGATCTTTTTCTTTTGAAATGACGTGCAGTAATATCGTCAATTCAATGACGAGGGTAATTTTTAAAAGATCGGTATGGTATTATATAATGACACCTCAAGCCTGAAAAAAATGAAAATAAACAACAATTTCTCAGCCTGGGGAATCCTAGGAAACTTAGTATATGTACATTCCCCTCAGCAAGAGTTAAAGGCCTAGGATCTCTTAAAGATTATTATAAAATTGATAGTAATTATCAATCGACCATGATTAGCGAACCTTTTAAAGAGCATAGCAAGTTGAACAAACACGATTCATAGAGGAAACTCTCGGTGCTCTTCCTTTATTTCCCTTCGAAACATAATGACAGGAAAGGCTGAAGAGAAAGGAAGTGCTGATAAAGATGATTACACACAAGATGGCACTGTGGACCTCAAAGGAAGACCCATCCTGAGATCCAAGACCGGTCGATGGAACGCTTGTTCCTTCATCGTAGGAAGGGCGAAGCCGGTGACATAGCCTTTGTGTGTGGAATCAAGGCTTGGTTTGTCACACCCCGATTCACAAGAAAAATGGGCATGACACCGGCCGTCCTTTTACCAAAAGACGCAGCCTCAACATAACCAAAATTCAACCCGACATCAACATATATACATCCACATATATATATTTGACAAAAAGGGACACTTGGTTACAATATCAGAGTATCTCTATAATCCACAAAAAATCAAAACATAAACCTCCTACAAAAACTAACTTATAAACCTATTAACTATGCACAAGCCATACCAAAAAGTTTCCACCACAAAAGTTCTCCCCGAACAAACGCTCACGCCTACTCGCGACTCACTGAAGAACCTGAAAAGCAAGTAGAAGATAGGAGTGAGCTACCACGGCTCAGTGAGTAACACATTTCTTATAAGCGGATTGAGAAATCACTATGCATATTTAAAACATAACTCAAATACATAATCATAACTCAAATACCGAAAATACTAATGGTCCAATCCATTAGTCAATCTCATAAAACATATATCAATGGTCAAATCCATTGATTAATCTCATCAAATCACATCGATGGTCCATTCCATCGACCAAACTCAGATCACACGTCAATGGTCCACTCCATTAACCAATTCATGCTCAGATGTCTAACCATGGTCACACTTAACGCCCGTGACAAGATGACCAAGATTCCCCCATTGGCAAGGTCTCCACCTATTATTAGCCGGTGGCTCGGCCCACAAGGATATCCTAGATTAGTATGCGCATACCCACACACCTCTCAGGGTCCATAGAGACATTAAGCACCAACCACCAATCACAATATCCAATAATCCAATATCAGAAAGAAAGTCATATCACAACTCAAAATTTGATATATAAATATCAAAGTATTCTCCAAAACATTTCAAGATTCTTTCATAAAGGATCTCACAAATCCTTTTTCAAACAACCAATCAAATCGAAGTCAGAATATAATTCCATTCAAACAAGAAAAATGGCAGTAATAGCTCGATCCTGTTTTATGCAACAAAATATGCTTTTTATCAACTCATGGAATATATAATCCACCATGTTTCTCAAAACATGAGTTTAAAATACAAAAAAGAAATAGTGTCACTCACCTGGGAAAAGCCAAAAATCAACTACGACGCTCACTCGAACCAACGCATTTGGATTCCTAACAATTGACGGAAAAACAATATCAAAAGGCCAAGTAAAAAGGATATTCACATAACGACTCGTCTATACTAGGCATATTTGTCGATAAAACGACACCTATGCGCCACAAAAGCTCGCATTTAATGGAAACCCATCACTTTCCCGCTAGGCGCAGCCCAAGCGCCAACTTTGTCGTGCCATAACTTCCTCCACAAAAATCCGTTTCAAGCCGTCTTACAGTCTTTAGAAAGCTCTCTTAACGTATAACAACAACCCCAACTCAGCCGCCCCAAAACAGTATCGAAAACAACAAAAAAAAGGCTCGAAGACACTGTTCGATACAGTACTAGAATGCGCCCCCAACTTCAAAATTTTGTTCCGGACAAACCGCAAGCTCAAATCACGATCCGTAAGATGCTATAGCTTCACAACATCCCAAAGTACCATTTCTACAAAAATATACAGCTCAACGACTCAAAAATCGGGCTTCGCCACACAAATATCCAAGAAATCCGAATTTCAAGCCCTAATTGCGGCGATTGCTTCAAGTAGGTGATTAAAGGCTTCGATTTCTTACCGGCCTTGCAAAACACACTTGAGTCAGCTTGATGAGGCGTCCGGATCACGAGCGCGCCAAAATTTTTCCCTTTTTCCTTTCTCTTCTTTCTCTCTTCTCCCCTGTTTCGCGTTTTCCCCTGCTTCTGCTGGTATTCTTCTCTTTCTCTCCCTCTCTCTATCTTTTTAAACTCAGCCGAATGTTCCACGGTTCTCTTCAGACTCCCTTTTTGACTTTTCAAACTCTTTCTTTTCCTTTTATTTTATTTTCTTTTAAAGCCCACATATTACATGGTTAGTGGGACGTCGTAATGTTTTCGAGTTCTTTTTATTTCAATTCGATGTGTATTAGCCAAAGCAGCCAGATAAGTAGCTCATTATAGAAAAGTGCCATTTCTTGTTTTGGACAGAAAAGAGAGAGTAAACCTACAGATACATCACCTCGGGACACACTCAAATTTTCCGTCTGTATTTCTTGTTTACTGAGTCCTCAAACGTACTGGATTTCGTTACAAGGTGGGGGAAAGAGAAAAGAATCAATGATTTGATCCACCTTAATTCATTCTATCGTTGTGTGTGCAGGATACGAGGCATTTGAGAGAATGGCGTTCTATGGGATCGCGTCAAACCTAGTGGTGTACTTGACGAAGAAGCTCCACGAAGGCACCGTGACATCCTCAAACAACGTCACGAACTGGGTCGGGACGGTCTGGATGACGCCCATCCTCGGCGCTTACATAGCTGATGCATATCTCGGACGTTTCTGGACTTTCATTTCCGCATCCGTCCTTCATCTCACGGTATTGCGAATGCATTCCGATTCATTTGTGTAGGTACTCATACAAATTCAATCTGTAACACGATTAAGAAATGTGCAGGGCATGTCGCTCCTAACACTGGCAGTGTCAGTGCCATCGTTGAGGCCTCCGTCATGCGGCCCGGTGATCAAAGAAGAGGAATGCGACAAGGGTGCTTCGGCCCTCCAGATAGGCATCTTCTACTTGGCCCTCTACATAATTGCGGCCGGGACAGGCGGTACCAAGCCCAACATTTCAACCATGGGCGCAGACCAGTTCGACGACTTCGAACCCAAGGAAAGGGCCCGGAAGCTCTCGTTCTTCAACTGGTGGATGTTCAGCATCTTCTTCGGGACACTATTCGCAACCACAGTCTTGATCTATGTACAAGATAACGTGGGTTGGCCATTAGGCTATGGCCTTCCCACGCTGGGGCTTGCATTATCAGTCCTAGTGTTCTTGGTGGGCACTCCATTTTATAGGCACAAGGTGCCCTCAGGAAGCCCGTTCACAAGGATTGCTCAAGTGCTGTTGGCGTCGATCCGGAAGTGGAAGTTGCCTGTTCCGACTGATCCGAAGGAGCTTTATGAATTCAGCCTCGAACAATACGCGGAATCGAAGAAGTTCCGGATTGATCACTCTACTTTTTTGAGGTTCACACGTCCCTAACTCTATGGCTTGTCATTACATAGTTTCCTCGAAATTAACCATGACAATTTCACGTCGTATCCGCAGATTTCTTGACAAAGCTGCGGTGAAGATTGATTCAAACTCGCCGTGGATGCTATGTCCGGTGACCCAAGTAGAGGAAACCAAGCAGATGGTCAAAATGCTCCCGATCCTAGCAGTGACGCTCATCCCGAGCACCATGTATGCGCAGGGGCTAACGCTCTTCATCAAGCAGGGCGCGACCCTGAACCGACACATGGGCCCGCACTTCGAGATCCCTCCCGCGTGCCTTAATGCGTTTGTCACGATCTTCATGCTCGTAAGCATCGTCATCTATGACCGGTTCTTCGTCCCTGCCATCAGGCGCTACACCAAGAACCCTAGAGGCATCACATTACTGCAGAGAATGGGGGTAGGCCTCGTCCTCCACATAATCATAATGATCACCGCTTGTCTCGCTGAGAGGCGGAGGCTGAGCATCGCCAGAGAGAACGGCATTGACGATAAGCTCCAAATAGTCCCTCTCACCATTTTCATCCTCCTGCCACAATTCGCCCTCATGGGAGTCGCCGACACCTTCGTTGAAGTGGCAAAGCTCGAGTTCTTCTATGACCAAGCACCACAAGGCATGAAAAGTCTAGGAACATCTTACTGCACTAGTAGCTTAGGGATGGGGAACTTCCTAAGTAGTTTTCTTCTCAAGACGGTCTCGCGAGTCACCATGGAACACAGCCACAAGGGTTGGATCTTGGACAACCTTAATATCTCCCACCTTGACTACTATTACGCATTCTTGGCGGTCCTCACGTTTCTCAATTTTCTTGTGTTCCTTGTCGTGGCCAAGTTTTATGTCTACAACGAGGAAGTAACCCTTGATAAAGAGAAGGAAGCTTTGCCTGCGAATCCAGCCAATCACGAGGCTATGACTGTCGGATGAAAACACGACAAAATGCCAGCACACATATAAGGATTCATAAGAGTGATACAATGTCATCTTTATAACAGAGAGTTGACGGACATTATCCTCTTATTCCCCTGTAATTATCATGTTTGGCAATGATTTAGTTGCTCTGAAACTCATAAAAACTGAGATTCCTGATCATTTTCAATACATGATTGTACACTAATCTTCTGTTACTGGCAGTATGAAACCATGGACAAACAGCGAAAGTACATGAAATCCCCTAGAGACATTTGAATCTTGCAAAGCTGTTTTACATTACACAAAACTATTCAAGAGACTTAATCAAGGGACTAACATAAGCATATATGAATAGGACCGTATAATCGTTATTGTCGCGAAACATTTTGGATTCTCCAAGTATCAACTCAAGAACGCCTTTTGCCAAGAGGCTTACATTCCATGCACAATCATGTGATCAGTATCCATTATATGAGCAATTTTTTGCACAAAAGAAAAACGGATAACTCAGTACAGATCCCCACAAAGTTCATCGAAGATTTATTGATTGTCTGCTCTCATTCTCGGTTTAAATCAATACAAGGTATGAAAAATTTCAGACGTATATATGCATTGGAGTGAATTTACATCAATTTCTACCTCAAGAAACTCAGCATATATGCATATTCATTTTCCTGATATATTATTGCTCCAATGGTCCTGATCCTGCGGAAACCTCATCTCTCTAGTTCGTCTCTTCCTTCTCATCAAGCTGGTCATGCTGATCCGAGGTCTCTACCTCAAAAGGCTGTTGCGGCTTAAGCTTATCATTGTCCATACCCTCGAGATCCTCTGTGTTCATAGCTTTCCCAGAGCTCAATACTTCATGAGCCGACACATTAGATTCCTCATTCCTCGGTGCACACTCCTCGCTTAAAGGAGTACACTCGATTAGTGGGTCGGCATCTGCTTCCAACTCATTAGTTGGAGCACTAATCGGAACTTCCAAAGCATCTCCGACACTCGAATTTTCTTCCAACATTGAACTATCATCTGCTATGACGCATGTAGAGTCATCGACTCCAGGGATGCTCTCGTTTGCTAATTGGTTATCAGAAAGTTGATCATCACCTTCTTCAACAGCATCCTCGCATTGTCTCATCGAATCATCATTTTTCTCGATCTCCATTAGCTTTTCGACTGCTTTACCAGCGGCTGCAATGGCCCAGGAATCGCTGGTCGAATCCCTATTTGAAAGAAACACAACGGAATAAAAATGAAGGAACTGATGATAACTAAGAAACATGCCCTCCTGATGGATGCCGTAATGTATAGCTTAACATGAAATCAACAACTTTGTTGATGACACTTTTAATTAGTGCCGATTGATCTCGTGATCAAGCATCACCTTTGAGGATCCAATCCAGCTGAGAGATATGCAGACGTCAAGAGATCCATCAGAGCCGGGGGATTCTGAGAAAAGTATCCACCGCACCTCGCTATTTCGGCTATAAATTGCACGTCCAAGATAAATAGCTGCTTCAAGCAGATTACGATAATACCAAAACCGAGTTAGTATTAGAGATGAGAATAACTCATAATGGTAGACAAGCGACTGTTGATGAACGCTCGTGCAAAGCCTTAAGTATAAAGAGCCAAACAAACTTTATATGCTCTCTCTAAGAGCTATCATATTCTTACATCATATAGGAAAATTTAAGGCATTGATAAGAGAGAAATGAAAATTAGTAAAAGATGAACAATAACTCATAATTTGTAAACCGTACAAAAAAAAGTCGGTAATTTTATGAACATGTCAGTAAGATACTAACAAGTTAGTTGGATAACCAGGTGATTGGTAACTTTTTTATTAAATAGTTTTTTCTTGAATGATAATTGTCCAAAATGTCCTAACCTTTTCAACTATGTTTTGATATAGTCCTTTCAGCCAACTTTGGTCAAAAATCGCTGACGTGGCCATTCATATTAGAAAATCATTAAATAATTTAGGATTAAATTGGCAAAATTGAAAATTTTAGAATGAATTAACCGTCATACGATAGGTTTGGAATTTTTGCTAATTTTCTCAATTTTTTTTTATACTTACCAATTCTTTCAAAAATCCAGCTGCACCTAAAAAAGAAAGATGTTTTTAATGGAACGGTAGAATCATTCTACTATAAGGAGTGATCAAGGGATAAAAACTGGCCCGACCACCGTGTTATCTTAGAATAAGAGTGGTGTAGGACTGACCAAAAAAAAAAAAAATCGTCTTATCTTATTTTGCTTATATATATCATCGTCAACGTTCGAGGTCGTTTCTTCTCATTTAAAAACTCTTATTTTCTTCTTTTAGCAATGCAATTGACCAAACTTTTTTAGAAATTAACAGCCTTAATTAGAGTGACTTACTAATTTTTACTAGTTAAGTTACCCATTAGTTTTGGGCTTTTAATTGCCGTTGAGTTACTTACCATGTTTATTTTTCTTTTAATAATAAACTTCTCTTATTCTTAACTAACTTTTATTTACCTTTCTTAATTCAGCCCTAAATTTACCAACTATTACATGAAATCACTAACTTTAATTTAAGTGATTTGTCAACTTTTCTCTTATTAAATTATCAACTAACTTTGAGTTAGAGATTTTCATTCGAGTTAGTTACCAACATTTATGTGGTTTTTTTTTTCCTTAGTTTACCAACTTTTCTATTTTGTTGCTTAATCAAGAATGAGTTGGTAAGTCACCAAATAAATGCCGGTAAATTAACATCAAAATAGAATTAGAGTGTTTGTTAGAGAGTCAAATGTAAGCGGGTACACCATAACAAAAGTTGATAAATTAGAAAAAAATAAATAAATTGGTAAACAACTCAAGACTAATTGGCAATGAAATCAAGAAAGAGTTGGGTAAGTCACTTGAATAAATATCAGTAAATTCACGTAAGAATTGGAAAATGTAAGGCATTAATAAGATACAAATAAAGATAGTAGAAGATAAAAATTGTTTATAGTTTGTGAACCATAAAAAGAATTAGTAATTTTACAAAAGTGTCAGTTAATTTACCAACAAGTCACCAAAAAATCGGTAACCCTTTTAACCATTATCTTTTTACCACTTACCAACTTCCTATTAGTGAAACAGAAGAATCGTTCTTCGACATGGAGTGATCGAGACATAGACTGGCCCGACAGTGTTATCACATTTTGCTTATAAATGTTTGCTTTTCGCAACTACATGATATTTTCATCCTCCATTGATCATAGCAGACATTAAGAAGAGTAAGGAAAGAGTTCCAGTTTTACTAAAAGGGATCTCAAGATGAGGAACAGGCATACCTGTGGTGACCTTTTTGTGCATTTGATCGTCACGTCGTCATTGTCCAAGTTCGTTTTTTCATTCGACATCCAAGAAAATATCGCTTCTGTCAACTCCCTCAAGAGCTGCATTACCCAACTATGGTCGAATGTATCTTCTTTAGCAAGTTCTTCTATTTTCCTAAGCTCCAAGAAGAGCATCTGGGGATTCAAGATGCGACGATGAACATTAGAACTCTCCAGTCGGTTTGATAATGATAATTATCTCTGAGACTGCTTGAATTTGAACGGTTTTGCAGAATGATAAAATGTCGGTAACCTCATAGTCAGCTAAAAAGATTTACACATAGGATACCTGAAACGAAACTGAAGGCATCAGATCATCGATGGAGTGATTCTCTTCTCGGGCATCGATTTCTGAAACAGTTTGCTCGTTGCTTTGCCAAGATGCAACTCTAGATATAAACAGCCGACAGAAACAGGCTCGAAGCTGGTTATACACCTCTTCGGTGGATGATAAACACGCGTCATACTCGTCGCCTTCACTTCGACGAGTTATTTTGCCATCGGTTCGGAAACTGCTCCCGAGTATTCTGTAGAAAAGGCCTACCAAAGTCGAGAGACTCGCCAAAGCAGATACTTGTCCGGTCGATATCTCAATGGAACTCGGGCAATCGCCGATCACAAGTTTTTTGAGCATCACAGCATAGTGTATGAATAGATCTGTGAGTCCTCTAGTGATTGAATTTTCCATCTGAGCAGCAACTAAAGGTGAAATTTCTTCTGCAACAACCTTGAAGAGAAAAAAAAAAACATTGTAACTAGTACAGGATTCTAGACAATTACCATGATCACAAGTACATAATCTAACCCTAAATGTCATATGGATCAACGTAAGTTCCATAAGAGCATCATAATGGCTAGATTACTTTATAATTTGCCAGTACACCTTTCCTTCATTTAGGATGCAGATTTAATCACGAGGAACCAAATAAGGTCGATTTTCTGAATGCGAAAAGCACAATAAAGTCATATTACTGATCAATAAGAAATAAGCATAGAGAAATCAACCAAATTATCATACCTGTAACAGTGTTATTAATTTACGACCGCTATTTGTGAGAAAACAATATTCAGGCAGATGACCGACTTCCATTGTCAAATATCCTTCAGCCAGAATCCCCGAAACAAGGTACTTACCAAGAATCCAACTATCGGTAGCCGTAATTATGTCCACCACCTTCTTGAAATGGTCTACATGAATTGATAATACCTCTTCCATGTGAGGTTGTATTTGCTCAATCAAGTGTGGCCTCAATACCAACTGTTGATCCATCTCTAGCAAAGAGCAATAGGATAAAGCGAATTGCATCGATTGTGTTGCAATGGACAGGCCGCCACTTATTTCAGAAGCTGACTTTATATATTCATCGAAATAAGCGATGAAAGTTTCGACTTCCTGATGCGCCCATTGGATGAATTCAAGACCATATCCTGATACGTCTCCTTGCAGCATCGCAAAGCTCCTTGCTGCTTGAGAGATCAAAGAGAAGGCTAGCTTTGAGAGTTCTCGTATGTATACTTCATTCAACAATGATTTCGATTGCCGCAGATTGCGCATTCCAGCTGTGATACGCTTGTGGTGATATTGAAGCGACAACTGGATTGCAAGATTGCTGTTGCCAAGTCTTTGAAGACCAACCAATGCCTTGTGAAGTTCCGGTGCAGTTATTCTTTGATTCTGAGCCAATTGTGTCAGCTGAAGCACGAGCTTGACCTTCCTCTCAGAGATCCTGGACTTATATGACTGTACATTGTTCGGTGAAGAGTTCACTTTGCCGTCCAACATTGCGAAATTCTCGTCCTCTAATTCAAGAATGTCGATAGCTTCATCGACTCTATTTTCTATCAAGAGAATGTCAAGAGTCTCTAGGACATCAATGGTGCGAGCCTGCAGCTTGTTCAATAGGAACCATTCCTCAGCTTCGTGGTCAACGGCGATCGGCTGCACTGCGTCTTCTATTGACAATTCTAGATCCAACCGACCCACGAACTCCTCCACAAGTCTCTTTTGATTTGAAGCGTGACCTTTTAATCGAACCAGTTCCCTCTCTATCCCTTCGACTTCCTCAAATACTCTGCACAATATACAAAACTAGTTAATTTTCCGACAATTACATGAGAATGAGAGTTGAGACCACAATTATTGTAACTTGTTATTTTTAAGGTTCTTTCTTTGTGCTAAGTCTTTAAGTTATTTTGAATTTGAGGCAATCTTTCTACTCTCAAATGGCATATCTGATGGTGCAGAAAGTAACCTAAATTTAACGTTCATGATGGATATGAAAGATCAAACATTGTCGAAATATTACTACGTCCGCAAAGTGATGATTCCATGTTTTCAACATGCGAAATGAAAACATTCTACATTAAGCGTGACTACAATTGCGATTACAAGGCTCGAAATAATGAATGATCATAATCGAGAAATATCTTAAGAGCACATCTCATGAGTATGGTATCTCATATATATACACGCACAAAAGAAAGAACGTTATTACGCTAGATTAATCAACTGAACATTATTATAGCTTCTTTAGTTGAGTACATCCAGGCAAGTTTGTCAAAACGAATTACCTAACAAAGGTTGAATAATTAGAGAGGATGTTCTGGTGAAACTCCTCATCAGATGCCGCCTTTAGCTCGAGAAGCTCCGAGCAGAGATGTTTTATACCCTAGCATCGAAGAAAAATTAAGATCAAGGAAATTCATCCAAACATATAACCTACATACAGTTTCATCAACCCATAATGTTTTGCCCCAAGATTAGAAATGCGCGTGTACCTTGGCGGTCATGGACTGCAGCTGATCGTCGTCGCACTGTTCACTTGAAGAGATGCTGCTGCTCTCGTCAGAGAGCATGGAATCGTCCATGTCTTGGTGATCCCTGAACAGGAACCTGGAGGTAGACTCCATGGTGGACATGATCCTTGTCAATGGATGGCTAAAAGAGATAAGACATCTTTACATGTGGTCTTTATAAAAGATGAACCAGAGGATGCTTTTCTGGGGGCTACCCATTTGTCATGTCGTTCCATTCTTTTCAGAGCATTGGTCTTGTCGCTGAACAATCGAGGTCTTGTGTCTTTTTACTGGTTCTGCAGTTTAAATAATGCTCGTGCCCTTGTCCTTCTGCTGATCGGTACCAACGTCGGCATCCATATTCAACTTAGGTCCTGCCGATGCCGACTTTGGTTTTCTTTCTTGGTTATTACTAGGTCGTGCTTACTTGTTGCATAGAGGAGGAGAAGAAAGAACCTGTCTTTCACATGACAAATGGGTATAGCTCAGTTCATTTCTTGATCAAACTGAGAGAAAAGGCTCAAGCCTCTGCAACTGAGCACAAGAGATATTACTAGGTTCACAGCAAACATTTAAATGCTAAAAGTTCTGAAATGTACACTTAAATGCCACTTTCTTTAAAAATAGGACATTTAAGTGCTAACTCCTACAAAAAGTGCCGAAAATCCGATGTCGTTTATTTTTAATAAACCGAGTCAACAAAAAAAAGCCAAAACGACGTCATTTTGCCTCTTATTTGAATCTTAATATATATTCATTAAATTAAATTTAAAAATAAATAAATAATTTTGAGAGAGAGAGAGGGAGGGAGGGAGGGAAGGAGGGAGGGAGAGAGAGAGAAGAAAAAGATTGCGGAAAGCATTCGGCAAGGGCTATGCAAGCCCTTGCCGCCGCCTCCCCACAACCACTAGGAAGGGCTAGCGACAGTGGGAGGGAAGGTCGGCTGAGGTCAACGGACCTTGGCTAGGAGTCGGCAAACCCAGCCAATCGACGGCATGGGACGTTGAGTCAAATCTGGGGAAGGGCCGTTGTGACATCCTGAATTCCCACTTTTGTTTTCAATTGAATAAGTCGGGTTTTTCATCGACGCACCTATAACATTTTTCTCTGAGTTGGCCACTCACGAGATAACCTAAGTAGCCTGGACACGTGACACAGATACACGACACGATACAACACGACACGTCATTTCTAAAAAATAGAGAATTCCAACATGTTGCGACACGTTGAATATTAAATGAATATTTTTACTTTTAATTAATTTGATTCAAATTCATAAATAATTAATTAATTAAAAAAGAGCCTATAATAAATTCACACTAATAATATTAATAAATCAATTCATTTGAAATTCAAAAGATATATTTATAGTTAATGCGAAACATGTTTTTAATTTTAACAAAAGTTATTGATGAAACTAATAATTAATAAAAAATTAGAATCAATTATTTAAATAAATTCATGATTTTCTAGAATGACCAAAATATATTATTATTTGAAATTCAATACTTTTACTTTTCGAAATTATTTTTCAATTTCATTTATTTAATTTTTCGATTAAAAAAATCCCTAAAATCCACCCCTTCTTTCATTCGTCCATTTCCCTCCATCCCAAACTTATTTTACTTTTTTCCCTCGCCACACCACTGACAGACAGGCTGTCAGCCTCACTTCTGAGAGTGCTAGTATGAACACCTAAAGGGAGGTGAATAGGTGTTTAAAATAAACCTTGGCAAATATATGCGGAATAAAATAAACTTCGAACAAAACAAAGGAGTTAAGGAAGAGAATAAGAACACAAGGTTTATAGTGGTTCGGCTTAATCCAAGCCTACGTCCACTCTCCCACGCTAACAGCCTTCTTGCTGGATTCCACTATGCAATCAACAAGAGATTACAACTTTGAGTGCAAACACTTAGTAGTAGATCACACTATCTCACTAAGTCACTCTTTTGGTATTTCTCCCACGATCACAAACGATTAAGCTCACCAAAGACAAGTGTATGAACAAAGAGTGCTCGGACTTTGGAATTATAAATTCTACGCTCCGTCTCTTACTTGCTCATCGGTCCTTCATCTCCTTAAATACTCCTCCACTTCCAAACTAGCCGTTGGACAGTATCTTGAGGATCGTCTTCCAATATACCCATTGGACAGCACTGTATCTAGAAGATTTAGTAGCTGTTGAGTGACAAAGGTAAAATCCCAAATTGATTCCGATCGCCCATACAAACGGAATCTTGGTTTCCATAAGTAAAGCTTCTTCGTTTGGAAAGTTCTTGTCTTCAAGATCCAATTGTCAATCAAATAGATTGAGTCAATCAAATCAATCTTGATGTGGAATCTAAACCAGATTACTAGGTGTTGTATGATTGGGCTTGTGTTACGTTATTTCGAATATGTATGTAAAGTCTGAGAGCGATAGACTTTACAATCTGAGTCTGAGTGCGATAGACTTTACAATCCGAGTCTAAGTGCGATAGACTTTACAATCTGAGTCTGAGTGCGATAGACTTTACAATCTGAGTCTGAATGCGATAGACTTTACAATCTGAGTTTGAATGCGATAGACTTTACAATCTGAGTCTGAACATATTCTGCTTCAAAGATAGAGTCTGTCTTTCTGGTTCAGCTTCAGCATAGAGTCTCGTCTTTCTCGGTTCTTCCAAGAATAGACTTTGATAATATCTTTTACACGTTCTATCATCTGCATAGTCTATTACTCAACCATCAAACATGTTAGTAGCCTTTGATTTATTTTGTCATCTTCAAAACATCATAAGGGATTTCCCTAACAACTTCCTCTCCCCCAAAACTCAAAAGTCACGCCATCGTCCCCCTCTTTTTATTATTTTTTAGTTCCCTTATCATAAACCCTAGCGACCCTCTTTTTCCTCCTCCTTCTACCGCTCGCACAAAAAACACCAGACCAAGACAAACACGCAGATAGCGGACCTTGCCCCCCTCTTTCGCACCTCGTATCGTTTCGCAGCTTCCAACGATGGAGCGGACGCGACGCCAAGGAGGAGGAGATGCTGCCGCCACCGGTCGGCGCCCCCTCGAGCCCCGATCCCTTCCTCTTCTCTTCCTCTCGATTTTTCTCCTCCTCCTCCTCCTCACCACACGACCACCTTCCTCTCCGCACGACCCCCTTCCTCTCCTCTTCCTCTTGATCCTTCTCCTCCGCCTCCTCATCGCCGATCCATCGCAACAGTGGCGGCCCTCACCGCTCTCTCTGGCCGTCTCTCGCCATCACTTGTGGCCTCTGCTCCCTCACCCTCCCTCGCCTCCACCCGGAGTCTTCCGAACACGCGTTGATACACGTGTCGAGAAAAGTTGACCGCGTGTCCAACCGTGTCCGAGCATGTCAACATGTCCAACACGCTCCGACACGTGTCGGACACGACACGAAAGCACCGGCAACGTGTCCGTGCTTCATAGGAGATAACTAGTCTACCAAGTGAAACCGTTAAAGAATTTTAACGCTACAGACTCGAGAATTCGACCAGAAACCGACTACTCGACCGTGATAATCTGCAATGGTCAATACGGCACTGTCAAAATTGATCAGAGATCAGAGATAGGTTGATTCGCGCCAGATTAAAATTACCCGTGAAATTGAACCCGATTTCAAAAATTGGAAGTTATATCATATCACAAGTCATTTTAGGAACGTCAACGCATCCTCAGAGATTTTTTGTTTTTACAAACCGAGATTTTCGACGAAAAATCAAAGTTAAGCCGTTTTGGACCGGGAACTTCGAGGGACTGTTTTTCGTCGCATCTTTGGTCGTCAAGTGGGATCTATGGGCTAGGAAAAATGTGGATTTAAGTGTGGACACATTGGATAAAATTATGAGCTTCAATTGGGATTTAATTGGATGAGAAATTGAATGAGATTGAAGGGGAATTGAATGAATTCGAGGCCAAATTGTACAAATCCGTAGGCCATGGTGAGGTGCAACATTTGGGACACATGGGAAGCTTCTTGAGGAAGTTTTGAGAGAGAGAAATGGCTGAGGATAAGGCTAAAGGTGGTGGGGGCAGCACTCAAGTGTTTGGAGACCTTAGGGAGAGCATTGAAGGCTCTTGTTCCCTCAAGCTTCAGCAGA
The DNA here is from genome assembly GCA_016097605.1 of Eucalyptus guilfoylei. Taxonomy (NCBI): domain Eukaryota; kingdom Viridiplantae; phylum Streptophyta; class Magnoliopsida; order Myrtales; family Myrtaceae; genus Eucalyptus; species Eucalyptus guilfoylei. The sequence goes on from CM027867.1 coordinate 37,207,379, forward strand.
CCACTTCTTCCTCTTCCTCCCTCTTTTCTCCATTGTTGTGGAGTCTTGTAAGCTTGAGAAAACCAAAGGAGAGTAGCCAGCAACCGTCGGAGCAAGTCGCAAGCCCGTTGGACCTCTTTTTCCCTATGTTTTCTCCTTGTTCCAGTGTCTCCTCCAACTAACCTTTCGTCAAAAACTTGAGTTAAAAGTTGTCTTCCCGTGAGAATCAGCCAACGCTCCACCCACCACCGTGACCAGCACATCCAAACCGTACAAGGGCACTCCGCCGTTCGCCAGAACGACTCGCCGGCCATCCCGACCACCGGCAAGAAGCCACTAGTCACCAGTCCACCGGTCTGTTGCCTGCCTACACTGTTTCGCGTTTTTCTTCATTTTCCTCCCATTCCGATCCTTCCTTCGCCTATCCCAACCACCAACAAGTCCCCCTTAACCCCCGGGTGCCGCTGGTTGCTGACCACCCGCTCACCGGAGCTTCGATCAGCTCATCTTTGCCGTTGCAGCTGCTGGTTTCTTCTCTGCAGTTCAGCCAAGATCAGAAGCAGAAGCCAGCAAGGGTTTTGAGGTGTCGTGGCCCGTTCTCAAGCCCATCCTGGCCTCAGTTGGTGTCGCTGCTTAGAGGTTTATCGCCCACCTTGGCGTCGCCGTCACTTTGGACTCACCGGAACGCTAAACCGGTGAGTTTACTCACTAACCTCCGCTTAGAGAGTTAATGATGCTTAAGGAGTGTTCAAATTATACTAAGTATGTTTAGGTAGTTAGATTAGTTTAATTACATATTAGATTAGTTTAGTGGATGGATTAATTAGTCTAATCATGCGATTAAATTAGTGTTAAGCATGATTAGATTTTTAATTAATTATTTCATTTATTTATTTATTTATATATTATTTAATTGAATTATTTAATATTTAAATTAAATTAATTTTTGGAATTTATTTAATTATTAATTAATTAATATTTTCCCGAAATTATGCCGGGAGAGCCGCTCGATAGAATTTCGAGCTGATCGCTGTGGTATGGCGAGAATGTGCAATTGATTGCTGGATTGATCAATTGAGTGAGGTTTTGTGCAATTGTGTGATAATTGTGAATTGGTTAGATTATGCAATTGATGGCTGGATTGTACAATTGATGATTGGGTTGTGAAATTGTGTATTGATTGTGAATTGTAAGCAATTGTGTATGACACTTAGCTAAGCTAGAAAACCGCCTAACTTGGAATAAGTTGTGCTCATTGAGCCGTGATTACCACCCGATAGAGGTTATGCCCATCGGGCCGTGATTACCACATAATTTAGGTTATGCTCGTTGGACCGTGATTTACCGCTAAACATTTAGTAGGCCGTGCCCGAGTGTGACTGTAATTATTAGTTGGAATGAATAATTGGAATGACCGTGTGATGGTCTTGATGACATGGAATCGACTGGGTCAATTGACTGATAATTCGATCTATTTTGATGATTTGAGTTGTTGGAGTGATTGATTGAGATATAGTATGATGTGTTCCAATTGTTGAGTGATGATTGCACGTATACGAGATATGAATTGTGCTAACGTGCAGGAAGGAACTGATGCAAGGTAAGTCCTCTGTTGCGTGTGGCTAAGCCACCCATGGGTGTATTTCCTTCCTAATAGGGATTTAAGGGGTGGACTTGCTGAGACATTGTCTCACTGGTTATTGTATAACCATTTTCAGGTCCTTAGATGGTGGTCGTGGAAGACCGAAGCCTCAGAGTCTATGGAGGTGGAGTCCGAAGGATCAGCGTATGTGTTTGACTAGTATGTCGTAGGACAGCTCCTTTTTGAGAGCCGATCTTTTGTAGGTTTTGAATCAGACTCATTTTGTACCTAAACTCCATTGTTTATAAGAATGTGATGTTGTGAAATATTGCTCTACTTTCCTATTCCATGCTGTTTGTTGTCAAGGGTATTTGTTTCGCTTTCGCATGTGCATTAAAAAGAAAGAGTCGGCAACTCGTCCTGGGAAGTCGCAAATATTTATCAACCAATGAGGGATGGGCATGCGCTCGAGGATCGGGGCATGACAGCCGTGACCCTCGCCCCAAATTTGGGCGAGGGCTTGCACGCCCTCGTCAGCCCCTAGCCAGAGCTCGGCAACCCCAGTTGACCCTCCCCCCACTGTCGTCGACCCTTCCGATTGACGATGGGAAGGCAGCAGCGAAGGCTTGCACACGCCTTCTACAATTTTTTTTAATTTAGTTTTAAATTTAGTTTAATTAATATTTACATTAAAATTCAAATTCAAGGCAAAACGACGTCATCTTCAACTTATCTAGCCACATCAGCCTGCAAAACCCGTCGTTTTGCACTTGTCTCACTAAAAAAAAATGCCACATCGGCATTTTGGTTGGAATTTCTCACCGTGGAACTTAATTGATTCATTTTTCTCCGATTTTGACACCTAAGTATAAATTTCCGAACTTTTGATATTTAGGTGTCCCCCATGCCAAGTTTGAGCACTTGGGATGTCCAAGACTCAATATTACTAGCAAACTCAATCATACTGCAAAGATGAGGGACTCCATCACAACGTCAACATTAGGAAAAACTTGTTGCTGCATAAACCCATGAGTAGTCCCCTACATATGGTAGCGAGGATAAAAATCAAAATGAGATGAATTTCATCATATCCAATGTTTTGTTGCTGCTTAAACCATGATAAAGTCAGATATAAGAGAAATATAATCAAGATAAAATATTCTCATCTACATAGGTGGGTTAAAGGTAAATAAAATATATCTCTCACTCATCTCTCTTCTTTATCCCCTGTACCCACTCATGGTCAACACACACAGATTTTTCCGCCACCCATAGCCTCCCACCGAGCTTCGTTTTGTCTACACCAACAAGGCTCATCATGGTGACAAGCTTGACTGGATCTCAACCACAGAGGGCTCCATGGCCAAATCTGGAGCTTCTCAATAGTTGAGCTCAACTCAAGGGATGTTGACTGGACCTCGGCCAAGTAGGAACTAATCTTGACCTCGATCACAATGGCCAGATCTAAAGCACCAGCCATCGTCCTCCTCCTTTGTCGCCACCCCCCTCCATGGCCAAATTTAGAGTGAAAGTTATCATTCCCTGTTTCTCACGCACCTTCGTCGCGCAAGCAACCTTACCTTCATTCGCCGCACCTTCTACTAGGCCTCAACCTTAGCATCAGCAGCTAGGGTACAGGTGGCAACCAGGTTGGTGGTTGCTGAAGATTGCAGGCCAGTGATGAAGATGAAGGAGGGACAAGTGGTTGTTGGAGATTTCACACAATAGTGATTCTCAAGGTAGCTTGGACGTCCGCAAGGACTCGAGATCTAAATGGTCAACATTCAATCCGGCATCAGCGTAGAGGAGGAGGAAGTTTACAGTCAATCCAACTTGGATATTCACTGACCAAACATTACACAAGATATTGGAGCTCTCATCTTTATCTAGTTCAACCTACATCATATCCAACCTTGTCCTATCTAATAGAAAAAGTCCGGAAGACCTTATGCTATCCCATCTTTAGCAGACTGCTTACTCCAATGAAGTTCAGTATTCCAATTTTATGGAACTCGATCGATAGCACGTAGCAGCAGACCTCTCTTCCGATTCGAACCGACGAAGAGAACCATCAAAAGAATTACAGCATATTTAGGCACATTTAAAGAGAACGAAACGAGGCTCATGTCAATGCACTTTTAACCCCTCTCGTCCTTCACCATAATGCTCATATTTTCGTTGTGGCCGTCCGAGGTCCTCGAAGCAGGGAGATTCGTGTTAGGTGCCCTTTCGAGGGGTGCGCCCGTGCTCTCCTCCTCCGGGTGGTTGGCTCCATCTCTCGTTATGATAGATGAGCGCAATGCCTATCGCGCATGAAGATCATGCAACGATTGAGATTATCTGATCGCACTTAAATGCAGGATCGAGTGGAGACAAGTCGAGGTCAATCAATTTTGGGTCCTGAAAAACTATTCATAGTTACTTCTTATGTGCAAATTAGCGTCACATAATTACTAATAATCATTTGTATCTTCTTACTTTTCTACTGGGAAGTTGCTGCTTATCATTATGCTCGAGTGTCGGACACTTGGAGTGCCAAAACTTAGCACAGAGGGACATTTAAGTGTCAAAAGTTTGGAAAGTGACACTTAAATGCCAAAATCAGAGCAAAATAGATCAGTTAAGTGCCAACAGTGAGAAAATCTGGCCAAATTGCATACGTGGCATTTTCCGGCGACATGCTTTACCGACATGGCAAATTTTTTTTTTTTTAAAAAAAAAAAGCACACGTGTACGAGGAAAATGACGTTGCCCCATCCACGCTAGCTTGGCTAAGCTAAACGATGTCATTTTTCCTTAGTGCTTAATGACGCCGTTTAGCTTATTTTGGATTTAACCAAATGTTGACACCTAAATTTTGGCAACCCATTTAATCATTGATCACATTAAAAAAAAATTAGGGATCAACCGTGACCCCTAAGCAAAAATATAAGTTAATTGCATGGACGTTAGGAGCATTATCATAATAATGAGTCCACGTAAAGTTGCATTGCATGGATCTTGTGCGAAATTCGGAAGTGGACATTCAATATTGCGGACAAGGAACCCACTCACGTATGAACTTTAAAAATTGGCTTCGGCACAAAAAAAAATCCAAAAGGCTGACCAATGTTTCTGCTGAGGAAGATAATGAAGAAAAATGAAATTTGGACATACTAAATGTATATTCTCTTCACACATATCTATAGCAGTATATTTGGTTTGTCTTGAATAGATTTGAAGCAAAGAGGGCAATTGAATAATTCGGCAAGGTGCAGAGGTGTGGGAATCGTGAAATAAGATAATAACAAATTATGCTTCCCACAATTCAAGATAAATTCGTGCCGATAGAATGTGAAGGAGAAGCAAGGCGACGACAAAATATCGCCCACTCTTATTGGTATTTCCAATTCGGTAACGCAAGGAAAATATTGAGGGAAGCACAGGATACGCATGCAAGAGGTAACGGAGGAAATGTGAATTTCAACGATTCTTTTTCTTATACAAATTTCCTCTTTTGCAATACAAGGTGGGCAGTATAAAAGGGGAGGCCACAGAATTGAACAAAGAAGAAAAATTTTGGGAGCAATACACAGAGAATACATGAGAGAGAGTTGAGGTTTTCTTCCTTGAGAGTGAGTTTTCGTAGCCGCGATTGGGGTCTACCAGCTTCACGATTCAGCGCTACTAAGGACGCTACTGACTTTTGCTGGTGTTGCCCTCCACTGATCCGAATGGTGCCGAGACCCATCCTTTTGGGTCGTTATCTCCAGCTGCATCCGTGACGCCGAAGCTTCTATCCCGACGTTGTTGCTGACTTCGTTGCGACGGCCATGCATGTCACACCTTCTCCCTACCTCAGTGATCAATGAAGTCTGACGAGTCAATCCCTGCGAAGCCACATCTCGCGCTTTCATGACGCAAGTCGGACTAGCGTACAAATAGCAAGCAACGGCCGCTATTCGCATCTTGCAGTCCACGACGCCCCAGCTACTGTCCAGAACCGTTCCTTAGTCGAAGCAACCACCACAGCAAGCCGTCCTTGTGCCATCACATTGAGCCTCTATCGTGATTCACGAGCCGTTGTTCGAAGACCAAATTTGGAAGCAAGTATTTGGGATAGGTAAAAATTTTGTCTATTTTAATTTCCAAAGATTTTGTTTCCTTATTTGATATAGTCATTGGTGCACATGATGGAAATTCCCGATATGCCATGATATCCACAAAATCTCGAGTAGCCATTTAAATTGGGAAATCTTCCTAATTTCGCAACGTACATATGATTGACGGTCTGATTTCACGCTAGAAATACGACCCGCAATCGTACGGAAAAATCACCAATCCGATCTCACGCTCGAGATATGATTCATGATTTTATTTAAAAATTGGTCAATCCGATCTCATGCGCGAGATATGATTCGTCAATTTATTTCCCCAAATTAAATGGACATGGATGATATCTTGCTTGATTTGTTGCTGCACTGTTCTTGATGCCTTTATTTGTTTGTTCCCATGAATAAAAAATATTTGAGTTAGATTAGATGCATGATAGGATATTACTTGTTTTAGGTTATTTTGCATGTCTAGATTAGGAAATTAGTTTATTTTGAATTTCTTATATAAAAAATACCAAAAACACAAATTTAGGATGCTAGATTTCTGTTTCACTAGTTTAAATTGCATGTTTAATTACTTGGCAATTATTAATTTCGAAAAAAATTTTAAAAAAAAAAGAAGGGAAAAAGTAAAAAATAAAAAATCATCATGCATATAGAATTAGGGTATCCTTTGCATGTTATTGCATATTAGGGTAAGATTGCATGTTTAATTTTACTTTCTAACTAATTTTAAGTTCAGATAGATTTTTTAGATAGATTGCATTCTAGGATTATTTGGGTTAAGACAATATTTTAGTTTAAATTTTTAACCTAATTCCTAATATAAATTGAATAGGATCTTAATCTAGCTAGATAATTTTCACATTTTGTTTTAATTCCGAATTTCATAAAAAAAAACCAAAAAAATGTCTTAGAATAAATTATTTTTATTTTATAGGATGAATTGCATTCTTTTTAAGAAAAAAAGAAAAAAATATCATATGCATGTCATATAGAATTAGATTCATGAAATGCATGTCATGTGGTAGTTGTTGCTAGGTCCATCCAATTAGAAATTACATGTCATTAGAATTAGGTCATTTAGTTAATATTGCATTGCATATTGCATAATTTTCATTAAATAAGTGAAAACAAAAAAAAAAAGAGAAATTGCGTGTTAATTAGAAACCATATTTAGGGTTGTTGATGTGGATTTTAATTTAACATTGCAGATGCTTTCGTTGCTATGAGGTAAGTCCTGCAATTTATTCATTGCTTTTCTTGGGTGTTAAATTGGTGGTTTGCGCACCCGCATGATTGCATCACATGTTAGGAAAATAGATTTAAAATTAATTCAAGCTGCCTGCAAAACATTTTTCAAAATAAAAGAAAAAGGTACCGAAAGGGCATTAGAGAAATCTAGTGTAACTAAGTCCCCGTACCCATAGTCTCTAGTTTGTAGGAGTAAAGTAAATCTCTCGTTATTTTACTTGGGTTTCTAATCGACCCACCAAAAATAGATTAGTGGCGACTCCTAATTGAAAATCATTTGCATGTTAAGAAATTTAAACTTAAGTCGCGAATTGGTATGGGCTGGGGAGAGCCCGAGTTAAGTCTAGGCTTAACAATCCATTAGCCAAACCCTAGGTGGTTCACACCCAAAAAAATTGGTCGCGACACCAGATCTAGCCGTCGCTCGTGTTCACACTAGATCTGATGTCATCACTCGCCATCGTCGCTCGTCGTCGTCGCTCGCCATCGTCGCTCGCAGTCATCGCTTGCTCAAGTTTGTTCTCTTCTTCCTCTCCCTTGTGATGAAATTAGGGCTCTGACTCATCTATTAGGGCTTCAACTTGAAATCTAGGGCTTAGCTGGGAAAAGTAAGGCTTGGATGGTATTTTGATGTGAGATTTAAGGCTCAGATGTTGTGCTAGAACCCTATTGGGGGTTCGAATTGGCAGTTTAGGGCTTAACCTCGAAATGTAGGGCTCGACAGGAGGAAAATTAGGGGTTCTATGCTACTGTGATGTGTGATTTAGGGCTCGAATGTGGTATTGTGCTATGTGAGAGTGATTTTTATGGGTTATATGTGAAATGAGATATGCAATGGTGATTGTTAGGGTTCAAGGTAGTTGTTGTGGGGACCTCTGGGTATTTTTTAAAATTAAAGTGTTGAAATGGGTATCATGAGAACCCATGCTTCTCTTAAGGACCTCTTTTTGTTAGTCAATATTTCCAAGGAATGTGATATAATCAAAATAGCTGTCGTGTGAGGACCTCTATTTGTCCTAAGGGCATCTTTCCAGTAAATCTCATCTGACTTGTTCACTCTTCCCTCTTTCTTCTTTTCTTTAATAAAGTCTTTAAGAATGTAGGGACCTCCATATGCAATTGTCTGTTGTCCTTTGTGAATGTGGTCCCAAAAGTTAATTGTATTTTTTTCTCCTTGGTTGCAGAAATGGCTTATGATAAAGACTACGTTGTTGTTATTGTTTGCTACGAAGGGGATTTTGTTATTAGGGAGGATGGGTGGGAGTATGAGGGGGGAAATGAGGGCATTATCTTTGTAGATATAAGGAAGGCATCTTATATTGAATTTGTTAGAAATATAGTGACATATTTGCCTTGTAAAGTACAAAAGTTGATGTATTGTGTTTCTGGGAAAGGCTTGAGAGATGGTTTGAGAAATTTAGAAGATGATAATGGTTTTAGGGATGTCCCATATCATTATCTTCATGGCAAAGAGGCGAACGTATACGTTGAATACAATAGTGATAGTGAGGATGAAGATGACGACTTAGATAGCACCCAAGTAGGAGAAGGATGATATGGTATTCAAACTAATACTAAGATTAGGGATGAAAGAAGGCATGATAGACAGGATAGGGAGGAGAGGGTCGCAGATGCTATTCACTAGAGTGATTGTGACATAGGTGATGTCACAATCATTGAATTAGATTGGGAAGTAGCTGAATCTAGTGATGGTGATGATGACGATGAAAGGTTGCCTGCTGAAAATTTCTTAAGTGATGACGATGACGAGGAGCTTACACAATCAAGGAAAAAACAAATGGACTTTTTGTCAGATAGATTTGTAGCTTTACAAGTAGCTGATGAAGTTCCAAACAGAGACGAAGGCCCTACAGATGTTGGTGTTGCTGGCTAGGAGACGGATTATGAAAAAAGCATCGAGAATGCTACTTCCCAGGACGAGCTTGAAGAAGATCAAGTAGTTGTGCGTAGAAGGAAAAGTAAACTTCCTTCCTATGATCCATCCGTTGCCTCTCTTGCTTTGTTAGTAAGTATGAAATTCCAAGGTGCGAAACAATTTGGGGAAGCTATACTGAAGAACTCCATTGTTGCACAAAGAAATATTGACTTCATTAAAAACACTAAGAACTTTGTAAGAGCTAGGTGTTCGCAGCAAAATTGTCCATGGAAGATTTACGGCACGTTTGTTAGGAGGAGTGGGTTTTTCCAGATTAAAGCCTACCAAGAGGAACATACTTGTTCCATTAATTTTCAAAACAAAATGGTAATAAGTGCATGGTTGTCCAAGCACTTCTTCGATCTGATCAAGTTGATGCCCGAGATGAAAAGCACTGACTTTAGGATGCTGGTGAAAAAGCGTGTAGGCATTAATGTATCCAAGAATCGGTGCAAAAGATCGAAGCAAAAGGTGATGAGGATACTTATTAATCAGTATGGCAAGGAATATGGGCAGGTGTAGGATAATGCTTGGAAGTGTAGGCTGCAAAACCCTTCAAGTAGAGTGTATGTAGAGGTGGTGGAGAGGCCGCTCTCTGATAGTGGGACCAAGTTCAATAAGTTCTGTGTGTGCTTTGATGCATGCAGACAAGGATTTTTAGCTGGTTATAGATGGATTATAGGATTGGACGGTTGTTTCTTGAAGAGCTTGTGCAAAAGATAATTGTTGGCCGCGATTAGAAGAGATGCAAATAACCAAATGTTCCCACTAACTTGAGCTGTTGTAAGGATTGAGAACAAGAACAATTGGTCATGGTTTTTGAAAATTTTGATGGCTGACTTAAAGATAACAAACGGGGAAGGGTGGGCATTCATGAGCGACCAACAAAAGGTAATGATTGCTTTTTGAAAAATCTAGTCAATTGTTTGTTTTATGATATTAACATATTATTTGCTTACATTTCTTACTTTGAATTATTGCCGAGATTGGTTCCGGCAGTAGCCAAGTTGTTGCCCTACGCTGAACATTGAATGTGTACACGGCACATGTCACGCCTCAATCCTCGGGCACGCACCCATCCCTCACCTGGTCGATTAAATAGCGACGCCCCAGGACGCATCGCCGACCCTTTCTTTTTAATAGGCACGCGGAAGCATATAAAATCCCCATACAATAAAATAATGGGATAGGAAAGTAGAACCAAATTTTTCACAAAAGACCTTTTTATAAACACACAAGTTTATACACAGAAGCCAACAAAAAGGAATCGGCTTTCAAAAAAAGAGAAATGTCCTAGGACTAACTAGTCAGACATGCTCGCCGATTCTTCGGTCTCCACCTTCCCAAACTCCGGGGCCTCTGGTCCTCTATCAACACCATCTAAAGACCTGAAAATGGTTATACAATAACTAGTGAAACAACGTCTCAGCGAGTTCCACCCCCTAAGACTCGATTAGGAAGAAAATACGCCCTGATGGCTGCCTAAGCACAACACGAGTCAGAAGACTTACCTTGGCCTCAGTTTCCTTCCTGCAAGTCAATACAATTTACATTCTCATCGAGTCATATCAACAAACTAAATCATTCAAGCAGATCGAATCATCGATCAATCGACTCAGTCGATTCCATGTCAACATGACCATTCCCCGGTCATCTCAATCAATACTGTTTATGAGTCCGATCATAGTCCAAGACTGCTCACTCTAAGCCAATAATAGATAGTATAGCTCACCAGAAGCTGCCTCAATTACTGAGATAATATACTATTTATATATACTCACAAGAAGCTGCCTCAATTTCTGATATAATATATTATATATGCTCGCCAAAAGCAGTCAGATCCACTGATATGTTATTCTATATATGCTCACTAGAAGCTGCCAAATCCACTGATCTGATATAATAATATGCTCACCAGAAGCTGCCAGATCCACTAATCTACTATTCTAAATCCATTTTTCCATTTTTTTATAATATTTGATAAAATATCGTGTGTGGGTACACGGTCGACCTTAGCCAAAATACAATAATTTCCTTTCCATAAATCTCACCATTTTATATGGTCTACCAAAATATTTTTGGCATTGCAAACCGACGCTCGATTAATTTCCAATCAATTACTGAAAATAATTAATTTTAGGAATAAATTCCTAAAATACAAATCACGCCAATTCAACACAATTTAGAGCTCAATTAAATAAACAAACCACACCACTTAATCAGCATAAATTTTCGGTCACCAGCTATTCCAGTCTAATTTTCGGAAAATAATTAATTAATTAATTAATTAATTTCGAAAATTAATTATTAAATGCTAAAAAAATCACACTTAGGCCCGAAAAATCTAATTAAATACCGAAACGGGCCCGGAAAATTTCCTAACCACTCTAGATAAATTCTAGAGCTCGTCTAGGCCCTAATTGCACTAAACTATCCACCTAACATACATCGATAATTAACAAATTTACTAAACCGTTCTAATTATTCACTAAACCAAGCTTAGTTTAAACTAAACAACCCTTAAACGTTATTAACTTACTAAGCAAGGATTAGTGAGTTAAACTCACTTGTTTATCGAACCGCTAGGTTCAATTCGACGAGGATGCGACGAGGCTCGATCTTCTCCAAAGTGGCGACGGCTTTCGAGCACGAATCGGGCCCGAAAAATGGCCCGCAAAGCTTCCGAGAATTTTATTTCTTTTTTCTCGGAATCCGATTTTCTGAACAAACTTCTCAGATTGAGGTCCGATTCGTTGAGGAAAAAGCTCACAAAATTTCCTATCACTATTTCAATTACACCAGATGCCAAAAATGCCTTCAAATTGGTCATTCCGAATTTCCGTTCATTTTCTGAACCATCCAAATCGATTTTTCATAAAAATCCTGGAATTTCCGAAAATTCCTTGAAAGATGAGTCAACATTCCTAAAATGACCTGTGACATGGCAAGACTTTCAATTTCTGAAATCGGATTCAAATTCGCGGTTAATTTCAATCCAGTGCGATTTTAGCGTGACCTAGGCTATCGGGTAGCTTTCAAAAAATTTTAGTGCAAATGACTTGTGGTCGATTTTCTTCGAGCCAGAATGAACCCATTCGACACATTGGCGACTCTCGGTTGTTGTGAAAATCTCAAGGATTCAAATACGGACACAGGGTACCAAAACGATAGAAAAATCAATTTAATACCGATCGACGAGAATTTTGCAATTTAGTGGATTCACCCACGTTTAACCACATATCTCAGTCGAACCGACCTATCTCTGATTTTTAATCGATCTTACTGTGTTGTAATGATCTCGACAGATGAGCACGGTCGAGTAATCGATTCCTGGTCGAATTCTCAAGTCTAATGCACTAAAATCTTCTAGTAACTTCCCCAGGTAGTCTAGTTATCTCACGAGTAATCGGCTCTAAGAATAGCACTATAGGCGCATCGATGAAAGGCCCGATTTATTCAATTGAAAACATAATTGAAAACCTAGGATGTCACAGCACATATACGGAAATTGGGCAAAGACCTACAAAGGGGATAAGCTGCAGTCGTAATTTTGGCAATTAGCAAAGAGCACGAATATAGCGGACTTTAGAATAGCCAAAGAATGATTACTTCAATTGACAAAAGAATATTGTGCTACACTATTTCAAATAGAACCGAAGCATTGGTGAAGGGCATTCTTCAATGAGGAATTCAAGTGTGATAACATCGACAACAACATATGTGAAGCATTTAATGGGAAGCTAATAGATGCCAGATGCAAACCAGTCATCTCAATGCTTGAAGATATGCGAGTTATGGACATGACTCAACTGCACAAACAAAGAGATGAGGTTGCAAAGTGGACTAGACAATGTGGTCCTAGGATTGCTAAGAAATTGGATGAGAACTTGGTTGCAAGTAGGTATTGTCATCCCATTTGGAATAGGGAGGACGTATATGAGATAATGAAGGGTTCTGATAAGTATGTTTTCCATCTAGAAACGAGGAAGTGTTCATGTAGAGCATGACAACTAAGTGAAATTCCTTGTACACATGCCATATGTGCCATCTAGTTGAAAGGCCACGATGTAGAGGATTACATTGATGATTGGTACAAAAAATCGAAATACTTTACTTCGTACAAGTTCATGATGCAACTAATCAGAAGTAGCAAGTTTTGGGAGCCGACGAATCATGAAGCACCTCAACTTTTTTTTCCACTAAAGAAGAAAATGGGAAGGCCAAAACGAAGATGAAGAATGGCGGAGGGAGAGGTCTCGGGTCAGCAAAGAATGAGCAGGACAGGTGCAAAGATGACGTGCTTTTATTGCCATGTAACAGAGCACGATACCAAAGGTTGTCAATTAAGGAAACAATAAGAACAGTTGAGGCTAGCTGAAGGACCTAGTGAAAGGACAGTTGGAGAAAGGCAAATAGAAGGGCCAAGTGAGTCGATTGTTCTTCAGTCAACAACTAGAACCCCAGTAAATCATGAAATTTATGTTTATGTTACTTTGTGGTTTATCATAAATATGTACATAATGTCATATTTGGCATTGTATGTAATGTCTTTGTCAAGTCACGAGAAGAACCCCAATAAGTCATGAAACTGAATGGCTATTCAAAGAATGCAAGGTAGAAGATGACCAACTGAAGGATTGGCTCAAGCAACTAAACAACCAATTTAGTCAACCGTTCTTCAGCAAAGAAAGAAATACCCAGTAAATTCAATAATTTGCATTCGGTTTTCCTTTACGTTATTATATGACCCGATGTTATATTTATGGTATCTTTTGCCTCTTTATCAAGTTCGAAGGATGCAAGTTTGAGCTCAACTGCCAACTAAAGGGCCATCACAAAAGCCACTATAAGGGTCACCATAGGGGCCACCAGAAGAATCACTAAAAGGGTCATCACAAGTACCACCAGAAGGGCCAACAAAATGTGTCACCGAAGCTGAAGGGCTACATAGGATGACAACTAAAAGAAGGCCAAGTGAAGGGACAGCTACAAAAAGGCTATCTAAAAGACACCCAGCTGAATAATTGGTCGAAGAAGCCCCAACTGTAATTGAAGGGCCAAAAGAATGGCCCAAGAAATTACAGGCGAGAAGAAGAGCCAACAAATCACAAGTTCCTAAAAGTGATACCCCTTTTTCAAACAAGAGGGGCACTTGGGAAGAGATTAAGACAATATAGTTATGGCCTTTATATAGATTAGCGTACGGGAACAGTCATTCCAAATGTAAGTTTAATTGGTTGCATTTAATTTAATTTATCCTGCAAACTTTTACTGACAATTTCTTATCCGTTTGTAGCCTGGGAGAAGTTTAGAGGTTCTTATCTCTCAAGGCCCAACTCAAGAATCAACGGCTGCGCCAACAAAGAAGAAAACATCAGCTGGGCCAACAAGAAAAAAGAGTAAGAACCCAGTTGCAGGTCTATCTGAATCAGTTCAGCCTGGGACAGTTGCATCTTTCTGAATCAATTCAGCCTGGAACATTTGCAACTCCATCTGAGTCAGTACATACTGAGAAGATTGAAGAATAAGTCGTACGTCCAATTAGAAAAAGTGCAAGGATTATGAATCAAATGAAAGGCCCATCAAAAGGAGCACGAACAGGGGGCGTTGTGCATATTGATTGATGAGATGAGACGTGATAGGATTTGTGGAGCTTAGGAGTCAGTTTTGTAACGTTTATAACAACTTGCTATGGATGGTTATCTTTTTTTTTTTTTTTAAGTTTGTCATTGACTTTGTGAGACTTAATTTCAATATCAATGGAATAATTTTGCAGCTTGTCAAATTCTTTTGCTTTTTGTAAAATATGGATTATACTTTTACTTGTTGTTGTTGGTGTTAGGTCTATGGTGGTAGCTGGAGTGCTGGCGTCACTGATGGTGGTGGGTGGTGATGTTTAGTGGTAGTGGGTTTGTTGTAGGGGTTCGGTTGAGGGCTTGTGCTACATCTGGTTCAAGTGTGTAGTATGCACATTTTGCATTAAGTGGTGCTGGTGCAAGGCTCAGCTTGCACTAACACCTTCTACAGCAAACCCACCACCAGCATAGTGGCTGCTCGGTGGTGGCCGGGTGCTGGTGTAGCTAATGGTGGTGGCTGGTGATGCCTGGTGGTTGTAGGTTTGCGGTGAAGGTTGAGAGCTTATGATGTACCTGATGAAAGTGTACAATGTGCACATCTTATACCAGGTGTACTGGTACAAGCTAGTACAAAACTCAGCTTGCACCAGTACCTTGTACAGCAACACTACCAGCATAGTGGTGGCTGGAGTGTCTAGTGTGACTAGTGGTGATGGCTGATGGTCGGTGGTGGTGGCTAGCGCAATTTTAATAGAAAACCTTAAAAAATTGACACTTAACTGATCATATTCTAAAAAATTTGACACTTAAGTGTTCACTTTTAATTACGAGTAACACTTAAGTGATCACTTTAATAATAACTTAACACTTAGATCATTTTTTTCATCGCGACTAGTACTTAAGTGATTACTAAATACAACTTATGGCACTCGAGTAATCACTCGTGTTTGTCTTGTGTATATGCTGATTTGTAGCAAAATAGAGAAGGTGATGGTAGTTTAACTTATGGCAACTCCATTCAATTCCAATGTTTGCTGCTGGTTTATGTTTATATTTAGTTCAAGTAAAAAAGACACTGCAACACATTGACCCAATACACATCCATCATTGCTGGTTTATATTCAAGAACAAGCAAAAACATAGTACAAGCAGCATCTAATTCACTCATTCCTTTTCCTTAACCTCCCCCACAAACACAAGAAGTAACCGACAATACATATGATAGCACAAACAACGACAAAGCCACAACGATATTGTGGAACAACACAAACTTCTTCTCATCTTCCAAAAAGAAAAAAGCCTACATTTAATCCAAAATAATTACATTTGTCCACTCATTTTTAACTATGGCAATCAAATAAACTTTTTCTCATCTTTAAGTGCTTTACATTTCATCATAAAATAGGATAGACAACAAAATAACACCATAATAAATGCTCGGTAACACTTCCATTCAATTTTCATCCTTGAAACTTCATTCTTGAAAAGTTTAGCCGAAGACGCTTGAGCTTGCATTGAGTCAACATCGTCCAAGTCGTCCACGAACATAGATGGAGATTAATGTCGTTTATCAAGTAGATCCAATATCACTGTTGTGGCTCGGTAAGAGAAGTTCGCATCGACCCATTTGAAGTATTTGCACTTTGACCCTTCTTTATATTAGGCGCATCCATAAAATCTTCTCCAAAAATTCATTCGAGTCCACGATGTTCATCTTAGACTCGATAACCCACAAAAACTAAAACTCTGCCCTTCTCCTTCACTTCTCCTTCGCTTCTGTGAGAGGAATTTGAGGCGCTGCTAAGAGTCTTGCTCTCCATTTCCAATATTCGACGATGGAATTTTGGGCAAATCAAAATTAGGGTTCGAGACTAGGATTCGAGCACTTCAATAGGGATTTTGGCTGATTTAAAGTTTTAGATTTGGGGCATTTTGGGAGACGACGTCATTTTGGCAGATTTAGGGCTTTTATTTTGGCCAACTATGGAAACTGGGTCATTTTTGGTGAGTTAGAGTTGAGTCAGCTCTCCGGCGAGCCACATAGGCGAGCAAAAATAATTAAAAAAAATGCCACGTAGGATTTCCGGTAAGGTTCACCAGAAGTGGCACTTAGTGTCCCACTTTTAAAAAGAAAGTGACACTTAAGTGTTACTTTCCTAATTTTTGGTACTTAAGTGTCTCATCGTACCAAGTTTTGGCACTTAGGCTGTACATCTCCGCATTATGCTCCTAGTTCCGACCTATTGACACTCAAATTGGCCGTGCCATCATGTGTCAATCACGAGGGCTGATGAAAGTCAGGCAAAATACATATACGCATCATTGGGATATTAACATATGATTAGCTATTGACAAGTCCAAAGATTAGGGCTCAATGATCAATAGCAAGGTAGGAAGCTTCCACGTGATCAATTGTTGAAATATGACGGCAGATATTAGATTGCCATCCAAATAATGCTGACAACAAGTTTTGGATGAAAACATTCAAAATATTCTAAGCACCAAGGAAATGCGCGGTTGGAAAGTGGTTAACACCCAAATACCCAGTCATAAAATTGATGTCGATAAACCAAGCACTATCAAGGTAGTTACAAAGGAAATGGGAGAGTTAGTTACAAAGAAAAATCAACATGCCTAAAGTTGGAAGCGTTTACTAAAAGATGGATAATTGCTCTGTTACAAAATTTCTCAATAAATACCCTAGTAGTCCAACAAAAAGCCTCCCGAGCAACACATCAAATATTATTTCTTTATATCTACATTATCTTTTTTTAATTTTCTCCAGTACTAGCTTTTAGATTCCCGTCATCGATTAGATTACGGCAAATGTCTATATACCGGTGGAACATCCTTGATTAAATTTTGACGATGTGTCTTTAATTAAGTGTCGTCAATTAATTTCCAGCGTTTTGTCTTCTATCCAGTCACATTGCTATTGATTAAATTCTGGCATTGTTTCAAATTATCTTAGGGCTGTGCCATTAATTGGATTCCGGCATAATTTGAATTGGGTACTAGGGTTAGTAGATTAATCATCATGGTTGTACAATACTCTTTGAAATTGGAAATTCAATCTTTGCATTGCATTGATATCTCTTTCTAGAATTAGCATAGAACTTTCATCTCTATTAAATAAAAGGAAAAACTCATTCTCGGTGAAAAATATTTCGTTACGGGATCAAAACTAGTGAAACATGACCAAACCAAAAAAAAAAAAAAATTGCTCCGAGCTACCTTTTTCTTCATTTAGTGTTATATAGTTTATAAACTTTGATCTTATGTGTAATATCTTCTTAAATTTTTATTTTGTGCAACACGATCTTGAACCCAATAAATAATGTCATCACTAGATTTTTAATTTGCTTAATACAACCCCTAAGCTATTGGTAAATGTTCAATATAGTCTTTCCATTTGGGTCATTTCCATATAGTTTACGAACTGAATTGTTACCAACAATTCAAAACATACCAAATAAATTAAAAGTTTAAGAACGACATTGCATTGCATATCAAGCCAAAATTTAGAAACAATATTGAACCAAAATTCAGGAAGAAAAAATATATATTTATATACATGCACGGCGTCGTTTGCTTACGTCACCGACGGAAAAGGCACCCGAAGCCTTTTTAAATCGGAACTCGCCAATCCGGACGCGCCGGTGAACTGAAAAAGAAAATCGGGCGCGAGTCAAATAGTCAGCTGGAACCTGCCAGAGATTCTCAGTAGAACCAACCAAACCAACCAACCGCTCCCAACTCCCGCGATTCCTCCGCCCACGATCTCCGGCGCGGCGGCGCGAATCTCCGGCCAGGCGGCGCGCGCGGTTCGGCTTCGCGCGCGGCCAGATGAGAGCGGCGGCGGCGCCGGGGGCTCGGGCCCGCTTCCTCCTCTCCGCGTCGGTCCTGCTGCTGGCGACCGCCACCGCCGTCGTCGTCGCCGTCGCGGCGGACGCGTCGACGGAGGAGGAGATACGGTCGAAGCAGAGGCAGAGGCTGTCCGGGATCATCATCCCGGGGTTCGCCTCCGCTCAGCTCCGGGCTTGGTCCATCCTCGACTGCCCTTACTCGCCGCTCGATTTCAACCCGCTCGACTTGGTCTGGCTCGACACCACCAAGGTCACCTCTGGTCTCGGATTCTGCCGTGTAGTTCATTGTCGTGTGCATACGCTGCCTTCGAGCATTTCTCTTATGACCGCGTCCGTTCGTTGATTGTTCCTTGTGTGTCTCGGTCTTGTTGAGACAAGTTTGACTGTGAGAAGTGTCTTTATTGGCTTAGACTTGTTAATCTCTTGCTCCTTGTTAGAATCGCCAGAGCCGGAGTGAGCGAGGTTCGGCTTCTATTATGCAGCAATTGAGCATGCACTCCGTGTTTTGAATGAGGCTTTCCTTCAGTACGCGGCGGCATCCTCTTGAAAAAGCTGTGACTCGTGTTCCGTAGATTAATATAGGGATTAGAAGCAGAAGAGAGAAAACTAGACACAATTTGGGAGTGACTGTGATGAGAATAATAGATGTCGTCGCTCCTCTGATTGATGGGTGATGCCTTATGTCTTCTTCACTTCATAGACTAGCAAACTCTGTCAAGCTAACTGCCGAGCTAGCAAAATTTGCTTGCCTGTCTGTTCCTCTTCTCCCCCTCTTCCATGCGGTCAGTCTCAAATTGCTGGGATGAGCATCCCCAAGCAGCTAACATGAGGCTTGGTGTAAGGCTTTGTGGTTCCTGCATGACTATTAGCTTGAAAATATCATTGCAATGAGTTTCCTGTTGCCTCTTTATTCAGTTGTGAAATCTGTCTCTTTTCTCCTCTAGGATCAATGTAAATCAGTTAGTTCTAAGATTGATGTGCAGATTTGTAGTTATAGTCCAATCTTAGAGTTGAATGATTCAGATCTCTTTGTCAAACTTGGTTGCGTGTACGTGGAATCAGGCAATTCTATTTTTCTGCCTCCTGTCCTCTTAAATTTATATGTTCTGTTATTCTCATGTTCTCGCTTGGTGCTGTTCTGTCATGAATTAATTGTTGGACACGAAACTAAATCTTGTACCAAAGTTCTTGACCTCTTAACCCATTTGGCTTGGATATTCTCCATATGCTAGTGCTTAAAAGGCTGGTAAGCTGAAAGTTAATTTGAAACGTTTTTTGCAGCTTCTTTCTGCTGTAAACTGTTGGCTTAAGTGCATGCTTCTAGACCCTTACAATCAAACAGATCATCCTGAATGTAAATCACGGCCGGATAGTGGTCTTTCTGCAATTACAGAACTTGATCCTGGTTATATTACAGGTATTTTGCTGGAGCTTTTGTTTTGTGCTTTGACAACATGCAGTATCCTTGTGCCTATTAACTTTCTTATTATGTTAGTCATGTGCTTTTGGTAGTAAAGAACGGTCTTGTGAAAGTTTTTTTTTTTTTCTATAGGTCCTCTTTCGTCAGTATGGAAGGACTGGGTAAAGTGGTGCATTGAATTTGGGGTTGAGGCAAATGCTATCATTGCTGTTCCATATGATTGGAGATTGTCACCATCAATGCTTGAGGAGAGAGATCTCTACTTTCACAAGCTGAAGTATGTATAGTTATGATGATATCACGAAAGTCTATTTCGACTGGCTTTGGCAAACTCTTCATTTTCCTTTTTTTAATTAAATTCTAAGTTACTCCAGTGCTATTATATATAAGTTCTGATTTAAATGCAAATACAGCACGGAAGAAAAACTCTTAGATGGTGTTTAGTATAGGTGTTGCACAGCAACTATGGCTTTTGCACAGGGCCTTGCTGCTTTTGCATTGTTTTCTTCAAATGCCTCGTGGCAGCACCTCCACAACTGCAACAGCTCAGAGCTGTTTATGACTTGCTGCTTCACCCAACTTTGAATTGTTGCCATTTTACAATGGGTTGTCAAACACATGGACAATGGCACATCCAGCACAGCTGTGGCTACACTAGACAGACACCTACCACCATAAAAATGCCCTAAATAATGTTTTCTTGCTGTGACAGGCTGACATTTGAGACTGCACTAAAACTTCGTGGAGGGCCCTCATTAGTGTTTGCACATTCCTTGGGAAATAATGTTTTCCGCTACTTCCTTGAATGGTTAAAGCTAGAAATTGCTCCAAAACAGTATCTTCAGTGGCTTGATGAACACATACATGCCTATTTCGCTGTCGGTATGGTCAACTCACAGAAAGCTAATTATCTGTCTAAATAGCAGTCTGAAAGCAGAGAAGAATACATCTTTGGCTTTATTTTGTGCTCCATTGCAGGGGCTCCGCTTCTTGGTTCAACTCAGACAATTGAGGCAACACTTTCTGGATATACATTCGGTCTTCCTATTTCTGAGGTCAGCCTTCATTTTTCTTTTAGTCGGCGGGAGTGTTATACAAACAACGTGTTTTTTTATGCATATAAAAGTTTCTTGTTAGCTTTTCCTTTACATGTTTTTGTCTTTCCTAATTATTGTGTGTTTGACAACTTTTAATTTGGTTCAGCCTATAATGATGGAATGGCAGGTTATTAAGCATTGATCCTTTCTATGTGCAAGTTTAACAGAAATGTAACCATAATATTTGTGTTCCCAGATCTTCTTTTCTACATGTTTGTAAATTAGATCTTTGTTCCCGTCAAGTATAGAGTGCTTTATTAATATGGATTTGTACTTCTCAAAAAGGACCCTATTGCTCCCCTTTCATTTTCTTTGTACTTTGTATTATGACATCTTAGATACATACAGCCCTTGCCCTTCTCAGTTTCTTTGTACTTTGTGGTTATATGCTAATGCATGTCTTGAATTCAATCCAAATATCTTGAAATAATTCATGAAGTTTAAATTGAAATTTTAAAGTCATGATAATGCTTGTATTGCATTGGTAGTCCTTATTAATTTCTGTGCTTCTTAAGTCTTCCAAACTCGATATGTCTCTCAGATATATCATCATATTATACAAGGTTGCTCATATGCTTAACTAAAGTTAAAACAAGAACAATTGGACATGTAAGGATTTGTACCATGGTGGCTTTTGTCATAGATCTTAAATTCTTATAATGTTATTCTCATGTGAGACATCAGGGGACGGCCAGATTGTTGTCCAATTCATTTGCTTCTTCTCTATGGATGATGCCATTTTCGAAGTATTGTCGGACGGATGAGGCACACTGGAAGCATTTTTCTGGAAGCAGCAGAGGTCATCATGTATATCAATGTGATGAACAAGAATATCGATCAAACTATTCTGGATGGCCAACAAATATAATAAACATTGAAATACCCTCCAATCATGGTACGAGCTGAAAGTCTCGTTTTAATAATATGGTGAAACTGCACAGGCTCTTATGCTTTTTTCTTCTTTGGCAGGAGTTGATGCCTACCCATCAGTTTCAGACATTGCCGATGTCAATTTGCCAAATATGGAATGTGGCCTTCCTACTCAGTTATCCTTTTCAGCCAGGGAAATATCGGATGGGACCTTCTTCAAAGCAATTGAGGATTATGATCCAGATAGCAAGAGACTTTTGTACCATTTGCAAAAGTAAGTATTCTATTATTCTCCAATGAAGACGAATGGTATTTTGTTTACGTTAGATTCATTAAAAGACAAGTTTGATATGTTTATTCATCTGCCACACTCCTATCTAATTGCCATTTACTTTTTGCTTTTTGATTAATCTAAATCTAGTGACTTATGCACTTTCCTTTTTTAAAGCTGAAACTTCTGAAATTTTCATAACAGTTAACTGTCGACACGTAATTCACATATAAGTTTTTCATAATTTTCTGAGATTTGAATAATATTTTAAATTTAGTGGGAAAACAAAAAAGTAGTTTTTACTTTTGCTTAAGTAAGTATAAACAAACATTCTTTTATGGCTTTAGCATAATAAAAGTGAGTAAGTTCCCTCGGTCTATTCCAATGTACACAGTTCCCCTTTATGATTAATTTTAGAAGCAACAACCTTTCTGTTCCTTTGTCTTATTGCTCACCCTATGACATTACTTTCTCAGGGTCGCCCCTCAAATGCTTCATAGTCATATATGCAGTCAGTATCTTGGTCCTTCTGTGTCATAATCTAGAACCTGAAATGTTCCTTAGTGCACTCGGAGGAATGCCCTTTTCACTTTGAGTAGACTTTTTGCCTTTCGAGGTGTAAATGCCGCTATACCTTCAATCATTGCAGCTTCTATGTAGGTCATACATTGCCATCCAGACGTACTACGCTTGCCCTATACAACCCCTGGTCTTGTTGTGATCCTTGACAGAGACTCAACTTCGACATAAGAGCATGCAACTTCCATGCCATAAATTGTTAATTAATTCCTTCAGCCTTCATGTTCTACCTATCAGTTTGTTTTCATTCCCCTGAAAGTGCATATGGACTTCTTAGCTGTCACTCTATTGATCTATTGTGGGATACGATTCATTATAACCAACATAAAAACTTTAGGTTGAAAATGAATCTCTTAACCGGTCGCTTTATTGCTTTGTTAGTGACTGAACCACTTCTATATTTTTTTCTGTCCCTTCGATAAAATTTCAGATGCTCGCTGTTTCAGGTCATATAATGGTGATCCTATTTTAAATCCATTTACACCTTGGGACAGGCCACCTATAAAGAATGTGTTTTGTATCTATGGGATAGATTCCAAGACTGAGGTATGAAGCATTCTCAACATAAGGATTTATGATGCATCAGAGTAAACAGTGCTTATGAGTTGTCATAATTCCAACAATTTTTATTTGGTTAAGTGACTTCCTCATATAGTAACTTGGATTGAGTGTCAACACATATGTTGATAATGGTACTCAGGTTGGTTACTATTTCGCACCAAGTGGAAAACCTTACCCCGATAACTGGATCATCACTGATGTCATTTATGAATTTGAAGGATCACTGCTGTCGAGGTGAGTGTTAGTATTCTGACTAGTGATGATTCTACTCAAAAGCATCTGCTGGCTGTGTTCCAATTCTGACAGGAATCTCCTGTTGGTTTTCCTTTTTAGTTTTATCCTGGCCCCTGCTAACAGTATAAATTCCGATGCTTGATAGAGAGTTCACTTCTCATAGATCTATTACTCTGGAAGAAAGTCATCTTGTCTAACAAGAAGATTACTTCTCAACGTATAAGTACTTGCTGTTGAAAAAGAATATTAGCACTTGAGTTAGATCTAAACATCATATCCAAGTTTAGCATGTCCTCTATCCGTTGCAGAACTATTAACACAAAATGAGAACAGGGATTTACGCTAAGCCTTGAAAGGCCTAAATTGAACTAGTGTTATTTGTGGGCAATTAAGGATTTTCCCAATCAAATATTAGAGTACAACAATAGATATTATCACACTATTTTCATCCATACCTTTTGCATTCTTGTGTTGGAGACATGTTGCTATTGTATGCAGACACACCAGTCACATCCAAATCTAGGATAATAATTTGTATCATTTGCATGATGTACCCGACTCTATCACACCTGAATTTATTAGTGATGCTTTTGTTTGTGCTTTTGATGCACTTTTTACCATTTGTATAGGTCAGGGAATCTGGTGGAGGGGAATCCAGGAGCTACAAGCGGTGATGAGACGGTAAGCCTTTTTTTAGTTTTCATCGAGTTAAAAAGCATTTTTAATTCAAATGATCTAATGTTTCATTTGTAGGTGTCATATAATTCTCTTTCTTGGTGCAAGAATTGGCTTGGTCACAGAATAAACATTACAAGAGCACCTCAGGTACCATCTACGGTGACTAGTGTACATGGAAATCTTTACTTCTGTTTTTAGTTTCTTTCATACATTGTTCACAGGCCTAATTCCCTCAACTTTGGGTCCAGTCCTAATTCCGTCCCAAACTCTCTCTTTTGTGTGTGTGTGTGTGTGTGTGTGTAAGAAAACCCCAACTCTAGGTTTAGTCCCAATTGCCTCGAATTTTTTTTTTTGTACAAAAAAAAAACCAAACTTTTTTTTGTCAGAAAAAAATCACCAACTTTTAACTCTTGTCCCATATCTGCTCCAAACTTTTTTTTTATACAAAAAAATGTCACCAATTTTTAGTCTAGTCTTTAATCTGCCCCCGTTAACCCTCCATCAAAAAAATCGCCATTTGTTGCTTGACGTTGGGGAAACCTTTTTTTTTGTTTTTTTTTTATCTAAAAAAATCACCAACTTTCAGTTAGTTTCAAATCTGCCCCGTTAACCCTCTCTCCTAAAATAGCCATTAGTTGCCTGACGTGGCATTTCCACATTAGTAAGAAATACACGTCAACAAGGTGACATAGAAAATTGTCTCAAAAGCAAAACCGTTCTTGATGTGAAAATTGAGAAAATTAGGGATGACTAGTGAAGATGTTTGGATGGAGGGCCAATCAGGGCAGATTTGAGACTGTACATAAAGTTGGGTTTTTTTTTTTTTAAGACAAAAAAAACTTTCGGGACAGAATTGGGACTAACCTGAAGTTTGGGGTTTTTTAGGGAATTAGGCCTATATTCACGTCTATAATTTTCAAGTTTCATGAGATTGGTAATTTTACTAGATGATCATACTTTTGGTGCATGTTGAGGATTAGAATGAAGATAACCTAACTATTTATTTGAACAAGGAATTTCAAAGAATTTGACAGATGTTAGTGATATTAGTTGTAATACTCAATATTTTACAATTGCATTCGATTGCTCCAAATTCTGTTAGCATGAACCTGATGGACACTGAAGTGAAATATTAAGTTTGTGGTCCATGTCTCTAGAGCTCGATTTATTTCATGGACATGTCTACACTCATGAAGTTGAATTTCACAGGAATAGTCATCATGTAGCCTGGCTAGACGAATATACATTGGAGCTTTTCATACCTCACGTGCTAGAGCATGATAAAGTAGTCACCAAAGAGCTAATTAGATGTGCCTCACTGAATTTTTAGCTCTAATTCTGAAATTGCAGTCTGAGCATGATGGTTCAGATATACAAGTGGAATCGAATGTGGAGCATCACCATGATGAAGATATTGTTCCAAACATGACAAGATCTCCTAGGGTTAAATACATAACCTATTATGAAGATGGTGAAAGTATTCCAGGAAGGACAACAGCAGTCTGGGAGCTTGATAAAGGTGCTTCACATAATGATATGTCCTTTGGAGTTTGACTGATTGATGAGTTGACTAAGGATATCCGGCTTCATAATAGGTTTTTCAATGCATAGCGCATTGCACCATCTAGCACTTTGTTTTTGGCCAGTCACCAGCTACCACCCTAAGAATGTATAATTTGTACTTTTTCATGAAAATTATAATGAATAAAAACTCAAATGATATTAATGATTATTTCTAGTAAATTTATCATTATAGTTTTTAACAAGGCCAACTGAAGAAAAAAGGATATTCCTTTCCTTCAGAGATTGGGATTTAAATTACATGGAATCTTAGTTTAGTTACAGCTGAAGTAGAGGACATGCCTGTACCAACTAGATTCTACTTTTTATGATAAATTTGATGTTTCTCTTCCCTTGAAGATAGATTAGCTCTAGTTAAGTTTGGATGACAGTTGATTGATAAGTCATAAACTTCATGAAAGAGGTTCTAAACCTTGCCCAGTGGGTGGCCCAAACTGGCAAATCATCCTTCTCAAAGCTTTAGACATGGATTTGGGTCTCACTGATTCATTTACTCTGTTTTCTGTTACCTAGCTAAATAAGATGTCGTCGAAGTGCATGGCTTTCATGTAATCATTAAATCATGGGGGGTTAGCCTTTGATTTACTTTCTATTTGGAATATTTTAGAGTATGTACAGCATGCTGTAGTATGTTATTCATTTGTCAGTGAAAAATTCTATTTCATGCATAAAGAAATCATAAGATTTTGTTTGAACCATTACATGTGTATGTCGAATCAGTGCAAGTCATTTTGTATCAACTGTATATGTCATCTCATCTGGGCAATTCAGTTATAGTATATTGACACTATATTAGTGTAGCAAATCACAGGAATATCGTGAGGTCCCCTGCATTAATGAGGGAAGTTTGGCTTCAGATGTGGCACGATATCCATCCTGAAGCACAAACAAAATTTGTTACGAAGGGTATTTTCTCTCCTTTGACCAGATTTAAATGCATTTGTCTTATCTATTATTCCACACTCTAGGGTACATATAGGAATGTGCGCTTACAAAAGAAAATTCTGCAGCTAAGCGGGGACCCCTAAGGGACAATGACTGTTACTGGGACTATGCGAAAGCTCGGTGTGCATGGCCTGAGTATTGTGAATACAGGTGCCTTTTTTGTTAAATCGCTACACTTTATTGAGCATGGTTTTCTTCTTTGTCCTTGCAAATATTCATCATCTCGGGCTCATGGTGGTGCAGGTATGTTTTTGGGGACGTTCATCTTGGGCAGAGCTGTAGACTAAAGAATTCCTCCTCGGATCTTCTATGGCATTATGTGTAGAAAAGAGGTACCATCTTCATATCATCCCTTACGACTTTAGATTGAGAGATTTGATGTTCCTATGGTCATTGCACACTACTAGACCAGTGTGGCAGTCAGCTTAAAATAACAATCCATTTGGTAGTGGATAATCATCCAGCTTTATGGATTTCAAGTTAGCTTCTTATATTGCCCATCCCACTTCTTTCTACTATCTCAGAATATGTTTTGCTTTCTTGGTTTATCTCTGTTTCTTTATCTTGAAAACCTAACATTAGTAAGTGAGTAGCATTAAAGGTTGAAAGGATTTAGCTTCAGTTATATCGTCCTAGTGTCAGTTTCTTAAAGGATCTTCCATTTGTCTGTGAGCTCGGGTGCTGTTGTCTTAGTCATCTTTTGCATCCTCAGGTTTTTGTTAGTTGATATACTTGCCGGCTCATACCGTCCGGTATGCTCTGGATGGATTCTTTCTGCTTGCTGCTAAAGGAGAGTTCTTTTGTATGCTGCACTGGATGGATTCTTTCTACTTGCTGCTAAAGGAGACTTCTTTCGTATGCTGCATGAGGAAGGCCGCATTTGCAACTTGGATAAAATCCATTTTATTCGTCCGAGTGATCACTAGATTTTTGCTCTTTGGCAACAGCTGCTGTATAATCATACTAGTATTTTTTGAAAGCCAATTGGCTCTCCGTAGTGCGACAATGTATCTTAAAACAGGATCTAGGTATAGGCATTAAACCCCGATCAGCATAGCTGCATAGGCCCGAGGGAGAGGCGTAGGAATTTCTCTAGAACACTGAGCTAGCTTATTGGTCAATGTCTGTCAGCTTAGGTTTTTGTAATTAATAAAAAGGGAGATGTCTCCAACTCTTTTACTCGGTTTTAGCTGTTACTTCGCTCTATACAATAATCGTGCAATCTCCTCTCTTTTGTTTTGGTGTACTTGCAAAATTGGAATTTTAATTTGCACTAAATCTTCGTATCAAGGAACTCATCTCTCCTATGTTTCAGCTGAAAACGTAATTCTCCTGTTTTTTTAATGAAAACAAATGTAAATTACAACACTCTTGACGAGCAAAACTGCTAAAAAATTCCATCAAAATATATACATTTTTTTAACTTATGATTCCGAGCCTTTCCCCGTATCGATTCGATGGACCAACGCACTTCACTTCACATACGCCATCGTGGTATGGCCATTACTTGAAACATTCATTATGTTGATCTCATTGGCTGCTCTTAGCATCGGCTTGCGGTACATGATGTCATCCGAAAAGAATGAATTCATTACAGATCTTTTTCCTCCTCTACTTTGCACCCAGGAAGGCTAGACTTCCGTCTGCATATAAGATAGGGAATTTCTCCAGGCAAGTGCTATCGACGAGTTTTCCATTTCTTCACTGGAATTATAGTCACCTGTTTCCCTGAATCTTTGGCTCTTCTTTCCTTCGACCGTAGCATCGTAATGGTAGCCTGATGCTCATTCTTATTCACCTTGTTGTCATTGCCGAATGGCTTCACTTCAAATTCACCTCGGGTGAAACCTCTAGCAACCTGCACCATTGGATTAGCGTAAAAAAACAAATAAATAAAAAGAGTTGAAGACCAGCAAAACCCTTTTCATGTATCTTTCATAACCTTCAATAATCATATCATATATCTTTAATACCCGGCAATGATCGAATCTGTTTCTAGTATGCGGCAAGGTGTCAAACAGTAAGACAATGTTTCTTTTGCAGTCCCAGGTAACGTTACCCCGGTGAGCCATGGAATTTCTCCCCAACCAACGTGGACAGGGGGTCAATCCCCTGTGAATCCTTGACAAGGTTGTCATGATTTGACACTCTTAATGACAGACTCTGCACACTACATTAGAATGCGACTTTTTGGTAGTGATCATTAAAGTCAAAAGGCCTCAGAGAATTCTTTGGAAGATAAATGTTTAAGGATCTTGAATACATCACAACACTGAAATTATGAATATCCAACACAGAGAAATGGAGGGTTAGAATATCATTTCTTGTATTATGGCATCACAAGACAATTAAAGGCCACATGTATACAAGGAAAAAGAAATGGTCGTAAAAGCATTTGATCTACGGCAATGAAAGGCATGCATTAATTTTCTTCTCCTTTTCTCCATTTCATTGGCAACTTCCATTGCTAAAACGACTACCCAGTGAACCATATGACAAGTACTTGATTTTAGTGTAAGCCCGAGTAGATGTGATTCATTATTCCAGCCAAAAGAAATTTAAAGAAGTTCTGCCACAACAATCTTTTCTACCTTTTACTCAGATTTGCATTATGGTTGAAAGAACAGTTAAAAGACAAGGCATACCTTCAGAAGAATCCAAACTTTAAGAGAACTGCTCAAAATTGCAAGCCGTGTCTTCTTTCCGGAGGTCAAGTAATCGCACATGTGATTGTCAACCCTTAATACAAGTCTTGGCCAGGACTTAGGGTCCTCAGGATCAGCTTTTGGCTTTATGACAGCCTGTACCGAAAAATTCAAAACGCAAGGATCGTCAGTCAAAAATCTGATGAAGCCACAAACCAGGATACAGGTTGTATATACTCAAACGGTTCCATTCCTGAAACATATCAAAGCCCTGGAAGCACTTAATATCTGGTAAGTTCCTTTTCTTTTTCCAGGCAGCAAAGCCTTACAACAGATTTTTAGTTTATCATGCTTCAAAATTAAAAAGAAAAGAACATGAGGCGTGACATGTTACTCACCACCAAACGGCAAATTTCCTGCTCAATCTTTGAGAACGAAGTCTCAAGAGCTTCAACTCTCCCAGTAGCATGACAACAAGTACATGGCTCACTTATCATAAAAGTGACACTAGGTCGAACCTGCCCACATTATACACACATCAGCAAGACAAATCTTTGGACGCTCAAACCCAATAGTTTGTGCAACCATAAAACTGTGGCATTTGTTTGGATGATCAACTAATGGATGTTGTAGCCAAATGATAAATATTACCCTGTGATCAAGAGGACCATACTGAAGATACTTAAAGCACTTCTTTCCAAAAGCATGTTAGCAAAATTGCAAGCATAAGGAAGCAACTTACCCTCTTTCTGGTTATTTCCATGAGTCCATGCTTGGACAATTCAGATACTTTCACCATAGAACGGTCTCTCTCCACAGCTTTCTTCACTTCTTCATATACTAGCCTTTTATTTGCTGAAGGAAGCAATTGTTCTCAATAAGAAACAATTAGAAGAGCCATGACCAATAAAATACTAGTACTCTTTCAATGGAAACAGCAGACTCAATGCACCTTAAACATGACCCAATCTTCACTAGTGATAATACACAGGGGCACAGAATCGGAAATAGAAAATTAGCTTGTTCTTAATCTGATATTCAGTCCCATACATAAATGAGTACTTTCACCCCGGCAACATAAATATTTCTTTTTCCTCTGTAGAAAACTTATACTGTCCTCTCAATATATCACCTTACCAAAAAGCATCTTTCACTGATTAAATCACTAGCGTGACTTGGATAGTTTCATGGTAAGCACATATTATAAAATATTATGCAGTAAACCATAGCTAGACGCAGTATTCCTAAAGCTAAGTAATTCAGGAGAAAATGCAATTCAAGTTCTGCTATTTTCAGCATATGGAGCTAAATTTAGGGAAAAAATGGACTATCAAAACATCAGTGGGGCACGCTTGAGTAAGCGTGAGGGAGAGAGAGAGAGAGAGAGAGAGATTGCTTACATTCGTCTGCCATATCAATGAAGTCTACCACAATAATGCCACCAATATCCCTAAGTCTTAACTCCCTAGCAATCTGAAATGTACCAAGAAAAGCTATGGCATTAGCTTTCACCAAAGAACACCGTCCCTTTATGATGCATAGATA
This sequence comes from Eucalyptus guilfoylei, assembly GCA_016097605.1. NCBI lineage: Eukaryota > Viridiplantae > Streptophyta > Magnoliopsida > Myrtales > Myrtaceae > Eucalyptus > Eucalyptus guilfoylei. The sequence goes on from CM027867.1 coordinate 37,238,092, forward strand.
ATTACCCATGACTTCGGTAGTTGATTCAGGAACTAGGACAAAGAAAAATATTACTAGACTCACCATGCATATGCCTCTTAGATATCAGAGCTGGGACCAAAGCTTAGACATGCATGACCATAGTAAGAAATCTATCTTACTGTGCTGATGATGACAACGGTAGGAAGACGACAATAATTATCATTATAGTACTGAACAGCCCAGACACTAATGACAAGTCAAATGAAATGATTCATGTGAAGAAAACTATATGTGAACATTAACAGGAATGCCAAATCACTTATAGCTTGTATCTACTTGACAGTGTCATACTCATGAGCAGGATCCACAATGCATGTCCTGGTGTGTAACATACACTTCGGTAAACTCCAATCTAGAGCAATCTCGAATAAACTTGTCTTGACCAAAACCACTATCCCTGATATCTACCATACCTTGACCTCTGAATAAAAATTGCATAAATGAAGATTAACTACTCAGAATACTAGTATCTAAAAGAGAAGCAAACTTGTAGATGGAAAAAACATCATATCTGTATTAACTCTTGCATTACATCCACTCCTATATCAGTCTCTCTCTAGTACTTCCATTTGCTCTATTTTGGAGAGATATTATTCTGATTCCTGCGGCTTCCTATTGATGTATGATGACACATTGCTTTGCATTCAAGTCAAGCATAATAGGTTTGTGCTATCTCTAGAAAAGATCAAGACAGTGAATCTTAAATCCAGGAGCTCCTGATGGTCAACATTACACTGAATAGAAGCCAACCAACTTTACATTGTGTTTTGTACTCTATTCTCTATAGTCATACTACTCGTGAAATTGCACGTTCTTCAAACGTTTTAACTGCATTGGAAAAAGTCATTTCGAAGCACCTTATCTTTCCTCTTCCTTTTCTTAAAGGATACTTTATAAGAAGTTTGTTTTGCTTTTGGATAAAATGGATACTATGCAAGAACTGTAATGAAGAATAGGCAAAAGAAAACAGAAAACATTTCATTTTATCGAACATTATGTACACAAACACTTGCAACAAGAGTTGAGTATCCAAAGCACCTGTCTAGCTGCTGCAAGGTTTACATCAAGAATTGCCTTTTCTTGCGAGTTTCCCTGTCCAAACATCCCATGACCGCCATTCACATCAATAGAGACTAAAGCCTCGGTTTGTTCAATAACCAGGGAACCTCCGTTAGCAAGTGGAACCCTGAGATTGTAAGAAAGTGCAGCAAGTTTAACCAAACATGAGTATTGAGTTTAATATCTTTAAGGCTGCAAATGACATACACAATAATGAATACATACAAGAGGAAGATTATCACAAGTGATTTTTCTCTCCAAGAAATAGATTGCTCATGGTATAAATGCATTTGATGGGGAAATAATGACACTCTGAACATACATCTTTGGACTTTCTTTCCTATCCTTCGACTCTGCAAGTATATTATTGATATACGGCTTTCCTAATACTTTAAGCATTTGGACACACCAACATCTTATTTGAGTTTGAAATCGAGTCTGCTACCAATTCCTAGTTTTTCCCCTCAACAGTCAACTGATGGGAAAAGGACACTAAAAGCCATAACTTTCATCTGAAGCTTACTTTGGTGCCATTATCTTTCGAGCGATCATTTAAGCATCATGACTTTAATAAATCGATCACTTAAATTATATAGGCAGTTTCTTTGGCCATCCTACATGGCATTAATCTAATATTAAATCATTTAATGTCGCCCACTAAAAAATGAATACCCCATAAAATTTTGGGAAGAAAATTGCTAATGTAACTTAATTGATCTGCTTTTAAAAGTTATGACGCTTAAATAATCACTCAAAAAATTTATGACGCCAAAGTGAGAGTTGTACAAAAGTGATGGCACTACAAGTGTCCTTACACGTCAGCTGATCAATAACCTCTTTAAGAAGATAAACAATGTAGTGGCCATGCAAGATGTGATTGAGAAAGGCCGATGCATCAACAGTGCAAATGAGCCGGAGCTCAACTCATTGACACTGAAAAACTGAGTTTGACTCAATTTGTCATCATGATCAAAGTGCCTCAAGTATCAAACCAAGTTGAGCTCACATATCGACAATACTTGACTCGAGCAGCTCCTGAGTCCAATGGAGTAGTTGTATTTTATATTTTTTAACATATATATGTTGTAAACAGTAATACACAAAGATAATATTGCATCTAATTTTAATTGCACTTGAAAACTCAGATTCTTGATTCTCAAAAGCCCCTGATTTCCCTCCCTCCGATTATCCCATAGAAACGTAACAGATATAGCTGATAGCATCTTCCTCTTTTCCTACTCTACCAAATTGCAATCCTCCAAATCATCCAAAAATGCAATTGTCTCTCTCCTACCAAATAGTTGGAGAAAACTATATCTGCAGAATTTCAGCTCATGCAATAAATTTATACTGCCTTACAACACATCTTTGGTTATACTAGTGTATATCAACCACTTAAGGTAATAATTCTAAAAAGAAAAAAGGTATATCAAAATCCTGAATCAGGTAACGTTGGGATAGAACTCACCTTTTATTCAGGATATTATCAATCTCCCCTTCAATGTTGAATTCATCAAAAAGAGGAATTCTTTTATCATATAACTCAACTCGGTCACAAAGATCTGGAGCTATTTCTTGAAGATAGTTGGTAACCTGAAAGTACACAAGGCAGCTTACACTTTTTAGGCTAGAGAAAGTCCATACTACTTACTGCATAGCAAAGGCTATCCTCATCGCAGGAACCAACTGGTAAAATAAGTTGCAACCATATAAACAAAGCAGTTGATTTAGACAAAATCACTGCCACATATTGCTTTTCGACCATCATCTCAGCTCCACATAAAACAGCAGTACAGACGGTGTTTCACTCAGTAATTCATCATAAAAAATCTCATAGCATAGAGATATCTTAACCACTAATATGTTCATGACAATATCAATATGGATCAGGTTGCTTCTAAATGATATCAGGAGATGTGCTCAATCAATATATGAAGGAGCGATCACCTATATTTTCCCCATATCCAGAACCTCACAGAAACAGGGAAAAATACCCTGCTATTCCATCCAATTAGCAGCCCAATAAAGAAAAAGCATGCGTTTTTCACCAAAGACATGCTTTGCAACTACTCAGCAATACCTCATGAAAAGTTCTTGGAGAGTCGACCACCATTTTTGTCACCTAGAAGTGGATCAGTAACATTGCCATAATTAGTATGATTTATGCAATTAGATTAGAAAATGACGTCCACAAATTGTAATTTAAAAAATACAAGTGCCGAGGGCAGTGACCTTCTTGTTAAAATAGTCCTGGACAACTGAGAGTGTTTGACCCATAGCCCTATGCAAAATGCAAGGAACAGCTCCTTCAACACCTTCATCTGAAGCAAGAGCAGCAGATTTTGCATGTTCCATTATGTTTTTCCAGGTCGAAAGCAAACCTTCCAAATCCTTCTGCAATTCCTCTAAAGTATGACCAGCAGCAACAGTCCTCACAGTCAAACCGAAACCTTGGGGCTGCAAAGTCTTTGCTATGACTTTTAATCGAGTACGTTCCATCCCACTAATCTTTTTTGACACTCCAATCCTATCGCACCGAGTCATCAATATCTGCAAACCGATAGAGGTTGAAGCAAATTAGGTATCGCAACACTATAGCTTAATGGAGTCTATTAAGACTAAAAGAAATATGATGGAGAACCCACCCAGAATCTACTCCTCAGTTTAGGATATGCAGTCAACATGGGACCCTTTGTGCCTAGTCCTTCTTTGACTACTTGAACAATAATTTTGGTGCCCTTCCGGACCTTACTCCACTTATTATCCCCAGCAGATGTAAGAGTAGCATCCTTTGCATCTTTAAGTTTAGATCTCTTGGAGTTAGTGGCAATTGCCATTTCCATAGGAAGAAAACCCTTAAGAGATTCACCTTGTTGTTTGTTGTTGATTCCACCAACATCGTCCTCTATACCAGCAGCAACACCAACTTCATTTGTATGCAACAGACTACCATTCAAAAATCCTTTCAAGGTTTCCGTAGCATCAAAATCATCCTCATATTCATTTTCCTCATAGTCATCATGCACAGCTTTTCCTGAAGCCTGAGACAAAATCTCTGTGACATCATCAATACTTTCAACATTATCTAACGCATGGACATCTCCGTGATTAAGTGGATGACCTTCAAAAGCTTCATGCTCTGAGCCATTTGGTTTTGTTTTCCTCATTTGTTGATGAAATGGAGGAAATACAAAAGGTTCTCTGTTATGCCTGATATCCATAAGGGAGTGTCTCGAGTTGCTGATGTTGACAAAAGCACCACCCATATGTGGAACAAGTTTCATGACAATACCTAGATACACGCTATCACATTGTACATCAGTTTTAACAGGCTCCAGAAGTAACTCAACTAGCTTCCCATCTTCCAATACTGCAATTCTTTGCATTGTGCATATTGAGGAATTGATTAATATAACAGTAGAAATAGAATCCTCAACTGAAACTAGATGCTTTCCTTCTTCAGCCAACAACTCACCAGCATCTTGATAATGCTGATTTTCAGACTCTGTTTGAGTAAACTCATCTTCCCCACTGCCACTCTCCGTAGGTATGTCAAAATCCACATCCTTTGATATACGACTAGGAAGAGTCGAGATGAGCCAGGGCTCCTCAATAGCTTGCTGTCTTTCAGAGATAAATGTAGCAGAAACATAATCCTTCTGCTTATCACTTATCATGTGTTCATTATTGGTGTAACTCCCATTATTGACCTCTTCATCTAAGGATCTTTCTGCCTCTAGTAGATCAGTTCCTAGGCATCTGACAATTTCATCTTCATCTGATAAGCCACTGTAAGCATTTGAGTGTTCAGAAGCATCGTAAGGAAGTAATACAGTAACAATGCATTCAAGAAAACGATAATACCTCTTGGTACTGCTGATGTCAAAGGCTCAATTGGCAAGTAAATTTCCTCTATCCATGAGGCCCATAATTGAGCTGAGGATATCCTACTTCCGGTTTGGAGCTCCTTCCATGAATCCCTCACCACAATATTCTTATCTTGTTCATAATGTTGAGGGATGACGAGAGAAAATTCAGGCCCAGGCCGCCAAATGGTATCATAAGGAGGCCACGATGCTCCATTCTTGAAATAGTTATACTTAAAACTAACCCCGCAGGCAATCTGACGAAAAAAGATTTAACTGTTATTACTTAGAAAAGTCCGAGCTATCGATTTTGACAGATAGAAAGTTTGCTGTTTCAATCCAATTTTCAGCCACCAAAGTATGAATAAAATGAACATAGTTAAATTAAGCACAAGAAGAAAAGCCCCCGAAACAACTACATCCTTAACCTTTATCAATCATCACTCACTCTCAAGAGACCAATTAACTCACCAGATGTAAACTTGAAAGGTGAAGGCAGATCACTCAAGGCACTTAGAAAGAGAATTATGATTCTATATTGTTAAGCAGGCAACACTTTCAATTTCGACACTTACCAACAAATTTCATTGTTTCCTATCTAGAGACAGTTACCTTGACTTCAACCTTCCATAAGTTGGCGTGTTGAGTTGGAGACATTGGTATTGCCATTTGGGGTTCCCAGCAGCCTAGTTCCATAAGATCACCAGCTAGATACAGAAGTTGATCATCCGCTACTTCCGCTTCGACAGTCCAAACCACCTTGCAGTAGCTCTCAGAAGTAATAGAGGACTTCCCTGGATTTAGGAATGAGATAGACCTGCCTCAGTCTTTAAAGTATTCGTCCCAAACAGCTAAATAAAATGATTGGGAAAGTTGTATCTCAAGATTTAAAAGATGAAGTCCATTTATGTCATCTTGGAAACTATATAGCTAACAGCAACTTTTTCACCTGCAATTTTCATTAATAGGTTTTTTCTAGTAAACAAGGCTCTCAAAGGATAAATTATTCCACTAAGTTTAACACAAGCGAACATGCCCAAGTATCCAATAACATTATCTTCATGTGGTAGTAATTTTTTCATTATGTAAAGTAACTTAGTTATAGTAACTCTAATTACCTAGCTACTAACATTTAGAGCAGACAGTAATCATCACGAGATCCTACATAGACCACAAATGCAAGGTCGAGAAAACTTTGAAGTTTAGAAGGTGGTACAACAGGACAAAGCTACTTTAAATTGCTTAGATTGATAAACACTTATGAGATCACAATTTATCATTACACAGAATCAAGGACGCTCACACCCACATTTCTTCCATGTCTCTAGTGAACAAAACTGACACCACTTTGAAAAGAACAAGAGGTCTTCCTTCCAAATGTACCATTCATAAGGTTCTTCTCTATGGACACCGGAAAACACCAAATACTTAGCCATAAGCAATCATCTTAATGAAAAAGAGAAGAACAATAGCACTCGTATCTAATAGATTGCTAACGCTCGAACATACTATTTGTTAGATTAGATTTACAAATATCCAGCACCAAAAGGCAAAAAAGAAAAGCAAAGAATGTGAATGGCACTTTACCTCTCCTTGTATGCATTATAGCTGATCTCATACAGAAACTGTTATTTCCTGTGCGAATAGTATGTCCCAGAACATTCTCGTATTGCGGATGCCAGCACATAGACCTAGTTCAGCATTAATCCAACATCAATGGCTTCAAAACTGTTAACAAGTGACTGCACATGCGCCACAAAACATCCACACACGCGCACACAGCACTTGCCAAAAAAATTAAGCGCACGGCATAAAATTCACATTTTGTGGGAAAAGGATATCTTTTTAGCAAACAAAACACTTTCCAGTACCCTTCCAACTACCATCTCATACAAATCCCACGCTTATTCCATGGTTAACATCCAAAGAAAGTATGATCTCGAGGACGTTCCCCATGAAAGCATCCCAAAGTCATCTTCTGAAGGGAACCATCGCGGACTCCTCATAATGTACTTCTTTGAAATGAACTGCCACGCTCAATTTGTAATTAGCATTATACACCATTGCAATGTCAGTCAAAGCCATGGAAGTATATAGCGGCAACCGCGGACAACACTAAAGGCTCCCTCATATCAGAAGCTCGAACGGAAAAATTCCTCATTCGACGAATTCCGTAACCATCAAAGCGAAACGAGAAAGAATAGGATCGCTCTGTGCTGAACCGTGTGGCTTCCTAATTATCTAGAGTGGCCAAAAGGCATACGCATTTTAGAGAAAGAGAGCATCAGCAAAAGGCTCAAACACGTCACGGTAGAAGACCCAATTGAACTTGGACTAAACAGCTAACGATGGACGACCTCTCGCGCCATCCACACTCCACCCAGTGGCGCTAGCACCAGAAAAACTCAAGAACGAAGCTTCGACACTTACGAGCAGAGCAGGGGAGACGGGTTGGGAGAGAAGAGGTGGCGAAGGTTGGGGCGAGGCAGAGCTTCAGAGACGTCCATGGCCGCCGCCGCCGCCGCCGCCGCCGCCGGAAAGTTCACGCTTCAAGGCTCACAGCAGAGCGAAGGAGGCTGAAACGGCGAGCCCGCCACGACGGTTCGAAGCGTTCAGGCGACTCGAGCTCGCCATTCGCCGAAAGTATCGACTTTGAAGAGAGAGCTTGACCCTGGTTTCCCGACAGTGGATAGAATGCAAAGGATAGAATTTACAGTAGAGAGAGAAAGAAGAGAGAGAGAAAGATTGCGACAAGGTGAAGAAGACGATGGGATTTTAGATTGTCGGAATTTGCATTTTTGGTCCCATAACTTTACGAGAGTTTACTTTCAGTCCCGCATGCTTGGTTTAATTACATTTTTGCCCGAATTATTAGTCTTCTGATGCAATTTAAGTCCTTTCAGCATTTTTCCATTCCAAAATTGCCAGAAATTGCCAAGTTGGCATGGCACTGATTATTGACGCATGTGCCTGCGTATCCAAGACTCCACAAATAATTGGACTTTTAATCCCCTACTAATTTTAATACTTAATGAGGTAATTAATGTCTTCCGTAGTTGTTATAGATTTTTTATGTTATTACTTATGTAATTGTGTACAAAAAATTAGTTCCATCCCAAATTTCCATTCCCATCAAATGAAATATTCTCGTTTTATAAAATACCATCAATGAACTTTTTGGTTCACTCTATTATAATTCTATTTTCATATTCTCGTAGTCCATTACATTCAACCTATTGTGTCAAACGTAATTCAGGAGAATCCAAAAATAATAGAAATGCCAAGTCTTATGAAAGGTCGAGTCTTCTCGTTGAGATACAATTCGAAAAACATGCATACAAGGTAGGACATGACACTTCACCCTCCTACTGTACTTCTTGATCTTCTATCTGTGGACGCTTTAGCTTCAGGGTGTATGTTTCCATTAATATAAATACGACTGTTTATTTCAACCAAAAAAAAAAAGGTAGGACATGACACGTTGCATTCGATTCAAAGTAATGGCTAAGAAAATTGTGCAAGGTTATTGCTTCACTACAAACTCGAAATTGAAGTGAGAAAACATCTTATTATATTATATTCCGCGATACATTTTCTTTACAATTTTAAAATGAAAAGAGAAAAAATGATCGATGCATGTTCCATGAAAATAAGCAACAAACAAGAAAAAAATACCTTTGATTCTGAAAAAAGATGATTCGACATTTCGAAATTCCAATCTCTGCTGTTAATTTTCTGTTTCAAATAACAAAATTTTCTATTTCAAATAACAAAAGAAGAAAGTAACATCCAAAATGTCACCCCAAAAAAAAAGTTACAAATAAAAAAAAAACAACTGGAACCGAAAAATATATCCACAAATTCTCATTTTCTCACTCTTCATTTACCGGATAATTACCCAAAAAAAGTTCTAAACATATTGCACTTATACTAATTTGATCCAAAAAATTTTAACTATGTCAATTTAGTTTCAACATTTTCACATTTTACCAATTGAGTTAATTTGGTCAATTTTGGTAGAAAGCATTAACGTAAATGCTAGTTATCTTATGTAACATGGTCATTATTGATGTGGATTTTTTTTAATATTTCCAAATTTTTATTAATTTTTTCTTCTCCTTTTCTTCTTTTTCTTTTTTCTTTCACTAGTGGCCATCGAGGGTATTAGACTTTGGCGAGGGTCAAGGCCTTACCTAGCTCACCTAGATCTAGGTGTTGCGCAAGGCAAAGTGAGAGGCACGACTCTCGTAAGAGTTCGGCAAGCTCCATCAACCCTCGCTAGCTACACTTAAAAAAATATATAATAAAAACCAGAAGAAATATTCAAAAAATTATCCACATTAGGGTTAGTGGAACTACGTAAGATGATCAATGTTTACGTTAAATATTTTTAATAAACCCAATTGACAAAATTTGGCAAGGTTATGATTAAATTGGTATAATCGAAAATTTAAAACTAAATTAACACAAATGTAGTAAGTTTGTAGAGTTTTTTGGGTAATTATCCATTTCATTTTCTATAGGAGTCATGTTTCCCATTTTGCTAGTTTCTCATTATAATAGTTAAAAACAAATTTTAACATATAATTCAAAAAATTATTTAAAAAATTGCTCACGTCAAAGATCAATTATACTGAGATAAGATAAATCAATGCCTACGTTAATATTTTTGACCAAATTTGGCTAGATAAATACTATGAAATTGACATACGGGACAATTCTGAGTCACAAACATCTTCACAATATCCAACCTCACCATCACACGATCCATGGAGAACTCCTACAAGAGATACATTGCACACTTTAACTCTTGATGATCTTTGTATCCACACCCTCCCTAGAAAATAGTAGTGTATGCTTTATTATGAATACCTAAAGCTCTCTCCTCTCTTCTTTTTTGCTTGGTATGATTGTTTGGTACTATAGCACACTATAGTAATACCGTTTGGTATTGTAGCATACTATAGCAAAAGCGGCAAAATTTGAAAAGATTAATATGAAATCGGTATAGTTGAAAGAGTAAGAATTAAATTAACAATTGTAGTAAGTTTGAAGAAGTTTTTTGGGAATTATCCATTTCATATATTGTTGGATTCTTGTTTCTCATTTTGCTAATTTCTAATTATAACAATTAAAAGATAAATTTAATAAAAAATCGAAAAAAAAATTAAAAAAATTATTTATGTCAAAATTGGTCATACGTCTACATTCACGTTAATCTTTTTTTTAGCTAAAATTGGCTAAATTTTAATAAGGTCATTACTAAATTGGTATAACAGGAAGATTTAAAATTAAATTAGCATATATATGGTAAATTTGAAGAGTTTTTTTTTCGGGTAATTATAAGTTTCACCTACTGGAGGATTCTCTTTTCCCATTTTGCTAATTTCTCATCATTTTCCTGCCCTGTAATTTTTCCCATGTGAAGATGAATGCCTGTTTATGACATGGAATGAGAGCTACAAAGAGACAACTTCTTGTAATAATCTCTGCAGCTCTCTTCCCTCCCTCCACTTGTCGCAGCATCCCATCCGAAACTCTCCCGCCGTAGCCGGAGAACACCCATCTCCCGCATTGAAGAGCGCCACCGGGCGGTCCAAGCGCCTGCTTGTCTCGTGAAGATCTGCGTCAAACGTTGGGGCTTGGCAATTCTTGCTTGAATTCGCAGAATCTGCAGTTGTCTTAAGGGTGAGTCTATGGTTCTTTGGTTCTTAAAAAGTTTTCATTCCAATTGGGTTTTCTTTTTGTTGTCTCTTTTGGGTTTCTTGAAAGAAGAGGCAGAGGTTCTGATTGAAGTACGCGAGCTTATCCTCTGCGCGTGTAATTGATCGGAATCTCCTGGGCATGGTTAAAGTTCAAAACTTTAATGGTAAAAATGGCTGGTGATTGCAGTTTAGCTACCAGTAGCACAAAAGTGGTGGTGGAAATGGCTCTTTTAAATCTAAAGTGCATTTAGCAGTCGAATTAGTATTCCGTGACCGATGCTGGTTGATGATTGATTGAGTGAGCTTGAGTGAATTTAATGTCAGTTGATGGTGCGTTAGTTGCTCATTGGATTAAAGGGTGACTTTTAAGTAACGTACCTGCGAATGTGGAGATGTGTTTGTTGATGTGTGCTGTGAATATTTTTCCAAAGTAGAAGAACATGTGCTGCGAATGCAAGAAAATTGAGTGTGCACGCCGAATGTTTGGTTCAAGTTCCAATGGAAAGGTGGTTTCCTGGATATAATTTCTACACTCATAATCTGTAAGACAGTGCAATAGCATAAGAGGTTGGCGTGTTGATATGCTCAAATGCTCAAAATGTGAGTGAATTGGGTGGCTTTGGGTTGGATGGGGTTGGTTTTGATAGGGGTCTGCAGGTTGTTTTTGCTTGATAATATGTAGATGTGAGTAAAATGGGTTATTTCAGTCACATGCTTATAGGACCTACCCATTTGCCACCACAGGGAACCTTCTAAGTGGGTACGAGCCTTGCATTCACTAGAAGCTTTTTTATCATGTAACTCATAAATTACCCTATTGTCATAACTTTTATGGTGCCGATCTATACTACTTAGTTCATATTGAATAGCATCCAAGAGGTTGCAGCTCAGTCTAATACTGTGTGATCTCATACTAAACCTGTGAAAACTTTTTTAGTTGCATGTGTACTCGGGTATGAACTGAATTTACATGTCATACATTAAACCTATGCATGGAAAGAAAATAATGTTGTGCCAGAAGTACAATATTGTACTATAATTTAAGTCCTTCTTACTATATGGTTGTATAGATAGAATGAAATTTTCTATTTTCTCTTCATTTCTGTATGGCAGACGTTAGTTTTGCTGAGGCCCAAAATCAAACAATAAAGTCATTGGAAAGTAAAGGTAGAAAGCCAAATCAAGAAGGAGATGGAGGGGTTAGTTTCTTTTCGAGCAACGGCTAGGGTTCCATTTCATGGTGTACCTTCCCTCATGCACAGGCCCGCAAAGTCATCAATCTGTAGATTACTTCCAATTGCTGCAATGGACCTTCATGCCAAGGAAAGAAAGCTCTCTGTCAGCTGTATTCGAGCTCAACAGGTCGCCATTCTCTTCCAACTCTGTTGTTTCCATTACTAGAATTACATAAACATTATCTTCAACTTGGCTTTACCTGCTTAATGACTTTTAGAAACAAGAACTTTTCCTCTCAATTTCTTGAATTTAGGGAGAGCCAATGTGAGCATGGTTTGGGAAAAAAAATTGCTGTTGGTAGAGAGTTTGTGCTCCATTATCTTGTCTTGGTGAATTGACATTACAAAATCTCATTCATGTCCGCACTATGATACATATCAAGCACTTGATTCAGTAATGAATTACTATGAGAAAAATTACAACCATTCGACTTAAATAGCAAGCCCAACATACTTCGTTTAAAGGCAACAATCTTTTCCTCAGCTTCATGATCATCAGCTGTTTATTAAAAGTACTATATTTACCACGTATCTCATTTGCTGGCTTGTGTTCAATATAGAAGTGACAAAGATTGAAGATCTTCACTGAACTCGTGCTTCAGTTTTATGTCATTTGCATATCATCTTTCCCAAATCATTGATCTTATTAACTTCTATGGTAACATTCATCAGCCAGGGCATATACTGTTTTTCTATGCAGTCAGAGACCAGTGATATATCTGCTACAGTTGTATCTGCTAATGAATCACAAGAAAATTCTCTTAATGCCAAGGACTGGGAATTAGGGATGTACCAAGATGAAGTAGCTGCTAGCCAAGGGATCAGGATTAGAAGAAGGCCACCAACTGGACCTCCCTTGCACTATGTTGGGCCCTTTGAGTTTCGATTGCAAAATGAAGGCAACACTCCTCGAAATATTCTGGAGGAGATCATATGGCATAAGGAAAAGGAAGTCTTCCGGGTAAGTCACTATAAATTTTCTTGTCATATATCAAGCAGGCAATATTTGTGACTCATTGTGATTGGTTGTTTCTTATTTTTTTAATTTCAGTTGAAGGAAAAGCAAGATCTGGTGGTGCTTAGGAAAGCCCTTCAAAATGCTACTGAGACTAGAGATTTTGTTGGAGCTCTTAAAGCTGCTCATGAGCGAACAGGACTTCCGGGTTTGATTGCTGAAGTTAAAAAGGCTTCTCCAAGTAGAGGAATACTGAGGGAAGATTTTGATCCTGTAAGTTGTATATTCTGTTGTATGAACGACATCCCTATCCTATTTATGGTATTGTAAGTAACCCTACTTGAAATCATACCAATGTAACAATGCATGCTAGGTGACAATGGATATGTCCTCATCTCTTTATAAGAGAATGTCACGGTTCCAGTTACAGATATCTATCACCTATTTAGGCTTTGGGCAGCCTTGGTTTGTATCCACTATTCATAGTTAAGACGATATAGGTTCAACCATTGTTTTCATGAGAATTTTCCCCAGAATACTTGACTTCAGCTGTGCAACAGAGAATTTGGCACAGACATACCTTGATTGGAGAAGAATCATTGCGACCAATCCCACTTAATGGGAAAGGACATGATTGTTGTTGACATTGATGGTGTCTTGTAAGCTGTGGCGGCGATCTAGCTCTGAAGTTTGATGAATAGTAGGGACTGTTAGTATCTCTTGAAACAATTTATTTTTGGCCAATGTTTCTTTCAGGTTGAAATCGCTCAGGCTTATGAAAAAGGAGGGGCAGCATGTCTAAGTGTTTTGACTGATGAGAAATATTTTAAGGTAAACATGTTGGTGAACGTCTTTGGATGTAGCATTTTAATGTTCATAAGTATTAGCAATATGATGGCAGTGGCTGATATATGCCCATTCATTTTAATTTGGCCAATGCAGGGGAGCTTTGATAATTTAGAAGCAATAAGGAGAGCAGGAGTAAAGGTTTGTCCCTGGAGATAAGCTATCTTCTTGAATGGGTACATCAGTATGAAGTTCATTTTTGCTTATCCTCTTAACGAAATGAAATCTATGCAGTGCCCTCTCCTGTGCAAAGAGTTTATAGTAGATGCATGGCAGATTTACTATGCTCGAGTAAAAGGTGCAGACGCCATTCTTTTGATTGCAGCTGTGCTGCCTGACCTTGACATCAGATACATGATTAAGATTTGTAAGATGCTTGGCTTGGCTGCTCTTGTTGAGGTTTGAATATCTCTCTTTCTTGTATACCTTTCACTACTTGTAATTTTTCTCGTTTGAAGCTTGCTTTGCTGTCCTGGTTGAGAGTTGGCTTTATCTCATTTCGAGCTGGTTTTGCTCTTCTGGTTCAGAGTTGGCTTATGTCATTTGAAACTAGTCCTGCTCTTCTGGTTGCAAGTTAGCTTAGAAAAATTTATGATGTCATTCATAAATTAGATTCCTACTTCTTGTTGTACCAAATCCTTCAAAAGTTTGCGAAGCTTTTAGGAAAATCTGTGATGTATAATGTAGCCAGAAGGCCTATGCCTAAGGCCTATGCCTTGTTATAGTCATCTCTTTTAATTGTGATTGGAACTTCTGTGAGATTCTTTTTTATTAGTCCTTTGTGATCTATGTCCCATACCTTGTAACACAGGCATTAGTGTGATCATCGCCCTTGGACCTTTAATTCAGGTGGTTCAGTTCGACTCTGGTGTGGTCAAACTAATTTTCTGATGAGAATTGCATTTATTTCCAGGTGCATGATGAGCGGGAAATGGATCGCGTCCTTGGAATAGAAGGAGTCGAGCTTATTGGCATCAACAACCGCAATCTGGGTAGGCTTTTCTTATATTTGATGACTTAGCTTTTTAACTAGTTAGTCAATTTTACATGATGCGAGTATCAAGGTAGAACAATTTTGCACTAGTTAGTTTCCATTTATTATTTTCAATTAAATCATTGATGGTAAAACCAATGAATAAGCTTGGAATTTTGAGGACAGTCAGTGCCACAAAAAAAGAAAAGTACAAAGTAATTGATTCTAGCAAGGAGAAAGAAGAAAGGACGTGATCACACTGTTGAATGGACAGAGAGCAATGTCCTTCAGCTGCAATATTATATCGCCTCTTGAATGCGATTTATATTCACCATGAGAAGTGAATCAGGATAGTGTTAAATTCGATGAGATCATATTGGAAGGGTGTAGAATTCAATGAGACCACCTGCACGTTTTAGTCATTATGACTGATTTAACCTCTTTGTTTGCAGAAACATTTGAGGTGGATATTAGCAACACAAAGAAGCTTCTTCTTGGAGAACGTGGCCAATTAATCCGTCAGAAGGATATAATTGTAAGGCAGCCCCTACTAATCTTTCTTTCATGCTACAAAGCAGAAAGAGTAGATCCCCTCTGGTCTCCTTCTGTATTGGTGGAAGTATTATATGTCATAATGGCTGCTTGCCTGATCTTAAACCTCTCTAACTATTTTCTTTTTCAATAATTATGAACCTTAAGGTTGTTGGGGAATCTGGACTGTTTACTCCTGATGACATTGCCTATGTACAAGAAGCTGGTGTGAAGGCGGTAAGCACTGTATCTGCTTTGCATTTTCTTCATTCCTGCTCAAAATATGTGTTTTGCTGTTTAAGCGGGAAGAACTTTTCATGGGCAAGTCAGTATCATTTGTAGCCCCAATCCCAGGAAATATTTCTTTTCTTTTTTTCCATTTGGTCTACCATCTTATTTGGGTTGTACTTTTGATGGATCAAGATCAATCTGATGGTATTAAGAGTTAAACCTGCTTGCATTTTATTGAAGGGAGGATGATGAGATTAACTCCATTGGGGAGCATGTTAACCTATAGATGTATTCAAATGAGTTGCAGGTGATTTGATGGACTTTAGAATTACTTTTGCAGGTACTAGTTGGGGAGTCGATTGTGAAGCAAAGTGATCCCGGGAAAGGAATTGCAGGACTTTTTGGGAAGGACATCTCCTTGTGAGCTCAGAGCAAGTTAAAATAGAGCTAACGTGCCGTGGATGCACTAAGGCGAACTTATTTTAATGTATTTGATGGTAGGAGAACTGGAGGAGAGCGTTGTATTCAAATATCTGATAGTAGTAGATGACATCTTAGGTCCAACTTCATCGTTATAAACACTGTGATTGTTCACATTTGATAGACTGGGAACCTGTCCTGGGCATTGCGTGCAATTTTGCCGATATATATCTGCCATTTGTCTAATAGCCTTTCCTCCATGTTGAGCATCTTGTCCACGAGTACAAGAGCTTGGTATATTTCGCATTCTGTACTCTCTCCAGAATGCCTTCCAAAATTTGCCTAGGCTGCCTACTGTTGAGGGATAGAGATCACACTGGTTCCTACCTTCCAATGGAGAATTTATGATGTGAAGATGCTTCTAACGTATATCATCCTAAGTCACTGATTGCTGAATCACCAATCAAACAAGCGCTTCTAATGATACAGCAAGGGCCAAGGATTGCATAAGCGATCCCCATTTTATGTCCAAAATATAAGGCCCTCCATATTTTTGGGATGCAATCTCTTGACTTTGCAGGCGCTGAGCCATTCCAAACACGGACAAAGTAGTAAAAGAAGCAATGGCTAGACAACAGAAAGTGGCAATATAGATAGACTCGATCTTGTGATATTGTTTGTGCCCGGCTCAATTCGATGCATAGATGTACAAGAGCCGACGATTTGCCATTGTCGCCTAAATTTTTTATCCTTCACACCTTTCCAAAGAAATTATTCACTCTTTGGGAAGTTGGTAGTAACGTAAAAGGTCATCCATAGTTTACATGATGCAAATTATAGGGAACACTAGAAACATTGATGTGATCTATGTTGCTCCGGCTAGTATATTAAAAATGTTCCTCTCCTCTATGAATAAATTAAATGAGAAATGGCGGTGCTCACACTCATTTCCATAAATTGAAAAAAAAGAAGAGAAAAGAACGTTTCCATTGAAGAGACAACAAGCATGGTCACCTAACATCATTGTGGACTCCACTTTCCAGATTTGAACACTTGATAGAAGCTGGACCTTCTGGAAACAACGAAGAACACTGCATAGTCGCCACCACATTTAATCAGGAAGCAATAACAAGATGTAATCAAATGAAAGATTTCACATTAGGTAAGGTGAAGTACAGATGATGGTAGAAATATTACAAACATTGCAAGTCATTTTATGTAATCTAAATTCTTTTTTTTATCCCGTTTCTGTCAGAAAACTAAAGTCCATTTCACTCTCTGAAACAACAGGTCATGCAAACGCACCTGGAATTCCCGGAATAATGAATCTAGACTCTCTCAAAACATCATGGAGTGTTCTCTTCTCGTTAACTCTGATCCACTTACTGGAAAAGTCATCACCTAAAAATATGCCCAGAGATCAGATGGGAATTGAGCATTGCATAAAATGTATAAACTTGCTCTACTTCTTTCAACTGAAATTTTCTCCACACAAGGAACATGAGAGAAAAGGATGGACTATCTAAAGCTGCCTTTCCATAAAGAAAGATGAACTTGAGACTACATTCCTAAATAACACTCAACAAATCATGAGAAAAGTCACTTCAAACATGAGCATAGCCACCAAGATCAGATTATCAGATGATACACTTCTGCTAACAGACTATTACCATTAACTCCGTAAAGGTTCAGGAGAAAATATAACTTCAATAGTGAGAGTAAATGACCCAAACAAGTTCAGTTAATCTGACTATACAAGCTTCCCCCTTCAATGAATCAACAAGCATGAAAATAATGAGATGCAACCACTTTCAACCATCAGCAAACAAAGTCCAATATGATAAATATGGCTTCATCTTCACAAGTCGTCCTAAACTATTGATTATCAATGTTCATAAACAGCATAACCAATGGAAAGACCCACACAATCAGTTGACCCTGGCCTTCTAGATGTTTAGACGAAAACCCTTGAATTATTCTTTGATGAAAACCTTTCATGCTAGCCAAGCATCTGAAAACCTCATTGGAGGTTGTTTTGTTATTTTGTACCAAATATTTCCATAGGGAAATTAAAAGACTCTTAAAGTCCACTAGTAAGAGACAAGTTCAAGTCAAGTGTTACAAAGCAAACTAATCTAATTGGAAAAATAAGAGCACCACTACAGGAAAGTTTCAGCGAAGATAAGCTCTACCAGCAGAGATAGTGTTGCTAGAAAAACTGCCTGCAGCGTTTTCATCTTCATGTGGAAGTTCCACATTAGCACCCGCAGTACCTTCTAAAAAATATTGGAGGAGTTTTGCAGTTGACAAACAAGTTCCAGAACTAGCCTGCAGACCAAAGTCAGTCTCTTGTATTGAACTTCCGGAATAAAGTTAAAGGCAGCACGTCGTTTCTCAAGGAAAAGATACAAATGGAAGAATCTCCTCCAATATGTCTGCAGTATACTATTGCCAATACTTCTGCCCAAGTGTGAAGATACAGTGTAGTGGAAATTTTGCTGTCTCCCAGCATCTACCTAGGATCAAACCTCTAAAAATGGAAACTTGCAATGTGCTCAGAAGTAATCCACCAATAACACGACCGACGTAAAGTATCAGAGATGTAGAGAATCAATCTACGTAAACAATGAAAAAAGCATTTTGACCTAGATGGCAAGATTACTCACGAGAGACACAAGATAAACCAGTATCAACCTTAACCATAAAATCTCTAGCAGCTCACCTCATAGTACAACTCAATAGCATCACGGGTGTACTTATTTTCTGTATCCCATGGCAATGGAGGAGAATCCTCTGAGAAGATGTTCAAATGTTAAGGAAACATTCAATGAAGGAAGTGCTCACATCCCAAAATTCTAATTGGCAAATAGGGGTGACAAGGGGAAATAGAACCTCTGATTGTAGAAGGGCAGTTGCAACACTAAAATCTCCCATGTTGCAACCTTATTATGTTAATTGTACATTAAGAACCGGTTATAGATCAGTCACAGCTAAGAAATTTGTCACAGATGTGACTTGATTCAGACTGCTGTCCAATCCATGATAAATTCTCCCGTTTTCTCTTCAAATTCGATGGAATTCTTGGTAAGAAGGTCAAATACTTTTTATAATGTAAAAGGGCTGAGAGCAACCTTCTCTTTTCCATCTTTCTTTACCCTCTTCCATGATCAGCTATCACCAAAGACCAATTAGTCACAAGGGACACTGACTCAGAAGAAAATAATATGAAGGGCACTGAAGAGGTTCCTGATCTGACAAGGCTTCATGACAAGTTCAGCTAGGAAAGGTGCCTGATCTCAAGACACTGGGAGCTTATATCCAAAAGGTTTATGAGATCAATAATACCCTTAGGCATTTGATGCCCGTATCAACTACTGACCATTTTAAATTGCTATTTCTAAGAATCTAGTGTAATAATACACCATTGTCTACTCCATTTAAAGTGCTATCCCAAAGTAAAATCACCACAACTGTACTATGACTGAGCATTCTGCAAAGTACTGTACCATGATCAAGAGTAAATGGAGGAATCCTAACTCATTATCCTATGTGAAAAATCTCTTTGTCGATGCATTGCCAAAAATGGTCCAGAAGACCAAAAGAACAGATGCAGGAAGTTCAGAGGTGGTTGCCCGTGTTAGCATCAGAATCCAAATAAGAAATCATGTGATGGAAATAAAATGCAGTTATCTCAAACACGCAACTGATCATGAATATAGACTTTGCCACATGATGACAAATCAAGTTAACAAACTGTCAAGTAAAAAAGCGTGTAAAATTTAAGGATATTAAGTCAAGATGAGCTGAGAACATGTCAGTCTCGCAGAAGTCCTCGATGAAGTCACTGGACATGACCTCTGCATACAAAAGGAGAACTGGCCAGTGAAGAATGTTATCTTTATCTAGCACAGGCTTCTTCAGGCCAGTAAGCTCTCGATACATTGCCTTCCCCATCTTCAATTTGCGTGCCTCAATTGCAGAAACAAGTCCCTAAGAATTTCTCCAAGACCAAGACATAGGGGTCAAAGACATAAAGTAAAACACTCAGTAGAAAAATGAAGATTTTCCTGGAACAAATACAGATGAAGACATTTGAATTGCCTACCTTAGCTACTGTCACCGCGTTGGAAACTTCGGCTTCATGGCTTTGGCACTCCATTATGTTGGACTCAACTTTCCTTGCAAGTTTTTTTAGTTCTTCATTACTCGGATCCTTCTCGAGTCCATTTTCACAATACACTTTGGCTTCATTCAACAGATTCAGTGACAGAGATGCTTTGGCAGCCCGATAAAAAGCCTACAGCATGCACATCATGTCTCAAGATCCACAAAGTAAACATTACTGGACTATAACTGCAAATGACTTACCTTAACATTTGTTGGGCACAGATTAATTGCCTCCTCGGCATCTGTTAAAGCACGCCTATAATTTCCAAGAAGCAGATTGACATGTGCACGATTTGCAAAAAGAACTGAATTCTCAGAGTCGCTCAGAGTTTTCTGATCAATGGCCCTCGTGTAACAATCAATAGCATCCGAATAGTGTTTCTTCCCCAACTTGACATACTCGTTACCTTTCTCCTGCAAAGCAAATGGACAAGTGGAACAGATACGAAGAAACTGCTTTTCAAATGCGGTAATAGCAACAGTGTCTGAACTATGGATGAAGGTATCAATCTAATGACAATGTTTTGGCTGTCCCAAGGTGCCACTAGCCCATTAGCAAATTAGTTCCTGTCAACCATCTCCTCAATAAACTCACCCCCTAAAAAGCACACTTATGTCTTAAACTCCTGTATCTTGATGGCGAAACGTACATGGATAGAGAAGTCGCTCTACATCAATATCAAGAATCCAGTCCTTAAAACTGAATAGGCACACCAACATAGCACAACGTTCCTCTAGTGATGACAAAGAATGCAGTACCAGTTCCTGTTCCTAATACCCAGTAGCTCGACCAATACCATCGGTTGATTATAGCATGTCATATCCACAGACCCAACTAGTATTCCAATCAAGAAGGTGGCAACATCACAGACAATTTAACTCAACGTAAAAGAAATTCACACGGTCACCAACTGACAAAGCAATTTAAGTTGCCACAGCGTACAGTCTCCTACCCCACAAGCAGGCCAACATTAGAAAAGAGAAAAGCCAGCCAAGGTTCGAACTTTCGTTCGAATTGACAACTTGGATTACACCCTTCGCACTCCAATCAATCCCACTTCAACAAAAGCATCCGCCGGCTGCGAAAGGCGTCCAAGTCGAGCAATGGGTGCGAAACAAGACACGAACTTGAGAAGGGCAATTTAAGTTGCCCCAGTGTACAGTCTCCTACCCCCACAAGCAGGCTAATATTAGGAAAAAAGGAAGGACAAAAGTCAGCCAAGTTTCGAACTTTCGCTCGAATTTACGACTGCAACTACACCGTTCGCGCCCCAATCAATCCCACTTCAACAAAAGCATCCGTCGACCGCGAAAGGCGTCGGAGTCGAGTGATGGGTGCGGAACAAAACACGAACTTGAGAAGTGCAACCGCCGCACGCATCGAGAAATTTACCTTCAGCTCGAGAGCGGCGGATTCTTTGAGAGCGGCGATGGCATCGAAGTCGGCGATCTCGCTCTCGGTCTGGGGCTGCGACCCCTTCTCCATCCACAGAGCCATGTCGATTCGATGCCCCCCCGGCTTCGCTTCGCGCTCTTCCTGGATTACGAGTTCCGACCGAGCTGGGTTCGGAGAAGAAACCTCGTACTTGGCAGGAGTAGGAGACGCTTCGCTTGGGACTTCCCCAGTTTTCCGAGCGTTGCTTTGGCGGCAGTTATTTTAGGTTTCTTCGTTTTCCCTCCTCCGTTGTGTTTGTCGGCTCCCGTTCCACGGAACGTTCTTTCGCAAAGTCTCTAGAGAAATCTTTCCTTTTTCAAAAAAAGAAAAAAGAAAATTTAATAGTCTGAAAAACCCTAAACTAGTATATATATATGTGTGTGTGTGAGTGTGATAAATTTAGCCCAAATTAACTTTTTGACTACTATAAAAATCCTAAATTGGTATGCCTATAATAAATTTACCCCAAACTAATTTTTTGATCATCAAAAACCCCAAATTAATAAGTTTATGATAAATTTACATTCCATTCGCTTTTATCAAATATAAATGTTAAATTTACAAACCTAGATGACACATGGTGATGTAGTATAGTGACGTGGCAAGTCCACATGGAAATTCATAGGGTAAGTATAACGAAAAATCTCAAATTTGTAATAGATGTACTATCAAATTTATCATGGCAATACCGTTAAATTTTTCACAAGTGGACCGTTATATTATAGATTTTCACGTGGATTTGCCACATATCATCATAACATCATCCACATTAGCAAATTTAACGATAAAATTTGATGGAAGTTAATACATGATAAATTTGTGACGGGCGTACTAATTTGGGATTTTTGGTAGTCAAAAAATTAATTTGGGTAATCATAGATGTTTCAATTTGAGATGTTTTATGATCAAAAAATTAGTTTATGGTAAATTTATCATGAGTGTACCAGCTTGGAGTTCTTGATAGTTAAAAAATTGATCTAAGATAAATTTGTTATGGATGTAACAGTTTGAGGTTTTTTTTTAAGATATTAACCCAAAAAAATAAAAAATAACACGAGAAATGTCAGCATGTCATTACATGTGGGACATGAATATTTTAAATTAGAAAAATGACACAAATGATCCCTCAACTTTGGTCCAATGTATAATGTCTTCTATGAATTTTTAATTAATTAATATGGTTCATAAATTTTAATTCAAGAAGGGCTATTATTGATGAAGTTCCAAGGCAATTGTGTATGAACTATATAAAAATGTTCAATATAATCATTTCATTGATTCAAATTCAAGGACAATAATGTATTTTATATAGTTAATGGATTAAATTAAACATGTAACAAAAGTTCAGGGATTATATTAAATAAATTAAAATTTTAAAAACAACATTGTGCATTAAGTCAAGATTTAGGAACCACTCATGTAATTATCTCTTTTAAATTCCCAATCATTTCACCAAATAATTCAATAACTTAACAATATTTATTTTTAAAGTTGTCAATGCAATAAATTTTACTAACTACTTTAGAAAATTACAAGCCTTGATTTGGGTGATTACTAAGGGCGCGTTTAGTAACGATTCTGTTCCAGAAAATAATTTTTGATCAAAAATGATTTTTTTTTTATTCTATTCCTGGGAACAATTTTAAAAAATAAGAACGCGCTTAGTAATTGTCCAAAATTTATATTCTCAGGATAGAAATGTATTTGGTAGGATTCTTAATTTTTTTTCTTTAATTTTTCTTTTTCTCTTCTTCTTCCTCTTTCTTGGTAGCCGATCGCTGGCCATAGCAATGGCCAACAACCGGCTGGGCAAGGGGCTCGCTTGGCCCAAGTGAGCCTTGGCCTCACCAGATTTGTGCAAGGCTTGACCTCGCCCTGGCTTGGTGAGGCCGAGCCTTGCTGTGGTTGTGCGAGGCTCAAGTCAGTGACGCTCCGGCAAGGTCGCTCGCCATGGCCAAGGCCGGCGACCAGCCAAAAAGGAAGAAGAAGAAGAAGAAGAAGAAAAGGAAAGAGAAGAAAAAAGAAAGGAAAAATATAATTGATTCTAGGAATTGTTTTCGGGAATAAGAAGTAACATTTTTTTGCTTCTTGATTCTATTCTAAATCTATTCTCGGGAACAAAAATTTTACCAACAAATTTCTATTCTTTTTTTACTCTCGGGAACAAAAGAACAGAATCAGTTGTTCTCGGGAATGTTACCAAACAGGCCCTAACTTTCTGTGTGTTAATATACCAATCAGTTTCAGCTTTACTAACTCTTATTTGAATGTATTACCGACATTTGTATGCGCGCTTACCAGCATATTGAATTTACTAACTCTTATTTAAATCAGTTTGACAATGTTTATTTGATTGTTTGAAATTACCAGCCATTCTAA
Organism: Eucalyptus guilfoylei; assembly: GCA_016097605.1. Taxonomy (NCBI): domain Eukaryota; kingdom Viridiplantae; phylum Streptophyta; class Magnoliopsida; order Myrtales; family Myrtaceae; genus Eucalyptus; species Eucalyptus guilfoylei. The sequence goes on from CM027867.1 coordinate 37,261,915, forward strand.
TTGTTATTGTCACCAAGACGTTAAATTTATTTACACGGTTTGCCAACTGGTTCATGTTACTAATCTTCTTAATATTTACCAATTGTTGTTTGAGTTCATTTACTGACGTATACTAGATTGTTTTGACAATATCATCCGTCCCCATAATTTATCAACATTCATTTATTATAGTTAGAGGCATATTAATTTTCCAACTCTTATATGAATTTACCAATTATTTTCATAATTGTTGACTACCTTAAATTTACTGACAGTATTTGCAAAGCTTTAAGTTGATAACTCTTGAATGAAACTACAAATGGATATTTGAGTTAATCACTAACGTTGATTTGATTGTTTCAAAATCATCGGCAATTCCAATAATTTATGGGACCACAAAAAATTCAAATCAGTGTAATTGTAATAAATTTAGCTTTCGTCAGCTATCGTTAAGTTGGATTAATATAACGAAAAATCACAAAACTTATACATTTATGACAAACAGAAAATAAAACCCCAAATTAGTACACCTATTAGCTATCACGTATCATCTAATTCAGCAATTTGAAGATAAAAATTTGATACAAACTAATTGAAGGTAAATTTATTACAAATCTACCAGTTTGAAGTTTTTCGTGATCAAAAAATTAGTTTTAGATAAATTTATCATAAATGTACTAATTTTCAATTTTTCATGGTATTAACCCATAAAGTTGTGACATCCCAAAAATTTCACCGACCCTATTAGTATAATCGGATCATTAAAGACTTGAATTAAATTTAAATCAGGCCAAAGACGAACCCGATGGACCGTGAGGAATGCGTGGGCTTGAGAAATTAGCGGGCCACACGAGTCATCGAGTTGGGCACAATTAGCCGAAGGATAGGTTATGAACATGGGCTTGGCTTAGAGCAGGCCGAGAGTCAGATTCATTAGAATGGTGAATTAAGTTTAGTGGGCCGTGATTGTCGTAGGATAAGCTTGGTGGGCCAGAGATGGGTATTTAGGCCCGAGTAATTTCATTTCCGATTAAGTTTATAGATTATAGTTATGATGATTTAATTAGTTATTGTAATGCTAATGTCGATTACTAACTTTAGCATTTCTCGTGATAAATTCTTTGTAGATTAACGCCGAGTTGTTAATGTGTCATGTGATTTCATAAATTTGTATAATTACAAGGACATTGAAATTTAGTGGATTCAGAATGGAAATTGAGTAAAAGGCATTAGAAACTAATAAATCGACTAACGACACGGATTAGAAACTAATCGGTATCGAACGCCAGACGTCGGTAAGGAATCGTGCATGAAGGCCACGACCCCCTCTCTTCTCTCCTCTCTCTCTTCCCGCCCTCGGTTTTTCTTCTTCCCCTCTGAACCGAAGCTGTGAGGGAACATAATCATTAAGTTTGTTAATGGTTAAGCTACTCTAGGGATTAGACCTATAGCCTATTTCCTTCATAACCCACGTCATTTCCTTCTCTCTCTCTACAAGACAAACCGAAAACTCTCTTCTTCTTCCCCTCTCTCTCGGTTCGAACAGAAACGAACCAGGAGCAGCTCCGGCGACTTTGCTTCTTCTTGCGCAAGTTTAGGTGCAGATTCTCGAAGGATTTTGAGTCACCAACGAAGCTAAGCAACGGTAAGGAAAAGATAAGTCTCTAAACAAGAAGTTATCCGCTGTTTTGTCGAGGGAACTCGCGGAACTAGCCGAATGGTGGAGGATTAGGTGTGATGGTTCTGTTTTGTGTTGAAATGGGCTAGATGAGCTCTAGATTGAAGTTGTGAGTGCTTGCATGTCGCAATAAAGCTTTGGATAGTTTAATAAGTGAGTATGAGCAAACTGAGTTGGTTGAGTAAGTTGGAAAGGTGGCTGTCGAGTGAAGAAAGGTGCTGCATGTTGCTGTAGATGAGTCAAAATGCGAGTACTTGTCTTGAATCGAGCTGTGGATGGCTGTATGTAAGCGGAGAGCTACTGTGGTTACTCTTAGATGCTGTTGGAGAAGTGTTGGAACACTAAAAGGGAAATTGTTGAGGAGTTAAATGGTTTAGATGAGCTGAAGATGAATAAAATGGTTCAAAGCATTCTGTTTTGGAAAAACAGAGATGGAAAACCCTTTTTGTTATGCGTCGCCTTGGATTTTAAAGATGTAGATAAAGAAAAGAACAAGTTTACTTAAGAGAACATTAACTAAATTAAGTTCGACCTCTAGTTACAGTGAAATTCATGCGAAAATGTATTGGCGAGAGCATTTCTCTTTGAAACAGTAAACTGTACTGCAGAAGACAGCAAAACCTTAGGTGGTCCTATGAATTTTCTGTAATTTTCTAGATAGAATTGGACCTCAAACCCTTCATGAAAGTTGTAGGACATATCTTTAGGAACAACATATCAAAATTTGAGAACAAAAGTCAAGTTTCGGGTAGTGAGATGATCCTTCTTCTGTAGGTACTCAATCTGGAAAGTTGCTGCAGAATTTTAAGAAAGAAGACAGCAAATTACTGCTCTTTATACATTGAGATATAGGCTTAGGTTTCTTCACGGAAAATGTTAAGTTATATCTCTTTTATAACATATTAAAATTTGGTAATATTCCGATAAGATTAGATGTACTTTCTGTGTCTGTATTTGAAACTGCTCATATTAGCCTATATATTGTCTTGATCCGAGAATGTGCATTAGTTGTTGTGTCTTTTGTACTTGACCTTCATGACATATATGGAGTCTAATGATCTTATTATAGTGGTTAGTTCAAGCATGAGCATGCCTCTTCCATCATTTGAAGTGAAGTCATTGTATAGTTATCAAGAGTGACATGCACATGCAATGAATGCGATGCGTTGCGCTTGATTATGGGGCAAAACTGTTAGGCATGGAATGGGACATGCCAAAACGGTTTTACTTTATAATCAGGACTTGTGTGATGTTTGGCGCACGAGAGAGATGTATTCTGATTATTGATTATGCTTGAGTGAATTGTGTGCTCTTGAGTTTTGTGTGTGCTGTGATGACATTAATCAAAGGTGTGATGTGTGGAATGTGTGCTTGAAATGAGTAAGAGATTTCCATCGGTACTGAGATGCCGTGATGCCCGGGGAGTGGGATGACCATGCTGTGTGTTCTTGGATGCCTCAGTTGAGTGAGACCGGGATGCCTCGAAGTGAGATGCCCTTGTAGGTGATCAAGGATGCCTCGATTGTGGGATACTAAGATGCCTCGGAGTGAGATGCCCCATGCTGAGTGATCTTGGGATGCCCCGATTGTGTGATACTGGGATGCCTCGGAGTGAGAAGCCCATAATAGAAATATTGTGGAAGTCCGGATGTGGGATTCCGGAAGTGACTCGATCGGGCCGGCTGTGTTCTGGTGGGTAAACTAATCGAGGGTGGATTTGATATTCACACTAAATCATAAATTCCACTTGGCGAGTGAGTTCATTCGTTGTTGTTGCATTACATCTTGGCATAAATTTAGAGCATGAGGCATACATATGCATTTGACATTTTAGTATGGTGTGATCATTCTTGTAATGTCCCAGTATTCAATTAACCATACCTGTGACAATTCTATCTTAGTATCTTAAACTGTTTGATCATGTTTCTCTTGTCTTCTTTGACAACTGTGGATTGTCTAGGTTAGAGTCTTATTATTTTTTTACTGGGCATTGCTCATTCCTTATTTTTTTTAGATTGTTAGTATGGACATGCCTCTAATAGTTCGTGTGCCTCCGATAGTTCGTTATGGTGTGGTAGCGCGCATTGAAGTTTCCTTTAGTGATGTGTTTGATCCTGATGTCGAGATGACCTTCTCGAAGTATGAGGCTACACTGTGGATGGATGATGGTAGAGCTAAGATGATTCCGATGAGGTTTGTCGCGTGGTTCATAAACCACGAAGGGGAGATGTTTGGCCCTCTTCCTTTTGGTGCTGGAGGACCTGGAGCTGAGACGGATGGCGCCTAGACGCCCATGATCGTGTAGAAGCTGGAGGAATGTCTTTTGTTTTTTTGATGGACGTGGGCTTGTGTGGGATAGTGGAGTTAGAAACCCCCTCACCTTTTTTCCTTGGCTGTTTACTTACACCTTTGCTTTTGAACTTGTAAGTATGTCATATATAGGTGGAAAAAACTTGTAAGCGATCCAAGTTGATTTTTATAAGCCCGAATGATCTTAACAGGAAAGTAATGAAGCTTCTCATGATCTTTATCTATGATCTTGGTTGGATTGTCTAATGTTAATTGGCAAAATTATTGCAGGATAACCTTGTTATATGAAGCTTAGATCTTAAAATATCCATGTTATACATGCTAACCTTTAAAGGTGGACACTGTAGTCCAACAATTGAGATTAATAAGTCCTATAAGATGATAATCCATGTAATTTCCATTTGCGCTTAGTATGTGACGCTATTGGGACGTCACAGCTCTCTACTATATTTTTTTTTGGATACCAAAACAATGGAGATGTGACATCCTAGGAGCATCATGTACTAAGCGCAAGCGGAATTTACATAAGTTATTATCTTATAGGACTTATAAATTTCAATCGTCAGTCTATAGTGTTCACCTTTGAAGGTTAGCACGTATAACATGGATGATTTATAATCTAAACTTTATATTACAAGGTTATCCTACAATAAACCTGTCAATTCATAATAGACAATCCTATTAAAATCATATGTAAAGATCATGAGAAGCTTCATTACTTTCCTTAGCAAGATCCGGGCTTACAAAAATCAACCTGGACTACTTACAAGGTTTTCGCCTTACATCATACTTACAAGTTCAAAAGTAAAGGCATAAGTAAACAGCCAGGGAAAAAGGGTGAGGGGGTTTCTAACTCCACTATCCCACACAAGCCCACGTCCATCAAAAAAACAAAAGACATTCCTCCAGTTTCTATACGATCATGGGCGTCTAGGCGCCATCCGTCTCAGCTCCAGGTCCTCCAGCACCAAAAGGAAGAGGGCCAAACATCTCCCCTTCATGGTTTATGAACCACGCGACAAACCTCATCAGAATCATCTCAACTCTACCATCGTCCATCCACAGTGTAGCCTCATACTTCGAGAAGGTCATCTCGACATCAGGATCAAACACATCACTAAAGGAAACCTCAATGCGCGCTACCACACCGTAATGAACTATCGGAGGCACGTCCATACTAACAATCTAAAAAAATAAGGAATGAGCAATGCCCAGTAAAGAAATAATAAGACTCTAACCTAAACAATCCACAGTTGTCAAAGAAGACGAGAAACATGACCAAACAGTTTAAGATACTAAGACAAGATTGTCACAGGTATGGTTAATTGAATACTAGGACATCACAAGAATGATCACACCATACTAAAATGTCAAATGCATATGTATGCCTCATGCTCTAAATTTATGCCAAGATGTAATGCGACAACAACGAATGAACTCACTCGCCAAGTGGAATTTATGATTTAGAATATCAAATCCACCCTCGATCAGTTTACCCACCGGAACACAGCCGGCCCGATCGAGTCACTGCCGGAATCCCACATCCGGACTTCCACAATATTTCTATCATGGGCTTCTCACTCCGAGCCATCCCAATATCACACAACCGGGGCATCCCAAGATCACTCAGCATGGGGCATCTCACTCCAAGGCATCTCAATATCCCACGACCGAGGCATCCTTGATCACCGCAAGGGCATCTCACTCCGAGGCATCCCGCCGTCGTGTTCAACCGAGGCATCCAAGATCACACAGCATGGGCATCCCACTCCCCGGGGCATCACCGGCATCTCAGTACCAATGGAAATCTCTCACTCATTCAAGCGCACATTTCACACATCACACCTTTGATTAATGTCATCACAGCATGCACAAGACCTCAACAACACACATAATCAAATCACAATACATAATTCTCGTGCGCCAAACATCACATAAGTCCTATTATAAAGAACCATTTTGGCATGTCTCATACCATGCCTAACAGTTTTGCCCCATAATCAAGTGCAACGCGTCGCATTCATTACATGCGCATGTCACTCTTGGTAACTGTACAATGACTTCACCTCAAATGATGGAAGAGACATGCTCATGTTCGAACTAACCACATCGTGAGATCATTGGACTTCATGTGTCATGAAATTCAAGTACAAGAGACACAACAACTATTGCACATTCTTGGATCAAGGCAGTACATGAGCAATTATGGGCAGTTTCAAACATAGACACAGAAGGTACATCTATTCTTATCGGAATGTTACGAAATTTTAGTATGTTATAGAAGAGACATAGATTAACATTTTCTGTGAACAAAACTAAGCCTATATCTCAATGTATAAAGAGCAGTAATTTGCTGTCTTCTTTCTTAAAATTCTGCAGCAACTTTCAGATTTAGTACCTACAGAAGAAATATCATTTCACTACCCAAATCTTGATCGTTTGTTCTAAAATTTTGATATGTTATTCCTAAGGATGTATCCTACAACTTTCATAGAGGGTTTGAGGTCCAATTCTATCTAGAAAATTTCAGAAAATTCGTAGAATCATCAAAGGTCTTGCTGTCTTCTACAATACAGCTTACTGGTTAAAAAAAAAACACTCTCGCCAATACATTTTCACATCAATTTCACTATAACCAGTCGAACCTAATTTAGTTAATGTTCTCTCAAGTAAACTTGTTCTTTTCCTTATCTACACCATTACAATTCAAGGCAACACAAAACAAAAAGGTTTTCCATCTCTATTTCTCTAGAACAGAAAGTCTTGCACCATTTTCTTCATCTTTAGCTCAACTAAACCGTTAGTTTCTCTACAAATCCCTCTTGTAGTATCTCAACACTCTTCCACAGTATCTAAGGTAATTACAGTAGGTCTTTACTTACATAGAACCTTCCACAGCTTGGTTCAAAACAAATACTCGCACTTCGACTCATCTACCGCAACATGCATCACTTTTCCTCTCTCGGCAGTTACCTCTCCACCTTGCTTGACTAATACAGCTTTCTTACACTCAAGTTCCGAAACATGCAAGGCTCTAACATGACATGCAAAGACTCATAACTTCAATCTAGAGTTCATCTAGCTCAATCCAACACAAAACAGCAACATCACACCTAATCCTCCACCATTCGGCTAGTTCCGCAAGTTCCCTTGATAAAATCAGCGGATAACTTCTAGTTTAGAGACTTATCTTTTCCTTACCTTTGCCTAGCTTGTTGATGACTCAAGGTCCTCCGAGAATCAGCACCTAAACTCGTGCAAGAAGAAGAAGAATCACTGGAGTTGCTACTGGTTTTCTTCTGCTCGACCGAGAGAGAGAGAGGAAGAAGAAGAGAGGTTTTCGGTTGCTTTGGAGAGAGAGAAGAAAGGCGTGAGTTATGAGGGAGATAGAGCTATAGGCTAATCCCTAGGGTAGCTTAATCATTAGCAAGATAATGATGGTGTCTTTTCCTTCAGCTGTTTCAGTTTTGGGGAAGAAAAACCGTGGGAGAAGAGAGAGAAGGGAGAAGAGAGGAGGGGGTCGTGGCCTTCATGCACGACTTCTTCCAACATCTGTCGTTCGATATCTATTAGTCTCTAACCTGTGTCGTTAGTCGGTTTATTAGTTTCTAATGCTTTTCACTCAGTTCCATTTCTCTTGTAATTATGCAAATTTATGAAATCATATGACATATTAGCAACTCAGTGTTAATCTACGAAGGATTTATCACAAGAAATGCTAAAGTTAGAAATCGACATTAGCATTACAATCACTAATTAAATCATTATAACTGTAATCTATAAACTTAATCGGGAATGAAATTACTCAGGCCTAAATACCCATCTCTGGCCCACCAGGCTCATTCTACGACGTCTCGGCCCACTAACTTAATTTACTATTCTAACAAAACCAAATCTTGGCCCGCTCCAAACCAAGCCCAAGTCCAGATCTTCCATTCGACTAATTGAGTCCATCTCGATAACTCGTGTGGCCCGCTTACTTCTTAAGCCCACACATTCCTCACGGTCCATTGGGTTTGCTTTCTAGCCCGATTTAAAATAATCCAAGCTCTTAACAATCCGATTACACTAATAAGGTCAGTAAAATTCGGGATGTCACAACTCTCCCTTACTTAGAAAATTTCGTCCTCGAAATTGAAATCTTACCTTACTCATTTGAAGAGTTGAGGATCCTTATGTCTGATTTCTTCCTCATTTTCCCAGGTTGCTTCCTCTGAATCATGATATCGCCATAAAATTTTAACCAAAGGTATAGTCTTGTTCCTTAACACTTGTTCTCTTCGATCCAAAATTTGTACAGGCTTCTGTACATAGTGAAATGGATGTGAAAATGTATTGGCGAGAGTGTTTTCTTTGAACCAGTAAGCTGTATTGTAGAAGACAGCAAGACCTTTGATGATTCCACGAATTTTTTGAAATTTTCTAGATAGAACTGGACCTCAAACCCTTTATAAAAGTTGTAGGATACATCCTTAGGAATAACATATCAAAATTCTAGAACAAACGATCAAGATTTGGGTAGTGAAATGATATTTCTTCTGTAGGTACTAAATCTGAAAGTTGCTGCAGAATTTTAAGAAAGAAGACAGCAAATTTCTGCTCTTTCTACATTGAAATATAGGCTTGTGATATAAAGCTTTAGGTCTTGAAATATCCATGTTATACATGCTAACCTTTAAGGGTGGACACTGTAAATGATTATCCATGTAATTTCCGCTTGCGCTTAGTATGTGACGCTACTGGGACGTCACAGCTCTGCTTGTTTTGTTTACAAGTGTCGCCTGTGCTTATTTGATGGTTTTAAAAATATCCAACTGTTTCACTAATCTGTGAATGTTAACTTGGAGAGCTTTGCCGACAAATTAAAGTTATCTATAAATTCCATCACCTGCACACACCCCAGACTCCACATAGTTCTGGCAGAACACTCTGCTCAAGCAGTTTTCGACCTCAAAAGTGGAGATTTGCTAGATTGAATAACAACACAAAATGAAAATTAATCCTCCTATGATCCTCATTGAACCAAATAAGAGTTGGGAGAAATTCAAAATCAAAGTACTCCAAATAGGTGTCGGGTGATAATCACTTCAGAAACAAAACTAAACATGAAATGTTGATCGCACATTTTTCTGTCTGATCTAAAATTTCAAAAGCCAAAAAGATTTAGAAACAGAGCGTGCATCATCATTTGCAGCATGACATTCTGAGACACTGATCTGCTATCCTCTCCATACTTTGCAATCTAAAAGTACAATCAAAGTTCATAGTGTGACAGGAAGATGATTGTATGCCTGCTTGACCTCAGTTGATGCCAAAGTCCTCATACTCAATTGACGCCAAAGTCGGATTTTAATCCGAGGTCACATTGAGATCCCAACAGATCTGAGAGTTGGCCTTTTTAAGTATCACCATGTTCTCCCATACTCATTTGAAGAGCTTTCTGAGCCCATTAAATAATGTCAAAGCTCGCAGCTCGCCACTCCTTAGATCTCTCAATCTTCTTCTCAGAATCTGAAACGAATAGCCACACTGGGTAAGCACAAAAATTGATATTTTTGGCTGCAGATATTCATATGCCATGTTACACATATGTTATCTGCATAGAACAGTGACCAAGATGACTCTTGGCAAATCAGACAATGCTGCCATAAGAATATATCAAACAGCATAGATGCAACTAATCAAAAAATGGTGCATATTAGACTCCTTACATATTGGGCTCGGAAAAGTATCCTTCTCTCACTAGTGCATAAGTCTACCGCTAACTGTTTCAGAAACAATCTTCGGTTGAGTTGTTTCGGAGAAGTCACGTCCAAATCCATTGATCCACTCTCCTGAAATATTAGATTGAGAAAGAAGCAACAGGGTCAATAGTCACATTATCACTTCTCGAGGTGGGATTTGACTCTCCCACGACGAGGGAACTATAGATTGGCGCATTTTAAAAGTTGATGTAAGTTATAAAACTGCACACATTCTGTCACAAAGGCAGAATGTTCACCTGCAAGAATTTCGAGTACTTAGATATACTCGATTCACAGCTGTCTAGTATGTATTGCAATGCTTGTTCCTCTATTTCGGGGAATCTCATGTCCTTCCTAGTTGTTGTTTTATTTGAAGCTGCAGCTGCCAACTGCAAAGAAATACTAGCTTTATAATGATAAAATAACAATATGACATTGTATTTCTCAAAGTAAAACTTAACTACCTCCTCAAATTGACTGCTCATGCTGGGAGGGCTAACAGCTAAATAGGCATATGCCATTAACTCTACCGGCCAGCCAGTTATTTGTACGGGAAAACACTGGGAGCTGCCAAGACAGAGATAACTTGCTTCTCAAACCAAGATGTAAGTAATAAATATCAAGGACAAATATTTGTATTACATGATGCCAATGGATATAGATGAGCTATTACATCGAGACTAATGGTGAATCAAACTTAATGCCTCAATCGGATGTGGATGTTAGTGCATAAATTGCTTCAAACAGGATGATACTAACAAAATATTAGTCGTAGATGGTTCAGGGGTTGCAAGCAGATGTTGATGTTGGAGCAAATTAAATTGATGCAGCAAAATTAGATTACTTACGCAGATAAGCCATGCTTCCTTAAAGCTTCTAGCTTTTGGCTGTAACTTTTGTCGGATTTCTTCAGTGACAGTACTAACTCTACTGAATCACTTGGGTTCGTGCCCTCTTTAGGAACAAACCCATAAGACAGTAGGAGTTCTCCATTAGACTTCCTGCCATATGATATGAAAACCTGCACAAGCCAAATCAAGAAATCAGAAGACTTCCACATCTCTTTCTTAAAACAGTTTTGAGTTGTAGAGAGTTACCTGCTCGCCTGCTTGATAGGGGCGGTCAGTTGTGAAGACAATTCCCCGTGATGCACTATCATAGTCCAGAAAAGTTTCAACCTAGGCCAGTCGGAGGTTCCCTTTTAAGCATCATATCCTAAAGAAAACATGTAGTTTGACATGAAAAATGATCAACACACCTCACAACTGTGATTCAACATATCTGCCCATGGAACCAACGCAACCCTTCCGTCCATTGAAGGTAGACGGACCTGTTTGAAAGCAATATTTAAATCAAATGTCATTGTTTTAACCACCCCATCCCAGAAACAGTTAAAAACACTCAATAGCCAAATATGCACTGGGACAGATTATAAAAAAATGGCTTGATTATTTGATTCTTTTTCCAAAACAAATATTGATGATACATCATTTCTTTATATAGGACGTTACTATTTTTTACGATCCTTCTGCCCTCTTCCTACAGAAATGAACTGTAGTTCTTCATTAACAGTTGGTTATGAACAATCCATCAGCATTAGGAATCACAGGCACACATTATTGGATATAAACGAATGAATACTTCATCTAGATGCCATTGGCAGATTTAATTCTTTTACTTACAGACTTTCCTTACATCTGTGATGGACAAGCTAAAAGACATTTACCCAATTTTGATCTCTAAAATAACTGGAAGAGTGATTTTGGTAATACACATCTTAGAGTTGTGATTTGAGAGTTCCTTACCAAGCGGGAGAAAAGAATGCCAAATGACCACTTGAATGTCTCCAAATTAAATACCTGTAATTCAATGACTATAGGGTAAGAGAAGAACGCGTTTTCAGAGTTCAGAATCTCTAAAAAAGAGAATCCGGGACAAAACAAATAACTTGAGAAACAGAATTAAAATGCCAGTTACAATGTTGAATGTCAACAAATTCTGGCATTACATATGGAAGTCTAAAAGTGAAGGCAAAGGTTTACTAAATGCAGGTTTACTGCTACCAAATATTTCTAAAATAATCTTAAGCATTCTAGGATATCAACACTTATATTTGAGCTAAATACCTCTTCAGGAAATAATTCAGGATGCTTGGAAAATATCCTAGACCTTAAGTCATTATATCTGCGCAGGAAATTGATATCAGAGTCCACCCTTTGAAAATCATGATCTCAGAAATCAAGTAGAAGAAAATCGTAGCGAAATATGGGAACGTTAGTGGCAAAGCCAAGGGCCAGCTTACGTTCCAATGACATTAGTAATCCTTTCAATTGCTCGTTCTCTGATTTGTGATGCTTCCAAGTATCTGTCCAGTTCTGCACGCGTCCTGAAATGAAAATCTGAGAGTAGATCCTTAATCAAATAAATTGAAACATAAAAATAGAAACAAAAGTTAATGAACTTGTAAGTAGGTAAAAGAGGAGGAATTACCAGTATAAAAGTGAATAAGGCTGTCTGGGCAGGGCCGAGATATAATTGCTCCACCTAGAAGACCCCATTAAACTTGCTTCACTAATCAAGTATATAGCAAGCAATGGCCAATCTGGCACTAAATTTTTCTTTAAAACTTCGCCAGCCTCTGCACAGCTCCACTCCTACCACCATAAAAAGCAGAGAGACAAAAAAGTTTCATGATTAATGCATCTAGCAAGTAGTGAACGACCATCACAAACTTCCAAACCAGAGTTTGTGAACAGCATCTGCCAATTTGGGTTACTCGAGAACGACATGACAGTTAAATAAATCGGATCCAACACCTAACCTGATCTAATTCCATAGCTTTCCAGACAGAGCAAATTATATACTTTCTTTCTTGTGCAATGTTCCTGGGATACCGTGAACTGGCTTTCATGTACCACATTATATTCATCTCTTTGGCGCATGAAAGCCAAGCCATTGATGCCGAAATGATGCAATTCACGAGAAATCACTCACCTCGCGACCTGCTAAGTCATGCCGAACAACAATCGAAACTTACTAGCTCACTTTACCCTCACTGTAAATCAAATTTTAAAGCTTCCGACGCTCTACTAGAAATTACGCAGTAGATAGGGATGATCATATTCTGCTCGAAACCAAAGCTACGGCGCGCAGTAACCTCACCGAGTCCGCGGTGATCACGAGCGGAGGAGGCACGAACAGCAACTTCTCGCCCTTCCTCACGTTCTTCAGCGCGACGAGCCCCCGCTCCCCGACGTCGACCCTCTGGATCGCCATCTTCTGCGGCGGGAGGCCGGAGTCCGACAGCCACCCCTGCAGCGCCGACGCGTTCTCCAGGGAGTCGACGTCGCATCCCCAGGGGATCATCCTCCGCGCCTCCGACGCCCTAGCGGCGGCGGAGGAGGCGGAGGCGGCGGCAGCCGGCACAGAGCAAACCACTTTCGTCGCCGGCGCCGGCGCCGGCGAGGGGCCGGGCGGGAAGCGAGGGCGAGGCTTGTGGGGTCTGCTGCGGAGTGGGGAGAAGGGCGGGAGGAGTGAGGTGTGGAAGATCCTCGAAGCAGCTTCCGCCATGGCCGATCGGAGGTCTAGAGAGAGAGAGAGAGAGAGAGGGCCTTATCTGAGAGGTGACGCGAGAGGAGGAGGAGGAAACGAGAGGTTGGTGATGATCGCGGGAAAGCATTCGTAATCGCCGAAACACGTCCGGTAGAAAGAGAAAAAATAAAATTAAAAAAAAAAAATTAAAAAAATAAAATAAAATACGTCGACAGTGGAAATGATAATAATTTATAATTATTTTGGTATGGCGAAGTAAAAATAAATAAATAAATAAATAATGTTGTTTGACTTGAGTTATGGCGGAAAAAATTAGAAGGAAAAGAAAAAAGTGGTTCGAATGATTAAAATTGAACCGAACAAAATTTGCATTTTTTGTCAAGTGTGAAACCTTTTTTCTTCGTATTTTTATTCCAAATAAAATAGTCATTTTCGAACTAATCAATGATTTGGAAAACATTTTTTATTAATAATAATTTACAGAGAAAATTTTAAATAAGAGCCTTAATTGCTCTTAATTTCTCAAATAAAAGTATGAAATGAATCTTTTATCAAATAAAAATCTAAAGTGTATGAAAGCCTAAAGTAGACTTTATTTTAAATCATTCTTAAAAAGGACCTCACGAAAAGTTTTTTTTTTTAAAATTTGTGTTTTCTTTTTTTTAGTTTTTCTTTGTTATGCAGAAAAAAGGAGAAAAAGAGGAAAAAATAAAGAAAATAAGGAAAAGCAAACGAACGAAAATGATCTTGACCGGCCGTTGAGGTCAAGTCCTTTGTCGAGACTAACGTAATCACTTGAAGCTCTTATTTAAGAAAATAATAACACTTTAGGTCTATATTTAAAACAATGTTCACTTTAAACTTTTATTCAAAAAATTTGAAGTATTTCAGACTCTAATTTGGAATTTTCCTTAACTTACATCAGTTTGAGAAATTAATAGGTTGACCATCTTATTACGTTCACTATCATACACCTTCGTCGTTGGACGGGTTCAAGTACAGAACTATCCAGGAGTACACGTGTCGCAAATCCAACAGTAAACTGAACCCAATAAATTGTCCAATGTTTAATCAGAAATTGTTGCTGATGATAAGGATACTTGCCTTTAAATCGCTTTTTCTAGGCGTTACAAGCAATCGAGCAAAATGCATTTCGAAAATGTAAACGAAGGCGCCTATGATCTTGTGGTAGAGAGAATTTGTGTGGAAATGGCGTAGGAAACATACCAATGCTCCAAAAGTGATTTATGGAAGTGAGGATAACCGGTATGCCCAGAACCATGATGGCCTGAGTTGTCATTTGAAAATAGTTCCAAGTGCTTAGATGCAAAAATGAGCAAAAACACTTTCAGTTTATTTCAAAATAAAGCTCTGTCGAATTTTATTTTATATTTTCGCTTTTGTTACTGAGGACCCGATCGGCTAGCGAAAATCTTTTCCAACTTTTACTCCATTATAAATAAAATCTAAAAAAGCCTTCCAAATTAGCATGCGCACACAACAGAGATACAGTAAATTCAGCTGACTAAAAGCGTCTTCTATACACAATTCGTTATCGAAAAAAGTTGCTGCGGATCAGCTGCAAGAACAAGAATCCAATGGATAAATGTCCTATGATGTCCATCATATAAGACACAAAAAGCAGATACAAGAATCCGACTCAAGAACAGACAAGCACAACACTTTCCGTTCGTCCTGCGAGGTCTCCACAGGGCACACAATGGCTGTCCGATGGCAACAGAATCAGACACGTGAACTCAATTACTTCGCATCCACAGCCTGAGTCGACAATGGCTGTGCGGGCGAGCGAGTTTCGTTAAAGAACATGCACCTCAAACATTCTCAGACTGCACCCACCTACCACCAACAGCTTGCCGTGCTATGAGTTCCACATCGGTTCGAAACCCAGAGCGCGCAAAAGCAGTCGTTAACCACTCTCGAGCTTAACCACCGGGGTCTACCAGAGAGAGGAAAACAGATCTGTGCCCATTTAACAAACGTTAAGTACAGTGACTTTTTTCCTCTTTTCCTTGTAAAAACGAAACATAGATCTAAGTTTCTAAATGCAGTACAACTACTGTAATTGGTTGAAATTTAAGGTAATCAGTTAATCGTACAGTGTGCGAAGCTCTTGAAAAATTTGCTACCACATTCTACGCTTTAAACACTGAAACCAACACCACAATGCTAATCTAGAACGGAACTCAATATCTCAGTAACTTAAAACAAGAATATTACTCAATATCTCAGTAGCCTAAACAAAGAGGCTCAAAAGGAAATAGCCTCCGCACGAAGTTACATGTCACATCCCCCACCTCACTTGAGCAATCAATCGATAATTTAAATTCCATAGAAAAAGTAATACCTTGTTCGGCAACAAGTTTTTACACGAGAAATCATACTGCATTCACAGTTTTCATATACTTCACAGCGGACAAAAATGAACCTCACATAAAATAAGTACAGATTATTCTCTGCAACAACGTACAGGATATTCCTGTGCTATACAGAAATGTGTACTGAATGAAAATGCTACAATAACTTCACTAGCTAGACTGGGTCCTTCTCTATTCTACATATATTTATACCCTGCCTATACATTAAAGTGTGATTTTCTTTTCCCACCTCATCTTATACATGAATTGCAATAGAAGCAATAAAAGCACTAACCTGAGCTTCAGTTGAAACTGTAAATTTGACTAATCACAGAGAGGAGCAGCCAAATGCAGGAAGAGCTTCAAAAAAAGAGGTAGACGAAAGCCTACCCCATATTGTCATTTATGACGTGCCTAACTATGTCTAGCTGGCACCAATTATGATTTCCCCCTCATACCACAGTGAAGAGACCCAGAGGATGGCAAAGCAACAGAAACTGCCAAGCAACTAATATTTGTACAATTTGGCGGGAAGAATTTCGCGATTAGTTAATTCTTTAAGGCGACGAGGACTATGGTCCGATCCCACGTTTCAGTATTGCCATCCCACCATCCCTTTCATCTTCAGTTGTCTTGGCTATAACTGTGGCTTCAGTGTCACCATCATGCATCTGCACTCAATAAGATTGCACCTGCACCATCCACTTCCCATTGAACCAACTATTTGCAAATAGAAGGTGAGGGTTCCTTCCCTCTGGGCATATATATGTCAACTCAGTAGCTTCTGGTTTGGCTCAATGGGTCATAGTCATAAGCATCACCAGCCTTGACAAAGCGGCCCTTCACTCGCCTTCGCACATCAGCTCTTGCTTTACGAGAGGCATATCTCACCTTCTTGTCAAACCTACGCACAAGATACAAATGGAGATTAATAAAAATAAATCAAGGTACAAAACAAACAACTCCCCCCCGCTTAGTGGTGGTGGTTTTTTTTTATTTTTTGGTTGGGGGAGTAAATAAACAAAACTACCCTTGGCATTAAGTAGTTGTTGATTACAAGGTTCTTGTAAATGCACATAAATGCTTAATTTTCATGGAGCTTGCAGACCAGGCAGGGGAAAGGAGTTGGATGGGCAATGAAGCATATGTACAGCACTTTACAAGTGAAGCTTCCACTACTATGGATGCACATAACAAGCAAACAGAGTTGTAGATCTATGTAAAAGATGATCATATCAACCAATTTTACTCTGAAATGATGGAATACGAGTCAGTTACTTTGCTCAACAGTGTCAAAGGGAGCCATCATTACCCATTTCTAGTATCTTTGGCCAAGAAAACACTACTTTTACTTTGCTAAAGTAGTGTCACAGTAAATTCACACATTAACTGTTGATCAATTTTGTGAAAAAAAAAAACTGTTGATCAATTTACTTTGCTTAAACAAAAAGTACCTCAACTAGTTATCCATCTATTTCTCAGTAACTGAAAACACATACCAGCACACCACAAACGTCAAACAATCATGCACCAAAGATTTCGCAGCATCAACTGCCACTGCTCAATTACAAAAGTTGGTGCGCTTGATTGTTGACAATTGATCTTGGCAGCTCTGAACAGAGACAGATATTGAAAGAAAATAACTATAAAATCAATAGCACGGGCTTCAATGCCTCAGATCACAAGCAAGTGCATCAAAGAGCAAGAAAGCCAAAATGGTCACAGAGTGTACAGAAGCTTGTTTGCTGACATGACACAAGGACACAGGCCCATATTCTCATATCAATACAATAACCTGCCAAAAATTGTTCGCTCATAGCCACACATGGAGGGAGGGAGGGAGGGAGGGAGGGAGGGAGACATGGGACCACAGGACAGCTTATACGAGGGGGCATTGATCAAGAAAGCATAAGAATGGTTAGCTATTAATAATGTGTAAGTTGGCCAAAGAGGGCTCAAATACAGCTGCATCACAAATTTATCAAATAGAACTACAAGCCCATCCAAATATG
Source organism: Eucalyptus guilfoylei (assembly GCA_016097605.1). Classification (NCBI taxonomy): domain Eukaryota; kingdom Viridiplantae; phylum Streptophyta; class Magnoliopsida; order Myrtales; family Myrtaceae; genus Eucalyptus; species Eucalyptus guilfoylei. The sequence continues at coordinate 37,279,565 of CM027867.1, forward strand.
AGAAGTGCTCATTTTATTTTACTCCTCAAGCAATAGTAATGGCACTTCAAAACAGGAATATCACACGTCAATAAAAGTGTACGAGAGAAACATTAACATACATCGCCCGACTTAACTCTTTTATTCTCAAGAACCAAAGTTATGCTAGTGGTGGACTCGGACCAGAACTGGAATCCCACTCCTAACTATTCTATTCAAAAGAATTCTAATAAAGCTCAAGAAACATATCACAACACAGCAGACCCGTGTACAGGATCTATTTTATCATGATTACTGTGAATTGACGTAAAGAATTAAACTCATGCTTACTTGCGTGTCTTCTTCTTTTCCTTGTAACGCATCACAGCATCGCTCCTGCTTGCTGATGTGAATGAATTCTCAGGGCCAGGGGTACACCATGGAGGCTCTCCCATAAGAAGCATTGAGGAAGCCCCACAATCTTGATAATCAGCAGTGTCATTCTCTCCAATATGACCAGAGAATGAGAGATTGGAATGGGGTTGTCTTGTTGAAAAACAAATAATAGGCTCGGTTTTAGAGCTCATCATAGACTCAGCCGAGGCAACACTGCATGCAGGCTGTATTGCATGTCCAGAAGATGATCCCTGTGAAAAAATTCATGAACTTTGTTCAGTCATATGTCTACATAAAAACCTACTATGCCAGCAATACTCAAACTAAGAAAGAATAAGAATGTAAGAGAAGTTCTACAAGCCCTGCAGTGATAGCAATGCTATTAACACCTGACAGCTAGGAAGATATAAAAACAAGAGGCAGTAGCATTGCATTGAAATTTGTCAGAGAAGTCCAGTGAACCCATCACCTATATACCACCGCTGCAACAAACTATGACCTTCACCAGCTATGAACAAAACTAAACAGGTTATACAACATTAACCCAACCACATTGCATATGAAATTCATTAGACTCCAAGGGAATTCCAAATACCACCGAATTAACCTCTCCTGAGTTTGGAAAAAGAAAATACCAGCAAAAAATTCAGCATGCCTCAACCATATAATGATGATAGCCAACATTTGAAGATGAATTAGAACAAGATCATTGATCCATGAGCAGACACAACCCAAGAGCATTCATATAGTAGAGTTAAAACAACTTTCAGATGCACATACAGCCTCCAACCAACAGTGCCACCCATCTTTCAATATGGGAAAGAACTAACCTCATCCTCCTAGACATTTGACTGGGAGGGAAATCTTTCCCTGCAACACAAAAAGGGAAACACAAACAACAACAACAACAACTACCACCAACAAGCCTTGTCCCACATAATTATTAGTTATTTCCTCGTTAGACAAAGGTTGTCAACTCATCAAGAGAGCAAGCCAAGAACAGTCCACCATAATTGAATCGGTACTCAACCCAGAGCCGGGATAAACAAAAGGGGACATCAAACATCGAGCTTCCATTAAATTGCAATAAAATCACACGGTGTTTGCCATATTGTCCCACCCCATGTTCTTTTCTTCATTTTTGCTTCGAAAGTATGCCCTTATGTCTAATAAGCCTATGTGGTGCTATTCTTCATCTCCATGTTTCTGCTAGTCAGGAGACTAACAACTTTTTTCAACATCCCACTAACTTCCCTTCTTGTATGTATCTTCTCAAACATAGTCCACTACTTCTCAAATCAATGTGAAGTGACAATCGATACCAGAAGTAGCCTGACTTTGATAACAATCTCATCCTGCTTTAATCTATAGCCAAAACCCTGGAGATGCTGAAACCCTTGTATTTATGGTTATATTTTACTGCTCAAAAGTGTTTACTGTATACGACAAACAAGTAAAAGAAATTAAAACTATGTTCACGGGGATACACGGCCTCCAATATTATCAACCTAGAAAACCAATATTTTACATCATTTCATCTCAATGTGACAATGCCTAAGGACTTCTCCTGATGAGCATACAATTCATCCCAAGAAGTGCAAACTATCATAGACCTAGTAGTTATCCTTTCTGAAAAACGACCTTGGAAATGCGTCGATAGGATTCGACTACTGAAATAGCAACATAACCAAACTCCACTCTTCTTCCACCAAACCGACAACAGAAAGAAAAGAGGAACAAACAGGGAAAAACACATGATGCACAATTATGTGGCAGAGAGATTGTGTCTCTTCTATGGATCATAGGACAGACTTTGCAGCAAAATATTCGGAAAGACCAAATATTCTTCCTTTAATAACAATATACCTCAGCAACTACTGGACCCTGACAGTTGGAATCAGCAGCAGACATTTCCTTTGCTCCAAATAAGCTGTCAATCCCACCATTCTCAAACAGCAATTCTGAGTTAGTTAGGGCAACACCAAAAAGCTCATCATAATTTTCAAGATCCAAATCCACTTCATCCATGTTGAAATCCTCATAGAACCTATCATCTTCAAAAAGCCCAGGACTTCTTGTAATAGGAAGGCACACCTAAATGAAGATGCATAGGAAGCTTCAGAAGTCAGTGAAGGATGCAATGCATCAATATGCACTAATAGAAAATGCATAACGGACGAGCTTAATGCAAACAGTTTTAGAAAAGCTGATATCAATCCCAAAGACAAATAAAATGGTTGATTTTGGTGGTGTTCAAGGCAATGCTTCTCACGACAGAACCCACATATCATAATATCTACCACCCTAATAAAAATGTCGCTATCGAATTATTTTCCTCTACAATAAAAGTAAGTAGTACTACTGCTAGAGCCTCAGCACCAGGATGCCCTCTAAGAGTGGAGTTTAACAGGGGAAAAGATCAGCACTAGAGCGGAGAACATAGATGCCTGTTTTACTTCCATCACACAAGAAGGCCTCTTAAACCAAAAGGTCAACGTTATTGGAAGTGAACAGCGCAAACCTTGTCAATGCTCATGTAGAAGTTTTAACTTTAAATCCACGACAGATTATTTTATGGTGAAATTCATTACCACACCACAATCCAGTGATTAGACAAGCATTTGCACACACAAAGTCAAATTCATGAGATCTGTAACACAGAATTAGAACTCACATCCACACGATACGCATGTTAGAAGGATTTTACAAATGCTGTTAAATTCCTGAAAAGAAATGAACTGTTGATTTGCTTCATAGGCTAATGAAATTCAGAATGATTCTTACAGATGGAAAATCCAGAAATACAGCAATAGACTTATCACTTTCATGTGACCGTTGCTAAAAATTAAGCATATGGTAGAACAGGTTTAAAAAGGTGAAAGCACTCTAGAAATTACAAAGGTCCTCTCATCTATTGAAACAGCATCCTTTTTGGTTTGGGAAAGGTAGAACTAGAATATACAAGCTGACTTGGTCATGGGCTTTTCTTCAGTGAGTAACACTGAAGCATAATGAGTGCATGGCATTTAGCGAAAAAAAAATTCCTTCAAATAAAGGAAATGGTTTTAATCAGTCATTAAATGGTGGCAAGAACAATCAAGGAAAAGGAGGAACAATCAGAAAACAGTTTTATCTTTGAAAAATGCTTGTCAAGCAAACAGTTCTGATCTCAGGGAATCAGATACCTTTCAACCTACTTCCTTTTCACACCATCATGCACCAAATTATGTTGCAACAACCACAGTCAGCCTTGGAAACGACTTATTGGTTACTTCATGTTCTTCGCAATGACTTTCTTCTCTCAAAGTAGATGCAGATAAAGTGAACTGGTCAGTTACCTTAGGAGTTGCCGTGCTTGCAGATGCAGCCAGCTGACCCATATTCAGAGACGCTGATTTAAGTTCCGGCAATGAAGATGACCCAACCCATGCATTTGCCTTCCCAGCGTCAACATCAGCACAAACAGATACATCTTGGCTACTGCTGTCTTTTGGCGGATTGCAAGCTGCGTTTTCATTACCCTCTGCTATGCTCATCAACCCCATTCCCTTCTCACATGCGGATTCACCTCCAGAGGGGAAGTCTAGCACAAAAGACCAGATTGAAGAAAGCTCTGCTGCCGAGGGACAACCAGAATAACAGTTTAATGTTTGCCTCTTGTGTGTTGATGCCGAGGTAGAGGCCCCATGACCGATCCAATCACAATTTTGACATAGTGAGACCCTCTCTTCCGCACATCTAACACAAGCGGGTTGTGAATTACACCTCTCACATAACAGCGTTCTTGAATGGCGCCTCGAAAGAGCATTGGCAGAATGAACATTCCGATCACATGATAAGCACAAGCATGCAGCATCAGATCGGCAATACACCATAGACCTCTGCTCTCCACAGAACTCACATATATAACCCATTTTCAAGCAGTAATTCCGAGTTGAGACCAGAACTCAATTAAGATAATTGCAATACTTCTTCAACTCAAAACCACGATACTTGATCTCAAGATTAAACAGCGAGAAAGGCTTCTTCAATCTCCAAGATTCCACGCGGCCCCTCTTAATCCTCAGTCACACAGTTTCCTCCCTGTCATCAAGATAGAATATTAGTCAGTTGGATGTAGTTTCAGGAGATCAAGCTTTGAGCCGTTGTCCAGGCCAAGTAAAGAAGAAGTAATCTCAACCAAGAAATTCTCACGATACTATTCCCAAAGCAGTAGTTTGCTCAGCGAAAAACATACACAAGAAATGCAAAAAAAAAAAAAAAAAAAAAAAAAAAAGAGCTTTATAAAGATGATAGAAACCCCCAAATTTCAAGCTTAAGAGCAACAAAAACTCCAAGATGCCTTTACTTAGAAATAATGTCAAAGAGGAAAAGGGAAACTTAAAGCAACTCAAAACTGAAGAAGAGAGGTTACCCAAAGCACAAAAACTTTGTCCAAAAAGAGCTTGTAGATTAACCAAAAATTTAATCAGATTTCTAACTTCACCAGTCAGCGTATGAAGAACCAACGAACTATTTTCCTTTTTCCCCACCAGGAAAAAAGAAAAAAAAAAGCATTCAACTTCGCATCGAACTGTCAGCAACAAGGATCACGACCACCACACAAACCTTATCCCCCTCCATCCCCACATCACGATCGATAAAAAACAGACTCCGAACTACACCAACAGCTCGATTCCCCCAGCGGAATTCAATCCGAACCTCCACGATCCAATCCGCAAAAAAGCAGAGCACGGAGCTCCACGCACACTCCCCAATCACCAAAGCCCCATCCACTAACCACAGACACAAGCTCGCTCTCCTCGATCAGCACCTCGCGAAGCCGATCTCGAAAGCGCCAGCAAAACCCCCACGCCCCGAAACCGAGCCACCAAAACCCCCCTCCCCCACCCCAAAACGCGACAACCAACAAAGAGCCCTCACCTCGTCGAAAGGAGACGAGATCCGCAGCCAGCTCCGGCGGACGGCCGGTCTCAGGCCGACGACGGCGGCGGCGACGGCGGCGATCGGGAAACGCTCGAGCGGAAGCGCAGCGGAGCTCCGCAGAATCTCGCTCTGCACGAAGAACAAATCCTAGAGAGAGAAAGTAGAGATAGAGAGAGAGAGAGAGAGAGAGAGGGAGAGAGAGAGAGATATGGTGTGGGCTGGGGAGTGCGTGTATGAATGTAATGAGCAGAGCAGGAAAATGTGACATAAGACGATAAAAAGCGCGCAGGAGAGAGAAAAATATATAATATTATAATATTATTATAATATTATTATCTTTTATTGGTCGGTATATTGTTAATAATAATCGAGCAGTGCATTTAATGTCCGTTTTGGCCCCCACCGGGGCGAGTTGGAAAGGGAAAGAAAATAATAATAAAGAATTCGGAAAAGTGGGGCAATTGCGGGTGGGCCCACGTCCTTTTCCGTAGTTAAACCAAAAGTGGCTTTTTCTGGTTTTTTTCTGCCTCTTTTTTCCTTTTTTTTTTTTTTTCTTTCCCTCCTTTTGTTTTCCTCTTTTTTCCATGAATATCGTTTGACCACTTGCCCTTTTTAGGAGATGGGATACCCTCTTGACTGGTCTAGTGGTCTTTTCTATTTTCCTTTTTTTTTTTTTTTTTGAGGTTGTTTCGTGTTTAGAATAGTTTTTTACTTTAATTTTAACCTTTAGTGATCAAACTTTTTGGGGGAGATTTTGAAGATTATTTTTTAAAATTTTTGCGAATTCAGTGGCTCGCACACAGAATTATATATGTTATTTTTACTTATTTTTTCTTTCATCTTCAAATTTTCGAAAGAAAACATATATGTAGAACTAACGAGTAGAAGTTTTCTTTTTTTTAGATATTTGATTCATATTTCATAGTCAATTATGATTCACCGTGAATAATGACTCTAAATTTGTATTTTTGGGTCACTTTTAGTTTTTGTCCTTTGGTAGACTGGAATTTTTTTGTTTTTTTATGGTTGGAACGGGATTTGAAGTCGCACTCGTGCTTAGAGTTTTTGAAATTTGGGAAAAATATGAATATAGACTTAGAATCCCTTGATTGCCCCCCCATCTTTCGAGAAAAAAACAATATAAATAAAAGTTTTCATTGCGTAGAAAAAACAAAATCCTAATAGAAAATCTTTCGGCAAGCCCCCCAACAAATCACACTTTGTAAGCCCCACGCAATCTATTTTGACACCTGTCCTTTCTTTATTTGGATGTTAGTCGGGCATCGCATGCCTTTCTTAAGCTTTTGGCGGCTAATTAATTAAGAAAATTAGAATTTAATAAAATTATTGGAGTTCGTAATCTTTATAGGAACAATCGATGACCCTAGAAATTTCTTCTTGTCCGCTTCTTGTTCTCACGAGGCAATCCTACCTTGGGAATTAAGTGTTAGTTAAGCCACCATTAGAGCTAAGTCGAATAGGCAATAAGTGATTGTTTAATTTAATCTATTAAACGAAGATTTTGCTTTTTCTAGAAAAGCGTCGAGGGAGATCCTTGAGGGTAAGGAAGCGTGACTTTTCTTGGTCGATGGTCCTTGATGGGTCACGATCAATGATGTCATTAGCCAAGTCGTTTTTATGAATTTTTCTTCGATGAAGTTGTACTTATTGCAATTAGTAGAATTGATTCAATGAATCGTGTAAGAACCCAATTCCTAAACTAGATAAAGAGAGGAGGATTGACCTGCAGTGTTATTCGCAAGTAAAAATTAACTCCCAAATGATCCTAACCAAGTAATTTGTTCGAGGATTTGGCTAATGAATCACGACCTTCTAAATTATCAATCAAGGGAACTTCAAGCATGGCCCTCTTTTCAGCATAGCCTCATGACAAACCAGGACCCTAGTTGATTCAACAATGACTCAATGAGTGATCTCTTAGATAAAATAGACTTGGACAAATATTGACTACGAACAAGAATCGTTCGTTGCCATCCCATCAGTGTATGAATCAAAATCAACTAAACGTCAAGCTTTATCAATGTAATGAAACTACGTTGGAAGAGAACCGCACTCCAAAAATTTTCCCCAATTTCCTCGGAACACAAATCCAATGACTCATTGAAAATATAAATAAATAATTAAATAAAAGTGAGAACTCTATACAACCCAAGTCATAAGAGAGAGAGAGAGTAATGATGCAACTGACCTCGATGTAATGAAAAAAAGAAATCGCGACCAATTAAACATCAGGCTTTATCTATGTAATGAAACTGAATCGGAAGATAACAACATCTCAAAAATTTCCTCCAATCTTACTGGAACACAAATCCAACCACTCAAGAGAAATATAAATAAATAAACAAACAAAAGTGAGTGAGAATTCAACCCAACCCAAATGATAAAAGAGGGAGAGTAATGCAAAATGACCCATGAAACCGGAGGAAACCAGAAATCCCTCCAAATTGGCAAGCGCGAGTGGAGGCAGGAAGGGGCGGGAAAAAGGCCGACAGCGACGCCCTCCCCTCCTCCACCTCCACCTCGGGTCGGTATCATCGGACCACCCGGGGCGGGGGGGCCCAGCGTGGGGCCCGACCCGAAGATCCGAAAGATCGCGGAAAGTGCAGCGACACGTGGCCCTCCCAATGGGCGCCGGGCAGCGCGTTTCCGTACTGGGAAGTCATTATAGAGAGAGAGAGAGAGAGAGATGTCGATCGCTTTATAATTCTCCCACCACATCGGACAAAGAGCACTCTTTTTTGTCGCTTTTTCGGCCACTTCGAGGATTCCCTAATGACACTCTCCCCTCTCTCCCTCCCTTCCTTCCTTCCTCACTTCCTTTCTGCCTACTTAAAAGAGCTTGACTGCCACCGCACGATTTCTCTCACCACCTCCCCCCAGAAAATTTAATCAATTTGGGATGGATGGGGGGAGGGAGTGGTTGTGGTTGTGGGAGGTGTTTAAGCGGATCTGTTCTCGAAATTAGAACTTTATTTATCTGTGGTTCTCGGATTCTGAGACTCTGGAATCGATTCTGAACCGGCCAAATTAGTTTGGTCCGATTCTGTAATCCGCCTTACACAATTTGGATTTCTTTTGATGTATCGGTTTTTGGTTTATAATCTTTTGAATAATATTAATTGGTATGGTCCCCTACGCCTATTCATGAAAATAAATAGTGATTCGGTGTCTAAGACGTGCGGGAGAATCGATTGCTTGGGTGTCATCAATGAAAAGTCGCACTTTGGTTTCTTGAAGATGGACTAGGGAAAACGCATTTGCATTTTAAAGCTCAACCCCTAGTTGGCAAATGTTCTCGAGTGAGTATAATACCATTGAATATTAGAAGCTTGAGGGTAACTTGTAAATGGTTGAAAATATTTGTACATACATCGTAGAAACATAAATTTTGGTGACATGTTTAATCATTAATTAGCTGTATAAAAAATTGTGTATTAATTTTTAACCCCTAGTAAAATTAGTTTTGATTATATTGCATGGCATATAAACACTAAGAGCATCTGGATTAACAATAATAGAATTATGTTTTTTAGGAAAACAAAGAAAAAAAATTAATTTTAAAATATTATTTTAGAAAAAGAAAGAAAGAAAAAAAAAGCGAGATCGGGCCAAGGTTGGGAATCGAATTGAGATAATTAGACTTTAATCAAATTCTTAATAAATCGGAAGCGAGTGGTTTTAGAGTCAAATTTAGGATCGATTTAGAGAGAACTGATTGATTCATTTTTTGTTTTTTTAGCTTACTAATATATATTCGTCAACAAACAAAATTTAAAACCGCAATATATAGCAACAAAATAGTGAAAAGTAAAACACTTGAAAGCCTAATTAAAAATCTAAAGCAATAGGGAATTATCCAACTCAACTCATCAAGCGAAATGAATATTAAAGCGACAATAGAAATATCCATTTGCCAAAAGCGAAAACTCATAAATGATGAACACGTAAAAAAAATAAATAATAAAAAGTTCAAAACACGTAACATAAAAAATATCAATTATCATTCATCCATAAAAAAATTGGTCCAAATTTTAATCACCTGAAAAGAAATGCAAACAACGGGTATAGTTAAAATGGATTCAATTGAGAGTCAGTCTATTAGTCCAGTTTAGCACCTTAACCTTGAAACTAGACTACACAAGATCGATTCTCAATTTTTGGGACCGATGACTATTTCTCGAGGGAACAAAACCGAATCGGATTGCAGGTGCTGGTCCAGACCGGTGCTAACCCCCACTATCGACCAATTAAATAAATATTTGGATTTCTTTCGATGAAATCGATTTTGTTTACAATCTTCTGGAAAAAATAAAATAAAAAATTAACTGGTCTGGTCCCCCACACCCGTGTATGAAAAGAGGATCGATTCAATCGTCAAGGGACATGCGGGAGAATTGATTGCTTGGGATGTCGTCGATGAGAACCCGTGCTCTAGTTTCTTGAAGGCAAACTTGGTGAAAACGCCTCGTCGTTTTATTATTCGATCTGCGTTTCGGCCCGACCCGACCCTGGAAAATGTTCTCGAACGAGCCTAACACCGTCGAGCGTAGCGAAGACGAGAAGGCGAACCTGGTGAGCTATGGGAAGAGGCTCAAGGAGATGATTTTCGTGTCCCGAAAGGGAAGATGTAGAGGTATGGAATAGGAGTGCGAGGCCATTTTGGAAGTTTAGGGGTTAATGCGTGACATTTGAAAGTACAAGGGCAAATTGTGTAATGTCCCTAGAGTTGGAATGGGTATAATGAAATTGGGTCAATACCATGAAAATTCTAAATTAGTACATTTGTGATTAATTTATTTCAAATTAATTTTTTGACAATAAAATCCAAAAATTAATATATTCATGACAAATATACCAATTGCGTTAGATTTTACCTTTGAATTGTTGAGTTTGATGACATCAATTTTGAGTTTTATCTTCTATTTGTTATGGGTGTATTAGTTCATGATTTTTTGTAGTATTAGTCTTATTTAATAAAAAACTAACATAGAGTAAAATTGTCACAAATATATTGGCTTCGGTTTTTTTATTATAAATGTATCAATTTGGGTTTTTTGTAGTAAAAAAATTAATTTGACATGAATTTGTTATAAATGTATTTATTTGGAGGTTTCATGTTATTAACCCTATGAAATTCTCTATCATATTAAAAAACAAAGAGATGTTCAAGAGAATATCATTTCAACTTGTCAAGGTTAGATTTTCTTTTTTAATGAAAACATACAAGTTCAAATATCAAATCGAAACCACCAGAAAAAAAGGGGAACATTGCTTTTGGAATTTGGACGTTCCCACTTTAGGATTCTAATGGCCCCTTTTTGCCCGCTTAAAAGAGAGTTCCATCGCCATCGCACGATTTTCTCACCATCTTCTCAAAACTTATTAAATTGGGCTGAGTGGTTCTTGAGTTGGGTTGATCCAATCATGAAATCTAGAACTTATTTGTATAAGATCTGTTTCCAAATTTTGAAATTTGAAATCGACCCCGGACCCGCTGACTTAGTTTTGTTTTAGGGTTGATATAGGGAACGATTGATTCTTTTATATATATTAGTGAAGGAGTCATGTCATTATCAGTTTATGCCATGTAAAGCATTGTTCAATTCTCAATCAGTGAAAGGTAAATTTTTTTCTGAGAAAAATTCGGTTCAATCCAAACCAATAAAATCGGTTATTGATGATGAATTCAGGTCAATTTAGTTCGGTGTCCGGATCAAATTGAATTTGATGCGCATCCCTAAGTAGTTCCAGCTTTACTTGTGTTGGGCAGTTTCCCACTTTGCCTCGCGAGGACCACAAGAGGGGCCTCACCTCGCCCTGCCCCCGCTCCCGGCGGCCCCCGCCCGGCCCCGCCGGGAGCCGGGCAGCGGCGGGGCGGTTTCTCGCGCCCAAATTCTCTGATACCAAATAAAAAAAATGATAAATTAAAAAAATTATTCAGATTAGGGCGCCAAAAAGTGACTGGAGAAATTGGAGCGCGCAATCCCTCATTGCAGTCCCACTAGGCACTCCAGTCTTCTCGATCGCGCCTGACCCGGCCGCCTCCGCCGCCGCCGCCGCCGCCGCCGCCGCCGCCGTCGCCGCCGCCGTCCGACGACCTCCGGCCGGCGTCCCCACCTCTCGCCGGCCTCGCTTTCCCGCCATCACCAGCCTCCTAGGGACTAGCTCGGCTCGCCGCGAACTCGCCGGCGGCCGCCGTCTTCGAGCCGGGTAGGGGAAGGGATTAGCTCGCGGCTCAGCATTTCGGCCGATTACCATCAAGGTCCCGCGGGGAGGGGGGAACTTTCCTTTTCGGAGCTCTTCATTCTTTCGGATTCAGCGTAGTGCGCTTTGCCCGCTTTCGTTTTTTTTTTTTGTCCCTCTTAAAATTCCATGCCCGCGACAAAAGATGCGAACTTTGGTCGGTTGGTTTGTGTTTTTAAGGTTAATTCGTTGAATGGGAAGCTGACGAGTGAGTCTTGATTTGTTTTTCTGGTTCTTGCAGCTCTTCGTTCTTTGGAGGGTATGAACCATGCTTGCCATTTGATAGCTACAAAGTCCATGTGAGGGTCCTTGAATTAATCCTGTTTCGAGACGAATTTGGATTTAGTTGCTTGGCTGTCACTTTGGAGTTCAAGTTTCCCTCTCTGTTAATTGTTTTTAGTTTGAATTATATGTTGGATGGTTTTCTTTATCAATGGCAAGAACAAAGTGAACATACTGTAAATTTTCTTGGGAACTCTAGCTTTTCAACTCCAAGGAAAAAGTGAATTGTGGATGCGTATCGGTGGATGAGTACATTGAGAGTCTCAACTCTTGTGTGCGAGATGCAATTGCGTGTTGGATCTTTCATTGCTGCAATCAAGCTCTGAATGTTTTCAAAATAGTGCAGTGGAATCTCTGAAGTTAGTGATTACCACGGAAGAGAAACCGGAAAAGTAATGAATGGAAGACTTTATCGCACTTTTTCAAAAACTTTTAGGGCTCGATTGTGATCAGTAACAATGTTTAGAGCGTCTCGTATACTTTTCCCCTTGTTGATGTGAAGCTCTGATATCTTGCTGGAAAGATCATCTTCATTAATAAATGTTTTAAGCCTTCCCTAAGTACATTGCTTTTACTCTGTGGGCTTTTCTGCAGAAGCTTTGGTGCTGTTGCTGCCAAGAAGTCGTTCATTTTTTTACCAAAGTTTTCTCAGCAGTCTTGCATCCGGGGGATTAGAATGGAGAAGGGTCAGAACAACTGCCTAAATGGTGGCGGCAGTGAGTCAAGAGGTGCTCTTATTGTTCTAGAAGGATTGGATCGTAGTGGTAAGAGTTCGCAGTCGACAAGGCTGCTTTCTTCCTTGGAGGGACTGGGGCATTCGACTGAACTGTGGCGATTTCCGGACAGAACTACGAGCATTGGTCAGATGATATCTTCCTACCTCTCTAATGAATCACAGTTAGATGACTACACGACACATCTACTATTCAGCGCTAACAGATGGGAGAAGAGGTATGCTATCTTTCTTGTAAGCAGCTTGCATTTTCCTTTGGTAAAACCTGTTCACCATGGTCATCTATTTGCACAGACAAGCCTAGCAAATATGTAGCTCTGTTTGCCAACTAAGTGGTTCTCGCTTTTCTTTAGTGAGCTGGTGGACACGATGCCTTCTTCATCTTACAGTACCAGGATGGCTAATGATTCTGGGGTTCTTGTTAAACTTAACAAGGTGGAAGGTCGACACCTATTATTCATTGACCATCTGTTTTAAGGGTCATGTTTACATGCCTACCCTTGTCTTTGTCTGAAGGTATCAGCGAAGATGATAACATAATAGTTAGAAATTTCTGGAAGATAAGACGGTGAAAAATAATTAAATTGGTGTTTGGTTCGGGCAATTGGTAGCTCGAGGATGAAAGCATCCAGGATCTCTATGAGGTCAAAAATTCTAACATGTGATTTGGTTAGGTACTTTTTGCATCTGTTACACAACTAGTGTGGAGAAGTAAGACAAATCAAGAATATGATTATGATATAATACCATGTGTGAATGTTAAATGGTATAGTGGACTTATAAGATACTTTCTAGATGGGATGGTTGGTTGCAAAAATATTGTTATCAGTATATGGGATGGTCAATATCTTTCGAGCAAACTATTGTTGAGTAGTCTTTTTGACAGGGTTGTCATATGGCATGTGATTAAGTATTCTTGCTCTCAAACTAGTGCTGCAAATTAGCATGCCGTATATTTCCATTTCTTTTCTTTTTTGTTTTGTCATGCTAGTCTTGTACAAAGTATATGGTAAACAGGTACCAGGATGATTTCCCATTTTATTGGCCAATTACCTCTCTCATGTTTGCAGATCTTTGATGGAAAAAAAGCTGAGATCTGGTACCACCCTCATTGTTGATCGATATTCATACTCTGGCATTGCTTTTTCATCTGCCAAAGGACTTGATTTTGAATGGTGCAAGGTTAGTGCTGCTAGAGCATATTTCAGCAGAAGATTCAATCTTCTTTATGTTGTACTTTGGAAATGATATCTTTTTCTCTCTTCTCAGGCACCGGAGATTGGTTTGGTGGCCCCAGATTTGGTCTTCTATCTGGACATACCACCTGAGGTAATCTTGTTTTACTGAGAGAGAGAGAGAGCTGAAACTCTTTGCTTGTGAGATGAAAAGAACAGCGAGGATTTAAATTGTTGAATGTATGATGCTGTACTATTGCTTTGTTGTAATATCCTGGAAGTAGCACTTCCTGAATCCGGGTGGCAATTTCAAAATTACAGAAAGCTGCAGAGAGAGGAGGATATGGAAATGAGCGGTATGAGAAAATTGAGTTTCAAAGGAAGGTTGGTAAAAGCTACCAGGCTCTGCGCGATGCCTCGTGGCAGGTAGGTCAAAACTTCATCTACTGAATTCAGCAATATGATTTGACTGTGTTTGGTCGTTCATGTTAATATACCTTGTGTGTAGTCATATGGGAAATTCCCACCTGGGTTGCTGTGGTCTTGGGAATCTTTGTAGGCTACATTTGCAATCCTCAAAAGATCCATAGTTGGTTCTTGTCTTCTCATTAGTATTTAAGGCACTCAAATAAGGATTATTTTTTTACAGTATACATGGATCCCCAGGTGTATTTAGTTTACCTTGCTTATCAGCTTACAACTAGAGAAGTTTTAGTTCTGATATGTAGCTTTTAGGTGACTGCTGTACATGGTTTTCCACACTGACATTTCCCGTTAGATTTTACAGCTGTGTGAATTCTTTTCCCGTGCATCTTATATGATTTGGCATGTTTGCGTTGCGTTTCGATCTGCACTTAGGATGCCACGGAAGAATGCTTTGTTTCCTATCATGATGGGGATCGATGTTGCAGTTCTATCCTTTTTTTTTGGGTTTCTTGACCCTTAGACGACTGGAAGGGCTGTATTTTTTTTGGTTGAAAATGGGGTGTATTTAAGTAGCTGCTGATCATATGGGTCGCCTTCCATTTGTTTGCAGATTGTAGATGCTCTGTTGCCAATGGATGAAATAGCAAAACAGATGCAGGAGACTGCGATCAATTGTGTCTTGGAATGTCAAAAAGGCAAGCGCCTTTCACATCTATGGTCATGTTGATTCTGTCTGGCAACATTGAAGACCTCGAGCACTACCGGCTGGTTGTTTTACTCTAGAGCGTTCTGCGGCTATTTATATTTTATCGTAAGAGGAAAATCTTATGCGCTGTTTAGCTACGAAACTGTTTACCGTTTCAGGACCGGCATGAAGTGTGATATTACTTTGTGAGTCAACAGTATTACAATGAGTTTTGCGCGTGGAGTTGTGTCTACATTTGGATTTTCTCTTTGTATTTCGTGTTTGTATCGCCCTAAGATGGACTGTCAAACAAATTTTATCCTCTAATGATTATGAAGTCATTATATTGGATTTCAAATTCGCGATGTTCGCAGGTTTTTTAATTTTCTACCTCATGGATAAGTTTTATTTTTGGCCAGTGATGCAACATATTTATTCGAAGTCATTAAGATAAAGAGTTGAGTACGGAGTTTTCTCTTAGATCAAGAACCGTCCCAACGTTTCAATGAACTCTGTTGGGTTAGCCGTTTGGAAAACGTGAAACCATCTTGAAATCATATTCAAACTTGTGGACTTGTAAAGTCACATTGTAATCCCACTAAGGCAATTATATGGATGATTTCTCGATTAATTTTAGCTAAACTTCTAATATTTGCTTCAGAAGTTGTCTCGTAGGATCGAACTTCTCTCCTTTCTTAAAAGGGATGTTCTCTTTTATCTGGTCACAACAATAACCTAATACTTGGGGTGCAAAAACAATTAATTTGGATTTTTTAAAATAATTATTTATATCACTAAAAATAATTAGTCAATGAAAAACGTTTTTGTTGCTTATGGCAATTTATAACTAAATTTTCATGGACAATTTAAAAATTATTTGTCGTTTATTCATTTTGTAAGTGATACAAATGATCATTTTAATTTTTTTCTAAATGATTCATTTTTAGTGAAATAAATATAATTGAATTAGCGTTTCTCATGTTTTGATTTAAAGAATAAAGATCGTAAAACTTGTGCGCATAGCTTAATTTCGTGGTTAAAATTGCTGAGTCCAACCTTTCAGCAAGGAGTTTAAGCTTTCGGTTTTGAAAATTTCTGCTAGTGTTAGGCTCGACTTCACACCTTTCACGATCAATTATTTATTTATAAAACGTCCTTTTGCACTCAATTAATCGGTGACGTCCATGCCAGCATGTCTATTCTCCACTTAATTTTTTATTGCCTCATTTGTTTCCTTGTGCCTTGGCGGGGCCACTTGGTAAAACAATGGGTTTTTTTAATGCTTTATGAAGCACGAGGTTCTCAAAGCTTATTTCTTGCTGGCAGCAACCTTTTCGGGCACAGTATATACTAGTGTTGTGCAAGATTGTATATATATGCAAAAAATAATGGACAAAAAGGTTTTAAAAAATTATTTAATAATAAAAGTGGATGATGACGATGACGAAGATATTTTCCATTGAGGTGGGTGGAAAGCGTGGATGGCAACACTAATCAGATATTTGCGAAATCCGAATGTCATCGTTTTCATCGAACGAAAGGACACCTTCTTTTTGTCCCCCCCCAACCAAAGTCAAGATGGTCCACAGAGTTGGAATTCTCTAGATAAGACCAACAATCACGTTGGAGTGCATTGCTGTGGAAAAAGCTGCCATCACATTACTCCCCAATCAATGCGGTATGGTTAGACGTCAAAAAGCATCGTCCTCCGACTGTATCGTCAGATGTTGCTGATGTCCTGTGATTGCTCTCGTGACTACTATTGGTTGGCCAATCCTCTTGTGCTCAAAGAGATGGAATCTACTCATCAAGGTGCCGATTCTCATCCTGATTCTTATCCTGGTTCTCATTCAGACCTAAACCATCAAAAGAAGCAGAAGAGGCTTCTCCATCGGCCACCGCCACTCCTTGCACCGTCCCCTCCCGGCTAAATATAGAACTCCCTAAACCCTAACCGCGAAACCATCGCAACATCTACATGAGATTTGAAATGGGAGGAAGGAGATCAGCGGATTCGACTCTCCCCCACTAATGGACTCCAAAAAAAAGGCCCTTTTAGAATGGAAATAGAGAATACAATCCGCTCAAAATTCTCATTTACCTCCCAAAAGATCTGTCGTCTGTTCTTTAACCACCTTAGCATGTCCATTACAAGACATGGTCATTGGCTAAAAGCACTAGATTCACTGCAAAGATGTATATTTTTCTTCCACAATACTAGGAAATACCAATGATTTTACGGTAAAGAAGAGTCGAACGTTATCAACTTTTCACTTCAAATCATCCCCACACTAAATTTTCTCTAGAGGGTCATTGAATGTGTCAAGAACCCCATATAACCTTTCAACTTCGTTTTTCCTAATCTTCTTCAATACACAAAATGGTTGTACCTTGCGAGACTTCTCTCTGATTCAGCCAATGTATCGACCCCTAACAAAATAAGAAATTGATTCGCTTATATCATCATAGGATCCATAGCTCGTGAGCAGTCCTGAAAAAACTGCCAAAATAGTCGGAACCAGATAATAAATAAATAACATTTTGACTGCTTTTGCTGAATACAATTATCAAATCAACACAACAAAAGACCATGGCTCTTACGGAAAATGCCAAATGCTTCACGCGAAAGTTTCCATGACATGCTTGATAGTCCCAAACAATACAGAATTTGAAGCATAAGAAGTGCACAACCACAAGTGCAGAATCTCCCCAAGTGCTGAGAGGAAAATCCCCTAGACTTTAGTAGATTATAAGTCGATCCTCACTTTTTGCAGCATGCTGATTCCTCAACTTGTTAAACAACGCCGGAATTAGATCCACAATCCCTTTGTACCGGTTGCAACTTTATGTAAAATTGGTGATCCAATGCATCCCCATGCTTACCACCCACGCAATTCCAAAAAAAGACAACCTTGATCTCCAGCACAGCACAAGCACTATAATTGCATAGATAATATCCGTGCTTTTAGTTGAGGCACAAGTTCCGACCACATAGGAAAAAACAAATACATAATAGACATGATAATTCTTCCACAAAGATGACAGGATTCGAATCCAAATGGGCTTCAGCAAGATTCGTGCCAATGACAACCTATATTTACAATCTGTTGAAGATCATGTCTGACATGTTGAAAAGTACCTATATTGACCAGATTCAGCATGTTCAAAATCAAATATATGCATATTGACACCAACAAGCTATTGGAATCCAACTTCTATTTTTCCTCTGATTCAATACAATATACTTTAACCTCGCAATTCCTTGGAGACACATCGGCAGAGCCTCAAAATTCTTGAGTATCCCACCAGTAGACGCTCTATAGCAGTTGTAATCTCCTTTGAAAGTGACTGAGGCAGCGAGTGAGAAATTTTCTCCATGGAAGCTTCGACATGATATGGGAGAGCCTCCGAAGGATAAAGCCCACTGTCCAATGGAAATCATCACCAAGAGTCATCTTTAATTCAAGAGAAAAGATCAAAAAAGGTCTATAGATTCAACCCCCTATGTATGAATACAGTTTGAATACACAATCTGTAATACGCTTCGAACTAAGAAGCCCAGAAAAAGGGTTCAATATGAATTAGTCAAAAGTCATGTCAGAGTGGTGCCGCAAAAAAAAAAAAAAAAAAACTGTAGTCTAAAAAAGAATAGGATTTGTTTGAAAATAAATACTGCTCCAAACGTAAAAAATACTTTTCCTAAATCATAGCAGTACTGAGCTAATCCAACCGACACTAATAGAAGTCCAAATAGGAGACAGAAAAGTAGAGTAGATGCCAATGTTGAACCCAATAATCTGAGAAAACTAACGCATGAAGCAAACTATATTTTTTTTTTTTTGGTAAAAATATGAAGCAAACTATTGCTCATCTCTGTAATGGCAAATGTCAAATTCATAGATTAGACACCAAAAGCCAGAACGAATTTGAGCAAAACAAAAGACATCATATGGTTAGGCAATCGATTAGAAAGTCCTTTAAGAAGCAAACCCAGGTAAGTACGTCACATGATTGGTCAAGTATAATATAAGAGAAGCGAATTGCAGTGATCTAATACCCAAGTAGCATTTTTCTAAGTTGGGTGACCTGTCCAGAGGAGCATAAATTGAAACTTTAAAAAAGAATGCTAGTTTCTCTTGTAATGCTGTCAGCAAGTAAATGCACGTCTTTTCAAGCTGCAAAGAAGCTTGAGGAACCTTCAGATGGGAACAACCAGAACATATTAAAAGAACTTAAAGAAATTTACCAATTCAGACATGTCACGTCAAAGCTTAATGCCACCTTCTGATCACTGCTGAAGTCGATGAAGGAAAGCAGCAGGTCAAGTTGCCCATCTGTAAAATACATGAATCACACAATCAGTGCACATAGTGACAATGTAGATCAATATATGGAAAGTCCCATTTTAGCAAGAATGAAGGAAGTAAAGGCAGGCCAGACAAGCGCATCATCAATGCAAAAAGGTGGCCTAAGACTGAGCTATAGAGATGGAACATATATTAGAAAAGGAGGGCAAAAATTGCCATTTTTGTGTCCTGCAATTAAAATTGCCAACACTTAAAAAAGTTGGTCGACAATGTGACAGTTGGCAATTGTCATCTGACGTACAAACTAAGAATTTGATCAATTTAATGCCATTTAAGTTCCCAGACTTGTCTTTGCTTCTCCGAATTTCATCCTCAAATTAAAATTCTCTGCTCAATTCCGAAACTTATCAACTCTTTTCAAAAGTAAGTTCTCACTCAGCAATTCTTAACCACTTGTTGCTGTGGTTATTATGTCTCTTATTAGCAAAGAACCTCATCAACAACCAATCCCACCAATATTAAAGCACCACGACATTTGAAACTGAACTTTCCTAAAAATTGACTTCTTGTAAGTATGAAGACAAAATCGACCATTTATTTCTAAAAATGAAAACAAGGACCCAGTAACTCTCTCCAACATGCCCATTAATAAAACTGACTGGAAACGCATTTGGAAAAAGTCTTTAAGTTCAAGAACCGCCTTCAAAAAGAATTCAGCAGCAGGACCACATTGAGAAAAAGCAGCAAATTCAAGGTCGAAACAACACTTACAATTAAGTTTGATGGGCAAAATGCAATTCGCATTTAGATGAAGATAAGAAATTATGAGTAAGGGACAACCCACCTACAACAAGAAAAGCAACTATACACGATGCTGACTTCAAAATCAAAATCTAAGTTCACTGGCAGGCCACAATGAGTTACTAGTGAGAATCTAAAAAATGTGACATCAGCATCATTGCAGCAATTCTTTAGGTCTCTTGTTTCAAAAATTCATCATCAAGTTTAAATGCGAGTGAAAATGAATGCATCATGAAAGCAGAATTTTGTGTGGAAGGGTGCAGATCACATGAGAAGGTGGTACTAAAATGTATAAGTACCAAAAAAATTCAACAAAACAATTTATTTGGGAAATAAGGAAACAGAGTCCAAGCACAAAAAATTTTGTTACCTCTTGAAGAGAAAAAACTTGTGTGTGTTAGACTCTTGATTTCTAGTCGTGCTAGAAGTAATTCCTCAAGTACATCCAAGAGATTTCTAAGAAGCAGATGTGTCATCTGCAAAGCCATAAAAATGAAGTAAGAAAATTTGGCCAAGATACAGCTATAGAGAACACGGCCTTTGCCGATAACCTCATATGGCTTCCATGACAAAATGACTGGAGAATAAAGGGATAAGCATTTCATCTAGACTAATGCATCAAAAGCTTATGAGTGAAACTTACTTGCGTTTCCTTTGCCAAACATCTTGAAGTGGCATAGTTCTTAACTGTCTCGCTGTTGAAAACAAAAGCGAATGCTGTGCGAGCTGCCATATTTGGATAATTCTAACAAAAGGAAAAAAAACATCTTTCAGGTCTAGTTGCAAAACACCAACAAATAAGCCACAAGATATCATGAAAGACTGTTGTACTACTTCTCCATATTAGTGAAAATCCATTACCTGTTCTATCTTTGTATCGGCCAATTTGTTGGAAACTGTTAAACTTGGAACTGGATGAGCAGTCAAGCTGAGCCTGCATTGATTCAAGGAAACGACGAAACTAAAAATTAAAATGGCACTACATTTTATACGCTGCTTTAGAAATGTAAAGTGAAATTTTCTATAGCATGAATCAGGATTGAAGAAGCAACCTTTGGTAAATTAATCCAAGATAGTCAAGAGTGATATCATGATGGCCACTTTTACTCTCAAAGGAACTCACTTTCCACAGCTGAGCAAACAGCAGATAGGTGGAACTGTAAGACAAATTGACATTCTCATTGCATGGGGTGAACAAATGGTAAATTAGAAAACCTGCATATCCAGGCGAACGAATCTGCAACACATCCTTTTCTTCATGAAGTTATTAATTAGTCCTATTGTCTCTACGCAATCTAATTCTCCCTTCATCTTGCAAAATCTGTTTAAAGATTTGGTCAAGTTCTCTATTTTCTTCTCTAAGATTTCAATCTCCTGCTTCATTGATGTCGTTGGGTTATGAGCAACCTGCAGAAATAGCACCTCTTTTAACATAATATGCACAGAAATCAATAACTTTCGCTAAGATATGCAATAACATCATGCAAACTCGACATATTGTTATGGTGACTAACTAAAAAGGCAAAAAGGTCTTGTCATATAATGCAATTACGTGAGCTTTCACGAAGAATAAAGAAAGATCAACCCGCACATTACTACACTACATACTATGCTGAGAAGTAGCGAATATGTAATTGCAGGATAGCAACTCTTTTCCCAGAAGCATGAAGTCCCAAATGTTAGACATCACACATGAATTTCCACTACCATGCACAATATAATGTCTAATGCAGATGATGCTGATAGGAAGTAATGCATCCTTTTTGTGCAGAACTTAAAAAATGCTTGTGAGCTTGCATTTTGAACATACATATCACTTAAAAAATATCAGTCATTGGCTCTATACCTCACCTCCAGAATTAGAAAAAGTATAAGACAAATAAAATATCTTCTCTTTTTAAACCCCATGAAAAGGTATAAGGGACAAGTTTTAAGCTCTCTGATATGGATTTTAATACAAAGTCCTAATTGCTTTTACCTTTGATGGCACAATCTTAGACCTCTCACTTTATTCAGAGTTTTTATCAGTTCAGGTAATTGGTAGTTGGACTTGTACAGCTTTAAGCATGTGATGTCACGACTCATTCCATAAACTTCAAAAGTGAAATCAAAACATAGCAGGGATTCTGATTTCATGCTTTGAACTTGGACATGTGTGCATCCCATCTTTCCTCTCAGCCTGAATAAATTTCAGAGGCTTCCTGAATTTCGAGCAAAATTCATTATTCAAACTCTACTGTAATGTGACTACCGTTCCATGTCTGGACCATATCTGGTAACAATACATGATCACATCACAAAAAACCTGCATAAGAACAAATATAGATGTCTAGACGCGACTCCTCAATTAGCAGTAACAATGAGGTCTCAAAAACCAGATGAGGAGGTTTGATTTCCTATTACTAATTATTCGTAGAACAGTGAAAGAATATGACGCCGTAAGCCATTGTGCCTTGGCAACTCCTGGAAATTAAATATGGATCAAGACCTGAAAAGGACTTCCCATTGCCATAACAAGATTTTCAGATTCAAACGATCGTAAGTATTTTCAACCACATTAATGATAACAATCATCTTCAAACATCTGAAAGTAATATTTGACAAACTTAGTCAAATGAACAGTTATCATCTGAAATTTAAAAAAACTGTGGATTTGAGAAGGCTATGAACTTGACATGTAACCATTGAGAAAGAAGCAACAATATTTCTCTA
Organism: Eucalyptus guilfoylei; assembly: GCA_016097605.1. Taxonomy (NCBI): domain Eukaryota; kingdom Viridiplantae; phylum Streptophyta; class Magnoliopsida; order Myrtales; family Myrtaceae; genus Eucalyptus; species Eucalyptus guilfoylei. Next base: position 37,302,230 of record CM027867.1, read on the forward strand.
CCGATGGACAAGCAGATTAGATCCCATTGAACTTTATGTTTACTGTCACATCAGTCTCGGAATATGACAGTCATGCTCTTTCCTTCCGTTCACTTTTTTTTTTTTTTGTAATTTATTTTTTTCCTTTCCGTCCTTCATGTGGGTAGTTTGAGGTGGAGGAGACAGGACGCGGTTGTATACACTGGATTGCACTTGCTAGGAGAGAATGATACAACAACACCTAAACAAGTCACCTACCTCGTATCCATTCTCAGATTGAGTTGAACATTGATGATCCTCACAACTGCCGTCCTCAACAGCAAGCGGTGAGGTCTTCTTCATTATCAATTTTAATGCTTGAGACTCTTGAATTGAAGACCTCAAGATTTGTTCTGTTTTCTGCTCAAAACAACATCAGCATCTAATCCATGAATCAAGAGATTATATGAGTCAGTTGCTCTATACCTGCAGCCTCTCACGCTTCACACAATTTAAGCGCAATCTCTCCTTCTCATGCAATGCTTTATACAGCAGAGAGTTGATCTCATATAATCTGCAACTCAATGATGAAAAAAGCTCATTTTATACACCCAACATGCCACACATCAATGAGTCTTAACTCTCACAAAGTTAAAATGGACGCTACCTTTTCTCAGAAGCACCACGAGATTGATCTGCCTTCTGTAAAATTGCAAAGTGAAAACCATTACATTGCTACATCATAAATTTTCTTTATAAAAAAGCAAGGTGCTAGGGACAGGCATTCGTCAATAGCCCAGCTAACCTTAGTCTGAATGTCAGAGCTAAGCAGCTCATAGTTTTTGACTTTCTGAAGGTGTACTAACATCTCATCGAGCACACTGATCTATACATCACCAAAAAAAAAAAAAGTGAAGCTGCCAATGACTATGTCAAGAGGATAACTAAAAATTTGCATAACCTCAAAACAAAAAGAAAGAAAAATAAATAAATACCGTTCTCATATCTAGCTTGTCAACCAAGGGAGATGGTATTTTTCTGCTATCATCCAAGAACTTTGTAAAAACCTGCAAGTTAACCTCCAATATCAAGGAGAAGCATCAGGTATTGGACTACTTATTGTGAAGAGCACCACAAAAAGGTAAGATATAAAACCATCAACAATAGACGTACATCTTTCCAGTTTCTACGTGGTGGAATGCTATCGCCAGAATTCTCTCTTCCCATACAAGAATGTTTGGGATTCTCAGTGGAGAAATTGACATCATAACCCTCACTTCCTTTGATTTCTGAACTCCCTGTTGTCCTGGCAACCTTACTGACAAGATCTCCATCCTCAAGAGCATCTCCTTTCCTCTTTCGATGGTGAGATTCCTTCATCTCGTGTGCTGACAAAATACGTGCCGAATGACAAGGCTCCAGCTGATTGTCATTACTAAGAATGCCCAAAGCATCAGACTTGGAAGTAGATATGCTTTCCTCAACAGTGGACTGCATGTTCTCATAATGGCGCATGTTGTGGATTTCTCTGTTGTCATTCTGCACTGGTTCCTTAGAGAGGCTCTGCATAAGCAACCTAAAGAATTAATTAAGACAAACAACAGAAACAGACTCATCGGTGTCAACAGAAAATCATGATGATCTTGAGGTCTAATCAGTTTCACGATATGACCTTTTTAGGCAAAGGCACACCAGTACTTTTGTTCGGATATGTGGAATCAGGCATAAGAGAAGAAACTTTTCTTTCCCCGAAAGAAACTTCCTCTATGGAGCTGACTCCATCCGCTTCAGTCTGGAGGTCCTTGAGCTGCTTTAAACTCCGCAAATCCGACATATTCCTGCCCTTTGGAGATATCCTCTCAAGGAATTGGGACTTTATCTTGTTAACATCTTCAATTGGATAGCCATCAGAGGCTACAGATTGTAAAGGACTTCCAATTTGGTCTGAGTCAATGCCAATGGACTTTCTATACCAATTTTGTTGCATAGAGACATTATGTGTACTTTGATCATTTCCTGATGGTAATATCTCCTGATTTAGCCTTTGCACTGGGGAAGTTGACAACCTATGACTTACAATAGGTTCCTCATTATCCTTTCTATGAGCGACCACAATTTCATCCTTTCTTCGCAAATCTGACATATTCCTGCCCCTTGGAGATATCTTCTCAAGGAAATGGGACTTTATCATGTTAACATCTTCAATTGGATAGCCACCAGAGGCTACAGATTGTAATGGACTTCCAGATTGGTCTGAGTCAATGCCAATGGACTTTCTATACCAATTTTGTTGCATAGAGACATTATGTGTACTTTGATCATTTCCTGATGGTAATAACTCCTGATTTAACCTTTGCACTGGGGAAGTTGACAACCTATGACTTACAATAGGTTCCTCGTTATCCTTTCTATGAGCAACCACAATTTCATCCAATGGAGGCTCAGCTTTCAAAGAGACCAGGGTGGTGTTTTCAGAACTCTCGGACATAGATCGTGGTTGCATCACTCCACCACCTGACATGCTGAAGTTGTTGGGATAGGCCATTTCTGTCTTTACTATAATAGGTTGATCATTATGATTAATGTGCAAAGCTGTGCAACCTGGAGATTCTCCATTCCTGGCAAGAGCTAGAGTTTTCTCAGCTTGGCTGAAATTATTATTCATCTTATTTATGATTGGGGTCTTCATTGGACTGCTATCATGAACAGCAACAGGGGTCTCTGTGCGTTTGCTTACAACATCTTTGCTAGTCTGTGCCTGACCGGTACTGGAAGGAGAACTAGATAGATAACCAGATAACTTAAGCTTTAATGCTTTGATTTCCTTCAAACGAGTAGAAGAAGGAGATGAATCAAGATTTCCAAACTTAGGAATGTTCTTCCACGTAGATGACAGACTCAAACCATGCTGAGTTCTTTCCTTACTTAGCAGTGACCCAGACATTTTGGCTGAAGGAGATGCAAAGGGAAAGTTTGCAGGTGAACTAACTGTATCCAAAAACAATTGACGCCTTTTAGCTGCTAAAGATGATATAGAGCCTTTCAAATGAGATGTGTGCAATCTGTTGGGGTCCTCTTCAGTAGAATCAAGATTCTGACTTCCATTCCACGGGGAATTTTCCTTGATGGTTGCTTCAGTCACATGTTGAAATACAGGCCCAAACTGCAAGGAGGAGAATTAAAAGCTTCATCCCAAACTATGGTCCATTTATTCCCAGAAAATGTTCAGATTATTGTATAGAGAGCAAGAATAAGAGACCAGAAGCTTAAAATTGATCTGGAAAAATCCCGGCATGGCCTTCACTGAATTTTAGGCAGAAGACCAGAAAAACAAAATAAAGAAAGGGAAGCAGACAGGCAAATAGCCTAGCCAACATGGATGAGAAACAGATGCGTAATTCACATCAACCAGTCAATTGTGGAATTATACATTGTTGTTCATAAAATGCAATCTCAGCAACAGACATCCATCACCCACTATATGCATTTTATCATCTCATAAGCTGCTCCTAAACTAGAGCATGTAATACTGCATATAGCTGCAGCAGATGGCTGCTACATGCGACCAGAGACACTTCCATTCTACCGTTAGTTTCTGAGACAAATCAAACTCAAAAGTACCAGGATGGTGCACACATTGTAGACGCCCCAGTAAAGCTAGAGTGGTTTTAGCTGGTCAAAATTTAAAACTCAAAAACCAAATCTGGAAATAAACAAATAAAATATAGACTAGGACAATGTTCTTACTTTTAGCGTCTGATTAGGAGTATGGATATGCTGATATACAGGAGCATCGAGAATGAAACTGTCAACCATAGTAGATAAATCACTTCTAACATTTTCAATGCACATTCCTTCAGAAGCACTATTTGCCTTGTGTAATTCATGATAAGCTGCGGCAGTTATCTGATTGGTTCCATCAGTGCCCATAGAGCTCATTATGTTATCTGCAGAGCCCTTGACATTCTCCTTACTGCTTCCACCCTCATCAGCATTGAAAACCTCAAAAGTAGCTGATGCATTTGCATTGTCAACATCAAAACCAGGAAGAGCTTGCAAATCCTGGCTGCCTTCCGCCAGGAGGGCATCCAAGGAAGGAGAAAGTCTACCATAGTCATACCTATTTGGATTATTCCCAATAAGGCTCATTTCATTCGAATCTTTACCATCACTCTGAACATTATGCATCGGACGAGCAGATTCTGGACTCAGCTTCCTAGCATTTGTTAGCATCATAAAACTTCCAGAGTTAGCAGAGGTATTTTTTTCGGACGGTGTCTTCTCATCAAAGGTCAGATGAATGCCCGTTGGCGTCTTCTCCATGCCAGAGTCGGATCTTGCAAGGCTGCGGAAATGCATTGAGAACGCTGTAGAGTCCATCGTCATGTCGTGATTTTCATCCGAAGCAGCAGAGTCAGAGAGCCTTCCAGGCCTAATAAAGCTCGCGGAGACAGGACCAAAGAAATTGTCTTCTGACAAATAGCAACAGCAAACGACACACCAGTCAGGACAACAAAACTTCACGGCCAACGTGAGGGCCAAAAAAATTTGTTTTTTTTTTTGGGCCTTGACGAAGCACACTTATCCTCAAGAGAACAAAAGAAACATAGTGCTTCATGGGTGAAAAAAAAAATCGATCTTCAGAAATCATGCCACAGCTGATAGAGAGAGAGAGAGAGAGAGAGAGAGAGAGAGAGAGAGAGAGAGAGAGGGGCGAAATCAGATCTTAGAAGGAATATGTGGTTCTAGCCCAAAAATTCGAAGCATAGCCGCATTTGCTTCGAAGCCTAGACATCTTTCCCACCAATTTTCACCAAGTCTTGCTTGCTGTGCACCGCGAATTTCACCCTACCATGTTCTTGTTAAAGCAAAAGCTTTGATAAGCTAAAAATCGCACTAGAAATGCAAAACCCGAATCAACTCACCGTCATTCGAAGTCGCGGAGCCGAACGTGCTGCTCCCGGGAGACGGCGACCCAATCGGCCTGAGGAACGACTTCCTGCCGACCCCGACCTCGTCGGCGTCCTCCTCCTCCTCCCCATCCTCCTTCCCGTACTCCCCGCTCGGCGTGAGCTCCCTCGAGTCGTCGCTGTGGTCCCCCAAATCCCTAAATAGAGGCCTCGCCTCCCCGGCGTCGGCGGAGCCCCGGCCGTCGGGGTTGGGGTCGGAGGGAGGGGTGGTGTCGTAGTAGTCCTCGTCGCGCTTGAAGATGTGGACGGAGGTGATCTCCACGTCGGCGAAGCTGACGCGGCGGGACCGCTTCCGCCGGGCAGCGACGGTCTCGCCGCCGGTCTCGGTGCTGGCGGCGGGGTCGTCGGAGGGGAGGTCCTTCGACGCCATCGCCGGCGGCCGGCGGGGGTTTCGGAGTTCGATCGGTGCGCAAAGAGAGAGAAGGGAGGGGAGGAGACGAGGAGGCGCTGGGGCTGAGAGAGGGAAATGATGGATTGACGTGCGTTTGAAAAGGGGGGGAAAACAGATGGCAGCTCTTTTCCTTTCCTTTGGAAAACAATTTTTCATTTATTATTTATTATTAAATTAATGTTCCCGAATTTTCTGAGAAAGGTAATCTATTTAAATGAGAAAAATTCCAAATAAAAGCTCGAGTACTCTCAATTTCATAAATATAGACCTAAGTTAATCTTGTTTCAAATAAAAGCGTGATCATACCATATTAGTTCCAAAGAAAGGCTTGAAGTAATCATATGATTATTTCAAATTAGGGCCTAACCTTACTTACTAACAACATATTCCAACTGATTAAATATATTGTCATCAAAACACAAGTTAAATTTAAATTAAATTAGATTAAAAATTAAAAAAAGGAAAAGATGCAACTTGCCCATGTTTTCCTTTTTTTCAAAAAAAAAAATTTCTATAAAAAATAAAAAGAAAAGAAAAAAAGGAAAAAATTAAAAATTTTATAAGACAAAATTGCCCTTCACAGCCGGTTAATTTAGGCTTATTTTTTGAGACTGATATGGGTACTTCAGGTTTTTATTTGAAATTAGATTTGCTTCAAACTTTTATTTAAGAAATTGAGAGTATTTTTAACTCTTATTTAAAATAATATCCACTTCAAACCATTGTTCGAGAAAATGAAGACTCTTTAAGCCTTTATTTGTAATTTTATTTATTTATAATTATAATTTACGAATGGGATGATATTTATTGGCTAAAAAAAAATTAAATGATTTAGCTTGAATTTCGTACATGTTGATTTTTCTTGTAGATTAATATATCATCTATTGAGCTACAAAAGAGCATGACGTTTGTCTCAAGCTCTACATATTTGAATACCGAGGTTAGAAATCGCAGCATGGACACTCGACATTATTCTCTGAAAGTAGTAACATGACTAAGGGTGCGTTTGGTTCAGCATTTAGAAAGCTCATTGGGAAAATGCAAAGCAACTTAGCCTAAAGGGCTTTGGAGGAAATGCAAAGATTGTTTGGTAAATTCTGCTTTGAAATGCAACTTTGAGAGAAATGCTGTTTGGTAAAAAAACACATTTGCAAAGCCCCTTTGATAATTAATCTAAATATTTTAATTTTTAGTTGTTTAAAATTAAAAAAAATAATGTTTGCGATTTTTTTAATTTGTTTGAAGTGGCTGGCATTTAACCTTTTACTCATCAAAATCTTGCGATTCATTTCTTTCAACATTTAAACTCTGCTATAATCTTTAATGATTTAAAAAAAAGAAGAAATTTTGACAAGATGGCGAAGGATAAAAACAGTTTTTGCTTTTGCTTGAATTCAAATAACCAAACCTCATATGAATGCATCTTATTTTTCTTTGGATAAATCTGCTAAGGCAGCTAAGCTAATTGTTCAACGGCAGTCCCATCTTATTTTTCTTTTGTGCAAAGAAGGCCAAACAGCGAAAATCGACTTGTTCTCGACCGGTCTCGAAATCACGATGTTCAGCATCATTACCCAGTCATGGCAAAAGAGCATGAAGTGGTCGGCCCCGAGGCTTCGGTTCCAGAACGGGTGATTGGCGACAACGACGTCAATGTAGTTGACCATGGCTCGTCCGATGGCGTGTGTCTCACAGGACCCGGGCTCGTAGAGGTACTGGACGAGCATGACCACGCCGAAGGGGAGGAAGTAGACGAGGGCCTCGTCCAGGTCCGTGGTCCGGTACATGTTGTGGCCTCTCTCCATCTCATGGATGAACCTTCCCTCCGTGGAGTAGACGCTCTTGCATGGCCCGTCATGGAACATGGGCGGCTCCCCTTCCTGGTACACATATATCTTGAACAGCTTCTCCATCTCCAGATAACTCCTGCACATAGTTTCTCTCTCCGGGTCACGGCGTCAAGTGATGCGGGATTGATTGGGAATTATGAGGAAGATTGAGAGGCGGCGTGCGGAGGATGAGGCGTTTACCTGTGGAAGGCGTTGGCGTTCCTATAAATCGGTCCTTGGGGAACGTAGTCGGCGTCGGCATGGACCGACGTCAGGTTCCAGACTAGAGCGGCTTCCCTGATGACGGACCGCGCCCGGGACAGGCTGGCCTCTAGCCCCTCTAACCTGCCCAAGGTGATCAAATGCCCTCAAATGAGTGTGACTGACTCAATCAGGAGGTTGTAATAGCATACAGAAGGCCTGGCTTTTAACTCAAATCCAACACCTTTCCTCCTAACTTGCTATATCTTTTGACAACCCTCGCAGGCTCTTCGACAGCGACTGGTCCATCCGCTTCCGGTTCCTCCGTCAGTGTCTTGATCTCGGTCACCCAGTGGAAAGGACAAGCGAAAGATCCGAGGATTATTAAAGCATGGCCATGGAGGGTGTCTAAAATTAAAAGAAGAAAGAGGAAATATTGCACAAAGGTTCATTCCATCCTTACACTTGCAGGGGCGAAAGCTACCTGGTTTTCTTCCAAATAACTCGAAGGCCATGGAGATTCGATGGCGTGGGCACATCGCTCGGCCTGAGCGCAGACAGGGCGGCAGTGGCTCTCGACTCGACGAAAGCCACCTCAGCTTCCACGGCAAGGCGAGCCCAACCCAGGAAGACGACCCATTACCGGCCAGAGCGAATAGGCCGACTGAGATCAACACAAGCGGCACAACAAGATAGAGAACCAGAAGTGAACTGAATGACTGGGGCGACGGAGACGGGGCGGGTGAGGAGGCCTTCGAGGTGCCTATGTTGTTGGATATTTCAATAATATTTTGAAATATTTACAATAATAGTTTCAATAAAAGTTATGACCGTATTGAAGACTATTATTATTTTAACGGTCACATAATGGTTTCTTAACAGTCATATAGCGGTTTTTCAATCGTTTTGTAATGTTTAATTTATTTCTCAAATAAATCCTTTATTATTCTACAACGGCTCTATTTTGTCTGAATATAAAAATAAAATCTTATAAGACAATCTTGAAAATATACACTGAATGAAACAGAGAATATTCTTTCTTTTAAAAAATTTTCCTTTCCTTTTCTTTGCTGGGTTATACATAACGTTGTTTCTGTTCCTTCTAATATTCAATGTAGAATATAGAAGGTTTGTTGTATCTTGGAAGGATAGCCGTTAGAAGCCTATCGCATCGAGTTTCGCACTCCGAGGGGCGAAATTATCCTTAAGAACAGTGCTTACACTTGCACGCCTCAGACAATTTTATTTATTCTCTTTAGCTTCTTTTTCCAACAATCTTAAGGATAACTCCCATGGAGCCTCAAGTTGATATGTTGCTGATGTCTCTGTGACATCCTGATATTCGAGTCTGATTTTGATGAGACGGGTTGGGCTTTTCATCGACGTGTCTATAGCCTTTTTCTTTGAGTTGGCTACTCACAAGTTAACTAGCCTATCAGGTGAAGTCGTTAAGGAATCTAAACACAATAGACATGGAAATTTGACTAGGAATCGACTACTCGACCATGCTAATCTGCAAGGGTCATTACGGCACCGACAAAATCGATTAGAAACCGGAGATAGGTCGATTCGATAGAAGTGTGTGATTAGTGCGTGGGTGATTCCACCTAATTGCAAAATTTTTGTCGAACGGCACTAGATCGATTTTTCTGTCATTTTTGTGTCTTGCCAATCCGTATTTGAAATCTTGAGATTTTCACGACAACCGAGAGTCGCCAATGTGTCGAAGATGTACGTTGTGGCTCGAAAATAATCGACCACGGGTCAATTACATTAAAAATTCCTAAAAGCTACCTAGTAGATTGGGACGCGCTAAAATCACATCGGATTGAAATTAATCGCAAAATTGAACTCGATTTCAGAAATTGGAAGTTCTGCCGTATCATGATTCATTTTAAGAACGTCGGCTCATCTTCCAAAAAATTTTCAAAGATTCCAAGATTTTTACGAAAAATCGATTCGGAAAATGAACAGAAATTCGGTTTAGCTCATGTAAAGGGAATTTCGACTTCTAAGCCGAGCTATTGGACGTTGGGAACTTATAGAAATTTTGTGGACTTTTTCTTCAACGAAATGGGACTTCGAATTGGAGGAATTGGAGTAGAAATTGAAGCCGAAATTGAGTGCCGAAAATGTGAAATTCGGAGCTTTGGCTTGAGGGCTGATTTTTGGCATCAAGTTGGTTAATTTATGGATTATATTTGCTAGAAAAAAATAGGGGGGACAAGGTTTTAATGCCTAGATATTTATCTTTAATCAATTCCTTTGTTCCAATCTCCTTAGCCGATCCATCCAGCTGCGCTCCACGGACGCTGCTTCTTTTCCATTTCTGTCGGTGCAGCTTTCTCCATGTCGCCAAAGACCGCTGCTTCGGTCTCCTTCATGCGCCGCCCCTTCGAAGCCGACATCATCAACTCCTGCTTATCTTCATTCTTCACCTTCATTTCACCCTCTCTTCCACGTGCTGCTCCATTAAAATTTCCCCTCACACCGTGAGCTTCAAGCTGCTGTGAAGACCGAAGCCACTCATCCCCTTCTCCACTCACTGATTTCCCTTTGCAAGCCACGCATCAACTTCGGTCAACTAAAGAACTCCTTTCCCCCATTGTTGACTCCTCCTGCAAGCGGCCCACTCGTCCAAGCATCTCCACTTCCTTCGGTCGAAGCCCAGCAGAAGCCACGCCGTTGATTTCTGCATCTGCTGCCTTCACACCCGCGGCCCAGCTTTCATCTTCACGAAGCCTCTGTGTTTTGTTGACCGTGAAACCCCCACATCTCGCCGTTCCCTTCCACCGAAGCATCACCGGGTCTTCTCTTCATACGGCCACGAAGACAACTTGCTTTGATTGTTGACCGCCAGCTCGTCCGTGGGGTCTCCTCGAAGCCGAGCTTTGTTGCCGCGGCCCGCTCGTCCAGCTTTTGTAATTCAAGATCAAGCTCAGCTTTGCTGTTTTGGACCTGTTTTGGCCGGTCCAAGCTTCCGTCGGCCTTGCCGTGAGCTCAAGTTCCGGCCGCCGTCGCCGTGAGCCGATTTTTGTGCTAATCAGTGAGTTCCGTTCTAATCCTTAATTAGTGAGCTAATGACACATAGAGGTGTGTTAGTTAGCTAATTAGTGGATTAATTATGTTAATTAGGCTTAGGATGGCTTAGTTAGATTAAGTGTATAGTTAGTATTTAGTTAGTTTAATTAGTTTAGTTAGGTGGATTAGTTAGGAATTAGTTAGTTTATTTAATTAGTGTACCTAGATTAAATTAAATAGAATGGTTAGATTTAATTGTTAGTTAGAGTAATTAGCTTAGTTAGTTTAGGTTAATTTAATTAAATGTTTTAAATATATTTATTTTGTAATTTATTTAATTATTAATTATTTTTCAAAAATTAGATCGGGATAGCCAGTGACCGGAATTTTGTATATCGTTCCTGCGGAGGACATCATGGATCGCCCTGTGTCCTTCTAGGATGGATGCTTGTTTTGTGTGTGGTACATAGAATCACTTATATCTATCTATATGTTGCATAAAGCTTTGCCTCTGCATTATCTACTACCTTACTACGGTATATAAAGACCAGGGCTGCATTGTGTTTGTGTTTTGAGTTTAAATTCACCCACTAGCTCCACGAAATTCGATAATTTTCAGATAATATAAACATTTAGTTTGAAGAATATACGTAAAAGTATCAGCTACTCGCGTCCTAGAGGAAGCAATGGTTCACATCCTGTCAATGCCTCGAGGCCACCATTTTTTTTTTCAAATTTCATTTTCCTTTTCCTTTTCCTTCTCCTTTTGGCAAATGCTAAAATTTGCCCTCAACATGAAATGCATACAATATAGGCAAAACGACAAGTCGGTCGTGTCACTTCTATCATGTCTGTAGATGTTTCTTTGATTATTGAGCAACAAGGTTTGTAAATGGGAAAATTGTCCACAAATTCTTAAACTTATTACACTTTTGCCAATTGAGTCTTAAATATTTTAATTGTGCCAACTGAATTTGTAACATTTTCACGTTTTGCCAATTGAGTCCATCTGGCCAATTTTGGCTTGAGATTACTGACGTGGATGTCGACCTTCTACGTGGCATAGACGGCGCTAACGTGAACATTAATAACATTTTAACAAATTTCAAATTAAATTAAATTTTATTTTCTTTTTCCTTTGTCTTTTTTTTTTTTTTTAATCTTTTTTTTCTTCCTCTTCTTTCTTCTCTAGCCTGTCGCGGCCCTCTCCCTATGCTCTGCTCTTGGCTAGAAACTTCAAAGTCACGGGTCTTGGTCTTGGGAGTTTGTTCTATTCATTTTGTCGATGTCTTGTTTAGAAACTTTATTATGTCACTACAAGCATCACCACATGTGCCGTGCACCTTTGAGAGAGAGAGAGAGAAGGGTTTGAAAAAACGAAATGATCTTTCCCCGATCGCATCAATAACTCACGTATGTGCATGCAGACCACACACTTGCACATGATGGGATTGGGATCCTATCCATTCAGCGAACGATCGGCATTTTTTCAACTTATCTCGAGAAAGATATCATCTTTTGAAAATGAAAAGAATACCATCTCAATACGCATCTCAATATATATGAGATCATATAGAGTTCGAATTTAGATATTTATTGAAAATTTATTCCTCAAGAAAGTAACAAACTCTTTCAATTGACATCTATTGGATACTTCGGATGCGGTGTTGGCAAATTTCAATAGAGTCAATAGAAAGTACATTCCTTGCAAGCTTTGGTGTTATGTATGTGGTACATAGAGTCATTGATATCTTTCTATATGTTGCATAAAGCTTTGCCCCTGCATTATTTACTACCTTAATGCGGTATATAAAGACCAGGGCTACGTTGTGTTTTGAGTATTAATTCACTCATTAGCTCCACGAAATTCGATAATTTTTAGATAATATATACATTTAGTTTGAAGAATTTATCTAAAAGTATCAGCTACTTGCATCTCGGAGGAAGCAACGGTTCATATCCTGTCAATGCCTCGAGGCCACCATTTTTTTTTAAATTTCATTTTCCTTTTCCTTTTGGCGAATGCTAAATTTGCCCTCAACATGAAATGCATACCATATAGGGAAAATGACAAGTCGGTTGTGTCACTTCTATCGTGTCTCTAGATGATTCTTTGATCATTGAGCAACATGGTTTGTAAATGGGAAAATTGTCCAAAAATTCTTAAACTTCTTATACATTTATCAATTCAGTCTTAGATCTTTTAATTGTGCCAACTAGGTTTGTAAAAATAACACAGCCATCTTCACTTCTTGTCTACTGTTCCTGCAGGGGGGTGATGCAAGTGACCTCCAGAGAGAAGTTGCCATGAACCTCTCCGTTCACCTTCTCGTGCTCTTTCTTCTTTCGTTAACACCGCACCAGACGCCCGCGTTTGCTGCCAAAAAGGTGAGCATTCAAAGTCTACTCGCACTGTTCCGTTAACGATGGAATCTCTCCATCATGAATATTTTCTTTTTGTTTTGTGTGTCTCCGTGTGCGTGGAATCGAAGTCGTACGTGGTTTACTTGGGATCTCACTCGCACGGCCCGGACGCTTCATTGGCTGATCTGAGTCGAGTGACGGAGTCTCACCATGAGTTTCTTGGCTCTTTCTTGGGAAGGTATTGCATTTCGATGCAGATAAAGTTCACCACAACCACTTCTTGTACTTCTTCTTATCGGTTTATAGAACGCATTGATGACTATGTTTTGTATAGCCGGGACCACGCCGAGGAGGCCATCTTCTATTCGTACACGAGGCACATCAATGGCTTCGCCGCAACTCTTGAAGATGAAGTAGCTGCCCAAATCGCCAGTAAGCTCCGACCCCTTTTTTCTCCCTTGGTTTGGAGTTTTGACCACCAAAAACAGCAGTCCTTTTGTTTGCTTCTATCGTAAACTTGGAGTGCAACTTGCGCTTCTTGATGACAAGTCGCGCAACCTTTGGTTCCCACGATGCTTGTTGCTCCATCCTATGCATTTTTTTAGCGCAAACCCTCCAAATAATTAACAAAAGAACAATGTTTCTACACATCTACGGAACTTTGAGAAAGACTATTGCAGTTGACGAGACGCGTGCGTCAAGTGTATCAATAATATTCGATTGAAAATCCAAACTTAGCCCGTCACATTGCTAAATAAATCAACTCTAATTGTTCGAATTTCGTTTTTCCGCCAAGGAGGCACTTAGTTTTTCTTTTCCATCTTGAATGCTTATTGTTGGTTTTCTAATCTTTGGCAGAGCACCCAAGAGTGGTGTCGGTTTTTCTGAACCAGGGCAAGAAACTACACACAACAAGATCGTGGGAGTTTCTAGGCCTCGAGCAGAACGGCGTGATTCCTTCCGAATCAATTTGGAAGAAGGCTCGATTTGGTGAAGATATCATCATTGGGAATCTGGACTCAGGCAAGCCACTTCGACCCACTATTTATTTATTCATTTATCTAGTCTAAAATCATATTTTCTTGACGAAAAATAATATAAGACCCGCGAAACCCACAAACTTTGACTTGCATTACAACCAGAGCAAGGCTTTCAGGTCGTTTATCTATCATAAAGAAATGCGAATGTTTCAAGATCTCCGACTTTCGTTTACTCTCCATGTTCGTTTCTTGCTTCGGTCAGCGCATGTTCTCTTCACTCTAAGACGGATCGTAATTTCATCGTGTCTCAATCTGTATCATATTATAATTATCGATACCCATCCAATAATTTTCACAAGTTATCGACTTTGTGTTGTCAACTTATTGACCTACGCACATTATATAGGTTGAGCCATGATATAAGAGGGTAGATATTAAAGAAACGGGTATCGAGTTGATTACACTCCAATGTGCCTAATCCTCAGTAAGTTAGTGGATATAATAAGATTCTGCCATTAATGATGGACATGTGTGGATGTTGTCTTTTGCTCGAAAATTAAAGATTCTCCTCGACCCATGAGGAAAATTTAATTTAATCGAAAATTGTTGGATGTTGTCTTTTGCTTGCTGACTAGAGGAGCACAACCTGTGTAGTTGCATGATCGAAAGTCCATAAAAAATGCATGCAAAACGGGAAAATAATAATGAAAATTTGTGGAGGAATTTGCTCTAGAGGTGCGTATCATCTTCATATTCTCTATCCTCTTCTTGTGGATCTAATTGCGAATGCGTGGCACATGGGTCAAATCTTGAATACTAGTCAAAGGTACTAAGAGGGAAATGCATCATGTCTTAAGACTAGTCTAATTTTGAGTCAGCACATTGTTATACCGTTTGTTTTAATTTGGAAAAAATGAGTATCTTTTGCTTTCAGTCAAAGATTTAGGTCGAAAAGAAGTATTTCAATGTTTGGAAAAAATATAGAAAGAAATTATTAATATTAGCTCTACATGTCTCAATTTGAATGTTCCTTCAAAAGAGCTTTTGATATTCCACATTTCATCCAAGTCAAATTACAAAAGCCACATACGAAAGTAATTCTTTTTTTTTAATAGTAAAGAGTGAAAGCCGATTCAGACATATCTTTGTGCATTTTGTGAGCTATATGCTTAAAACTCCTTAGGTGGTACTATGCTAAGGATGGAGATAGAGCCTAAAATGACATCTTGGTAGTCTCGGCCATCACATGTGCTCCCTCTACTTTCAATCATAACCGGGGCCCAAAACCACAAAATACACAGAGAACAATCCCCACAAAAGCTGCCCCAGACAAACCCTCTTTTCCGGAGTAGGTGAAGCGTAGCCTCATGATTAAAAACGTCAATAAAAAAAAAAAACACGAACTCCTTACGGGGGGTTTGATTTATTTGCTGCTATTGCTATGTTGGACCTGGAATTGACAAGGCTCGGTGCAAAAAATGGGGAAAAAAGATGTAATCGATTGGGGTTTTGGCGCATGCAGGGGTGTGGCCGGAATCCAAGAGCTTTAGCGACCAAGGGTTGGGACCGATTCCTCCAAAGTGGAAAGGAATCTGCCAAAACGACAAGGATCCTCGCTTTCGCTGCAACAGGTTCTTTGCTTGCTCCCACTCTCCCACTTTCTTATCCTTCCTCGCTCAACCCCAAAAGGAAATTTGTCAAAAAAAACCCCAAAAGGAAAAAAAAAATTGCCATTTTCAAAATGCTGACTTTTCTCCACCCACCTCCTTTCGAGAAGGTAAAGGGTACTTTCCTATTATATCTTTTGGTACTGTGGTTAGTGGTAGTGTCCGAAGTCTTTTAAGCATTTCTTTTTAAGGTAAATTTCTTTAAGATAGAGTTGGCCATGTTATAAACTATTTTAACTCGAACTATTTCACGGTTATAAACTAGGTCTTAGATTGCTTTTGTTTTATTAAAAACTTCGCGATAAAAGAAAATGGTTATTTCTCATTTGTTGGATGATTTAGGGAAAATGATTTTCTTCTTATCATAAGGGGAAGTCGTTTTTTTCCCAATTTAAGCATGTTGTTTTCAATTTATGAAAAACTATTTTTGTATATTGATTAATTTTCTGTTATCCATATATTAAAAAGTCGAAAAAAATTTACTGGAAAAGGTTTTCTTTTAAGCAAACAAACCTATAGAAATAAGACATTCTTCGAACAACTTGTATTATACAACCTATAGACTTGATTAAAGAGGGGATAGTTATCATGATAGTTTTTAAACTTTAACTTAATGTGTAATATTATTCTTGAACTTTTGATATATTTAATATGGCCCTTAAACTATTCTTAACTATTGAATCTAATTCATTCCACAATAAAGTTGAATCCATCTTTTATTATATTTTTACCTTTATCTTGGATCTATAATAGAAAAAGTAAAACTTCATTTGAAGTTGTATTGGCCTGCCAATTATTGGCTGTGACTTTCGCCGTCCAATGTCATCGACCACTTCATGAGCACCCAACGTCAATTCCTCTCTTGAGCTTGCTTCACCCCTACATTTGGTTAGGGTTCATGATGCTATATCCGGTGTTGTCAAGCCCTGAACTCGGCCTTGTCGAGCTCGAGTAACACCATTGGTGGCGCAACCACTTACCCTTCCTTTGGAAAATCAAGGTTTTCTTTAGGTCCAAATCTATTATGTAAATTTCTCAAATGATGAATTTATCTGCAATCTTCGAGTTACCTGAAAATGTGTTGATCTGCATAGAGTTACATAACAAGGTAACATAAAAAAGAAGAAGAAGATGTTATTCAATTAAACATGTTCCCTTTTTAAAAACAATCGATTTGACATATGAAACCATTTGTTTCCTCCCTTTATTATTTTTCTCAAGAATTGGCCGACTTTCACGAGACGTGACACGTGACTATCTTCATCTCCACCTTCATTGTCATCACTAATATTTTTTGTCTTCCTTCAAAACGGACAGTTCTCATTTCGCTCCGCCATTTCGCTCTGACCAGCTCTTGGGTCCGAACAATCTTTTCTTTCTTCTTTTTAAACTTTTGTTTTTGTCTGAAAAATCAAGTTAGGTAAAAGATATCAAAAACCCATAATTGTTGACTTTCGATTTCGTTGACTGCCTTTTTGTGCACCGTACCTTGCTTCAGCTACTTTGACTAGTGGACAATATCGTGCCGCAAAATAAGAAGAATTCTAGTCTATAGCTCCTACCGTTTCTCATTTATAACTCTTTTTTTTTTTTGGTAGGCGATCACTTTTAGGATTTTCTTTTATAATTATTTATTTTTTGAGAAATAAATGGAGGATTAACGAAAATAATTTCTTATGACATGAGGTGAGTGACCTCATTTTGACCGAACAATGTTTATGTCTAATTCGGTGCATGGAAATTTAATTAGCACTATACCATTCGGACTCCAACGTTTGATGTCGAAAATTGTACATGGAAAGTATGAATTGTTCTCAACGTTTTAACTTTTCATTGTTTTTCTTCAATAAGCGAAATTGGAATTTGTAAATAATCAATTTTCTTATTTCTAAATCTCCTTCTCACATATTAATTTGGCAACCCTTTTTTCAATTTTTTAAAATTATTTTATTTTATTTTATTCTTACACATTCATTTTGGACATAGATTTTGAAAAAAAAAATGCAAAGGTAACTCCCGCCAACGGAATCGTCCATCCGCAGGAAACTCATCGGCGCCAGATACTTCAACCAAGGCTACGCCGCCGTGGTGGGGCCCCTCAACGCCTCCTTTGACACCCCCCGCGACGATGAAGGCCACGGGTCCCACACCCTCTCCACCGCAGGTGGCAACTTTGTCGCCGGCGCCAGTGTCTTTGGCTACGGCCGAGGCACCGCCAAGGGTGGCTCCCCGAGGGCTCGGGTTGCCGCCTACAAGGTCTGCGGGCCGCTGCTCGCCGGTGGCGAGTGCTTTGACGCGGACATACTGGCCGGCTTCGACGCTGCCATACACGACGGCGTGGACGTCCTCTCGGTCTCCCTAGGCAGCGGCAACTCCTTACTGTTCAAGGACAGCATCGCGATCGGGTCCTTCCATGCCATGAAGAATGGCATCGTCGTGGTTTGCTCGGCCGGGAATGATGGGCCCAGCGACGGGACGGTCTCGAACATCTGGCCTTGGCTGATCACGGTGGCGGCAAGCACCATGGACAGGGATTTCTCCAACTACGTGGTGATTGGCGATCAGAGGCGATTCAAGGTCAGACTCTCTCGCTCAATCCGTGAAGCTGTTCTTAGGGTTTGACACACACATTACCAATTAGAAAAACTATACGAATGCACTGGAAATCGCATGTTCAAATGATGAATGTCCGCAAGGTGATTAGCGATATTTCATCGAGCATGACCCTAATTGTTGCGTCGGTTCGTAAGCTAATCTGGACAAGAGATAAAGCCTGTTTTACCGTTTGTCACATCGCGTCGGGGATTTTGATTGTGTAAATCAGTGTTGAATGCGTTGCCGATTCCGGGAAACTGCTAATTCTGTAAATATGTGTCCTTTTGCTTTCTCCTTTTTCCCCGAAGGGTGCGAGCTTATCACCGAAATCCTTGCCTGGAGGCAAGTTCTACAAGCTGATCAGCGCAGCAGATGCTAGATTGTCTCATGTGTTGGCCGATAAAGCGTAAGGATCACACAAATTTCCGCGCTACTGATATCTCGCCATTGTCATTTGCAGCTGAACAAATTGATTTACCTCTTTTGCTCAGCTCGATGAATACTCCATCGCTAACTGTTATGTGTTTATTGCTGAATGAGACAGGCTACTCTGCCAGAATGGAACGCTTGATCCGAGGAAGGTGAAGGGGAAGATCCTGGTTTGCCTTCAAGGAGAAAACTCGAGGGTCGACATGGGAGAGCAGGCCTTCCTCGCCGGCGCGGTTGGGATGGTCCTTGCCAGCAATATGCCCATGGGAAACGAAATCAAGGCGGACCCACATTTCCTTCCTGCGTCTCACGTCAACTACGGCAACGGCGCCGCCATCTTCAGTTACATCAAATCAAGTAAGTAAGTGCACACAGGCTCCTCTTTTGCACCCTAATGACAGATTCTGTCATGGCGCAATGTTGTTCTTGGTCGAGCTCATGAGGCCGGCATAACTTCTGTCCGCGTGATTTGATGCGTTTGCGCAACCTTTCGTTGCGACAGGTTTCCCACTGCTCAGATCACACGCGTAGTGACAAATTTGGGCGTGAAGCCATCTCCACTCATGGCGACTTTTTCCTCAAAGGGGCCGAACACCATCACACCCGAAATTCTAAAGGTACTTTGAAGGTTCATCGCCGATTTAGTCACGCTGCTTTTGTAACAATAGCTAGTTGAGTTACTGACATGATTATGACCAGCCGGATATTACTGCACCTGGAGTCAGCGTCATAGCTGCCTACACTGAAGCAGCGGGGCCGACGCATAAGGAATTCGATAAACGCCGGGTCCCTTTTAATGCTTTGTCAGGCACCTCAATGTCGTGTCCTCATGTTTCCGGTGTTGCTGGTCTTCTGAAAACTCTACATCCAGAATGGAGTCCTGCTGCAATTCGGTCGGCAATCATGACGAGTGGTGAGTATGAGTGAATGATATACTTCGACTACATTCTGAGCTCAACTGCTATGTCTGATGGGCACCCCGAACCTTAGGGGAGTGAAAATGACAAATCTGCCGCCCTTGCAATCTCCACTGAAAACAATGCGAACCGAACCTGTACATAATATGGTCATGACGAACCAGCCTGTTTGCTTGCAGCGACGATACGAGATAATGCACTGGAATCGATCATCAATGCCTTCTACTACAAGGCGACTCCTTTCAGTTACGGAGCTGGACACATCCAACCCAACCGTGCTATGGACCCTGGCCTGGTCTATGATCTGGGCATCAAAGATTATCTCAACTTCTTGTGTTCTCTAGGCTACAATGCAATGCAGATCTCGGCGTTCTCCGACGGTGCCTACAGTTGTTCGAAACGCATTGGTCTTCTACACTTCAACTATCCTTCGATCACGGTTCCTAAGCTCTCAGGATCAATCACGGTGACTCGAACTGTGAAGAACGTTGGCTTGCCAGGGACCTACAGGGCGTCAATACTGGAACCGAATGGAGTTTCGGTTGTTGTCAAGCCAGCCTACCTGAAGTTCAAGAAGATTAATGAAAAGAAGTCTTTCAAGGTCGTGCTGAAGGTGAAAGGAGCCAGTGTGACTGGGGACTACTCGTTTGGCGAGCTGATATGGTCGGACACCGAACATCATGTGAGGAGTCCTATTGTTGTGAAAGCCATCTGATGACTGTTATTATAGTGCCGAAAAATGGCGTTCTTATTAAATTGATGTCAATATTATTCACGAACGGTGCTTCATGAATTTAAAATAAAGGTTTGCAAATTATAAGGTCTCAAAATTTATTAATTCAGAAACTAGGATGAAGATAAATTTTTTATTCATCTAAATGCTAATCGGTCTTTATAATGAGAGCATTGTGCATTTTAGGCATGCGAGCATACTTTGCATCTGCAGAGGAACTCAGTTCTCTCCTTCATTTATTGCGTGAGCATCCTGCTACTGCTCCTATTCATCCATTGTTTGGAAAACTGAAGTTTCAGAAGATTATCCCTTTGCTTGGACGACTAATCAGCCAGTCAGTTCAAAGAAGACTCAATGGACTGAGATAAATCAATGTCTCTTAACAAAGCTCCCTCTTTGATTGTCACCTGATGTAGATATGACGGCCGAAATATGTGAAATAGATGAGAACACATAGTTTTAATACAATAAGTGTGACATTCCGATTTTCAGGTTCTGACTTCGATTGGATAAGATGGGCCTTTCGTCGATGCGACTATAGTGTTTTTTCTCTGAGTTAGCCACTCATGAGATAACTGACTTATCAGGTGAAGCCATTAAAGGATTTTACGTGCAATAGATTTGAGAATTCGACTAGAAATCGACTGCTCAACCGTGCTAGTCTGTAAGGGTCATTGCGGTACAATTAAATATCGATCAGAGATTGGAGATAGGTCGATTTGACTGAGGTGATGATCGAAGTGTAGGTGATTTCACCTGATTGCAAAATTCTCGTCGATCGGCACTAAACCAATTTTTTGTCGTTTTGGGTACCCTGTGTTCATATTTGAAATCTCGAGATTTTCACGACCACTGAGAGTCGCTAATGTGTCGAAGAGATACGTGTGGTTCGAAGAAAATCGACCACGGGTCAATTGTACCAAAAATTTTTAAAAGCTACCCCGTAGGTAAGGTCATACTAAAAGCGCGTTTGATTGAAAATAACCGTGAGTTTGAATTCGATTTCAGAAATTGAAAGTCCTGTTGTGTCATGAGTCATTCTAGGAACATCAACTCACCTTTCGAGGAATTTCTGGCAAGTTTGGGATTTTTATGGAAAATTGTTGCGGACGATGCGGAAAATGAGCGGAAACTCGGATTGGCCAGTTTGAAGAGACTTTTGGCATCTGGTGTAAGCGAATCGGTGAATGAAAATTGTTTGGGTTTTTTCTGCATTCAAATAGGACCTCAATCGAATTTATTTGTTCAGAAATCGGATTCCGGGAAAAAGGAATTAGACGTCAGAATTGAGGGAGATTCGCAGGCTTGAGGGGCCGTCGCATTTCGATCTTTATTAGGACTTCAATTGGGATAAGTTGGTGTGGAAATTGGTCTTGGATGACCAATCGATATTGTTGTGGAAGTTAAGCTAAAGATAATTGCATTTTGAGTTCCTTTCCTTTCCTTTGACCGGTTCCTTCTCATCTCTCTCTCTCTCTTTCTCTTTTCTTTCTGCACGTTTCCCCCACCTGGCCGACAGCCTCCCCTTGCCCCCTTATCTTTTAATTTCTTTTTGTTCCCTTCTTCAGTCTTCCGCTAGAAGAAGCCAGCGACGTCGACATCCCCGTCTGTAGTCTTCTGCTTTGCTTTGTGGATTTTCCTCCATTTCGGTCGATGAAGCCGCACTCTCCTCCATCGCCGCTTGCTTCTCCACGTGGATATTCTGCTCCACCGCCCTCTGTCCAAGGTTGACCGAGACAGCCCCACCAAGATTATTTGCTCCACTCCCCGTGTCCTTCTCTTGCTTGATCAACAACCGAAGCTGCCCATCTTCGACCGACCGAGCTGCCACGTCCACGTCTTTCTTAAGCTTGGTCAGCCATCAACAGAGTCGATCGAAGCTGCCTCGCGTTTCCATCTCATGCTGCCAGCTCGCATTTCCCTTGCCCACCTTCGTTCATCTTCGACCGCATGCCAGCAAAGCCACGAATCCAGCAAATCTTGAAGACCCAGCAAGCTGCTCCCTTCGTCCGCGTTGCCTCTCTCCTTCGCTCGTGAATTTCCTTGCCGAAGCAAGCTGTCAGCGAGCCCGTTTCTCCATTAAGCCCGGCCCAGAAGCAGTCCACGAAATTTGCAGCTCCTTCTTGGGTTCTTGTTCGGTCCAGCTTCTCCAATGCAAGTCCAACAGCCCATTTGAAGCCCACAACTCAGCCAAGTTTTGGGCCCAACAACTTGCTTAGTTCAGCCCATCTTGGGCCCGCGAAGCAGGCCCAGCCCGCAACTAAGCCCAAGCTCGGGATCAAGCTCAGCATTTGCGGTGGGCTTACAAGGCTTTTGTGCCCGGCCTGAGTGTCCACCGCCGCTGAAAATTTGGATTTCGGCCGCTGTTGCACCGTTGTCGCGGTGATTCGGCCTTCGCATTTAATCAAGTGAGTTTTACTCACTAATCCTTGTTTAGTTTGCTAATGATGCTTAGGGTTGACTAGATTTAATTAAGTGCAATTAGGTTGTTAGATTAGTTTAGAACAATTAAATTAGTGACTTAATGATGCATGTTAGGTGGTTAGACTTAGTTATTAGCAAGTAGAGAGCTTCTAATATTTATTGAATGTATCTCGGGATTTTTCCCGACCCGTCTCGGGCTCCAATTAGGCATTATGGGCCTAAATTAGATTTTTAGTATTTATTTATTAATTTTCGAAATTAATTAAATTAATTAATTATTTTTTGGAAATTAGGCTGGGGTAGCCGACAACCGAAATTTTATGCTGATTGTCGTGGTGTAGTCCGTTTATTTAATTGAGCTTTGATTTGTATAGAATTGAATAAATTGTGAATTTTTAGGATACATTCCTATTGAGTTGATTTTAGATTATTTGATTGAGAAATAATCGGGTATCGGTTGTTAGTATCGATAGTAGACTGGTGAACTATAGAGAAAGGCATTATTTCATAGTGGAATCATGGTAGAAAGTAAATCACCTGGAGAAGGGTACGTTGGCTCGGTGATTAAGTATTGGCATCTAAAATGGACACGTGGCTCGATGATTTGATGCGTCACTTTGGCAAACTAGTGCCTTAGAGAATGCACTTGAGTCTAGTGTTTGAGTAAGGCATCGTGAAAATGGCACGTGACTCGGTGACTTGATGCATCACTTTGGTGAAGAGGTCGCCTTAGAGAATGCACGTGGACCCAAGGTTTGAGTATGTCACCTTGGCGAAGAGGTCGCCTTAGAGAATGCACGTGGCTCGGAGACTTGGTACGTCATCCTGGAGAATGCACGTGGGCTCGACGACTAGTTATACATCGTGGAGAATGTAAGGTACTGATTGATTGACCTAGGAATGGTCCAACTGACATGTAATCGACTAAGTCGATCGATCAATACTTTGATATGATGTCGTGAATTTGATTGAATTGAAATGACCGAGAGTTGGTGTGTCTGACATGTAATCGACTAGGTCGATTTGATCGATGCTTCAATCTGTTGAGATTGTTTAGGTGCCTATTAAACTATACTGATTTGCAGGTTGGGACTGAGGCCAAGGTAAGTTCTCTGACTCGTGTTGTGCATAGGCAGTCCTAAGGTGTATTGGTTTACTAATTGAGTCTTAAGAGGTAGAACTTGCTGAGACGTTGTCTCATTGGTTATTGAATAACCATTTCAGGTCCCTGGATGTAGCGGACTTGGATTTTGAAGATCTTGAAAGTTCAGTGCAGTCTGCTGAAAGCTCTAGTTGGAGTGTGGAGGATGATGAAGAGGAGGACGATGACCTGTAGTTTGTAGAACCCCACTCCTACTTGTAGACCTTGTTTTTAAATTGTCTTAAGTTAAATTTGACTTAATAGTTCACATTGTATATATATGTGTACTGGTTTGCAATGTATATAAGTGTGAATATTTTTAAAGGTTTGAAATTTAGTCCTACTGTTCTATCTCAATGTTTTATTGTCTGGGGATAATTTATTTGCTTCCGCATGTGTATTAAAATGAATGGGTCGGCGATGCATCCTGGGACGTCACCATGATGTGTGCGTGCCTAAGGATCGGGGCATGACAATAAGAGTTGGCGTATACTTCTTGTCCCACTTTCGACAGTGCAACATGACAAAGGCATTGTATGATACAGTGAATGAGGTAGAAAGGAACATTAATGAGGTAGAAGGAAATGAGAGAATCGATGCTACCGGTCGTAGCAGGGCTACTATTGCCACTGAGTGAGTAACTGACATAAACTGTGACGGAGGGAGGCTATGCAGTACGTGGACACATAGATCAAAGCCCGCACCGGAACCATAGAAACACTTTCACCACCATTTCCAATCCTCCACTTGAAGGTTGCAATATGTAAAGATCAATCATGGTGTCGCTCAAACTATCAAGAATGTTGGCTCTCGAAGGAGCTACCAAGCATCGATTCTACAGACAAATGAAGTTTCACTGTGTCAGTTCTTTTCCACCTGAAGGTTAAGAAGTTCCGTGAAAAGAAGTCTTTCAAGGCCGTGCAAGGAGTCCTATTGTTGTTAAGGGCATTCAAGGGCTGTTCCGATAGTTTCTAGAGAATGGCCTTCCGGTTAAAATTGATGCTGAGCCTATTTATGAATGGTGCTTTTTATATGTACCATATACTCAATTGTGGAATCACTGAATTATAAGGTTTGTGGAGAGACTTGGTTCAGCATTATTTACTTATTTGTCTAAACATCAATAGGTTATTATTATGAACGTATGTGCAGTTCTGAGTTGCTCACGTGTGCTATCTATCTGCTAAATGGCCGACGGTGCGCAACGTCATTTACCTCTCTTTCTATTTTTACCATCCAACGTATCTCATAGCTTGTTCAGATTTATAACTTTGAGTTCTAAAGGTTATCTGATGATGCCATTCCTGCAGAGCTATCAATTGGCGCATTCAGATCAAAGAAGACTGTTAATAGTAAAGCTCCATACTTGATTGTGAGATGATACAGCAATGGAAGTGGAAATGTGACATCCTGATTTTTAGGTTCTGTTTTCGATTGGATAAGTCGGGCCTTTCATCAACATGACTATAATGTTTTTCTCTGAGATGGCCACTCATGAGATAACTGACTTATCTGGTGAAGCCATTAAGGGATTTTAAGTACAATAGACTCGAGAATTTGACAAGGAATCGACTGCTCGATTGTGCTAGTTTGCAAGGGTCATTACGGTACAAATAGAAATCGATCAGAGACCGGAGATAGGTTGATTCGACTGAGATATGTGATCAAGTGTGGGTGATTCCACTTGATTGCAAAATTCTCGTCGATCGACACGAAACCGATTTTCTGTCATTTTGGATACCATGTGTCCGTATTTGAAACCTTGGGATTTTTACGACCATCGAGAGTCGCCATTGTGTTGAAGAGGTACGTGTGGCTCGAAGAAAATCGACCACGGGTCAATTGCACCAAAAATTCCTGAAAGCTAACCGGTAGGTAAGGTCACACTAAAAGCGTGTTTGATTGAAAATAACAGCGAATTTGAATTCGATTTCGGAAATTGAAATTCCTGTTGTGTCATGGGTTATTCTAGGAACGTTGACTCACATTTTGAGGAATTTCTGGCGAGTTTGGGATTTTTACAGAAAACTGGATCGGACGATGCGGAAAATGGACGGAGATTCAGATTGGCTGATTTGAAGGGATTGTTGGCATTTGGTGTAAGTGAAATGATGAATGGAAGTTGTTTGGACTTTTTCTGAATTCAAATTGGATCTCAACCGAATTTGTTTGTTTAGAAAATCAGATTCCGAAAAGAAAATGAATTAGAATTCGAAATTGAAGGAAATGACCGTTTTTGTTGCCCGAGACTCATTGTTTGGGGGAAATTTGATGCAAGAAAGCAAGTGAGGATCAAGTGCTTTAGTATAGGGAATTTTTGGGGACTAAATTGGTCTAAGTAAGAGCAAGTAAGACCTAGAATTTTTTGTTTAGGAATTTCTTTTCTATTTTTCTCTCCTTTTTCTTTTGGACGCACGTTCTCCCCCCTTGCGACCGTCCCATGCACTTTGGTCTTCATTTTCCTTCTTTCTTTGACTTCTCTCTCTCTCTCTCTCTCTCTCTCTCTCTCTCGTGGGGCTGCACGACGCCCACGTCCATCCTCCCCCCTAGCCGCGCATTTTCTTTTCTCTCTCCCCCTTTTCTTTCTTTCTTTGGTCGCACGTCTTCCCCACTTGACAGACGTCTTCTTCTCTTCTTTATCCTTTTCTTCTTTTGTTGTTCTTTCGGTGTAGCCGCTTCCCCGACCTTGCTGGCTTCTGCTTCACCCCCTTCGAGCGACAGCCGTTGCCCCACCGAACTTGCCACTCCGTTGCCGCCCCATCTGTCCACCACTGCACGCTCGAAACAGCCCTCACCGAAGTCAATTTTAGGGGGCCTCTCCTCAGCAAACTCCATGGCGTTGACTCCTTGCCGCTGAATCAGCGCCGTTCCAGTGAATCCGTGAGTCTAACAGCCGCAGATCCTTCCGTTTCTTGTTCGGCTCCGCTCAGCCCGCCAAAGCTGAGCCCGCACCATCTGCGGCCGCCGTGTCCAACCTAAGCTGCATCCATTCAGCCCTCGAACCAGACCCGGGCAGCAATCGCGAAGCTTTGCGTGGCCGATTTCGGCCTTGGTTCGACCCCCGTTGGCGGTCCCGCTTTGGAGAGGATTGAGCCTCATCGTGTCCCCGTCAATTCGAACCGAGTGGTTCGATAATCAAGTGAGTTTTGCTCACTAATCCTTGCTTAGTTTGCTAATAATGCTTAAGGGTTGATTAGATTTAATTAAGTGCAATTAGGTGGTTAGATTAGAGTAGATTAGTGATTATTAGATAATTGTGATGCATGTTAGTCAATTGGATTGTGCAATAGCGAGTAGATGCGTACTAGTATTTATTGAATGCATCTCGGGATTTTTCTCGACCCTTCTCGGGCTTCAATTAGGAATTACGGGCCTACATTGGATTTTTAGTATTTATTTATTAATTTTCGAAATTATTTAATTAATTATTTATTTTTTGGAAATTGGGTAGGGATAAATGACGATCGAATTTTATCTTGATTGTCATTAGTGCAATCCGTTTATTTAATTGAGCTTTATTTGGTGTGGAATTGAATTATCTGTGAATTTGAGAATTATTCTTAAATTAATTAAGGTTGGTTATTAATTGAAAAATAACCGAGCATCGGTTGATAATGCCAAAAATATTTGAGTGGATTACAGAAAATGTGGGAGTTATGGGAAGGAAAATATTATATTTTGGCTAAGGTCAGCCGTGTGCCCACGCACGATATTTTATCGGGTATAAGAAAAGATGAGAAGAAATGCTGTGTGACGTGGCTCAACGACTACTATATCGCTTTGGCATGTAGGATGCCTTAGAGAATGCACGTAAATTGTTGAATATTAATCATGCTTGTGTGGCGATAATTGATCATGCCTGTGTGGCGTAGGATCGTGCCTGTGTGGCGTAGAACGTGCCTGAGTGGCGTAGATTGTGCCTTTGTGGCCGTATTTCTGTGTGTCGAGTATCATGCTCGTGTGGCCGAAAGTAATTTGAACGCCTTAAAGAACGCACGATTACTGTTTATTACATACATCACTTTGGCGAAAACGACGCCCTAAAAATGACACGTGGTTCGGTGATTAAGGATATCACTGGTGAAAACGGCGCCTTAAGAACGCACGGGGTCGGTGATGGTATGTCATTTGGCGAAAACGGCGCCTAAGAGAGTACATGTGATTTGGTGATTGGAAATGACCTAGAGATGGTCCGACTGACATGTAATCGACTAGGTCGATTGATCGATGATTCGATTTGAGTGTGGATTTAATGTGATTCAATGTTTTGATTTGATGTTGTGAATTGACTGATTGAGTGGAAATGACCATGAGATGGTTCGATTGACATGTAATCAACTAGGTCAATTGATCGAGACATTGATCTATGATGTGATTGCTTGGGTGCCTATTGAACTGTGCTAATATACATGTGGAATCTGAGGCCAAGGTAAGTCCTCTGACCCGTGCGTGTGTAGGCAGCTCGGTTAGCATATTGGTTTACTAATCGGGTCTTAGGGGGTAGAATTTGCTGAGACGTAGTCTCATCTCGGTTGTGGGACAACATTTCAGGTCCCTAGGTGCAGCAGACCTGAATTTTGAAGATCTCGAAAGTTTGGTGCAGTCTGCTGAAAGCTCCAGTTGGAGTGTGAAGGGTGAAGAAGAGGAGGACAAGGACCCGTAGTTTGTGGAACCCCCACCCCTGCTTGCAGACCTTGATTCTGAACTTGTCTAAGTTGAATCTGACTTGGTAGCCTGCTTTATATATATGTGCACTGGTTTGCAATGTATATAAGTGTGGTCGTTTTTGAAAGTTTGGAACTTTGTCCTACTTTCCTATCCCATTATTTTATTGTTTGTGGATTTTTATCTGCTTCCGCATGCGTATTAAAAAGAAAGGGTCGACGATGCGTCCTGGGACGTCGCTATTAATCGACTAAGGTGAGGGATAGGTGCGTGCTCGAGGATCGGGGCGTGATAGGAAATGTGTGCAATAGATGTGGATACATTAGTTTGAAACATTAAGCTACTTACAACAATCTCGTGCTTATTTCGACGGTGAAACATGACAAAGGTAGGCAGTACTAATAAAGTAGGACGTTACTATATCGATTGAGGTGATGTCAGCATTTCCCAAAGCAAGGAGCTCAAGCAATGGATGAAATTGGAAAAAGTTGACTCTACTCATATCTCTGTTGATGAGAAGAGAGCATTCACAAAGTATAACGAAGCGAGGAAACCAATGCTTCCAGTTGATAGCAGGGTTGCTACCGCCATGATGAGCAAGTCACCGACATAAACTGTGACTGATGGAGGCCCGCTCAAACCGTTCGGGTTAGAAACCAAGTAATTGATGCAGTACATGAACACAAAGAGGGAAGCCGAACCGGAAGCGCAGAAAGACTTCCACCACCATTTCCAGTCCTCAGCTTGTAGATTGCGATAATAATGATCAAGGAAGTTTCAGCACAGAGAATAACAAGGGACAGAAGACAAATGCAGAGGGTCCCCGACACGCTGTAGAACCTACCAAGCCATATGCTACTCAGAAAGAAGATGAGTTCAGTAACGAGTGTGCTGAACGGGATCATCCCAGCACCAAGAACTAAGAGCCACGAGGGGAGTGTCCAAGCCGGGATTTCCCTAGGAATGTGATTGGTTTTCACAGGATATTGGATAGCCTCAGCCCAGGTCGCTAGGAGTCCTCCAAACAGGGTGACTGGCGCTGAAATGCAGAACGAGTACAATAGAATGGCGACATACGTGGAGATGGAAATAGTGGCGGTGCTACGGTTGACCCACATTATGAAGTTGAGCACGATGTGTACGATTAGGACGATTCCTGGAAAGAGAAATGTGATCAACCATGAAACTGACTTCCAACCATCAATACTTCCTTTCAGCGTTCTCCACTTTCGCACGCCAATGTACCCGCCAACGATTCCCCAAAAAGAGTAGACAGTTAGTATCAATGTCAGTATCAATCCTCGAGCATCAGGTGTCAAGTAGCAGAAGGCCGCGATAGTTACAGTCACAAATCCGGTCAGTGTGATTTGGACCCCAGTTCCAACCATCACACTGAGAAGCCTCGAGTGATTTGCCTCCCTGAATGCATTGCTGGCAAGAAGCTTCCAACCCGAAGGCTCCTCACTGGTCTGTGCTTCAGCCTGCTTATCGAGTCCCCGACATTTTGCGAGTTCCCTAGATATTGTCTTCAGGAATATCACGAAGACAATACCAGTTAAGAGAAGGATGGTCATCAGAGAACGGAGTACTGAGAACCAACGGATTCGAGAATATCTCTGCTTCAAATAAATGTCCCAACGAGATTGCCAGTGGATATCGCTCTTCACAAACTGAACCTCATAAGTAAAGGATATCCTCTCGTTCTCCCTCACAGTCTGCAATGTCTCGAGATCGGAGGGACATTTCATTGAATCTATGTTGTCGTACATTTTGAGCCTTTTCATGTATTCCTGGTCATGTTTAACACTGCAAGGAGCCACAATGAAGCCCACAATCTCAAACAGTGGTGCCGGTTCATAACCCTTAGAGACCGATGGCGAGTCAAAATCTGTTATGTCATAGCCGTAGCTTCTGTGCTCATTCACCAAGACCGTGAACTTAAGATGATTAATGATGTAAACATCATCGCTGCACGGTAGTACAAATTCAATTGAAGCCAGTCCATTGAAAGTACCTGGCATACCTTACTGCCGGCAAACCATCGAGCATCATGTTCACTCGGTACAAATCACGAGTGCGCTGCTTCAAGAGCCTAGCCTCGTGCTCGCTGAGGGGATCAGTGGTGCAGAGGTAGATGGACTCGTTGACATTCCCTCGGAACCGGTATGGAGAGTTGATGATTTCATCTCCCATGACAGCGGCGCCGACATTACCGACACGTTCTCGGATCCCACCCATGGGCTTGCAGTATGGGACACTATGTGTGTATGTAGCTGAAGGGAAGCCCATTATCGATGGAGGTCAAGGAATTAACTTCGGCAAATTTGAGTTTATCACCGGCGTATGTGTGCATGTAGCTTCTTGCCAAAGAAAACCAAGTTGAAGAAAGGGCAAAGAAAACCCGATTCTTGATTGCAGAGCTTGTCATCTTGATATCTGCTAGAGAATCGGTTGAATGGTTGTGAGTAGAGAGTTAAAATCAAGCAACTGAGCTCAAGTTCAAATGATAATTAATCTCAAACATCCTACATGAAAGTCATGAACTACCACTATATTTATATATAAACACACTTGAGACCGTACTCAGATCATCGATGAAAAATTTCAGATCTTTCGTGGCATCGCAGCACGAAAAACGTTCTTTATCGGCATGAGGCTAGAGAGAAGCAGATCCTCCGATGATATTTTCAAGTAGTCATTTTGACTAGCTTGTCGACCTTGACATTGATTGCAAATTAGAAGCTTGTTTACGTAATAACTGCGCCTTCATATTGTTTACATTACTATTAGTGCCTTGATTTATTGAAAAAGTAAACTAAACACCCAAAATCCTCTAACCTCATGCTTGACCCTCGCCAGATCTAGGAGAGAGGTCGCCGCCCTCTCCTATTTCTAGTGAGGGCCTTTTGGCCCTCACCTCTAGTCGACAAGAGCCGCCGGCCCTCAGGTGAGCGCCGATGACCCCATCGGCCATCGCTATCACAAGTGGGATGGAGCCTCGCTTATATTTTTGCTTCTTTTTCTTTTTAATTAAATTGTGTTTAGAAGAAAATATTCTTGATCAATTGGAATTTTTTACCGACCGATGAGGCTAGACTCTTATTTAAAACAACCTTAATCACTTCAGGCCAATCTTTGATACTAATATGATCTTTATTTACCGACCAATGACTCTTATTTAAAACAACTATAATCACTTCAGGCCAGTTTTTGATACTAATATGATCTTTATTTGAAATAAAATCTTTTTTAGATTCTTATCTAAGAAAATGTGAATACTTCGAATCTTTATTAAAAATTTTCTCCAAAAAAAAAAATATAGTTTTATTTTCTTTAAAAGCACATGAAATGATTTACTATCATCATCATCATCATGATAAAATCGAAAAATAATGTTTACATCGATTATATAACAAATAAGAAATGTTTGTACATTAATAAATTGGAAGAATAAGGCTGCACATGACAACGCTTCTTGGCTAGGGAGGAGTTTTTTTTTTCAGAAATAGTTCTTTTCTATTTCTATTCCAGGGAACAATTTCTGAGTAAAAGAACCCGTTTGGTAATTACACAAAATTTCTATTCTTGAAATAAAAAAAATAGAAATGTGTTTGGTAACGCAACGGTTTTATATTATTTTTCTTTCATGCAAAGAAGGCCAAACGGTGAAAATCGACTTGTTCTCGACCGGTCTCGAAATCATGATGTTCAGCATCATTACCCAGTCATGGCAAAAGAGCATGAAGTGGTCGGCCCCGAGGCTCCGGTTCCAGAACGGGTGATTGGCGGCAACGATGTCGATGTAGTTGACCACGGCCCGTCCGATGGTGTGCATCTCACAGGACCCCGGCTCGTAGAGGTACTGGATGAGCATGACCACGCCGAAGGGGAGGAAGTAGACGAGTGCCTCGTCCGGGTCCGTGGTCCGATACATGTTGTGGCCTCTCTCCATCTCATGGATGAACCTTCCCTACGTGGAGTAGATGCTCTTGCATGGCCCGTCATGGAACATGGGCGGCTCCCCTTCCTGGTACACATTTATCTTGAACAGCTTCTCCATCTCCAGATAACTCATGCACATAGTTTCTCTCTCCGGGTCACGGCGTCGACACGGGATTGATTGGGAATTATGAGGAAGATTGAGAGGCGGCGTGCGGAGGATGAGGCGTTTACCTGTGGAAGGCGTTGGCATTCCTGTAAATCGGTCCTTGGGGAACGTAGTCAGCGTCGGCATGGACCGACGTCAGGTTCCGAACTAGAGTGGCTTCCCTGATGGCGGACCGCGCCTAGGACAGGCTGGCCTCTAGCCTCTCTAACCTGCCTAAGGTGATCAAATGCCCTCAAATGAGTGTGACTAACTCAATCAGGAGGTTGTAATAGCATACAAAAGGCCTGGCTTTTAACTCAAATCCAACACCTTTCCTCCTAACCTGCTATATCTTTTGACAGCCCTCTCAAGCTCTTTGACAGCGACTAGTCCATCCGCTTTCGGTTACTCCGTCAGTGTCTCGATCTCAACCACCCAGTGGAAAGGACAAGTGAAAGATCCGAGGATTATTAGAGCATGGCCATGCAGGGTGTCTAAAATTAAAAGAAGAAAGAGGAAATATTGCACAAAGGTACATTCCATCCTTACACTTGCAAGGGCGAAAGCTACCTGGTTTTCTTCCGAATAACTCGAAGGCCATGGAGATTCGATGGCGCGGGGGCATATCGGTCGGCCTGAGCGTAGACAGGGCGGTGGCGGCTCTTGACCCAACGAAAGCCACCTTCAGCTTCCACGGCGAGGCGAGCTCAACCCAGGAAGACGACCCATTACCGGCCAGAGCGAATAGGCCGACTGAGATCAACACAAGCGGCACGACGAGATAAAGAACCGGAAGTGAACTGAATGACTGGGGCGACGGAGATGGGGCGGGTGAGGAGGCCTTCGAGGTGCCCATGTTGCATCGCACTCTTCCAGGTCCAGTTCCTGGCTTCTCTTCAGGGGCCTCAAGGGATAGGATTCATTGCTTCATGGCAAGATATTCCATACTTGTGCAAGAGAATCCAGGTGGGTTTTGCTTTGCTCCTTACTTGGTATTTTGACAGATATAAATAAGGATAGCGCAAGGCAATTTGATGAGTATTGGATGTGCTGTTCCCCTCCATGCAAAATGCTTTCGTAGAGTGGACGTCTCCTTTTGGACTTGCCAAAGCCCTTTTTCAAGCCATAGTCGAGCTCTACTTTTTCCCGAAGTACGCCGTCTTTCATGTACCGAAAGGAAGGTTTCCACGATTAAAAATGTGAAAAAGGCAAGATTCGAAATTGGAAATGAGAGGATTAGGGAAAGTTTGGCATGCGAAATCCGTGTTTTCTTTGTAAGTGACCGATCGGACTTGATTAAATTACTTTAGACTGTTGAGTGTGTCTCGAGTTTTGCCCTTGTAGTGGGGAAGATTTTGTGGAATATTTGGGGCTTATTGAGTTTCCTCCTTTGCCTTCCTAGTTGATGGGGAGTTTTATTGAAAAAAGAAAAATAATTTCTGAAGCATGTCTATTTCAAAGGTCTAATATCCTAAAAATTTCCAACTTTTAACTCCAATTCTACTTCAAACTTTTTTTTTGTCCCATAAAAAACCCAAGTCTAATCTCAATTCTATCATAAACTTTTTTTTCCTCATAAAAAACTATAAACTTTTACTTGGGTCCTAAATTCTCCCCCATTCACCCTTGATCCAAAATTTCTCGACAATGGAGAGATGGAGAACTCCTAAACACAGGTCCATTTGAGTGTTCAGAGTCGAGTGTCTGGAGTACAAGCTCTTTGACTACGAGAGATGGAAGAATCCCAAGTATGAGAGATTGAAAATGGAGCGAAAAATCAAAGATCTCCAAGCGAGATGGAAGGAAAACTCTCTCAAGAGTAAGAGTGTCATGTCCCGATCCTCCGAGCACGTGCTCATCCCTGCTTGGTCGATTAATAGCGATGTCTCAGGAATCATCGTCAACCCTTTCAATTTAATACATGTGGAAGCAGATATAAATCCCCAGACAATAAAACAATGGGATAGGAAAGTAGGGCCACTAATTTCAATCCAGAAAAACACACTTATATACATCACAACTATTCAAGCCAGGTCTTACTCTAGTGAGTTAGGAGACAAAGTTCACAGACAGGGGTGGGGGTTTCAAAAGTAAGTACGGGTCATCATCCTCTTCATCCTCTTCTTGCTCCACTTCCTTGTCCTCCACGATTTCACCCTCTTCCACACCCTCGTTGGAGTCTTCAGCTGAATACTCTGGAGTTCCTGGGTCTTCAAGGTTAAGGTCCATAGCGTCTATGACCGAGCTGACCTTAGGGTTTGCTGTACCATTTCCAAAAGCAACCTCTAAAATCCGAAGAGGTACTTCACATTCTGGTACAGGGCGCACCCTTTGGCCATTATGATAATGGCAGTACCATGACCGGTATCGATGGGGCACCTGTTGGGGTAATCCCGCATCGACCCAGACGATGGACTTCACCAATACATACTCAAGGCACTCGGGGTGTCCTTGTATCGGAATGTGGTAACTCATTTCGGAAAACTTCTTACGTTGCCCAAAATGTTCCGGCGGAGCTGCCATCTACGGGCCTGAAATGTTGTCCCACAAGGGGTGAGATTACGTCTCAGCGAGTTCTACTCCTTAAGACCCGATTAATAAGAAAATACGCTCTAAGGGCTGCCTAAACACACATAGGCGTTAGAGGACTTACCTTGGCCTCAATTCCTTCTTGCGAGTCAGTTCAAATAATAAATACTAACAATCATAATACTCAATCAAATCAGATCGAATCATCGATCAATCGACCTAGTCAATTACAAGTCATCACGACCATCTCTTAGTCAGCCCATTCCATACTATCTACTATGTTCGATCAAAATCCAAGACTACTCACTCTAGGTGATAGATAGATAGCAGCTTGCCCCAAAGGCTAATAAATAGTATACTGTCATTTCTCTAAGATGACATATAAGTCATCGAGTTAATATAGTATACTGTTCATTCTCCAAATGACATACAAGTCCATCGAGTTGTTATAATATAACATTTTTTCTCTAAGATGACATATAAAGCCATCGAGCCGTTATAAAATACCGTTATTTCTCCAAAATGACATATAGAGTCACCGAGCCAATATAGTATAACGTTCTTTTTCCAAGACGACATATGGAGCCATCGAGATGTTATAGTACACCATTCCGATCATCCAATCAATTTACCATTTTTTTTTATCATACCCAATAAAAATATAATATACGTGTGTGGGTACACGGCCTGCCTTAACCAAAATATAAGGTTTTCACTTTTGAATCTCCCACTATTTTCAGCAGTCCCAAAATATATTTTTGGCGCTGTAGACCGATGCCCGGTAGTTTCCCTATTTAATTACCAAAATTGTCCAATTTTGAATAAATACCCACATACACCAATCATACTCAATTTGCACAATTAGGTGCTCAATTAAATAAACAGATAGCACCACTGCGATTAGCACGAAATTCCGATCACTGGCTATCCCGATCTAATTTCTGGAAAATTAATAAATAAATAAATAAATAAATAAATAATTACAGAAATTATTAAATAAATGCAATAAATAGAACTTAGGCTCGATTTAGCCTAATTGGAAGCCGAGACGGATCTGGAAAATTTCCGAATCACTCTAGTTAAATACTAGAGTTTGTCTATGCTTTAATTGCACTAACTAACCACCTAACATGCATCGGTAAATAATTAAATTCATTTAATCTACTCTAATCTAACTAGCTAATCCATCTTAACCTAAACTAATCAACCCCTAAGCATAAATAACTTGCTAAGCGAGAAATAGTGAATTAAGCTCACTTGTTCAGCAATTTGAGCGGTTCAAAACGTCGGGGACGCGATGGGGCTCACTTCTCTCCAAAGCGGGCCTAACTTTCGAGGCCGGAAAAGACCTCAAAACGGGGCCGAGGCGCTGCTGGAAACCCTCACAGTTTGCTTCTATTTTGGGTTGCAAAAGAGAGAAAATGGGGCTGGTTTGGCGAGGCAAAATTGGCGGGGGTAACGGCGAGGTCGAGCAGCCAACGACGGGGACTCACGGCTGCGAAACGGTGGCTAGATGGCTTCGGCTGAGCTTGAGCAGTCCTGGTGGTGTCCAAGGGTCACGGTGGGAGCAAAACAGCGGTTGGAACGGCGTGAAGGTGAGGCGGCTAGGCGCGGTTCGCGAGCGGTGCGATAGGGCGAGGATGGCGTCGGGCGGTGGCGTGCGACGGGCGGGGTTGCTTTGGCGGCTTCCTCTGGTCTGCTTGGGCTTTGAACGGCAAGATGGAGAGGGAGAAAGGAGCTAGTCGACCGGCCTAGAGGGAGAGAAGATGAAGATGAGGGAGCAAGGGGCCTACCAAACCTTCAAGTCCCTTTATTTGTCCCCTTGACCATTCTCCTCCACTAGTTGGCTAGGCCAAATTCAGCCACCCATGCTCTCATTTAGAAGCTTGAATTGGTCCATAAGTCCTAGGTGGTTGGGGGGTGGGCGCTACGAATTTCATGGACGTTCCTTCAAATTGGACGCTTATTCTTGCTTAATTCAATCCAATTTGGCCTCCATAATTTCCAATTTCGAGCCCTCGATCAAATTGGTATTTTTCCTCACCAATTGATCCATCATGCTTCCCAATTAAGCGATCAAAAACGATCCCTGACTTTTTCTGGACAGAAACGACCCTAGGACGATTTTTTCCCAAAAAAGTCTCGGTTTGCTGGAAAAATATTATGAGACTGAGTCGACGTTCCTAAAATGACCCGTGACATGACAGAACCTTCAATTTTTGAAATCGGATTTAAATTCGTGTTAATTTCACTCTGACACGTTTTTAGCGTGACCTAGGCTATCGGGTAGCTTTCAGAATTTTTTAGTGCAAATGGCCCATGTTCGATTTTCTTCAAGCTATAATGAACCCACTCGACACATTGGCGGCTCTTGGTTGTCATGAAAATCTCGAGGATTCAAATATGGACATAGGGTATCAAAACGATAGAAAAATCAGTCTAGTGCCGGTCGATAAGAATTTTGCAATTTAGTGGAATCACCCACGTTTAACCATGCATCTCGGTCGAACCAACCTATCTCTGATTTCTAATCGATTTTTGACTGTGTTGTAATAATCTCGGTAGATGAGCACAGTCGGGCAGCCGATTCCTAGTCGAATTCTCAAATCGATTTGCCTTAAAATCTTTAATAACTTCCCCAGATAGTCTAGTTATCTCATGAGTGATCAGCTTTGAAAATATCGTTATAGGTGCGTCGATGAAATGCCCGATTTATTTAATTGAAAGCAGAATTGAAATTCCAGGATGTCATAAAGAGCAATTGAAGAAAGTCAACACTAATTACCAAAAGTTAAGGATTTTTTATGAGACGAAAGAAAGTTTACGATAGAATTGGGATTAGAGTCAAAGTTTGAGATTTTTTAGGATTTTGACAATAAACTTATAGATTATTTAATAACCATATTCCCTGATATCATATGGGCGATTCGGTATTTATGCGAAAACATATATTGTATGGACATTTTTTATTTATAAAGATGGGGTAGACCATAACCTGTAAAATTGGCGTTTTTTATTTTGACTGTTTCCTCGTTTGGGGAAGAGAAGTTCACCATGAGAGATCTGAAAAGGCATCGGTTCTTGGGGAAAATTATTAGAAGGACGAGACTCCCCATGAGCCTGAGCAATTGATGCAAAGCACGAGCCGCCGGTGCATTTCGGGCACGGACTCCCTCGCATGAGCCAATCGATCCTCGTCGCTGCTTCAGAATCGAGGTCTTGGTCTTGGCACGGTCTTGATCATTCGTCCATCTACATTCGTTGCATCATGCTTCTTCGTTTCACCTACGAACGACAGTACCAGCAGTGATTCAACGGTACCACCTGCGACGTTGTAGAAACTCCGGGCACAAGATTGGGGTTGTGATTCCAAGCTCTTCTCTTATGCTTTCGGCATTGGGTGTGATTTTCTCGGGATTTGTATAAGATGGTATTGTGGCGCTTCGTCCTGAATGTAATTCTCGAGGTGTGATTCTTATGGGATTGGTGTTGTTTTGTCTCTCATTTATGTTATATATACATGCAAAAGATAGAATTCAAATAAATATGATAAATTGCAAGCTTTTGTGTGGATGGTGTGGAAATTCATTAATTTTCGATTAGTTTTGTCAATTAATCTTTTTTTTCTAACATTTTCCATTTCTTCGCAAACATGTGACGTGCAGCTTGATACTAGCATACGTCTAAACAATGAGAAGGCTAATCCATAAACTCTAAAATCTAAAAAATTATTTTGTCTTTCTAAAAAATAGTTGCCAAATTCAGATGGAAAATTCTTCTCCATAGTCTGGAGCCCATAGCCCATGACCATTCACAGGCCTATTTTTCTAGTAATCCACTAAACAATAGTTCGCCTAAGGGTCCATGGGCCCTTACTTGGTCTACAAATGGTTTTGATCCCAGGCCTTCCCAAACCAACTCGGTCACAAGTTCTCTTGACTCCAAGAGTACTCGGTCGAGCTTTCTCGTGGCAGCTACATTTGTGAAATGTTGAGGGCATGTGCTGTGCCTCGGCTCTTGCCTTTTGAAATGTTTCTTCATCCAGTTTTGAAGTGCTACGTCGAGTCTTATGTAGGTCATACAGAACACCAACACATAGAAAAAAGGGCTGAAGAAACTAGTCCATGACTTAATATCGATGGAATGCTACCTCCAATTCCCTGTACATTTGACAGAGCCAAAGATCCCCCCCCCCCCCCAATTGATAGGGGTATGCAAAATATCAGTGTGGAGCATACCAAAATCCCAAACGAATCACTTATTTGAACTGATTTCCCATTAGCAAGGGTACGAGTAGTTTAGAAGATTTTTTAAGTCAATTTGTTAGCTCTTATAGTCTAAAAGGTAAGCAAGGTGAGAAAGTGATTAGTTAGCTCTCATAGTATGTGATACAACGAAGGAAATTGAGTACTTGTTGTGCACTTGAGCGCCTTTGCTCAACTGTATAATACAGTGTAACCATTCAAGAAGCCGGGCCCGAGTCGAGCACACTTGGCATGTTTAGACCAACAAATTGGGCGAGTCTATATCGGTCGAAAAGTAGCTAGTCTCTAACTCTGTCTCTTGAGTTCACTAAGCCATTTTTATGCAATGAATGTGGAATGGATTTCTCTCTAATCTCCCTTCACATGATTGCTAGTTCACTCAATAGCAGCTAGGGGTGTGCAAAGGAACTAGGATCTGCTTGGACGGCCCAAAATTGGACAGGAAGTGCCCGGAACTAGGGTGTCCAAAAACTCGACCTGACCCGACCCGAACACGACCCAAACACGAACCGAACACGAAACAAGTTGAGTATATATTTTGGGTCTTAATATTATTTGGGTAACGATTACAAAACAAGCAAATAAACATGTTTTGGATCGGGTTAGGGTCGAAACATTGTTTGGCTTGTGAACACATCATTTACTCCAAATGATGAAACAAACACATCTCACCCAAACACAAAACACTCCACACCCAAAGCCAAACGCATCAGACCCTGACGACTCTACCTTCTCGCTGTCTCTTCTCATTGACACTACCGCCGTCTACGATTGCGCCTTCTCCACTCATCAACTCCACGGCCGCCGCCGTCGACAACTGCGCCTTGAGAAGATCACCGCCTCTCTCTCCTAGAACTCTCCAGATCTCTCTCTCTTTACTCATCCAGATTTCTCTCTCTCTCTCTCCAAACAATTCCTCAGCCGCAATTGTTGACAAATGGGTCAACAACTTGCTATAAAATAATAGGAAGAAGATGGTGTGGGAAGTCGGTGGATGTGCCGACTTTGTCCCCTATAAATAGGGGTTCTTGCCCCTTGAGTGTGTACGTGTGTGTAGTGGTGTGGGGTGTGTATGTGAGGTGTGTGGGTGTGTGTAGGGGTCTTGTGTAGTGTAAGTATAGGGTGAAAAGAAGTGAGTGAGTGTGTGCGAGAGTTGTGTTCGTGTGAGGTTTGTGAGTGAGTGGGTAAGCAAGTACAATGAGTAGTTGTGAGAGTGTGATAGAATAGAGACTTGTAACGTTGTTTTATAATAAAAGTAAATATTTTACTTGTACATCCACTTGCTTTTCAACAATTGGTATCAGAGTGGGTCGTCAGACGCCGTGTGAAGACAGTGGTTGGGGACCATTGTAAGTGAGCAAGGTTGTCGAGGATCGTTGAGCCAAGGAGCGGAGTACGTCATAGTTCTGTCAGTGCACAATCTGGGATTGTGAAGTTGGTTGGTTTGGGACCAGGCATACTTGGTATAGTGCGAGGCATTATACTCAAGTCACGATGGCGGATTTCTCAAGTTCGGTGAATGGCATGGAGAAGCTCAACAACTTCAATTATAATAATTGGAGTACCCGCATGCAATATTACTTGCTAGGTCAAGATTTGTGGGATATCGTTGGCGGGAGCAACACCACACCACCCACGAATGATAGCGAATTAAGAAAATGGAACATAAAATCAGGTAAGGCTCTTTACGTTCTTGCCGTGACTGTTGAAGATGAATTATTGCAACACATAAAGAGTGCGAAGACCCCGAAGGAGGCCTGGGACAACTTGGCGGCGCTGTTTGCGAGGACAAACGATGCCAAGTTACAATGCCTAGAGAACGAGCTCCTCTCAATCTCGCAACAAAGTATGACATTGAGTCAATACTTTTCTAAAGTTAAATCTATTTGCGAAGAAATCTCAAAATTAGATCCTGAGAATGCCATCTCTGAGACAAGAATGAGAAGAATAATAATTCATGGGTTAAGGCCGGAGTATAACGGTATTGTTACGACCACTCGTGGATGGGCAAATGAGCCAACTCTAACAGAGTTGGAGAATATATTGGCCAACCAAGAAGCCTTAGATAAACAAATCCCTAAGGTCACAATTAAAGATGATGAAAGTGCCCTCTTTAGTAATAAAAGAGGGTTCAAGGGCCAGAATAGAAATATAGTAGGTGCAAGAGATGGCAAACCATGGAAAAGTCATGGAGATTGGCGGAGGAAACCAAAAGAGAAGGGTTATCAGCCAGGGGGAGCTCGTCAAGATCGTGACGACGAAGATGATGAAGACAAGAGCAACAAAAGTAGTAGCAAACGATGCTATGTTTGTGGTAAGATAGGACATATTGCCAAATTCTGTTGGTACAGGCGGGAAGAAGGAAATGTTGTCACTTCCTGCAAGAAGGAGATTGAAAGCGAAGAAGAATGGGACTTTCAAGCGCCTGTTGCAATGAAGGAACGAGAAGAGCTTGCAACCGCTTCTATAATTGAGTTGGATAATTCGGCAGGTTCTATCACAACCCCGAATAAGAGCAAGCCAAGGGAGAACTTGAAGAAGCAACTAACAACGCCAACAAGCAGTTGTGAAAAGAAACTGCAAGAGATGCAGGAGATGATAAGGAAGCTAAAAGTTGAGAAGGCAAAGATGGAGAATATGTTGAAGAAAAGGGATGAGATGATAAGGCAGAAGGATCGAGAGCTCAAGGCAAAAGAAAGGGAGCTAGAGAAGTTCCGATGTGAGTTCAAAAAGCTGCAGAAGCTTCAAGACCTCAAGCCCACTATGACGTTCCGAATTAATCATATTGGAAGAGACAACGAACAAATGAAGGAGAAAAAGAAAGTCTTCTTTGAGAAAATGAGGCCATCTACACCCTACATCCCGTGGTGTAAGGATCGGTGGAATAAGATCAAGGGGAAGAAATTTTATGAGGAAAATGATCAAGAGGTCTACATTAATGTGCTTCGGATGGGACTGAATCGGTTGAAGCACGAAATGAAAGTCACAAATGAGAGCCTTGATCGAATGAGTTCCAATCTCAAAATTCTTATAGGAGATATGTCGAATATGAAGACCGAATTGAGTGAGAAGAAGGAAAAGGAGACTAAACGGCAAAATGAATTGGCATTGCAAAAATTCAAGGATCACAAAACTCAATGGAAAGTCGTAGCAAGAGAAGCAATTGAAGATGGAGCCATAGAGCCATCCACGTGCAAGGAAGCTTCGCAATATGCTGAATGGAGGAAGGTAGTTGAAGAGTCCAAAAGCAATATCGGCATGGCTACTATATCTAAATTAAGAGAGAGCAATCGGTGAGGGGGAGTGTTGAGAAGATCACCGCCTCTCTCTCGTAGAACTCTCCAAATCTCTCTCTCTCTTTACTTGTCCAGATTTCTCTCTCTCCAGACAATTCCTCAGCCGCAATTGTTGACAAATGGGTCAACAACTTGCTATAAAATAATAGGAAGAAGATGGTGTGGGAAGTCGGTGGATGTGCCGACTTTGTCCCCTATAAATAGGGGTTCTTGCCCCTTGAGTGTGACCATGTGTGTAGTGGTGTGGGGTGTGTACGTGAGGTGTGGGTGTGTGTAGGGGTCTTGTGTAGTGTAAGTGTAGGGTGAAAAGAAGTGAGTGGGTGTGTGCGAGAGTTGTGTTCGTGTGAGGTTTGTGAGTGAGTGGGTAAGCAAGTACAATGAGTAGTTGTGAGAGTGTGATAGAATAGAGACTTGTAATGTTGTTTTATAATAAAAGTAGATATTTTACTTGTACATCCACTTGCTTTTCAACACGCCTCCTTGTCAACTCTGCTGC
The DNA here is from genome assembly GCA_016097605.1 of Eucalyptus guilfoylei. Lineage (NCBI taxonomy): Eukaryota > Viridiplantae > Streptophyta > Magnoliopsida > Myrtales > Myrtaceae > Eucalyptus > Eucalyptus guilfoylei. The sequence goes on from CM027867.1 coordinate 37,345,188, forward strand.
CGCCCTCTTCTTTGCTTCTCGCATTCTAGGGTTTCGCTTCGCGGTAAGATCTCCGCCGTCACTCCTCTTTTGAGCCATCTTCGTCCCCAATTTGCAGCCGGGGAATCAAGCTCTGGCAGTTCATTGTCTCACCTTACAATCGTTATTATAGGCACCACCCTGTCCTCCATTTTTTTTCCTTCTTGTGGGTTTTCGTTTTCTTGTCGCCCTTCATCCTAATTTTTGGACTTTTGTTGGAAAGCTCAGAGCTTGCTCTGTTTTTCTGTCCAATGCTTGTGAAGTGAGAACGACATTGAATCTCGCAGTGCTTTGCTTGGAACTCCGTGTGTTCTTCGCGGGTGATCATTCCGTGTTTGTTTTTTTATGTGGTTTCTGGTTCTTGTTTTGGATTGTGCAAAAAAGTTTGTTCCTTTTCGTTTGTTGGTTTTGCAAAATCTTGTTCCTCTATTCTGAAAGAACTCTCTCTTCTTTCGTCTCTTTTGTTCCTTTTCAATTAAAATAAACAAATTCACCATCTGTGGATTCTTGGCGAAAGTGTAATTTTGTTCGATTCTTTCTTGGCTTTCTTCAAGAGTATGAGTTGTGATAAGGTGATCTCATCTCGGATACATATATGACTTTCCTTTTACTGAACTTATTTCTTGCTTTGAAACATTAAGTAGACGATCGATGTTTTGGTTCATCTTGATGCATCATCTGTATTGAGGACTACATCCTCTCAGTCTGGGTTTGAGGATGCAGAATTTGGTTTACTTTTGGTGAAACTTTTTGTTATGATGACACTGAATTTTGTGTTTACTGGGATTAAGTTGAGATTGCATGCAAGGAGTTTCTGTTTTCCTCAGCTGACATGAGAATCTTTTCCTTTTTGAGTTATTTAAGACAATGGGATATCTTTAAAATGGAAGACTAGCATTCTTTCTTCCCAAGTTTTCATCTTCTGGTGTGCCGAAATTGTCCAATTCTTATGTTTGTGATACGGCTAAGCTTAAGGGCAATTGGGAATGATTAGCAAAGTCGCATTGATTTCATTTATCCGTTTTACTTCCTGATAAGAAGTTATGTTTTCTTGCTATGCACGCAAAGGATGTGTCATCTTCCTTAGGTGTATATCATTCACTTTTGGTTTTGTCGAATTTCACTTTTATTAAACTTAGTAGAGACCATGTACTGCGATGCTTCAAAATTTGGCTAGTAGAGGAACCCAATGGGAAATTTGTTGGGCAATAAAAGAAGAGGTGAGAAGGGGAAAAAGAAAAAGGAGGGGGAAAAATGTAAACCCAAAACATGACCCGCATTATTACTTCAGGTATTATGCTTTTTGGGTCGGGTCGGAACACATTGCCTTATTATTTGGGTCGGGTCGGGTAACGTCGAAACTCGACCCGACCTGACCCATCGATAGCCCTACTCGGAATAGTTGGTTCTTAAGGGAACCGGTTCGGTTCCTGGTTCCATGGGCAGATCTGCCCACTCGCCCATCCGGACTGGATCGGTCATATTATAATAATATATTAATTTTTAATATTAAAAAAATTTCTAGACACTTCCTAAGATCCCTAATAGCTTCCCCTCTTCTTGCCATCGTCGTCTTCACGTTCGCCAACTTAAGAAGCACCGTGTGTTGGACGAGTCTAATGTCCTCCACTCCAGAGTCCGGAGTCCAGACCCCTCTTTCTCTAGCTTAGCCAACATCCTATTAGATCTATTCAAATACCCCAAATTATCACTAAACCTCTTCAACATGTAATTAGCAAAACCCATTAGTTGCAAAGCCATGGCAACAAGCAAGTTGGGCTTTGCAGTGACGGAGTTTTGCATAAACCCTTGTAGAACCCTTAGGTAGACAGGGTTTTTGCTAGGAAAACGAAAGGGAAAATGAAAAAAAAAGGTTGCCAACTCTTGTTCTGGTTTTGGGTGGTTGTTGCTCCATTGACTATTAAAGGCCGGTTCCATGGATCCACCCGGGAATCGGACTGGATTGGCAATTCGGTTCCTGGGTGGATCTATGCAACTAACGGACAATTCCAGGTTCCATTTTTTCAGAATCGGTATTTAGCGGGTGGTTTTTGGTTCTAAGCTGGGAACCGTCTGCCCGAACCATGCACACCCCTAATAGCAGCTCCCCGATTCTCCTTCTCCCTTCAACTTTTTCATTGTTGGTCTCCCTCCCTCCCTCCCTCTCTCTCTCTCTCTCTCTCTCTCTCTCTCTATTTATATATCTTCCTTGAAAAAAAAAAAGGTTCACCTTTCATTTTTTGTTTGGGGGCCGCCTTTTCTTGTTGTTATGGGGTCAACCTGTGAACAAGGTAAACCCATCGGGAACTAAAAAAAATGAGGTTTTAAAACATGTATCGTCATTTGCACAAGTTACTACAATTCACGGCAAAGCTGAAGCAATTTCAGCACAGCCACAACTATATAATACCAAACCGAAGCTTAGTGCGACGATTATCAATCTACCACAAGACTGATATAAGATAATCCATCGCAGGCATAACCATTTGATGTGCTACCTTGTGGACGAAGATCATTTTCCCCCAATAGCAATTCGCCATCTTTCTAAACAATTCGGATATTCTCTCTTTCTCTCAAGAGTACCCAACATTTGTGACAGAAACGTAAGAATGAATTTGGAAGTGAAAGTGTTTTTTGAATTAATCTGTATCTTGTATACAAGTACACTGATGCATTTATAATGCAAGAATAGAAAAAGAAAGGCAAGAAATAATATACAAAGAATATTTCCTATATACGAGATCAACACCTTCCAAAAGCTAAATCGGTCATGGATTGGATGAATCGGTCAGATCGTAATCAAGATCGGCACCATGATCTTCTATCATATTTCCAACATTTGCTAGATCTTTTTTGACTCAAGCCATGGAATTTTTGGTCTTACCATACCTAAACCGACCATTCTTCTTGTACTTCCATATATTTTGACCGCTCAGTGGTAGCTAAAAAGGAACTTTTGCTACCGTCTCCTTCACTCCGGCACATACATTTTCGATGCTCGATCAATCTCAGGTCGTTCAATTAGTAAATTTCCATCGCACTTTCTTCGTTTTCGATTCGTCAAGGCCTGGAGAAAAGTCCCCCTGCCGCCCACGTTCTGGTTGTTGGCGTGAAACTTGAAAGTTACAGGTCTTGCTCTAGTGAATTTTTATAATCATGTCAATATCTTGGTTACATTGTTGAGCATGTAATGTAATTATCATCTCGCGCACCCAAAATACAAAAGTGACAATGACCTTTAAACACATCGATAGTGCATAACGCATACATATATACATGTGCATTTAACATAAACACATGCTGTCATGGGATCGGATTGAAATCCTGTGCTTAGTGAATGATTTACTGCTTTTAAGGGCGTCAATAATAGGCATTTTGTTCCACAAAATCAATTTTTAGCTAGAAATTGACTTTTTCTTTTTTTACTTTTTGAACGAGTTGTCAAGCATAAATATGCATTTGATAATGACACATAATTTCTCCCTTGCGAGTGGGTGGCGATGGGAGGTGGTGGGCGAGCGGATGGCTGGCTAGTAGTGAGAATGAGCAATAAAAAGAGTTTTTATTTCTCATTTTTGTTCTAAAAATAGAAAAATAAAAAAAATTACTTCTTATTTCTGTTTTAAACCTCTTTCTGGACTAAAAATTTGTTCTAGAAATAGAAAAATAAAATTGCGTTACCAAACAAATTTTTGTTCTAAATATGTTTTGCGGGCATAAAAATAAGAAAACAAAATGGTTATTATATGCATCCTAATTTACAATGAGATTACACTATCTTTTGAGGATGAAAAGAATATTAGAGGTGTGAAAAAGAACTGGAAATCGCTTGGACCACCCGGAACCGGACTAGACCAGATTGGACCGGAATTGGTGATTCTCATGGGGGCCAATCCGGTTCCTGGTTCCAATTTGATGGAACTGGTGAGTATTGATTCAGTTCCTGATTCTAGACGTGGAACCGCCCGTTCGCTCATCCAGAATCGGGATATATTTATATATTAAAAAAAAAGAAATTCCGTCTAAAATGTACATATATATTTGTAGTTATTGGACATTATTGACTAATTTTGTCTCTTGGGTGTGTTGACACCTAAATTTTGGCGACCCATTTATTCATTTATCGCATTAAAAAATTAGGGATTAATTTTAACCCCTAAAAAAAATATTAGTTAATTAATTAATTGCATAGCATATAGATTTAGGTACATTTGCATTTTTTGCATTTATTGGACCGATGGTGGATGGATTTGAATTAGTGGTTTTGAGCTTTAAATTGACAGGCCAGACTAAGCCTATGAAGTGAGCAAAATTGGCCCAAGCTTTTTTTAGTAATCGGAAATTATCTCGTGAGAAAATAAGAATTTGAAATTTTCCGGGATATGATGATTTTTTCAGATAGGGCAGATGTGAAAAGTGAATATTGCATTTGGAAAAAAAGAATCTTTGTGGATATCAATTTGGAAAAATTAAAACCCTAGTGTGAAGCTTATAAATAGATTAGTCGTATAGGGTTTTCGGAAGGCCACATTACATTGAATACGCGGCCTCATGGAGTCAAAAATTTCCTAATATTAGATACACAGAGAACATACGAGAGACAGAGAGGATTCGGAGAGGAAAACACGGCCATTGAGAAGTACACGTGAGAAAAGTCAATGAGAGAGCTTCTCTCTCGGCCAAGGCTTGGCCGAGAGATCCTTTTTGCCATGCTTGCTGCCTCTCACGTCGCATGTGCCGATCCGTGACGCGAGCTTCAACGTGAACTCGCTACGGGTCCTATCGCCAAAGCCTACTCCAGTGACGTTGTTGATCCTTGACGGCAACCGCCATCGCAAGTGTGCCGTGACACATCTTGGCATCAAACACTGGAGTTGCAGCCTTTTTGCCGTTGTCTACGTTGACGCATCGGTCTGCTAGCTTATGTCCAGAGCCCATAACGACAAGTCACCAAAATTTCAGACGACATCCTTCGTATATACCACGTCCTAGGTTTTATCACGTCAGCCCAGCAGCAAGCCGACGTGCATAGATTTGTGGAGAACCCCACTGAAGCACCACAATCTACTTGGTGACAAAAATCGGTGGAAATTTGGGGAGCAAGGCGCTGAAGCGGTGATTTTTGGCTTGGTTTGTCAGTCCTTGCAGCGAAACCAGAATCTCCAGCAATTCCAAGCTAGTGAGCAACTTCCAGCAAAGTCCAAGCACTGCTCAGCGAGACCCAGATTTCCCATTGAATTTCATCTGAATCCAGCGAGCGAAGCCAGTCAAAATTTCTCCACCGTCTGGACCTTGAGGAGGGTACACGTAGCAAGGGAATCTCCACCGAGTCATCATCCTCCACCATAGATCTTGGTGCATATATATAAAAAGAAAACAAAGAAAGGTTTACACCTGCTCCTAATGGTCTTTGCAAGTTCCTAGTGTTGCAGGCATTCCGAGAAGTCTCTGCCGTAAGGCTGGGAGTTAGCCATGCACCTCCCCACCGCCTCGTGAGCCATCCTAGGTAGCACCGATACGCGACACGCGACACGATACGACACGACACGCGACACGCCATTTCTCAAAAAGTAGAGAATTCCGACACGTTCCGACACGTTAAATATTAAATAAATATTTTTATATGTACATGATTAATTATTATATTTAAATTAATTTATTCAAATTCATAAATAAATAAACAATAAAAAAAGAGCCTATAATAAATCTATACTAATAACATTAATAAATTTATTCATAAAAAATTAGAAAGACATTTTTTTACTTTAACAAAAGTTATTGATGAAATAAATAATTAATGAAAGATTAGAGTCAAAATAAATTTACATTTTTCTACGATGATCCAAATTTATTATTATTTAATATCTAGTGCTTTTATTTTTCAAAGTAACTTTTTAACTCATCTATTTATTTATTTATTAGCCTTATCATGTATTAATAAAATTATTTAATGTTTAATATTTCTTTTTAGGGTTAAATGGGTCCCACCCATTTATTTCAGCACGCCTCTTCTCTCTTCTCGGTTCTTCCCCCACCCCCCACCCACCCCGCGCCTGTCACTTCCCCTGCATGAGGCTTTCTTTACCCAGAACCGTCGACGCCTCGTCTCTCTCGATTATCTTCTTCCTAAAAACAGCCCAAGGTAAAAAAACCCTAGCAATCACCTTCTTTCTCCTCTCCCTTTGCTCGGTCTCCACCTCTCTCGCTGCTGCCTCGCCTCTGTTCTCCCATTTGCCGTCGTAGCCTCTCGTCCAGCCCTCCATCGCGGCGTTGCGGTTTTCCATCTCGGCGTTGCAGTCGGCGGTCGCAGCTGACCAAGACGATCGAGAAGGCTTCTCGGCGCAATCGGCGGTCGCAGCCCTCCCTCGCCGTCGCTTGCAGCGTCGCCTCAGCTCCCTCACCCTTGCCTCCACCCTCCATCACCTTCTTCCCTTCGCACCTGCAGATCCGCCCACAAACCTCCGGACACGCTCCGACGCGCGTGTCGGAAAGAGTTGACCACGTGTCGGAAACTCCGACACGTGTTGACCGCGTGTCCGTGCGTGTCCGAGCGTGTCCATGCGTGTCGGACACGTGTCGGGGTGTCCGACACGACACGGAGGCCATTTGAACGTGTCGGTGCTACCTAGGAGCCATCACCTGTCTCAAATCATCGAGGCATCTCCGTGAGTCCACCATCTCGGCTGCTGTCCAAGCCGAACCACCGTCTGTAGCGGATCGCCACCACAATCCACCGCTAGTCGTCATCCACCACCCTATTGCCCGCCGATTGTGATCCCGGTCCGATTGCGCAAAGTCCAAATTTGGAAATCAATATTCGGATTAGGTAAAAATTTCGTTTTATTTGATTTCCGAATATTCCGTTTTCTTATTTGAAATATCCGTTGATGCACATGATGGAAATTCCCGATACGCTATGATATCCGTAATTTCGAGTGGCCTTTTAAATTAGGAAATTTTCTTAATTTCGCAACGTGCATATGATTGACGGTCCGATTTCATGCTCGAAATACGACCCGCGATCGCATGGAAAAATCACCAATCCGATCTCACGCTCGAGATACGATTCGTGATTTTATTTAAAAATTGGCCGATCCGATCTCATGCGCGAGATATGATTCGTCAATTTATTTCCAAAATTAAATGGACATGGATGATATCTTGTTTGATTTGTTGCTGTGCTATTCTCGATGCCTTTATTTGATTGCTCCCGTAAAGGAAAAACCCAAAAAAAAATATTTGAGTTAGGTTAAATGCATGTTAGGATATTACTGGTTTTAAGGTTATGTTGCATGTTTAGGATAGGAAATTTATTTCGAATTTCTTAAATAACAAGACCAAAAACATTACTTTAGGATATCATCTTCTTCTCATTAATTTAAATTGCACGTTTAATTATTTGGCAATTTTAATTTCGAATTTCATAAAAAAAATTAGAATTAGAGCATTCTTTGCACGTCATTGCATATTATGATAGATTGCATGCTTATTAGGAAAATAAAAATCATGTGCACGTCATATAGAATTAGGTTCATACAATGCACATCATTTAGTGATTTTTGTTAGGTTCATTTAATTAGAAATTGCCCGTCATTAGAATTAAGTCATTAGATTAATTTAGATTGCATATTTAAGTGTTGCATTTCTTTAATTTCGAATCTCATGGAAAATACAAAAAATTAATTTTTAGAATAAATCCATCTCATGCTTCAGGATAGACTACATGCTTATTTATGTCATATCGCTTAGGTCATATAGCTAAGTCATGTTGCCATGTCGTATCATTTCATGTTAAATTAGTAGCATGCATTGCATAAAGCATGATTCTCATTAAATAAGTGAAAACAAAACAAAAAAAGAAATTGCGTGTTAATTAGAAATCATATTTAGGATTGTTGATGTGAATTCTGATCTAACAATGCAGATGCTTTCGTTGCTACAAAGTAAGTTTCGCAATTTATTTATTGCTTTACTTTGGTGTTAAATTGGTGGTTTGTGCACTCGCATGATGACATCACATGTTAGGGAAATAGATTTAAAACCAATTTAAGCTGCCTGCAAAAACATGTTTTGGAAAATAAAAGAATGGTACCGAAAGGGCATTAGAGAAATCTAGTGTAACCAAGTCCCCGTACCCATAATCTCTGGTTCGTAGGAATAAAGTAAAACTCTCGTTACTTTACTTGGGTTTCTAATCGACCCACCAAAAAATAGATTAGTGGCGACTCCTAGTTAAAAATCAATTGCATGTTAAAAATTTGAACCTAAGTCGCGAATTGGTATGGGCTTGGGAGAGCCCGAGTTAAGTCTAGGCTTAACAATTCATTAGCCAAACTCTAGGTGGATCACCTAAAAATTGGTCGCGACAGGGTGTGTAATAGGATTAACTCCCTACTTCTTTTTTTTTTTTTTTTGCATTCTAATAATTTATTTATTTGCTTTCTCAACCAAAACAAAATAAACAAATATAGAGAAAGGAGAGAATCAATTGGAGATGTCCACAAGAGCCAACGACTCGTTTTAAGAGTATAATTAGGTTTATCCTTAGCCATTCCCTATTAAATTAGGTTGAAATTGAAAAAAGATGGATCAAGCGAATGTTTTAACTTTTGTGAAGGTTAGTACTTTTAACGTGGAGTCTAATTCTTCACATGTTTCCGGTGTCGGGAAACATTAAGAGAACTACACCATGACCTTTGAAGAAACTAAATTTTTAGTTAACGAGTATCGTCTATTCATTCCGCCCTATAGTTTTCAATCCTTAATCTAACTTGGGTTCAATTTCTGGGTGGATCTATGGAACCAACTGGTGAGTCTCCATTCCAATTTTTCGGAATCGGTTCTTAGTGGGCGGTTTCCGGTTCCAAGGTGAGAATTGTCCACCCAGACCATGCTCACTCCTAAAGGATATTACCTCAGCAGGCATCGACATCTGTACAAGATTACATAGAGTTCGATCTTAGGTATTTAGGACAAAAGTCATTCTTATCTAACTCTTTTGATTTACATCCATTGGATGACATTTCTCAATAGAGTAAATAGAAAATGCCAGTTTAGGAATTAAGAGGATCCATTAAAGCATTGGTGTCGCATGTGTGGTATATATAGTTAGCTATATATCATTCCATATCTCGTGCAAATTCGAGAAATTTGTCAATTTAAGTTTCCTTTTCCTTTTATTTTGTCCTTAGAAGAAGCCAAAATCCATTGTAAATATGATATTTTTTCAAGAGTAACTCGAAAGCATGAACAAACAAGATAATTCAAGCAAGAAATATATTGCGGAAATAAAGCCTGAATACAACTGATTTATGTGGTTGGCGATGTGACTACCATATAATGAGAGATCGGCCGGATGGTTCCTTTATAATTTGGCTAAGAGAGGATTGCAATCGCTCAAAATACTCATACTCAAGTGTTTTCTTATCCTAGGTACATTCAAACCCGCAAGAATTGATCCCAAAAGAGGAGTGTTCCTATGCTTTCATCTCTCTTAGATGATGGCTCTTAAAAGCTCTCTAGAATTTTCACAAGTTTTTAATAGAATATGAGTTTCGAAAAAGGGGTCGTACCAAGCCTGGATCAGGACTGCATCGTGGGGTTGGACGCCTGGGTACCGCGTTGGAAACACGTCAAACTTCTAGCCATTGGCTGGCGGCCCGGCCGTACTTTTAAATTGTTGTGATTGAATGCCGAAGTTGCGAGGCTCGAGTGGTTTAAGCATCTCCTTTCTTTTCACCATGAGAGGAATTCTTCATCCTCCACCATTTTCCTTAGAAAAAGCCATTGAAGAGGTCTTAGAAGCTGTGCCCGAAAATGCCAAATTCCAAGTAACTCGAAATCGTGAACAAACGAGATAATTGGAGTCAGAAATATATTGCGAAAACAAAGCACGAACACAGCTCATTTATGTGGTTGATGATGTGCTTACTCTACAAGGAGAGATCGATAGGATGATTCTTTTATAATCGGCTAAGAGATGATTATAATTGCTCGAAATTCTCACACTCATCCTAGGAATATCCAAATCCACAATAATCAATCACAAAAGGGGAGTACACTCATGTTCTCGTCTCTCTTAAATGACGGCTCTCAAAAGCTCTTTAAAGTTTTCACAAGTTTCCGATATAATATGAGTATTGAAAATAGGGTTTTACCAAGTCCGGATTGGGACCGCATCGCGGGGTCGGCTGCCCCGGGTACCGCTCTAGAAACATGTTCAGCTTCTGGACATTAGCTAGCAGGTCGGCAGTTGTTTTTTATTGTTGCGATTGATTGCCGAAGTCGCAAGGCTCGAGTGGTTTAAGCACGTCCTTTCTTTTCACCACCAGAAGGAATCATCATCCTCCACCATTTCCTTTAGAAAAAGCCATTGAAGAGGTCTTAGAATTTGAGCCTGAAACTTTGGGGTTTTCCAAATTCCGAAGATGTATTCCTCTGCAATAGCGATGAGGAGGGAATTACACATTAGACAATGTATGTCCCCAACGAGGGATGTACCATGCAGCTAAGCAATTAATTGGTCACTTCATGTCTGCCATGTAATCGATATATAAAATACTTTCTCGAGAAGTAAATAGTCAGTTTAGAGTATCATTGTGTCGGGGATGAGCAAAGTCAAATCCCACATCGGATGTCCGTGCTCTCAATCTACAGTACATCTAAATTCTTCAAACCCGGTTTTCTCCAAATTTCTTCAGTAATCGAGCATCTAAAATACTTGCTCGAGAGGTAAACAGTGGGTTTAGAGTATCATTGTGCTGGCACGAGCAAAGACTGATTCCGCATTGCATGTCCGTGCTCTCGATTCATGGTACGTTTAAATTCTCAAAACCGGGTTTTTTCTATATGTTCTCCTTAATGATTGAGCGGCTAGGGTTTGTAGATTAGGGCGATTTTCTTTGTCGCCGCTGGCCTTTGCCCTAATTTGCACGTCATACGTTAGGATAGCGACCACGAACTTGTCCCGGAGGCAGGTCGCGTCGAAATTTCCCCACACAGATTCCCCCAGCTCTGCCTAGCTTCTTTCCACCTTTTCCTGTTGAAATTTATAGCGGCATTTCCCTTTTTCCACGCAAAAGACTCCAGTGAAGACTCGATATGAATAGAAGAAATTGGCTATAAAAACACACTCTCCCTCTATTTCTCTGTCGTCTTCACGATACAAATCATGCCCTAACTCCATTCAGTCCATCTCTCAGAAGATTTGAAAATTATCTGCAGGTCTCTCGAAGAGCATTCTCAACAAACCAAGACGATGACTAAGGTGCGAAATCTAGTATGGCACTAATGTTTGATTTGTTTACAAGAAAATGTTGATATATATGGTCCCGGTTCTTTATGCTTGCAGAAAAAGGTGGTGGTCAAGGTGTCCAACATGAACGATAGGAATCCGAAGTGCTTGCTCTGCCCGAAATTTGGAACGCAAGAAAATCGCTCGAAGGCTCTTAAAATTGCAGTCACCATCCGGGGTAATAATCGAAAACAAAAATAACATTAGGGGTGTACTTAGGATTGTCCACAAGAAAGATAAAAAAAGTTCCTTAAGAAAGAAATTAGTTGTAATACTTGTTAAGAATATGAAGCAGGCTCTGAAGAGGTCCTTGTCCAAAAAGAAACTTGTTGCACAAAGGAAGGAATTGGTTTCCAGGATTGAAAGAAGTATACAAGAAGTTTTTACAAGAAAAGAAAACCTTTCTTTGCCATGTGTAATAGAGAAGGCTGAAGAGCAAGCATAGAACCTGAACTATTTCCATTTCCTCGGAAGCTAATTTCTCTTCTTTACCTACTGCAGAAAAGATTCAACCGCTAGTAGATTGTAGAAATCTGAGGACTGTGATTTTCGTTGAGTTCGAGCAGCTTTTTCCCTAACGGTAGTAAATTTGATTGTCCAATTTTATGGACAGATATTAATAAGACTATGATAGTATATAGAAACGTGTTTCATGTGACTTTCTAGTAGAACGAGTTTTTAATTGGTCCATGATTTCTTGGCTGGATTAATGCATGTAGGGTTCTCATCATCGAGTTTTTAATTGGTCCATGATCTCTGTTAATATTATATAGGGAAAAAGCCACCAAAAATCCCAAACTTTGCCCAAAGTGACAAATTTACCCCAAACTTTTTTTTGTGACATGAAAAACCCCAAACTTTGCAAACCGTGACACATTTACCCTATTAAGGGCATTTTCATCTTATTTTTTCTGTTTTCTTTTTTCTTTGTTAATTTTTTTTTCTTCTCTCTTCCCTCCACCGGCCATGGCGAAGCCGGTAGAGGGAAGCCGGCGAGGGCCGCCCTTGCCGAATGCCGGCGGAGGGAAGAAAAAACAAAGAAAAAAAAAATAAAAAATAAAAGTAAATAAAAAACAAGTAAAAAAACCAAAATGCCCATATGATTTGGGGTAAATGTGTCACGATTAGCAAACTTCAAGGTTTTTCATGTCACAAAAAAAAGTTTGGAATAAATTTGTCACTTTGGACAAAATTTGGGGTTTTTGGTGGCTTTTTCCCTATTATATATGCACAGGCTAATTTACAAAGGGATATGATATACGGTAAGATGATGTTTGGACGATGCGGAAATCGATTAACTTCCCTTAATTTGTCAATTAACTTTTTGTTTAACATTTTGCATTTCTTAGCAAACGTCTGGTGCTTACACTAGCATATTTATAAACAATGAGAAGGCTAATTAATACACTCTAAAATTGAAAAATTAATACACACACACACACATCTTTATATGTGTATTTCTCAAAATAGCTGCCTAAATCAATTGGAAAATTTTACTCCATGGTCAAGAGGCCATAGCCCATGGCCATTTGCAGGCTTTTCTATCTAGCAATCCTCTCAATAATAGGTTCACAAACCAACTTAATGCTCCCCCTTTGGTAACAAGCTCTCTTCACACGGACTCGGAGCATGCTTGGTCGAGCTTTCTCGTAGCAGTTATTAACTGCGAAAACAGGTATTTCATCTTTTGCGAGGTCATTCGACAGATCCTTAGCAGTCGTGGGTCAGCTTTGACCTTTTGGAATGTGTCTTCATCCGGTTTTGAAGGTTTACGGTTGTAAAACATGTATTGTCGTATGCACAAGTGGGCCCATCCCATTAAATAGGTGAGTCAAGTCAAAAATGATCCCGTTCAAATTGATCAATTTAACCTGTATTGATCCAATTTTATGTAATACAATTTTACCGACCCAACTTATGTCACTAAAATACATGCATATACATACCAAAACATTTGAGTTACTTAAAGCTCTTCATAGAATACGTTACTTGGATAGATTTTTTTATCAAATGAAAAAAATAAATTGACATACTAAAATTTGTTAGTAAATAAAAGAGAAACATAATAAAAACCTAAAGATTGAAATGCACATACAAAAGCTAGAAAAGTATGCATGTGTTGTGACGGAACATGCGGGGAAATTGCCAAAAAAGCCATAACTTATTGTATTTGTATTAATTCAGTCCTAAACAATTCAATTTTGCTAATTTAGTCCTAAACTTTTTGACGATTTGACAATTTAGTTATTGTAATCAATTTTGACCAGCAATTGCTGATGCAGATGAGAGCTGTCTTACATGGCACAATTGATGTAGGATGGTCGGGGCTGATGTGGATAATTTTTATAATTTTTTTTTAAATTATTTATATTTTAATTTATATTTTTTTTCTTTCTTTCTTTCTTTCTTTTCCTAAGCCCAACGAGGATTGCTAGCTGACCCTCACCACGAGTGAGATCAGGCCCTCACTAGATTTGGTGAGGGCTGCAAAGCCCTGGCCGGTCGTGGGCGAGTGCTGCAATTTAAAAGGAAGCGGTTTTTCGCACAGCTTGCTCATAGTGCAGGGACCACTAGCTTAACGTAAAATATTTATCGCCAAGGCAATAATCATTGGTGTAGGGCTTTCGGACAAAACTCATTTTTTCCACTGATAGAGGGTAGTTTAGGACGTTGGTAGGCAAATTGGATGTTCTTAGATGGAGAATATCTCCAAGAACATACATCGCAGAACTTTTTTCTCTGTACTTATAAACGCGACCCAAAGCATTTAATTTGATCCGTAAGCAGATTCAAATGGATATCGTTGTCTTCCAAAATCGACGGTCGCAATTGCTCCCAAAGTATATTGAGAAAAATCTTATACTAGGAATCAGGAGTTCTTTTGGTCTCGCTTTACCTAAAACCGACCATTCTTCTCGATTTCCCATGTAGTTGACCAATGGTTGAAGAGAATCCGAAGCATTCAGTTTCTAAGCTCGATCGAATCCATCAATTTCCACTTGGACTTTCTTCACGTTTTGTTTTGCCGAGGCCCGAAGGAAACGCCCCTCTCCCTACGCTCTGCTCTTGGCTTGAAACTTGGAAGTGACCGGTCTTGGTCTTGTTCTTGGGAGTTTGTTCTATTTGTAATGTCAATGTCTTGCTTAGAATATTTATTACGTCACTACAAGCATCACCACACGTGCCGTGCACCTTTGAGAGTGAGTGAGAGAGAGAGAGAGAGAAGGGTTCGAAAAAATGAGAATGATCTTTCATCGATTGCATCGATAACTCACGTATGTGCATGTAGACCGCACACTCGCACATGATGGGATTGAGATCCTATCCATTTAGCGAACGATCGGCATTTTTTCAACTTATCTCGAGAAAGATATCATGTTTTGAAAATGAAAATAATATCATCTCAATACGCATCTAAATATATATGAGATCATATAGAGTTCGAATTTAGATATTTATTGAAAAATTATTCTTCAAGAAAGTAACTAACTCTTTCAATTGACATCTATTGGATACTTCGGATGCGGTGTTGGAAAATCTCAATAAAGTCAATAGAAAGTACATTCCTTGCAAGCATTGGTATTATGTATGTGGTACATAGAGTCACTTATATCTTTCTGTATATTGCATAAAGCTTTGCCTCGAATAATCAACTACCTTAATGCGCTATATAAAGACAAGGGACTCACCAGCTCCATGAAATTCGATAATTTTCAGATAATATAAACATTTAGTTTGAAGAATATACCTAAAAGTATCAACTACTCGCGTCCTGGAGGAAGCAATGGTTCACATCCGGTCAATGCCTCGAGGCCACCATTTTTTTATTTCAAATTTCACTTTACTTTTCCTTTTCCTTTCGGCGAATGCTAAAATTTGCCCTCAACATGAAATGCAATCAATATAGGCAAAACGACAAGTCGGTCATGTTGCTTCTATCGTGTCTCTAGATGTTTCTTTGATTATTGAGCAACAAGGTTTGTAAATGGAAAAACTGTCAACAAATTCTTAACCTTATTACACTTTTGCCAATCGAGTCTTAAATATTTTAATTGTGCAAACTGAATTTATAACATTTTCACGTTTTTCTAGTTGAGTCCATCTAGCCAATTTTGGCTTGAGATTACTGACGTGGATGCCGACCTTCTACGTGGCATAGACAGCGCTAACGTGAACATTAATAATATTTTAACAAATTTCGAATTTATTTTATTTTATTTTATTTTATTTTTCCTTTGTCTTTTCTTTATCTTTATCTTTTTCTTCTTCTTCTTTCTTCTCTAGCCGGTCGCGCCCATCTCCCTATGCTCTGCTCTTGGCTAGAAACTTCAAAGTCACAGGTCTTGGTCTTGGGAGTTTGTTCTATTCATCTTGTCAATGTCTTCTTTAGAAACTTTATTATGTCACTAAAAGCATCACCACATGTGTTGTGCACCTTTGAAAAAACGAAATGATCTTCCATCGATCGCATCAATAACTCACGTATGTGCATGCGGACCACACACTTGCACATGATGGGATTGGGATCCTATCCATCCGGCTAAAGCTTCGCCTCTGCATTTCTACTACCTTAATGCGGTATATAAAGACAAGGGCTGCATTGTCTTTTGAGTATTAATTAACCCACTAGCTCCACAAAATTCGATAATTTTCAGATAATATAAACATTTAGTTTGAAGAATATACCTAAAAGTATCAGCTACTCGCGTCCTGGAGGAAGCAATGGTTCACATCCTGTCAATGCCTCGAGACCACAATTTTTTTTTCAAATTTCATTTTCCTTTTCCTTTTCCTTTTGGCGAATGCTAAAATTTGCCCTCAACATGAAATGCATACAATATAGGCAAAACGACAAGTCGGTCATGTCACTTCAATCGAGTCTCTAGATGTTTCTTTGATTATTGAGCAACAAGTTTGTAAATGGGAAAATTGTCCACAAATTCTTAAACTTATTACACTTTTTTCTAATCAAGTTTTAAATATTTTAATTGTGTCAACTGAATTTATAACATTTTCACGTTTTGCCAATTGAGTCCATCTAATCAATTTTGGCTTCAGAGACGTGGATGCTGACTTTTGACGTGGCATAGACAGTGCTAACGTGAACATTAATAATATTTTAACAAATTTCGAATTTATTTATTTTCTTTTCTTTTTCCTTTGTCTTTTCTTTATCTTTTTTTTTTTTCTTCTTCTTTCTTCTCTAGCTGGTCGCGGCCCTCTCCCTATGCTCTGCTCTTGGCTAGAAACTTCAAAGTCACAGGTCTTGGTCTCGGGAGTTTGTTCTATTCATCTTGTCAATGTCTTCTTTAGAAACTTTATTATGTCACTAAAAGCATAACCACATGTGCTGTGCACCTTTGAAAAAACGAGATGATCTTCCATTGATTGCATCAATAACTCACGTATGTGCATGCGGACCACACACTTGCACATGATGGGATTGGGATCCTATCCATTCAGCTAATGATCGGCATTTTTTCGATTTATCTCGAGAAAGGTATCATCTTTTGAAAATGAAAAGAATATCATCTCAATACGCATCTAAATATATATGAGATCATATAGAGTTCGAATTTAGATATTTATTGAAAATTTATTCCTCAAGAAAGTAAAAAACTCTTTCAATTGACATCTATTGGATACTTCAGATGCGGTGTTGGCAAGTTTCAATAGAGTCCATAGAAAGTACATTCCTTGCAAGCATTGGTGTTATGTTTGTGGTACATAGAGTCACTTATGTTGCATAAAGCTTCACCTCTGCATTTCTACTACATTAATGCGGTATATAAAGACAAGGGCTGCATTGTGTTTTGAGTATTAATTCACCCACTAGCTCCACGAAATTCGATAATTTTCAGATAATATAAACATTTAGTTTGAAGAATATACCTAAAAGTATCAGCTACTCTCGTCCTGGAGGAAGCAATGGTTCACATCCTATCAATGCCTTGAGGCCACCATTTTTTTTTTTTCAAATTTCATTTTCCTTTTCCTTTTCCTTTTGGTGAATGCTAAAATTTGCCCTCAACATGAAATGCATACAATATAGGCAAAACGACAAGTCGGTCGTGTCACTTCTATCGTGTCTCTAGATGTTTCTTTGATTACTGAGCAACAAGGTTTGTAAATGGGAAAATTGTCCACATATTCTTAAACTTATTACACTTTTGCCAATCGAGTCTTAAATATTTTAATTGTGCCAACTGAATTTATAACATTTTCACTTTTTGTCAATTGAGTCCATCTGGCCAATTTTGGCCTGAGATTACTGACGTGGATGCTGACCTTTTACGTGGCATAGACGGCGTTGACGTGAAATTTAATAATATTTTAACAAATTTCGAATTTATTTATTTATTTATTTTTCCTTTGTCTTTTCTTTATCTTTTTTTTTCTTCCCCTTCTTTCTTCTCTAGCCGGTCGCGGCCCTCTCCCTATGCTATGCTCTTGGCTAGAAACTTCAAAGTCACAGGTGTTAGTCTTGGGAGTTTGTTCTATTCATCTTGTCAATGTCTTCTTTAGAAACTTTATTATGTCACTAAAAGCATCACCACATGTGTTGTGCACCTTTGAAAAAACGAAATGACCTTCCATCGATCACATCAATAACTCACGTATGTGCATGCAGACCACACACTTGCACATGATGGGATTGGGATCCTATCCATTCAGTGAACCATCGGCATTTTTTCGACTTATCTTGAGAAAGGTATCATCTTTTGAAAATGAAAAAAATATCATCTCAATACGCTTCTAAATATATATGAGATCATATAGAGTTCGAATTTAGATATTTATTGAAAATTTATTCCTCAAGAAAGTAAAAAAACTCTTTCAATTGACATCTATTGGATACTTCAGATGCGGTGTTGGCAAGTTTCAATAGAGCCAATAGAAAGTACATTCCTTGCAAGCATTGGTGTTATGTTTGTGGTACATAGAGTCACTTATGTTGCATAAAGCTTCGCCTCTGCATTTCTACTACATTAATGCGGTATATAAAGACAAGGGCTGCATTGTGTTTTGAGTATTAATTCACCCACTAGCTCCACGAAATTTGATAATTTTCAGATAATATAAACATTTAGTTTGAAGAATATACCTAAAAGTATCAGCTACTCGCGTCCTGGAGGAAGCAATGGTTCACATCCTATCAATGCCTTGAGGCCACCATTTTTTTTTTTCAAATTTCATTTTCCTTTTCCTTTTCCTTTTGGCGAATGCTAAAATTTGCCCTCAACATGAAATGCATACAATATAGGCAAAACGACAAGTCGGTCGTGTCACTTCTATCATGTCTCTAGATGTTTCTTTGATTATTGAGCAACAAGGTTTGTAAATGGGAAAATTGTCCACATATTTTTAAACTTATTACACTTTTGCCAATCGAGTCTTAAATATTTTAATTGTGCCAACTGAATTTATAACATTTTCACGTTTTGTCAATTGAGTCCATCTGGCCAATTTTGGCCTGAGATTACTGACGTGGATGTTGACCTTTTACGTGGCATAGACGGCGTTGACGTGAACTTTAATAATATTTTAACAAATTTCGAATTTATTTATTTATTTATTTTTCCTTTGTCTTTTCTTTATCTTTTTTTTTCTTCCCCTTGTTTCTTCTCTAGCCGGTCGCGGCCCTCTCCCTATGCTATGCTCTTGGCTAGAAACTTCAAAGTCACAGGTGTTGGTCTTGGGAGTTTGTTCTATTCATCTTGTCAATGTCTTCTTTAGAAACTTTATTATGTCACTAAAAGCATCACCACATGTGTTGTGCACCTTTGAAAAAACGAAATGACCTTCCATCGATCACATCAATAACTCACGTATGTGCATGCAGACCACACACTTGCACATGATGGGATTGGGATCCTATCCATTCAGCGAACCATCGGCATTTTTTCGACTTATCTTGAGAAAGGCATCATCTTTTGAAAATGAAAAAAATATCATCTCAATACGCTTCTAAATATATATGAGATCATATAGAGTTCGAATTTAGATATTTATTGAAAATTTATTCCTCAAGAAAGTAAAAAAACTCTTTCAATTGACATCTATTGGATACTTCAGATGCGGTGTTGGCAAGTTTCAATAGAGCCAATAGAAAGTACATTCCTTGCAAGCATTGGTGTTATGTTTGTGGTACATAGAGTCACTTATGTTGCATAAAGCTTCGCCTCTGCATTTCTACTACATTAATGCGGTATATAAAGACAAGGGCTGCATTGTGTTTTGAGTATTAATTCACCCACTATCTCCACGAAATTCGATAATTTTCAGAAAATATAAACATTTAGTTTGAAGAATATACCTAAAAGTATCAGCTACTCGCGTCCTGGAGGATGCAATGGTTCACATCCTGTCAATGCCTCGAGGCCACCATTTTTTTTTTCAAATTTCATTTTCCTTTTCGTTTTCCTTTTGGCGAATGCTAAAATTTGCCCTCAATATGAAATGCATACAATATAGGCAAAACGACAATTCGGTCATGTCACTTCTATCGTGTCTCTAGATGTTTCTTTGATTATTGAGCAACAAGGTTTGTAAATGGGAAAATTGTCCACATATTCTTAAACTTATTACACTTTTGCCAATCAAGTCTTGAATATTTTAATTGTGCCAACTGAATTTATAACATTTTTACGTTTTGCCAATTGAGTTCATCTGGCCAATTTTGGCCTGAGATTACAGACGTGGATGCCGAGCTTCTACATGGCATAGACAACGCTAATGTGAACATTAGTAATATTTTAACAAATTTCGAATTTATTTATTTATTTTCTTTTATTTTCTTTTTCCTTTGTCTTTTCTTTATCTTTTTTTTTTCCCCCTTATTTCTTCTCTAGCCGGTCGTGGCCCTCTCCCTACGCTCTGCTCTTGGCTAGAAACTTCAAAGTCACAGGTGTTGGTCTTGGGAGTTTGTTCTATTCATCTTGTCAATGTCTTCTTTAGAAACTTTACAATGTCACTAAAAGCATCACCACATCTGCCGTGCACCTTTGAAAAAACAAAATGACCTTCCATCGATCGCATCAATAACTCATGTATGTGCATGCGGACTACACACTTGTACATTCCTTGCAAGCATTGGTGTTATGTATGTGGTACATAGAGTCACTGATATCTTTCTATATGTTGCATAAAGCTTTGCCTCTGCGTTATTTACTACCTTAATGCGGTATATAAAGACAAGGGCTGCGTTGTGTTTTGAGTATTAATTCACTCATTAGCTCGATGAGATTCGATAATTTTCAGATAATATATACATTTAGTTTGAAGAATATACCTAAAAGTATCAACTACTCGCATCTCAAAGGAAGCAACGGTTCATATCCTGTCAATGCCCTGAGGCCACCATTTTTTATTTATTTCATTTTCCTTTTCCTTTTGGCGAATGCTAAATTTGCCCCCAACATGAAATGCATACCATATAGGGAAAATGACAAAGTCGGTCGTGTCACTTTTATCGTGTCTCTAGATGATTCTTTGATCATTGAGCAACAAGGTTTGTAAATGGGAAAATTGTCCAAAGATTTTTAAACTTCTTATACCTTTATCAATTTAGTCTTAAATCTTTTAATTGTGCCAACTAAGTTTGTAAATATAACACAGCCATCTTCACTGCTTTTCTATTGTTCCTGCAAGGGAGTGATGCAAGTGCCCTCCAGAGAGAAGTTGCCATGAGCCTCTCCGTTCACCTTCTCGTGCTCTCTCTTCTTTCGTTAACATCGCACCAGACGCCCGCGTTTGCTGCCAAAAAGGTGAGCATTCAAAGCCTACTCGCACTGTTCCGTTAACGATGGAATCTCTCCATTCTAGTCTTGGTTTGAAGATGGTCGTATCTTAACAGATATCATCATCATCTCATCATCACCATCATCATGAATATTTTCTTTTTGTTTTGTGTGTCTCCGTGGGGAAAATGACAAGTCGTACGTGGTTTACTTGGGATCTCACTCGCACGGCCCGGACGCTTCATTGGCTGATCTGAGTCGAGTGACGGAGTCTCACCATGAGTTTCTTGGCTCTTTCTTGGGAAGGTATTGCATTTCGATGCAGATAAAGTTCACCACAACCACTTCTTGTACTTCTTCTTATCGGTTTATAGAACGCATTGATGACTATGTTTTGTATAGCCGGGACGACGCCGAGGAGGCCATCTTCTATTCGTACACGAGGCACATCAATGGCTTCGCCGCAACTCTTGAAGATGAAGTAGCTGCCCAAATCGCCAGTAAGCTCCGACCCTTTTTTTCTCCCTTGGTTTGGAGTTTTGACCACCAAAAACAACACAGTCCTTTTGTTTGCTTCTATCGTAAACTTGGAGTGCAACTTGCGCTTCTTGATGACAAGTCGCGCAACCTTTGGTTCCCACAATGCTTGTTGCTCCATCCTATGCATTATTTTTAGCGCAAACCCTCCAAATAATTAACAAAAGAGCAATGTTTCTACACATCTACGAAACTTTAAGAAAGACTAGTGCAGTTGACGAGACGCGTGCGTCAAGTGTATCAATAAAATTCGATTGAAAATCCAAACTTAGCCCGTCATATTGCTAAATAAATCAACTCTAATTGTTCGAATTTCGTTTTTCCGCCAAGGAGGCACTTAGTTTTTCTTTTCCATCTTGAATGCTTATTGTTGGTTTTCTAATCTTTGGCAGAGCACCCAAGAGTGGTGTCGGTTTTTCTGAACCAGGGCAAGAAACTACACACAACAAGATCGTGGGAGTTTCTAGGCCTCGAGCAAAACGGCGTGATTCCTTCCGAGTCAATTTGGAAGAAGGCTCGATCTGGTGAAGATATCATCATTGGGAATCTGGACACAGGCAAGCCACTTCGACCCACTATTTATTTATTCATTTATCTAGTCTAACATCATATTTTCTTGACGAAAAATAATATAAGTCCCGCGAAACCCACAAACGTTGACTTACATTACAACCAGAGCAAGGCTTTCAGGTCGTTTATCTATCATAAAGAAATGCGAATGTTTCAAGATCTCCAACTTTCGTTTACTCTCCATGTTCGGTTCTTGCTTCGGTCAGCGCATGTTCTCTTCACTCTAAGACGGATCGTAGTTTCATCGTGTCTCAATCTATATCATATTATAACTATCGATACTCATCTAATGATTTTCACAAGTTATCAACTTTGTGTTGTCAACTTATTCACTTACGCACATGATATAGGTTGAGCCATGATATAAGAGGGTAGATATTAAAGAAACGGGTAGCGAGTCGAGCACACTCCAATGTGCCTAATCCTCAGTAAGCTAGTGGATATAATAAGATTCTGCCATTAATGATGGACATGTGTGGATGTTGTCTTTTGCTCGAAAATTAAAGATTCTCCTCGACCCATGAGGAAAATTTTATTTAATCGAAAATTGTTGGATGTTGTCTTTTGCTTGCTGACTAGAGGAGCACAACCTGTGTAGCTGCATGATCGAAAGTCCATAAAAAAATGCATGCAAAACGGGAAAATAATAATGAAAATTTGTGGAGGAATTTGCTCTAGAGGTGCGTATCATCTTCATATTCTCTATCCTCTTCTTGTGGATCTAATTGCAAATGCATGGCACATGGGTCAAATCTTGAATACTAGTCAAAGGTACTAGGAGGGAAATGCATCATGTCTTAAGACTAGTCTAATTTTGAGTCAGCATATTGTTAGACCGTTTGTTTTAATTTGGAAAAAATGAGTATCTTTTGCTTTCAGTCAAAGATTTAGGTCGAAAAGAAGTATTTCGATGTTTGGGAAAAATATGGAAAGAAATTATTAATATTATCTCTACATGTCTCAATTTGAATGTTCCTTCAAAAGAGCTTTTGATATTCCACATTTCATCCAAGTCAAATTATAAAAGCCACATACGAAAATAATTCTTTTTTTAATAGTAAAGAGTGAAAGCCAATTCAGACATATCTTTGTGCATTTTGTGAGCTATATGCCTAAAACTCCTTAGGTGGTACTATGCTAAGGATGGAAATAGAGCCTAAATTGACATCTTGGTAGTCTCGGCCATCACATGTGCTCCCTCTACTTTCAATCATAACCGGGGCCCAAAACCACAAAATACACAGAGAACAATCCCACAAAAGCTGCCCCTGACAAACCCTCTTTTCCGGAGTAGGTGAAGTGAAGCGCACCCTCGTGATTAAAAACGTCAAGAAAAAACACAAGCTCTTCACGTGGGGTTTGATTTCTTTGCTGCTATTGCTATGTTGGACCTGGAATTGACAAGGCTGGGTGCAAAAAATGGGGAAAAAAGATGTAATCGATTGGGGTTTTGGCGCATGCAGGGGTGTGGCCGGAATCCAAGAGCTTTAGCGACCAAGGGTTGGGACCGATTCCTCCAAAGTGGAAAGGAATCTGCCAAAACGACAAGGATCCTCGCTTTCGCTGCAACAGGTTCTTTGCTTGCTCCCACTCTCCCACTTTCTTATCCTTCCTCGCTCAACCCACTTTTCTCCACCCACCTCCTTTCGAGAAGGTAAAGGGTACTTTCCTATTATATCTTTTGGTACTGTGGTTAGTGGTAGTGTCCGAAGTCTTTTAAGCATTTCTTTTTAAGGTAAATTTCTTTAAGATAGAGTTGGCCATGTTATGAACTATTTTAACTCGAACTATTTCACGGTTATAAACTAGGTCTTAGATTGCTTTTGTTTTATTAAAAACTTCGCGATAAAAGAAAATGGTTATTTCTCATTTGTTGGATGATTTAGGGAAAATGATTTTCTTCTTATCATAAGGGAAGTCATTTTTTCCAATTTAAGCATGTTGTTTTCAATTTATGAAAAACTATTTTTGTATATTAATTAATTTTCTGTCATCCATATATTAGAAAGTTGAAAAAAATTTACTGGAAAAGGTTTTCTTTTAAGCAAACAAACCTATAGAAATAAGACATTCTTCGAACAACTTGTACGATACAACCTACAGACTTGATTAAAGGAGGGATAATTATCATGATAGTTTTTAAATTTTAACTTAATGTGTAATATTATTCTTGAACTTTTGATATATTTAATATGGCCCTTAAACTATTCTTAACTATTGAATCTAATTCTTTCCACAATAAAGTTGAATCCATCTTTTATTATATTTTTACCTTTTTCTTGGATCTATAATAGAAAAAGTAAAACTTCATTTGAAGTTGTATTGGCCTGCCAATTATTGGCTGTGACTTTCACCGTCCGATGTCATCGACCACTTCACGAGCACTTGGCTGTGACTTTCACCGTCCGATGTCATCGACCACTTCACGAGCACTCAACGTCAATTCCTCTCTTGAGCTTGCTTCACCCCTACATTTGGTTGGGGTTCATGATGCTATATCCGATGTTGTCAAGCCCTGAACTCGGCCTTGTCGAGCTCGAGTAACACCATTGGTGGCGCAACACCTTACCCTTCATTTGGAAAATCAAGGTTTTCTTTAGGTCCAAGTCTATTATATAAATTTCTCAAATGATGAATTTATTTGCAATCTTCGAGTTACCTGAAAATGTGTTGATCTGCATAGAGTTACATAACAAGGTAACATTAAAAGAAAAAAGAAGAAGATGTTATTCAATTAAACATGTTCCCTTTTTTAAAAAAATCGATTTGACATATGAAACCATTTTTTTCCTCCCTTTATTATTTTTCTCAAGAATTGGCCGACTTTCACGAGACGTGACTATCTTCATCCCCACCTTCATTGTCATCACCTGATATTTTTTGTCTTCCTTCAAAACGGACAATTCTCATTTCGCTCCGCCATTTCGCTTTGACCAGCTCTTGGGTCCGAACAATCTTTTCTTTCTTCTTTTCAAACTTTTGTTTTTGTCTGAAAAATCGAGTTAGGTAAAATATATCAAAAACCCATAATTGTCGACTTTCGTTTTCGTTGACTGCCTTTTTGCGCACCATATCTTGCTTCAGCTACTTTGACTAGTGGACAATATCGTTCGGCCAAATAAGAAGAATTCTAGGCTATAGCTCCTACTGTTTCTCATTTATAACTTATTTTCAGGCTTCGTTTATTTTATAAAAAATAAAATAATTTAAAAATATTTTTAAAAAATAATTGCTTGCATTACTTAAAATAATAATTAATAAAAATTATTTTCATTTTTGATAATAATTAATGTTTAAATATTTTCATGAATGATAAAAATATTTTCTATTCATTCTTTTTTGTTTTTGGTAGGCGATCACTTCTAGGAATTTTTTTAAAAAAGAAATAAATGGAGGTTTAACGAAAATGATTTCTTATGACATGAGGCGAGTGACCTAATTTTGACCGAACAATCTTTATACATCTAGTTCGGTGCATGGAAATTTAATTAGCACTATACCATTCGGACTCCAACACTTGAGGCCGAAAATTGTACATGAGAGAGTATGAATGGTTCTCAACGTTTTAACTTTTCATTGTTTTTCTTCAATAAGCGAAAACGGAATTTGTAAATAAGCAATTTTCTTATTTCTAAATCTCCTTCTCACACATTAATTTGGCAACCCTTTTTTCAATTTTTTTAATCTTTTAATTTTATTTTATTCGTACACATTCCCTTTGGACAGTGATTTTGAAAAAAGAAAATGCCAAAGTAACTCCCGCCAACGGAAACGTCGAACTGCAGGAAACTCATCGGCGCCAGATACTTCAACAAAGGCTACGCCGCCACGGTGGGGCCCCTCAACGCCTCCTTTGACACCCCCCGCGACGACAACGGCCATGGGTCCCACACCCTCTCCACCGCTGGCGGCAACTTCGTCGCCGGAGCCAGTGTCTTCGGCTACGGCCGAGGCACCGCCAAGGGTGGCTCCCCAAGGGCTCGGGTTGCCGCCTACAAGGTCTGCTGGCCGCCGGTCACCGGCAAGGGATGCACGGACGCGGACATCGTGGCCGGCTTCGACGACGCCATACACGACGGCGTGGACGTCCTCTCGGTCTCCCTCGACGGCGGCCACTCCCCACTGTTCAGCGATGGCGTCTCGATCGGGTCCTTCCATGCCGTGATGAACGGCATCGTCGTGGTTTGCTCGGCCGGGAATGCTGGGCCCAGCGACGGCACGGTCTCGAACATCTGGCCTTGGCAGATCACGGTGGCGGCAAGCACCATGGACAGGGATTTCTCCAACTACGTGGTGATTGGCGATCAGAGGCGATTCAAGGTCAAACTCCCTCTCTCAATCGGTGAAGCTGTTCTTAGGGTTTGACACACGCATTACCAATTTGGAAAACTATACGAATGCACTGGAAATCGCATATTCAAATGACGAACGTCCGCGAGATGATTAGCGATACCTCATCGAGCATGACCCTTAATCGTTGTGCCGGTTTGTTAGCTAATCTGGACAAGATATAAAGCCTGTTTTACTGTTTGTCGCATCGCCCTGGGGATTTTGATTGTGTGAATCGGTGTTGAATGCGTTTCCGATTTCAGCAAACTGCTAATTCTGTAAAGATGTGTCCTTTTGCTTTCTCCTTTTGCCCCGAAGGGTGCGAGCTTATCACCGAAATCCTTGCCTGGAGGCAAGTTCTACAAGCTGATCAGCGCAGCGAATGCTAGATTGTCTCATGTGTCGGCGGATGAAGCGTAAGGATCACAACCATTTCCGCACTATTGATATCTTGCCATTATCATTTGCAGCTGAAAAATTGATTTACCTCTTTTGCTCAGCTCGATGAATACTCCATTGCTAACTGTGATGTGTTTATGGTTGCATAAGACAGGCTACTCTGCCTGAATGGAACGCTTGATCCGAGGAAGGTGAAGGGGAAGATCCTGTTTTGCCTTCAAGGAGAAATCGCAGGGGTCGACAAGGGAGAGCAGGCGTTCCTCGCCGGCGCGGTCGGGATGGTCCTTGCCAACATTGTGCCCTTGGGAAACGAAATCACGCCGGAGCCACATTTCCTTCCTGCGTCTCACGTCAACTATGGCGACGGTGCCGCCATCTTCAGTTACATCAAATCAACTAAGTAAGTGCACACAGGCTCCTCTTTTGCACCGTAATGACAGATTCTGTCATGGCGCAATGTTGTTCTTGGTCGAGCTCATGAGGCCGGCATAACTTCTGTCCGCGTGATTTGATGCGTTTGCGCAACCTTTCGTTGCGACAGGTTTCCCACTGCTCAGATCACACGCGTAGTGACAAATTTGGGCGTGAAGCCATCTCCACTCATGGCGGCTTTTTCCTCGAAGGGGCCGAACACCATCACACCCGAAATTCTAAAGGTACTTGGAAGGTTCATTGCCCATTTGGTCACGCTGCTTTTGTAACAATAGCTGGTTGAGTTGCTGAAATGATTATGACCAGCCGGATATTACTGCACCTGGAGTCTTTGTCATAGCTGCCTACACTGAAGCAGTGGGGCCAACAGGTCAGGAATACGACAAACGCCGGGTCCCTTATTATGCTATATCGGGCACCTCGATGTCGTGTCCTCATGTTTCCGGTGTTGCTGGTCTTCTGAAAACTCTACATCCAGAATGGAGTCCTGCTGCAATTCGATCGGCAATCATGACGAGTGGTGAGTATGAGTGAATGATATACTTCAACTACATTCTGAGCTCAACTGCTATGTCTGATGGGCACCCCGAAACTTAGGGGAGTGAAAATGACAAACCTGCCGCCCTTGCAATCTCCACTGAAAACAATGCGAACCGAACCTGTACATAATATGGTCATGACGAACTAGCCTGTTTGCTTGCAGCAACGATACGAGATAATGCAATGGAATCGATCATCAATGCCACCTACTACAAGGCGACTCCTTTCAGTTACGGAGCTGGACACATCCAACCCAACCGTGCTATGGACCCTGGCCTGGTCTATGATCTGGGCATCAAAGATTATCTCAACTTCTTGTGTTCTTTAGGCTACAATGCAACGCAGATCTCGGCATTCTCTGACGGTGCCTACAGTTGTTCGAAACGCATTGGTCTTCTAGACTTCAACTATCCTTCGATCACGGTTCCTAAGCTCTCGGGATCAATCATGGTGACTCGAACTGTGAAGAACGTTGGCTTGCCAGGGACCTACAGGGCGTCGATACTGGAACCGAATGGAGTTTCGGTTCTTGTCAAGCCAGCCTACCTGAAGTTCAAGAAGATTAATGAAAAGAAGTCTTTCAAGGTTGTGCTGAAGGCGAAAGGAGCCAGTGTGACTGGGGACTACTCGTTTGGCGAGCTGATATGGTCGGACACCGAACATCATGTGAGGAGTCCTATTGTTGTGAAAGCCATCTGATGACTGTTATTATAGTGCCGAAAAATGGCGTTCTTATTAAATTGATGTCAATCCTATTCATGAACAGTGCTTCATGAATTTAAAATAATGGTTTGCAAATTATAAGGTCTCAAAATTTATTAATTCAGAAACTAGGATGAAGATAAATTTTTTATTCATCTAAATGCTAATCGGTCTTTATAATGAGAGCATTGTGCATTTTAGTCGTGCAAGCATACTTTGCATCTGCAGAGGAACTCAGTTCTCTTCTTCATTTATTGCGTGAGCATCCTGCTACTGCTTCTCTTCATCCATTGTTTGGAAAACTGAAGTTTCAGAAGACTATCCCTTTGCTTGGACGACTAATCAGCCAGTCAGTTCAAAGAAGACTCAATGGACTGAGATAAATCAATGTCTCTTAACAAAGCTCCCTCTTTGATTGTCACCTGATGTAGATATGACGGCCGAAATATGTGAAATAGATGAGAACACATAGTTTTAATACAATAAGAGTTGGCGTATACTTCTTGTCCCACCTTCGGCAGTGCAACATGACAAAGGCATTGTATGATACGGTGAATGAGGTAGAAAGGAACATTAATGAGGTAGAAGGAAATGAGGGAACTGATGCTACCGGTCGTAGCAGGGCTGCTATTGCCACTGAGTGAGTAACCGACATAAACTGTGACAGAGGGAGGCTATGCAGTACGTGGACGCATAGATCAAAGCCCGCACCGGAAGCATAGAAACACTTTCACCACCATTTCCAATCCACCACCTGAAGGTTGCAATATGTAAAGATCAATCATGGTGTCGCTCAAACTATGAAGAATGTTGACTCTCCAGGGAGCTACCAAGCATCGATTCTACAGACAAATGAAGTTTCACTGTTTCAGTTCTTTTCCACCTGAAGGCTAAGAAGTTCCGTGAAAAGAAGTCTTTCAAGGCCGTGCAAGGAGTCCTATTGTTGTTAAGGGCATTCAAGAGCTGTTCCTGTAGTTTCTAGAGAATGGCCTTCTGGTTAAAATTGATCCTGAGCCTATTTATGAATGGTGCTTTTTATATGTACCATATACTCAATTGTGGAATCACTGAATTATAAGGTTTGTGGAGAGACTTGGTTCAGCGTTATTTACTTATTCGTCTAAACATCAATAGGTTATTATTATGAACGTATGTGCGGTTCTGAGTTGCTCACGCGTGCTATCTATCTGCTAAATTGCTGACGGCGCGCAACATCATCCACCTCTCTTTCTATTTTTACCATCCGACGTATCTCATAGCTTGTTCAGATTTATAACTTTGAGTTCTAAAGGTTATCTGATGATGCCATTCCTGCAGAGCTACCAATTGGCGCCTTCAGATCAAAGAAGACTGTTAATAGTAAAGCTCCATACTTGATTGTCAGATGATACAGCAATGGAAGTGGAAATGTGTGCAATAGATGGGAATACATTACTTTGAAACATTAAGCTACTTACAACAATCTCGTGCTTATTTCGACAGTGAAGCATGACAAAGGCAGGCAATACATAATAAAGTAGGACGTTACTATATCGATTGAGGTAATGTCAGCATTTCCCAAAGCAAGGAGCTCAAGCAATGCATGAAATTGGAAAAAGTCAACTCTACTCAGATCTCTGTTGATGAGAAGAGAGCATTCACAAAGTATAACGAAGCGAGCAAACCAATGCTTCCAGTTGATAGCAGGGCTGCAATCGCCATGATGAGCAAGTAACCGACATAAACTGTGACTGATGGAAGCCTGCTCAAACCGTTCGGGTCAGAAACCAAGTAATTGATGCAGTACATGAACACAAAGAGGGAAGCCGAACCGGAAGCACAGAAAGACTTCCACCACCATTTCCAGTCCTCAGCTTGTAGATTGCGATAATAACGATCAAGGAAGTTTCAGCACAGAGAATAACAAGGGACAGAAGACAAATGCAGAGGGTCCCCAACACACTGTAGAACCTACCAAGCCATATGCTACTCAGAAAGAAGATGAGTTCAGTAACGAGTGTGCCAAACGGGATCATCCCAGCACCAAGAACTAAGAGCCACAAGGGGAGTGTCCAAGCCGGGATTTCCCTAGGAATGTGATTGGTTTTCACAGGATATTGGATAGCCTCAGCCCAGGTTGCTAGGAGTCCTCCAAACAGGGTGACTGGCGCTGAAATGCAGAACCAGTACAATAGAATGGCGACATACATGGAGATGGAAATAGCGGCTGTGCTACGGTTGACCCACATTATGAAGTTGAGCGCGACGTGTACGATTAGGACGATTCCTGGAAAGAGAAATGTGATCAACCACGAAACTGACTTCCAACCATCAATACTTCCTTTCAGCGTTCTCCACTTTCGCACGCCAATGTACCCGCCAACGATTCCCCAAAAAGAGTAGACAGTATCAATGTCGGTATCAACCTCGAGCATCAGGTGTCAAGTAGCAGAAGGCCGCGATAGTTACAGTCACAAATCCGGTCAGGTTGATTTGGACCCCAGTTCCAACCATCACACTGAGAAGCCTCGAGTGAGTCAGCTCCCTGAATGCATCGCTGGCAGGAAGCTTCCAACCCGAGGCTCCTCATGGGTCTGTGCTTCAGCCTTTTTATCGAGTCCCTGACATTTTGCGAGTTCCCTAGATATTGTCTTCAGGAATATCACGAAGAATGGTCATCAGAGAACGGAGTACTGAGAACCAACGGATTCACGAATATCTTTGCTTCAAATAAATGTCCCAACGAGATTGCCAGTGGATATCGCTCTTCACAAACTGAACCTCACAAGTGAAGGATATCCTCTCGTTCTCCCTCACAGCCTGCAATGTCTCGAGATCGGAGGGACATTCCATTGAATCTATGTTGTCGTACATTTTGAGCCTTTTCATGTATTCCTGGTCATGTTTAACACTGCAAGGAGCCACAGTGAAGCCCACAATCTCAAACAGTGGTGCCGGTTCATAACCCTTAGAGACCGATGGCGAGTCAAAATCTGTTATGTCATAGCCGCAGCTTCTGTGCTCATTCACCAAGACTCTGAACTTAAGATGATTAATGATGTAAACATCATCGCTGCACGGTAGTACAAATTCAATTGAAGCCAGTCCATTGAATGTACCTGGCATACCTTACTGCCGGCAAACCATCGAGCATCATGTTCACTCGGTACAAATCACAAGTGCGCTGCTTCAAGAGCCTAACCTCGTGCTCGCTCAGGGGATCAGTGGTGCAGAGGTAGATGGACTCGTTGACATTCCCTCGGAACCGGTATGGAGAGTTGATGATTTCATCTCCCATGACAGCGGCGCCGACATTACCGACACGTTCTCGGATCCCACCCATGGGCTTGCAGTATGGGACACTATAGTAGCTGAAGGGAAGCCCATTATCGATGGAGGTCAAGGAATTAACTTCGGCAAATTTGAGGTCATCACCGGCGTATGTGTGCATGTAGCTTCTTGCCATAGAAAACCAAATTGAAGAAAGGGCAAAGAAAACCCGATTCCTGATTGCAGAGCTTGTCATCTTGATATCTGCTAGAGAATCGGTTGAATGGTTGTGAGTAGAGAGTTAAAATCAAGCAACTGAGCTCAAGTTCAAATGATAATTAATCTCAAACATCCTACATGAAAGTCATGAACTACCACTATATTTATATATAAACACACTTGAGACCATACTCAGATCATCGATGAAAAATTTCAGATCTTTCGTGGCATCGCAGCACGAAAAATGTTCTTTATCGGCATGAGGCTAGAGAGAAGCAGATCCTCCGATGATATTTTCAAGTAGTCATTTTGACTAGCTTGTCGACCTTGACATTGATTGCAAATTAAAAGCTTGTTTACGTAATAACTGCGCCTTCATATTGTTTACATTACTATTAGTGCCTTGATTTATTGAAAAAGTAAACTAAACACCCAAAATCCTCTGAGCTCATGCTTGACCCTCGCCAGATCTAGGAGAGAGGTCGCCGCCCTCTCCTATTTCTAGTGAGGGCCTTCTGGCCCTCACCTCTAGTCGACAAGAGCCGCCGGCCCTCAGGTGAGCGCCGATGACCCCATCAGCCATCGCTATCGCAAGTGGGATGGAGCCTCACTTATATTTTTGCTTCTTTTTCTTTTTAATTAAATTGTGTTTAGAAGAAAATATTCTTGATTAATTGGAATTTTTTACTGACCGATGAGGCTAGACTCTTATTTAAAATAACCATAATCACTTCTAGCCAATCTTTGATACTAATATGATCTTTATTTACCGACCGATGACTCTTATTTAAAACAACTATAATCACTTCGAGCCGCTTTTGATACTAATATGATCTTTATTTGAAATAAAATCTTTTTTAGATTCTTATCTAAGAAAATGAGAATACTTCGAATCTTTATTAAAAATTTTCTCCAAAAAAAAAATATAGTCTTGTTTTCTTTAAAAGCACATGAAATGATTTACTATCATCATCATCATCATGATAAAATCAAAAAATAATGTTTACATCGATTATATAACAAATAAGAAATGTTTGTACATTAATAAATTGGAAGAATAAGGCTGCGCATGACAACGCTTCTTGGCTAGGGAGGAGTTTTTTTTATTTTTTTATTTTAGAAATAGTTCTTTTCTATTTCTATTACATGGAACAATTTCTGAGTAAAAGAACGCGTTTGGTAACTACACAAAATTTCTACTCTAGGAATAGAAAAAAAAATAGAAATGCATTTGGTAACGCAATAGTTTCATATTATTTTTCTTTCATGCAAAGAAGGCCAAACGGTGAAAATCGACTTGTTCTCGACTGGTCTCGAAATCACGATGTTCAGCATCATTACCCAGTCATGGCAAAAGAGCATGAAGTGGTCGGCCCCGAGGCTCCGGTTCCAGAACGGGTGATTGGCGGCAACAATGTCGATGTAGTTGGCCACGGCCCGTCCGATGGTGTGCATCTCACAGGACCGGGGCTCGTAGAGGTACTGGATGAGCATGACCACGCCGAAGGGGAGGAAGTAGACGAGTGCCTCGTCCGGGTCTGTGGTCCGGTACATGTTGTGGCCTCTCTCCATCTCATGGATGAACCTTCCCTCCGTGGAGTAGATGCTCTTGCACGGCCCGTCATGGAACATGGGCGGCTCCCCTTCCTGGTACACATATATCTTGAACAGCTTCTCCATCTCTAGATAACTCATGCACATAGTTTCTCTCTCTGGGTCCCGGTGTCGACGCGGGATTGATTGGGAATTATGAGGAAGATTGAGAGGCGGCGTGCGGAGGATGAGGCGTTTACCTATGGAAGGCGTTGGCATTCCTATAAATCGATCCTTGGGGAACGTAGTCGGCGTCGGCATGGACCGACGTCAGGTTCCGAACTAGAGGCGCCTGGGACAGGCTGGCCTCTAGCCTATCTAACCTGCCCAAGGTGATCAAATGCCCTCAAATGAGTGTGACTGACTCAATCAAGAGGTTGTAATAGCATACAAAAGGCCTGGCTTTTAACTCAAATCCAACACCTTTCCTCCTAACCTACTATATCTTTTGATAGCCCTTGCAGGCTCTTTGACAGCGACTAGTCCATCCGCTTCCGATTACTCCGTTAGTGTCTCGATCTCAACCACCCAGTGGAAAGGACAAGCGAAAGATCCGAGGATTATTAGAGCATGGCCATGCAGGGTGTCTAAAATTAAAAGAAGAAAGAGGAAATATTGCATAAAGGTACATTCCATCCTTACACTTGCAGGGGCAAAAGCTACCTGGTTTTCTTCCGAATAACTCGAAGGCCATGGAGATTCGATGGCGTGGGGGCATATCGGTCGGCCTGAGTGCAGACAGGGTGGCAGTGGCGCTCGACCCAACGAAAGCCACCTTCAGCTTCCACGGCAAGGCGAGCTCAACCCAGGAAGACGACCTATTACCGGCCAGAGCGAATAGGCCGACTGAGATCAACACAAGTGGCACGACGAGATAGAGAACCAGAAGTGAACTGAATGACTGGGGCGATGGAGATGGGGCGGGTGAGGAGGCGTTCGAGGTGCCCATGTTGCATCGCACTCTTCCAGGTCCCGTTCTTGGCTTCTCTTCAGGGGCCTCAAGGGATAGGATTCATTGCTTCATGGCAAGATATTCCATACTTGCGCAAGAGAATCTAGGTGGGTTTTGCTTCGCTCCTTACTTGGTATTTTGACAGATATAAATAAGGATAGCGCAAGGCAATTTGATGAGTATTGGATGTGCTGTTCCCCTCCATGCAAAATGCTTTCGTAGAGTCGACGTCTCCTTTTGGACTTGCCAAAGCCCTTTTTCAAGCCATAGTTGAGCTCTACCTTTTCCCGGAGTACGCAGTCTTTCATGTACCGAAAGGAAGGTTTCCACGATTAAAAATGTGAAAAAGGCAAGATTTGAAATTGGAAATGAGAGGATTAGGGAAAGTTTGGCATGCGAAATCCGTGTTTTCTTTGTAAGTGACCGATCGGACTTGATTAAATTACTTTAGACTGTTGAGTGTGTCTCGAGTTTTGCCCTTGTAGTGGGGAAGATTTTGTGGAATATTTGGGGCTTATCGAGTTTCCTCCTTTGCCTTCCTAGTTGACGGGGAGTTTTATTGAAAAAAGAAAAATAATTTCTGAAGCATGTCTATTTCAAAGGTCTAATATCCTAAAAATTTCCAACTTTTAACTCCAATTCTACTTCAAACTTTTTTTTTGTCCCATAAAAAACCCAAGTCTAATCTCAATTCTATCATAATTTTTTTTTTCCTCATATAAAACTATAAACTTTTACTTGGGTCCCAAATTCTCCCCCATTCACCCTTGATCCAAAATTTCTCGACAATGGAGAGATGGAAAACTCCTAAACACAGGTCCATTTGAGTGTTCAGAGCCGAGTGTCTGGAGTACAAGCTCTTTGACTACGAGAGATGGAAGAATCCCAAGTATGAGAGATTGAAAATGGAGCGAAAAATCAAAGATCTCCAAGCGAGATGGAAGGAAAACTCTCTCAAGAGTAAGAGTATCACGTC
This sequence comes from Eucalyptus guilfoylei, assembly GCA_016097605.1. Taxonomy (NCBI): domain Eukaryota; kingdom Viridiplantae; phylum Streptophyta; class Magnoliopsida; order Myrtales; family Myrtaceae; genus Eucalyptus; species Eucalyptus guilfoylei. Next base: position 37,380,737 of record CM027867.1, read on the forward strand.
CCAATCCTCCAAGCACGCGCTCATCCCTACTTGGTCGATTAATAGCGATGTCTCAGGAATCATCGTCAACCTTTTCAGTTTAATATATGTATGCGGAAGCAGATATAAATCCCCAAACAATAAAACAATGGGATAGGAAAGTAGAGCCGCTAATTTCAATCCTGAAAAACACACTTATATACATCACAACTATTCAAGCCAGGTCTTACTCTAGTGAGTCAGGAGACAAAGTTCACAGATAGGGGTGGGGGTTTCAAAAGTAACTACGGGTCATCACCCTCTTCATCCTCTTCTTGCTCCACTTCCTCGTCCTCCGCGATTTCACCCTCTTCCACACCCTCGTTGGAGTCTTCAGCTGAATACTCTGGAGTTCTTGGGTCTTCAAGGTTAGGGTCCATAGCGTCTATGACCGAGCTGACCTTAGGGTTTGCTGTACCATTTCCAAAAGCAACCTCCAAAATCCGAAGAGGTACTTCATATTCTGGTATAGGGCGCACCCTTTGGCCATTATGATAATGGCGGTACCATGACCGGTATCGATGGGGCACCTGTTGGGGTAATCCCACATCGACCCAGACGATGGACTTCACCAATACATACTCAAGGCCCTTGGGGTGTCCATGTATCGGAATGTGGTAACTCGTTTCGGAAAACTTCTTAGGTTGCCCAAAATGTTCCGGCGGAGTTGCCATCTACAGGCCTGAAATGTTGTCCCACAAGGGGTGAGATTACGTCTCAGCGAGTTCTACTCCTTAAGACCCGATTAATAAGAAAATACGCTCTAAGGGCTGCCTAAACACACATAGGCATCAAAGGACTTACCTTGGCCTCAATTCCTTCTTGCGAGTCAGTTCAAATAATAAATACTAACAATCATAATACTCAATCAAATCAGATCGAATCATCGATCAATCGACCTAGTCGATTACAAGTCATCACGACCATCTCTTAGTCGGCCCATTCCATACTATCTACTAGGTCCGATCAAAATCCAAGACTGGTCACTTTAGGTGATAGATAGATAGCAGCTTGCCCCAAAGGCTAATAAATAGTATACTGTCATTTCTCTAAGATGACATATAAGTCATCGAGTTAATATAGTATACTGTTCATTCTCCAGATGACATACAAGTCCATCGAGCTGTTATAATATAACGTTTTTTTCTCTAAGATGACATATAAAGCCATCGAGCCGTTATAAAATACCGTTATTTCTCCAAAATGACATATAGAGTCACCGAGCCAATATAGTATAACGTTCTTTTTCCAAGACGACATATGGAGCCATCGAGCCGTTATAGTACACCATTCCGATCATCCAATCAATTTACCATTTTTTTATCATACCCGATAAAAATATAATATACGTGTGTGGGTACACGGTCGGCCTTAACCAAAATATAAGGTTTTTACTTTTGAACCTCCCATTATTTTCAGCAGTCCCAAAATAAATTTTTGGCGCTATAGACCGATGCCCGGTAGTTTCCCTATTTAATTACCAAAATTGTCCAATTTTGAATAAATACCCACATACACCAATCATACTCAATTTGCACAATTAGGTGCTCAATTAAATAAACAGATAGCACCACTGCGATCAGCACGAAATTCTGATCACTGGCTATCCCGATCTAATTTCTGGAAAATAAATAAATAAATAAATAAATAAATAAATAAATGATTACAGAAATTATTAAATAAATGCAATAAATAGAACTTAGGCCTGATTTAGCCTAATTGGAAGCCGAGACGGATCCGGAAAATTTCCGAATCACTCTAGTTAAATACTAGAGTTTGTCTATGCCTTAATTGCACTAACTAACCACCTAACATACATCAGTAAATAATTAAATTCATTAATCTATTCTAATCTAACCAGCTAATCCATCTTAACCTAAACTAATCAACCCCTAAGCATAATTAACTTGCTAAGCGAGGATTAGTGAATTAAGCTCACTTGTTCAGCAATTCGAGCGGTTCTAAACGTCGGGGACGCGATGGGGCTCACTTCTCTCCAAAGCGGGCTTAACTTTCGAGGCCGAAAAAGACCTCAAAACGGGGCCGAGGCACTGCTGGAAACCCTCACAGTTTGCTTCTATTTTAGGTTGCAAAAGAGAGAAAACAAGGCTGGTTTGGCGAGGCAAAATCGGCGAGGGTAACGGCGAGGTCGAGCAGCCAACGATGGGGACTCACGGCTGCGAAACGGTGGCTGGATGGCTTCAGCTAAGCTTGAACAGTCCTGGTGGTGTCCAAAGGTCACGGTGGGAGTAGAACAGCGGTTGGAACGGCGTGAAGCTGAGACGGCCAGGCGTGGTTCGCGAGCGGTGCGGTAGGGCGAGGATGGCGTCGGGCGGTGGCGTGCGACGGGCGGGGTTGCTTTGGCGGCTTCCTTTGGTCTGCTTGGGCTTTGAACGGCAAGATGGAGAGGGAGAAAGGAGCTAGTCGACCACCTAGAGGGAGAGAAGATGAAGATGAGGGAGCAAGGGGCCTACCAAACCTTCAAGTCCCTTTATTTGTCCCATTGACCATTCTCCTCCACTAGTTGGCTTCCTAGGCCAAATTCAACCACCCATGCTCTCATTTAGAAGCTTGAATTGGTTCATAAGTCCTAGGTGGTTTGGGGGGGGGGGGGGAGCTACGAATTTCATGGATGTTCCTTCAAATTGGACGCTTATTCTTGCTTAATTCAATCCAATTTGGCCTCCATAATTTCCAATTTTGAGTCATCGATCAAATTGGTATTTTTCCTCACCAATTGATCCATCATGCTTCCCAATTGCGTGATCAAAAACGATCATTGACTTTTTCTAGACAGAAACGACCCTAGGATGATTTTTTCCCAAAAAAGTCTCGGTTTGCTGGAAAAATCTTCTGAGACTGAGTCGACGTTCCTAAAATGACCCGTGACATGACAGAACCTTCAATTTCTGAAGTTGGATTCAAGTTCATGTTCATTTCACTCTGGCGCGTTTTTAGCGTGACCTAGGTTATCAGGTAGCTTTCAGAATTTTTTAGTGCAAATGGCCCGTGTTCGATTTTCTTCAAGCCATAATGAACCCACTCGACACATTGTCGACTCTTGGTTGTCATGAAAATCTCGAGGATTCAAATATGGACATATGGTACCAAAACGATAGAAAAATCAGTCTAGTGCCGGTCGATAAGAATTTTGTAATTTAGTGGAATCACCCACGTTTAACCACGCATCTCGGTCAAACCAACCTATCTCTGATCTCTAATCGATTTTTGACTGTGTTGTAATAAACTCGGTAGATGAGCACAGTCGGGCAGCCGATTCCTAGTCGAATTCTCAAATCGATTTGCCTTAAAATCTTTAATAACTTCCCTAGATAGTCTAGTTATCTCATGAGTGATCAGTTTTGAGAATAACATTATAGGTGCGTCGATGAAATGCCCGATTTATTCAATTGAAAGCAGAATTGAAATTCTAGGATGTCATAAAGAACAATTGAAGAAAGTCAACACTAATTACCAAAAGTTAAGGATTTTTTATGAGACGAAAGAAAGTTTATGATAGAATTGGGATTAGAGTCAAAGTTTGAGATTTTTTAGGATTTTGACAATAAACTTATAGATTATTTAATAACCATATTCCCCGATATCATATGGGCGATTCGGTATTCATGCGAAAACATATATTGTATGGACATTTTTTTTTTTTTATAAAGATGGGGTAGACCATAACCTGTAAAATTGGCGTTTTTTATTTTGATTGTTTCCTCGTTTGGGGAAGAGAAGTTCACCATGAGAGATCTAAAACAGTTCTTGGGGAAAATTATTAGAAGGACAAGACTTCCCATGAGCCTGAGCAATTGATGCAAAGCACGAGCCGCCGGTGCGTTTCGGGCACGGACTCCCTCGCGTGAGCTAATTGATCCTCGTCGCTGCTTCAGAATCGAGGTCTTGGTCTTGGCACGGTCTTGATCATTCGTCCATCTACATTCGTTGCATCATGCTTCTTCGTTTCACCTACGAACGACAGTACCGGCAGTGATTCAACGGTATCGCTTGCGACGTTGTAGAAACTCCGGGCACAAGATTGGGGTTGTGATTCCAAGCTCTTCTCCTATGCTTTTGGCATTGGGTGTGATTTTCTTGGGATTTGTATAAGATGGTATTGTGGCGCTTCGTCCTGAATGTAATTCTCGAGGTGTGATTCTTATGGGATTGGTGTCGTTTTGTCTCTCATTTATGTTATATATACATGCAAAAGATAGAATTCAAATAAATATGATAAATTGCAAGCTTTTGTGTGGATGGTGTGGAAATTCATTAATTTTCGATTAGTTTTGTCAATTAATCTTTTTTTTCTAACAATTTCCATTTCTTCGCAAACATGTGATGTGCAGCTTGATACTAGCATACGTCTAAACAATGAGAAGGCTAATCCATAAACTCTAAAATCTAAAAAAATTATTGTGTCTTTCTCAAAAATAGTTGCCAAATTCAGGTGGAAAATTCTTCTCCATAGTCTGGAGCCCATAGCCCATGACCATTCACAGGCCTATCTTTCTAGTAATCCACTAAACAATAGTTTGCCTAAGGGTCCATGGGCCCTTGCTTGGTCTACAAATGGTTTTGATCCCAGGCCTTCCCAAACCAACTCGGTCACAAGTTCTCTTGACTCCAAGAGTACTCGGTCGAGCTTTCTTGTGGCAGCTACATTTGTGAAATGTTGAGGGCGTTTGCTGTGCCTCGGCTCTTGCCTTTTGAAATGTTTCTTCATCCAGTTTTGAAGTGCTACGGCGAGTCTTATGTCGGTCATATAGAACACCAACACATAGAAAAAGGGCTGAAGAAACCAGTCCATGACTTAACATCGGTGGAATGCTACCTCCAATTCCCTGTATGTTCGATAGAGCCAAAGATTCCCCCACCCCCCCAAATGATAGGGATATGCAAAATATCAGTGTGGAGCATACCAAAATCCCAAGCGAATCACTTATTTGACCTGATTTCCCATTAGCAAGGGTACGAGTAGTTTAGAAGATTTTTTAAGTCAATTTGTTAGCTCTTATAGTCTAAAAGGTAAGCAAGGTGAGAAAGTGATTAGTTAGCTCTCATAGTATGTGATACAACGAAGGAAATTTAGTACTTGTTATGCACTTGAGCGCCTTTGCTCAACCATATGATACAGTGTAACCATTCAAGAAGCCGGGCCCGAGTCGAGCACACTTGGCATGTTTAGACCAACAAATTGGGCGAGTCTATATCGGTCAAAAAGTAGCTAGTCTTTAACTCTGTCTCTTGAGTTCACTAAGCCATTTTTATGCAATGAATGTGGAATGGATTTCTCTCCAATCTCCCTTCACATGATTGCTAGTTCACTCAATAGCAGCTAGGGGTGTGCAAAGGAACTAGGATACGCCTGGACGGCCCAAAATTGGACCGGAAGTGCCCGGAACTAGGGTGTCCAAAAACTCGACCCGAACACGACCCAAACACGAACCGAACACGAAACAAGTTGAGTATATGTTTTGGGTCTTAATATTGTTTGGGTAATGATTACAAAACAAGCAAATAAACATGTTTTGGATCGGGTTAGGGTCGAAACGTTGTTTGGTCTATGAACACATCATTTACTCCAAATGATGAAACAAACACATCTCACCCAAACACAAAACACTCCACACCCAAATCCAAACGCATCAAACCCTGACGACTCTACCTTCTCGCTGTCTCTTCTCATTGACACTACCGCCGTCTACGATTGCGCCTTCTCCACTCATCAACTCCACGGCCGCCACCGTCGACAACTGCGCCTTGAGAAGATCACCGCCTCTCTCTCCTAGAACTCTCCAGATCTCTCTCTCTCTTTACTCGTCTAGATTTCTCTCTCTCTCTCCAGACAATTCCTCAGCCGTTGTCGCGACCTCTCTTTTTTTTCGGTGCCCGCAATCGGGTACGGGCGTCGGCAGGGGCTAATGGCTCGGCTGAATTTAGTTATGCCCGGACTCTCCCAAGTCCACCAATTCACGACTTAATGGTTTAAATTTTTAACCCGCAAGTTAATTTTTAAAACGGAGTCGCCACTAATCGATTTGGGGTAGGTTGATTAGAAACCCATGCGAAGTATTGGGAGAAATACTCGCTCCTGCGCAACTAGAGAAATTAGGATCGGGGACTTGATTACACTAGTTAATCACTAATGCCCTTTTGGTACCTAATCTTGTTTAAACCCTGAGACTTTTTTTGGATTTTCGAGGGATTTTCCATGCATTTTGGGGAGGAAAAACATTTTTGAGTATTTTTCTCATTTTTTGGACATAAAATGGATTTTTTGGTATTTTTGGGGAAAATACAAGTCTTTTTGGCTTTTTATGAAAATTTTTGGCTTTTTTATGAATTTTTGACTTTTTTTTGGATTTTCGGCATTTTTTTTGGGAAAATATGAAATATTTTTTTTCGGAAAATAAATTATTTTTGATTTTTTTATTAAAATATTATTAAAAATAATATAAGCCGACCTAGGGTCCGATCCGCGGGTTGGGTCTGACCCGGGCCAGCCCGAAACACAGACGGGCCCACGTAGCGGGCCCGACTTCTTTTTCTTTTTTATATGAAAACGACGCCGTGGCCAGGCGTTTGGGAACGCCCGGCCCGGCCTGATGACCCGGCTCCACAACCCGGCTCGCGACCCGGCTCCCGCCGAAACCCTACCCGACCCGGCTCCGGCTCGCGACCTGTCTTCAAGTCGCCCCCAAAATCGCGAACCCTACCCGATTTCTAGACCCGGACCCGCTTCGTGACTCGGAAAACGGGGGGGGGGCTATGGCGGCGCGCGGCGACGGCGGTGGCTACGACGGCTACGACGGAAAATGGGTGAGTGAGGGGGATGGCAGAGGCGACGACAGCGGGCTTCTCACCTTTCTTTGGCGACGGACGGCCTCCTACCTAGCAGCGACGATCGAGGCGCAGCGAGGGGAAGTAACGGCGATGGCGGCGACAGCATCAAGATGGTGGCCGAACCTTCCTTGGCTTCGATTCTCTTCTCTCCGGCCAGATCCGAGCCTCCACCAGCCAGATCTGAGCCTCTCGAGCTCGCTCGCCGCCGGCCTTCCCCGAAGTCTCTCCGTGGAGGGTGGGCTGAGCTCGCGACTCGAGTTCTCTCTCCGCTTACTCTTCGATTCCTCCCCCGAAATCTCTCAGTGGGAAGATCTCGGAGCTCGCTCCTCTCCAACGAAGCTTGTGGCCTGCTATCTATAGGCGAGGGGGCGGCCGGTCGACGAAGCTTCGACCGCCGATCTTCGTCCACCGAACGGTCCTCCTTAGCCAAACCGACGTCCCATTCGAGCTTATCCAGCGAAGCGTGCTCGGCATTGATGGCGCCTGAGATCTTATCCTCTCCAGCCGATGTCGGCCTACTCCCCTCGGCCGTAGGCCGTCCTTCGCGCGTCGGTGTCCTCTATGCGCGTGAGCTGCAGAGGCGTAGGGGAAGATGGAAGAAGGAAGAAGAAGAAGAAGAAGAGAAGGGGCTGGGCTGGTTTGCGGTGGCCAGGCCATGGGGCTTGTGCGAGAGAGAAAAGAGGGGAGGGGCTGGGCTCGAAGGCCCAGCCCCAATGGGCTACTTTTTTTTTTTTTTTTTTTTTTTTCTGTTTTTGTTTTGTTTTGTTTTGTTTTTTCGTTTTTGTGGTTTTTTTATTATTCGAAAACTTAATTAATAAAACCTAAATAAAATTAAGGCGTCAACAGCTGGCCCTCTTTGAAGGTGAGCTCGCAGAGGTTGCATTCAAAGACAAACTGATGCCTAAATTTTATCTAGCATATGCAGCAGATTATATTTTATTTGGGACTTATTATTCTATACAGAAAAAGAGCAATATAACCTTACATATACTAAGACAGATAAGAAGATACCTGTAGTTACTTACCGGGTGTGAGTGAGATAGGGTGTGAACCCCGAGTTTTGGCAAGTATCAAGGCGTCATTTTACCTGTTGCATGAGGAGATTGCTTCTCTAGGACCCGAATCATTCTTTGGTCGCCTATTGGAGCAATAAGTGGTTTGTCTAGGACTCGAACCTTTCTTCGGTCGCCTGTCAGAGTGGTAAGTGATTTGTCTCGGACCCGAACCTTTCTTCGGTCGCTGTGACAGGAGATGCGTCGACCTTTCTCAGGGCATCTATTTGTGGGTGCTTGATCTGTATCGAGGACACCAGTTGGTACCCGATCTTTCTCGGGAGATGCGCCGACCTTTCTCAGGGCATCATATTTGTTGGGGTGTCTGACTTCTGTCAAAGACACCAGTAGGAACCCGACCTTTCTCGGGAGGATGCGCCGACCTTTCTCAGGGCATCGATTTGTGGGGTGTCTGACTTCTGTCGAAGACACCAGTTGGAACCCGACCTTTCTCGGGAGGATGCGCCGACCTTTCTCAGGGCATCGATTCTGGAAGATACCTGGACATTCACATGCATTTCAATGAGTACCTAGATATTCACAGGTACTAACCTAAAGGATATTTGGGCCTTTGTAGGCATCAAAAGGGGCATTTGGCTGATCATAGGCATTGGAGGAGTACTTGGATGATCACAAGTACAAATTCTTGAAGGATACCTGAATATTCACAAGCATCGAAGGGGTACTTGGATGATCACAAGTACAAACTCTTGGAGGATTCTTGGATGATCACAAGTATCCAAGGGGTACCTGGATGATCACAAGTACAAAACTCCGAAGGAAGAATCAAAGGCGTACCTGAGATATTCGTGAAGGTCTCTCACCTCCTGGTATGTGGAAATATCGAGGATGGGTCTCACATATCCGTGAAGGTCTCCCACCTCCTGGTAATTGGGAATATCGAGGACGTGCCTCGCATATTTGTGAGGGTCTCTCACCCCCTGGTATTATAAACTTGAAAGTGGTATGAGGCTTACCTGGATTGCTGCAGGCACTTAAAAGGGCTGGATCACCTGGGTAGCCGCAGGTGTACAAAGTACTGGAATACTTGGATGAACACAAGTATCTAATGATACGACCTGGGACCACTCAGCTAGGTCCAAGTGTCATGATAAGAGAGCATACCTGGGTAACCACATGCACACAAAGTAATGGAATGCCTGAACAGCTACTAATATTCTTTGGGGATAACTCGGGCCAGTTGAGTGTCATGAAAAAGGAGTACCTGGACGGCGGTGGGTACTTGACGATATGGGGATACCTGGCAATATCTCTGATCTCTGAGAGCATGTCTGCTATTTGCACAATATGCACACATGATTGTATATGCTGTAAATTCATGAGTTCAAATGGGATTCATGCATGATAATTTTATCATTTTTGCATCATCTGAGTTCCACTGGGGAAGATTTTGAAAGACAACTTTCATTTAGAATGTAGATGTCTTGAGCATGCCATATGAGGGACTTTCAGTCTAAAAGGACTTTCCACTCACTCTCATGGAAAAGGCTATCCTGACCATTGATGCAGGATTTATAAGGACCACACTATCTTACTGTCATCATGTCAACAGGGGTCCGAGTATTCTCGCAAGTGGTATGACTTCACCAATGTGAGAGGTCTTTGTTGAAATTGTGATGAAGACTTGGTCAACGGCTCATCAAATGGGACCGTCAAGGTCAAGGCTCATGAATGAAGTGCCGCACGATCATCTTCGGGTTTACAAGTCAGGAACCCTGCGAAAAGAGATAGAATAGTCTTGCTCGTACTTCTTCGAGCGATGCTTATAAACGTATGAAATCCTACGTTAATTAAAGTGCCCCTAGTCTGAAGAGACTTTTTCAATGGGACGCAATGTAGGATTGGCTTATGTGTAATAGGGTGAGAGTTGTTATTGCCTTGGCATTTGTCATTGGTCTTTCTTCTCACTGTCAGATGGAGGTTCTATGGACCACAACATTGACTTTTTCTTGGCTGTATTTTTGACTGGGGGGCATTGGCTTTGCTTTTACCAAGCACACTGCTTTTTCATGCCCCTATTTTTTATTCCAACTTTTCATTTATGAGCATTTGACCTTGCTTTTACCAGGTACACTGCTTTTTATGCCCCCTATTTTTTCATTTTTGTTGGTTGAGGAACTGATCTAGGCAAGTTCAATCGAAGCACCGTTATTTAGACTCTTGAGTCTTCATCTTTAGCTAGCGCTCTAGGCTATGGCAATAACTTTTGTTTTGTCTCAATGTGAGGTAAAATTACAGACTCACTTGGGTTGTACAATGCATACAAGTGCATAGAAAATGAATTGCTCTTCGTCATTCTAAGGCACTTAAATTAACGCGAGTGTTCATATGCAAGTGTTCATATGCAATAAAGACACCCGAAGATTGATGCAAGTGCGAGCAAGAAAATTTCTATCCCTTTTCTCACCTTGTGATGCTGATTTGCCCTGTCTTTGACATGCCCCAGTGTGGGGTGATTCTTGATGAGAGGAGCTTCACCAATGTATGGGGCTCAAAAGGGGGTGAGCAATGAAATGTCTCTCACTGTTTTGGTTATCGTACCATTCGCGAGAGAACTCTTTACCCTGTAGTCATGGAATCTTCTGCACTCATCTCACAAGTGTATAGATGGGGGATTGTGTGTAGGGTATGGCTTTCCTTTCATCATCCTGAGGCGCCTCATCCAGCATGCTCGATCAATCTTATACTCTTCATTCAGCTGTCTATTTTGATAATCCTTAGTGGAATCAGTGATTTAGACAGGCAAAATCATCATGCGAAATCCATTTGGAAAAGGCATGCATCATTTTAAATATGAGGGAGCGTGGACTCTCAAAACAAATGAATGGTTTGTACTAAAAAAATCTTATTAATAGCTTTAGGGGTGTTTACTTGGCAGAATTGTATTTACAAATGTGTTGAATTTTGAACATCAAAAGAGTTATTCACAAAATGGGTGTCGATGGTTGTCCCTATTGAATATGGAGATATCACATGAATAATCAGCTAGGGATTGATAATTTGATCGGACGTCTTTGTTTTTGCCCCGGGCTTGGATCACTTGGTTTGCCCTATTTAACCACTGGCTCTTGAATCCCAATGTTTCCTGTCAATATGAGTTCAGAGAGTGAATGTTAAAAATGATGTTAAGTTACCTTTCCCCCAGAGTTTATTTGTGCTGGCTCTTAGGGAAGCTGCTAACGGCCTCTTTTACATTTCAATGCCTCCTTTGGCTGGCCATTCCTACTTGTGGCCGCATATGCATGATTGCTGGTCGTTGATTGATTTTCAACGTTTTCCTTTTGTGGAATTTTTTCTTCTGCCTTTGATTACAGGAGCATCAGGCAAAGTCATGTACCTCAAGCTTCTATGAAATTTGAGATGGACAATCAAAACTTCCAATTTTCCGATGGTAATTACTTCTTGCAAGAGCATGTGTCTGGAACAAGAAGTGAGGCTTCCAGATTGTTGACTGGGACAGAAGGTTCTAGCCTGGTTCCTGAATGATGCGTCCTTTACACCGAGCTAGGTGAAATTGACATGGATTACTCTTACGCATCCGCATGGGTAATGTTGATTTGCTCAAGTTGTACCGTCGAGTTTGCTACTTGATTTTCGACACTTCCTTAAATGCTGGTGATTACCATTCATTTTTTTATTGCGTCACACATTTTTTATGATGGTGTAGATACATTACTCATACACAAAGGTGCATAGGTATTTTCATTCTGGTAGAGAAGTGCTTGGCAATGCCAGACAATGAACATTTTTCAAGGGTAGTACTTTTTTACAGCATCGGAATTAACTAGTTTAGAGAATTCTCGCCCATCCATCTCAGTTAGGATCAAGGCTCCTTCGGGGAGTATCTTCTTTATTACATAAGGACCCTTGTAATTTAAAGTGAACTTGCCTCCGGGCTCTGGAAAGATTGGCAGCGTCTTTCTCAAGACTAGCTCGTTTACCTCGAAGTGCTTGGGTCGCACCTTTTGATTGAATGATCGAGCTACCCTCTGCTGGTAACACTGACCATGACAGAGGGCTTTCAGTCGTTTTTCGTCGATCGTATTCAGTTGCTCAAGCCTTTGTTGTGTCCATTCTTCCTTGGACAATCCTGCCTGGGCTAAAATTCGTAGGGAAGGGATTTCTACTTCTACAGGCAAAACTGCCACCATGCCGTAAACTAGGGAAAAAGGCGTTGCCCAGTGGAAGTTCGAATCGAAGTTTGATATGCTGTTAGTGCGAAGGGTAACCTCTCATGCCAGTCGCGGTAGTTTTAAGCTATCTTGGATAGGATTCTCTTGATGTTCTTGTTGGCGGCTTCCACGGCTCCATTCATTTGTGGACGATAAGGGGACTAGTTTAGATGTTGGATTTTGAACTCAGAAAACAATTGATCAATCAACTTGTTGTTCAGGTTTGACCCATTGTCGGTGACGATAGCTTCTGGTACGCCATAACGGGCGATTATGTCATGTCTGATGAACTTCATAACTTTTCGTGCAGTTACGCTTGCATAGGATGCGGCTTCGATCCATTTTGAGAAGTAGTCGATTGCGACCAAAATGAATCGGTGCCCGTTTGATGCCTTTGGATTGATTAGGCCGATTACATCGATGCCCCACATTGAAAATGGCCATGGCTTAGATAACTGGTGTAGCTCAGTTGGAGGGACATTTATCTTGTCCCCATGAACCTGACAACAGTAACAGTTTCGTACATGTTGGGCACAATCGCTTTCTAAAGGGAGCCAGTAATAACCCAGTCTCATTATTTTTTTGGCCAACATGCGCCCGTTCATATGAGGGCCACACACTCCCTCATATATTTCTTGCATTATCCGTGTGGCTTCAGTTGCATCCACACACCTTAGTAGAACTGAGTCATATGATCTTTAATACAGATTTTCACCGCTGACGAAGAATCTCGAAGCCATTTTCATTAGGTATTTTCGATCGGAGGGAGTGCTTTCTTTAGGGAACTCCTGCTTCTGGACGTATTTCATGATATCGTAATACTAGGGTTTCCCGTCGGGTTCTTCAGTTATAGTCATGCAGTGAGCTTGTCTTGCCAGGACTTCAATCTTCAAAGGCTCCACTTCTAACCCTTTCTGTTACTTGTAACATAGATGATAACGTTGCTAGTGCATCAGCGAACTGATTATGAACTCTAGGCAGGTACTCAAACGAGACGTCCTGGAATTCTCCCACCAATTCTTCCAAGTATTTGTGATAAGGCAAAAGTTTGGCGTCTTTTGTCTTCCACTCGCCCAAAGTTTGGAGAATAATTAAGGCAGAGTCACCGAACACTTTTAGTTTTGTTACTTTTATTCCAATAGCCGCCTGTAGGCCGAGGATGCATGCTTCATATTCGGCTATATTGTTGGTGCATGGAAACATCAATTTTGCAGCCACAAGATAATGTTGCCCATTTGGGCATATCTAGATCGCCCCGGTGCTGGAACCTGACAAATTTACAGCTCCGTCGAAGAACATGGTCCATGTGTCCTCTTCTACTGTTGAAATTCGGTCGTCTGGGGAATTATCCTCGCGTACTTCTTTAGGGCAATCTGCTAACATATCAGCAATCACCCGACCTTTAACTGATTTTTGCGACATCACTTGGATGTCGAATTCTGAGATTAGGATTTGCCATTTGGCCAATTTTCCCACCAAGGCCGGGCGACTGAGCAAATACTTGATTGGGTCACTCTCAGTTACAAGGAATGTTTGGTAATGCAAGGTATACTACCGGAGTCTGTGCAACACCCATACTAATGCAGCACATGTTTTTTTTTTTTTCTGATTTGGAGTAGTTTTGTTCTGACATGGTGAACTTTTTACTCAGATAGTAAATAGCTCGTTCTTTCCCATCATGGGGTCCTTTATGTGCTAACATCGCACCTAGGATTCACTGTTGATGGTAAGGTAGAGGGTCAAAGGGTGTCCTGGAGTCGGGGGTACTAAAATCGGGGGTTTCATCAGGTACTGCTTTAAATTTTCAAAAGCTAGTCGACAGCCATCATCCCATTTGATTTGTGCATCTTTCCTGAGAAGTTTAAAGAAAGGCTTTGCAGTTTCGGAAAGTTGGGAAATGAATCGCACAATGTAATTTAATCTTCCCAAGAGGCTCCGGACTTCTTTTACAGTCGAGGGAGGAGGGATCTCAAATATCGCTTTAGTTTTTGATGGGTCCACTTCTATCCCTTTATAGCTCACAATGAATCGAAGTAATTTGCCAGAAGTTGCCCCGAACACACATTTTGCTGGGTTCAAGCGCAACTTGAACTGGCGAAGTCGATTGAATAATTTTTCCATGGTCTTCACATGGTCTTCTCCATGTCTGGTTTTGGCAATCATGTCATCGACATATACTTCAATTTCTTTGTGCATCATGTCATGGAAAAGGGTGACCATGGCACGTTGGTAAGTTGCTCCAGCGTTTTTCAGGCCAAAAGGCATGACCTTATAGTGAAAAGTCCCCCATGGAGTAACGAATGCCGTCTTTTCCTTGTCTTCCTCCTTCATTTTTATTTGGTTGTATCCTGAGAATCCATCCGTGAAAGAGAAAAGTTTGAATCCAGCAATACTATCCACAAGAACGTCTATGTGAGGTAGCGGGAAATCATCCTTTGGGCTTGCTTTGTTCAAATCGCGATGGTCGACACAAACTCGGATTCGACCATCTTTCTTCTTTACCGGTACAATGTTTGCTATCCAACTAGGATATCGCGAGACTTCAAGGAAGCCTACTTCCAGGAGCTTCATTACTTCTTCTTCAATCTTTTTTGACAACTCAGGCTTAGCTCTTCTTAGCTGTTGCTTCTTGGGGGCTACATTAGGGTTGGTTGGTAAGCTATGCTCCACGATCATTGGATCGAGGCCTGGCATATCGGCGTATGACCATGCGAATATGTCTTGATACCTCTTTAGGAGGGCAATTAAGGTTGCAGCTTCTTCAGGAAGCTTTGCGCCAATCTTTATCTCCCTTGGATCTTCTGTGCTGCCCAAATTGACAATAATGGTGTCTTTAGTAGTAGGGGGCCTTGTTTCTTCATGGTGCTTCCAATTCCGTTGAATTTCGTCAGAATCATCAAAATCATCATCTGAATTATCAGAATTGCTGTCATGGCTACTTACGGTGTTGGTCTGGACCGTTCCCATACCCTCGCCTGCCGCTAGATTATTCCTGTGTCATAGAGTAGATAAGCTAAGGAAACCAATAAGATTAGTGGCATGCATGCTTCTTTCTTTTGAAAAGGTGATAAATTGTTCTTGAAGATTTAGGATAAGGAAACATGAGGAGACCCGGGCCTCAGATTTCTTCTTTCATTTGATGGCTATCATCAACGGGCCGGTTTGGTGTGTCTCCTCATGCCCTCAAAATGTTTTCACCTTTATTTATTAGTAGACGGATTTACAGGGTGATTTCAAAAAATAGTTCCTTGAGTGGAACTGATGTTGAAAACAAAACAAGCCAGACTTTTAAAAAATATGTACAAGCTCCCACGTAAGGGAGTATGCAGAGGAATTAAAAAGGATTCTACTCGAGCGGGTCTACACCCATTTCCCCTGACGGTCCTTCGTTGATAGCGCCCACGAAGAAGTCTTCATACCAGTCGCCAGCCACGTCTCCCTGTGCTCCCAGCTTTGCGGATTTCAGATCATCCATGCCTTCCCATCCATCAGAGACGATGTTGTGATGATGATCATAGAAACTTTGGGGGATTAAATAATCGACATAGTAGTCAAATTTACCGCTTGGTTGGCCCAAAGTGTCCATGATTGCCTCTCCTCTACGCGTTTCTTCAGCATGCTCAGGGAACATGGTACGGGTGCTGGGTACCATGAGGAGGTGATCCTTGCCAAAACACAGCCACGGAGAGCGGAACGTGAATGCCCCAGCATCCAAAAGATCCTGAACCTTGTCTCTCAGGATGGTGCAGTCATCTAGCGAGTGTCCTAATTCCCCTGAATGGTAATCACATTGCTTGGATGGATCATAATCAAGGAGGTATTCGGGGGTAGGATGGCTCAGTTCCCTGCCGATTATCCCTTGCTCTAGGAGGATGGGGAAAATAATGGCCATTGATTTAGGAAGAGGCGAATATGGCCATGTGCTTCTTGGGGATAAGGGTAGCCGTGCCCCTTGCCAGGTCGTGTCAGTAGGATCTTCTTCATTTACTACCAGCTCTTCATTGTGATGAGAGCGGAATGCACGGGTAGCTTGAGCGAAGTTTTCTGTCAAATGGTGTACAGTCTCGCGTAATTCTTCGACTTGGTGTTGAAGCTGGATGAACAAGAAGTTATCGCCCGTCTCTTCTAACGGCTCTTCCTCAATGGCACCTATGAAAATGTCCCCGAACATGGTGGTCATGTCATCTGGCCCCTCTTTCTTTATAAGTGAGGGCCAAGTTGTGTCTTCCTGGATTATGGGCAATTTTGCGCTTCCGGGGTTGAACCATTTTGAAGTATTCACTTCCTTTTCCTCATGCATCATCCTGGCTGGGCCTGGGAAAGTTTCCTCAAGACAAGGGTATATAAGGCCGACCGTTTTCTTTGCTTTTTCTATCCGGGGAATATCCTAAACCGATAGTATAGGGTCTCCTCGAGGCTTCAATGGGCTGATGGATGCCCTGACCTTTCCTACCAAGCCCTTGTCCTGGAATGAAATCGTGTCCAACCATGATTTTTCCTACCATGATTGCAGCGCTTGATACCTCGGGGACGAGGGGCAAAGTCCCTCGAGTTTCATGTATAGTAGACACGAGCTCGAATGATTGATAGCTAGCTTCGTTTTTGTCACTAGGTTCAACATAAGGGATGGCCGTCTCGTGGTAGATGCGGTGATCTTCTTCTCCTCGGACCGTGATTAGTTTTCCTCCAACCACAAACTTCACACTTTGGTGGAGGCTTGAGGGTACTGCTCTTGCGATGTGGATCCATGGGCGCCTTAAGAGGAAATTGAACGCAGTGGGGATATCCATCACCTGGAACAAAATTTTGAATGTGGTTGGGCCAATTTGAATGTCAAGCTCGATCTCTCCCACTGTTTCCTTCTTTGTTCCATCGAATGCTCGAACAGAAGTCTTGGGTACCTGGATCCATGATCTCTCTATTTTAAGGCGACAGAGTGTCGCTAGTGGACATATGTTAAGAGCAGATCCATTGTCAATCAGCACTCGAGCGACGTGAGATGAGTTGCACTTGACTGATATGTAGAGGCCCTTGGTGTGTCCTCTACCCTCCTCAGGAATTTCTTCATCAGAAAATGCCATTTGATCTTTTAAAAGGATGGTACTAACAAATTCCTCGAGTTTGTCATGCTCAATCGTTTCAGGGACATGTACCTCACTTAGTACTTTCATGAGGGATTTTTGGTGCTTGACGATGTCCGAAGCAATTCCAGCGAGAGAGAGATCTCAGGCTGGTGATTTTCGTAACTGTTCCACCACATTATATTCATTGGCCTTAACTACGGCCAAAAACTCCTTGGCCTCTTCGTTAGTGACGGGCTTAGCAGACTGAGTATTTGCTTGAGCATAGGTTCGCCCAGATCTCGTGACTAAACCAACATCAAGGTCATAAGACCATGGTACTGCATTGCCGTATTCGTATTTGTAAGGCTGGGGAATTTCGATGACTATAGCTGTTTCTGCTATTGATGCTTGAACAATGGCTCCCTTCCTTTCAAGGACGCTCTCAGGTGAGGTGGAATCCTTCTTCTCCTTTTTCGCATTTAGCGCGGAAAATTCTTCCTCCCAGTTGATGAGGACTTGCGATATGGTAGAAACTATGCTGGCGTGGTCGGCGTACACGATTATTCCAGCCTCTATTATTTTTAATACCCTTTCCTCCATTATTGCAAAGGGTGGTATTTCATCACCCGGGTAATACCCGGTTTCTACTAGCCCTCGATAGATGTCAACAATATGTGCATTGACATTTCTGATTTGACCGGCTTCAGAACTGGATATCATGTTTACTTTGTCAGCATGATCAGGGAGTGGATTGCTTTGGACATTTGGCTTTGCAGTTTGGAATGAGAAGGCCTTAGTGTCTAGTAGGTTCTGGATTCAATGCTTAAGGACGAAACACTCATCAGTTGAATGGCCTACTTCTCCCATGTGATAGTCACATTTTTTGGATGGGTCATAGTTGGAGAAGTTTTCAGCGTTGGGTCGTCTTGGCTCAGTTGAAAGGAGGCTCTTGTTTCGGAGGGTTGCCAAAACCTGGGAGGGAGATCCAGGAAGCGGAGTGAATTGTCTTCTATTGTTGTAGCGCTGGGATGGACGGCTATTAGTCTGTTGTGGGCCTGTGTTTGTCTGAACAGTCGAGAGGTGACCGGTGTTTGCAGTGTAGGTGGCATTGACATCAATCAGGGGTTCTTTATCTTTTTTCATGTTGAGCCTTCTGCTGACAGGTACAGGCTCAGTGAACCAGCCGTCCCTTAAACCTGTCTCAATCTGCTCTCCCACTAGAATGAGTTGATTGAATGATTCAGTGATCGTAGTCACCATCCGGTTGCGGTATTCATAGGGGAGGGTTTTGATGAACATTTTTCTCAATTCAAAGTCAGTTGGTTCAGGACTGATTTGGGCGGCGAGATTCCTCCATCTAATAGCATATTCTTTGAAAGATTCATGTTTTTTCTTTTCCGTACGATTGAGATCCTCACGAGAAGGGGTAATGTCCATTATGAATTGGTACTGCTTGAGGAATGCTTCACTTGCTTCACTCCATGTCTCGATGAGGTTTATGTTCTTTTGGATGTACCACCTCAGGGCGGGACCTACCAGACTTGACTGGAACAGCTGGATCATTAAAGGTACATTATTAATGTACTGGGTCATTCGAACCAAATACATTTGCAAGTGAGCTCTTGGACAGGTCGTGCCATCGTACTTCTCAAACTCAGGCATTTTGAATTTTTCTGGTATTTTGACCTTAGAGTAGATGGAGAGGTCTGTTGGAGTAGGATCTTGAAGGCCTTGTAGTTGTTTTAGCCTCTCTTCAAGTTTCTCAAGGCGTTTGTCATGTTCAGTCTTAGACAAACTATTGGGCTTTGCTTTCTCAACTATCATTTGGTGCGTATCATCCTCCAATTCAGGCATGTTATCATCAGTATCTCTTCCTTGATCACCTCGGATAGACGATTGCGGTAACAATACTTCGATTGAGGCTGGGGCGGGAGCCAATTTGCCTTGGATGGAATCTATCTGCTTTGAGAGTTGCTGAAGCACATTGAAGACCTGCTTCATTTCATTTTCCACAATCTCGATACGGCTTGGTACGTTCTCTTCAACCATTTTAGTTTAGCTTTTGGCGAATGCAACTATGTCGTGATTACCTGTATAAAAAAGAGAACGTAAGCCAGGGAAACATATGGAACACTGGCCCATGGCAAGGGTCACGTCATTTTTATTTATTAACAGGAGATCTATACAATGCCAAAAGGGCTTTTTACACCAATCAGAACGACCCTAGATATTCACATCAGAAATATTCACATCAAAAGTCCCGCTGCCCATTTTTATATGCGATGGAAAGCTCCAGTCTTGTGAAGTCGCTTGCTTCTTCGTACTAGCTTTGATACGTGACTCCTGCTTGTCTCCAAGCTCTTTTCGAGAGATTCGATTCGCCCTTGCAGGGTAAGTTTATCAACTACATGGGGGATTACTGGTTGCAGCTCCTCGGGAATTACATGGTTGAGGATGTAGAATGTGGATGCATGATGAGCTTTTTCCTGCCCCTTCAACCTTCTGGGTATGACAATCCTTTCAGTGTGACATCTGCTCCATGCGTTCTGAATTATGCGGATCTCCTCCAAGTAGTTGTAGTCTGCACGGGTGAAAAGGATTCGGAACAATCCTGATTTGAGCGGTGGTGGGATTTCTTGGAGGACCCTGTACTGACGAGCCACCCTATATGGATAATATGAAGTAGCTCCGGAGAGGCCCAGCAATGGGATGGGGTCGTAATAATTAAGCGCAAAGCGTGCCTCTCCTGCAATGAACCATTTAGTTCGCCATAGGAATGTCTCAGGGACCGGGTTTTTTAGCAAGTTGATCCACCGAGAATACTCTTCATTGGGAGAATATTTTTCCAAGTTTTGAAACTTTTGTAGTGGGTGTTTAAACTCGTTGATTTCAAGTATTTGCATAAGGTGCCCAAATCCTTTGATATGAGAAAAGAACCACATTTGTAAAATTTCTGGAGCGGCCCTCATGATTTTTTCTTTTTGGTCCTTGAAACGATTAAGGGATAAAAAGGTTTCAGCTAAAACCATGTTTACATATCTTGCTCCAAAAATGACTTGATTTATTACCCATGCGATTGAAGGATTTATGGCATTCTTTCTATATGGGAAGATGATAAATCCAAAGAAGGCCAATAGGAAGATCTTGGTTTTTTGGGTCATTGATTGTTTTTCAAAACATTCAGTTAAGGATGATAGTGGAAAAGCATTATTGTTGGCTCCAACAATTTCTCTTACTGAATGATTTTTTAAAAAGTGTGATAGACTGACCACGGGGTCAATGCCAAATTGTGGTTTGGCGAGCTCCCTTCCCAAGGGCATTCCTATGGCGAGACTGTACTCTTCCAATGTTGGAGTTAGTTCAAATTTTCCAAACACAAAGGTAGATGTTTCAGGACACCAGAAATGTGGTAGTGCTTGCATGACTCCAGAGTGGATATTGATTTGGAGCAAAGGGAGGAGATGACCGATTCTTGCTTTGACGCGCTCTTGGCCAAGCTGAGCTAACCGCTTCCACCATCTGAGAAGCTCTCCCTTGGGGGTAGGAATGAACTGGATATCAATTCTTCCCATCGCATATAAGAAACGGAAATACGCAACCTGACCCTATTTTGCCATGAGCCAGAAGGGACTGAGTAAAAGTAAATAAATTACTTTGCTTTTAAAGAAAATGGCGAGCACATAGACATACAGATGAGACGTGTGGCTCGATTTCTAACTGAGAAGGTTTATTGAAATTAAAAGGGTATCCGCTCGTCGCAGTCTCGCGTTAGCAGCATACCCTTCTAACCTCGGCTTAAGAAATTCGGGGAAAAGAAAGGTAACCTCTACATCACAGTCTCGCATTCGTGGTCGTATCTTTCTTAACACCATCCTAGAAATCCTATGGCGGCCCAGGTCCGGCGGCCGGGTTGTGTGTGCCATGTGTAGTGTTTAAAACAATAAAGCATGCACAACAGTTTATAATCACAAGATAATCTATTTTAAGCAAAATTAAAATAAACTTCTAAACTACTGACCTGCATAAAAGAACAAAAATAAGTCAGTAAAGTGTTTAAACAAGATAGAATGGCCTAAGTCCTCAAACGTCCCCAGCGGAGTCGCCAAGCTGTCGCGACCTCTCTTTTTTTTCGGTGCCCGCAATCGGGTACGGGCGTCGGCGGGGGCTAATGGCTCGGTTGAATTTAGTTATGCCCGGACTCTCCCAAGTCCACCAATTCACGACTTAATGGTCTAAATTTTTAACCTGCAAGTTAATTTTTAAAACGGAGTCGCCACTAATCGATTTGGGGTAGGTTGATTAGAAACCCATGCGAAGTATTGGGAGAAATACTCGCTCCTTCGCAACTAGAGAAATTAGGATCGGGGACTTGATTACACTAGTTAATCACTAATGCCCTTTCGATACCTAATCTTGTTTAAACCCTGAGGCTTTTTTTGGATTTTTGAGGGATTTTCCATGCATTTTGGGGAGGAAAAACATTTTTGAGTCTTTTTCTCATTTTTTGGACATAAAATGGATTTTTTTTGGATTTTTTTGGTATTTTTGGGGAAAATACAAGTCTTTTTGGCTTTTTATGAAAATTTTTGGCTTTTTTATGAATTTTTGACTTTCTTATGAATTTTTGACTTTTTTGGATTTTCGGCATTTTTTTGGGAAAATATGAAATATTATTTTCGGAAAATAAATTATTTTTTATTTTTTTATTAAAATATTATTAAAAATAATATAAGCCGACCAAGGGTTGGATCCGCGGGTTGGGTCCGACCCGGGCCGGCCCGAAACGCAGATGGGCCCGCGTAGCGGGCTCGACTTCTTTTTTTTTTTAATATGAAAACGACGCCGTGGCCGGGCGTTTGACAACGCTCGGCACGGCCCGATGACCTGGCTCCACAACCCGCTCCACGACCCGGCTCGCGACCCGACTCCCACCGAAACCCTACTCGACCCGGCTCCGGCTCGCGACTCGTCTTCAAGCCGCCCCCAAAATCGCGAACCCTACCCGATTTCTAGACCCGGACCCGCTTCATGACCTGGAAAATCGCAAACCCTAGGGTTTGCGAATCCGCGGCGCCGAAGAGGGGAAACGGGGGGGGGGGGGCTATGGCGGCAGCGGCGACGGCGGTGGCTACGACGGAAAATGGGTGAGTGAGGGGGATGGCAGAGGCGACGACAGCGGGCTTCTCACCTTTCTTTGGTGACGGACGGCCTCCTACCTAGCAGCGACGATCGAGGCGCAGCGAGGGGAAGTAACGGCGATGGCGGCGACGGCGTCAGGATGGTGGCCGAACCTTCCTCAGCTTCGATTCTCTCTCTCTCCGGCTAGATCCGAGCCTCCACCGGCCAGATCTGAGCCTCTCGAGCTCGCTCGCCACCGGCCTTCCCCGAAGTCTCTCGATGGAGGGTGGGCTGAGCTCGCGACTCGAGTTCTCTCTCCGCTTACTCTTCGATTCCTCCCCCGAAGTCTCTTAGTGGGAAGATCTCGGAGCTCGCTCCTCTCCGACGAAGCTTGTGGCCTGCTATTTATAGGCGAGGGGGCGGCCGGTCGACGAAGCTTCGACCGCCAATCTTCGTCCACCGAACGGTCCTCCTTGGCCGAACCGGCGTCCCATCCGAGCTTATCCAGCGAAGCGTGCTTGGCATTGATGGCGCCTGAGATCTTATCCTCTCCGGCCGACGTCGTCCTACTCCCCTCGGCCGTAGGCCGTCCTTCGCGCGTCGGTGTCCTCTGTGCGCGTGAGCTGCAGAGGCATAAGGGAAGATGGAAGAAGGAAGAAGAAGAAGAAGAAGAGAAGGGGCTGGACTGGTTTGCGCGGGCCGGGCCATGGGACTTGTGCGAGAGAGAAAGAGGGGAGGGGCTGGGCTCGAAGGCCCAGCCCCAATGGGCTGCTTTTTTTTTTCTGTTTTTGTTTTGTTTTGTTTTTTTGTTTTTGTGGTTTTTTTATTATTCAAAAACTTAATTAATAAAACCCAAATAAAATTAAGGCGTCAACAGCCGCAATTGTTGACAAATGGGTCAACAACTTGCTATACAATAATAGGAAGAAGATGGTGTGGGAAGTCGGTGGATGTGCTAACTTTGTCCCCTATAAATAGGGGTTCTTGCCCCTTGAGTGTGTACGTGTGTGTAGTGGTGTGGGGTGTGTACGTGCGGTGTGTGGGTGTGTGTAGGGGTCTTGTGTAGTGTAAGTGTAGGGTGAAAAGAAGTGAGTGGGTGTGTGCGAGAGTTGTGTTCGTGTGAGGTTTGTGAGTGAGTGGGTAAGCAAGTACAATGAGTAGTTGTGAGAGTGTGATAGAATAGAGACTTGTAACGTTGTTTTATAATAAAAGTAAATATTTTACTTGTACATCCACTTGCTTTTCAACAATTGGTATCAGAGCGGGTCGTCAGAGGCCGTGTGAAGACAGTGGTTGGGGACCATTGTAAGTGAGTAAGGTTGTCGAGGATCGTTGAGCCAAGGAGTGGAGTACGTCATAGTTCTGTCAGTGCACAATCTGGGATTGTGAAGTCGGTTGGTCTGGGACCAGGCTTACTTGGTATAGTGCGAGGCATTATACTCAAGTCACGATGGCGGATTTCTCAAGTTCGGTGAATGGCATGGAGAAGCTCAACAACTTCAATTATAATAATTGGAGTACCCGCATGCAATATTACTTGCTAGGTCAAGATTTGTGGGATATCGTTGGTGGGAGCAACACCACACCACCCACGAATGATAGCGAATTAAGAAAATGGAACATAAAATCAGGTAAGGCTCTTTACGTTCTTGCTGTGACTGTTGAGGATGAATTATTGCAACGCATAAAGAGTGCGAAGACCCCGAAGGAGGCCTGGGACAACTTGGCGACGCTGTTTGCGAGGACAAACGATGCCAAGTTACAATGCCTAGAGAACGAGCTCCTCTCAATCTCGCAACAAAGTATGACAGTGAGTCAATACTTTTCTAAAGTGAAATCTATTTGCGAAGAAATCTCAAAATTAGATCCTGAGAATGCCATCTCTGAGACAAGAATGAGAAGAATAATAATTCATGGGTTAAGGCCGGAGTATAACGGTATTGTTACGGCCACTCGTGGATGGGCAAATGAGCCAACTCTAACAGAGTTGGAGAATATATTGGCCAACCAAGAAGCCTTAGATAAACAAATCCCTAAGGTCACAATTAAAGATGATGAAAGTGCCCTCTTCAGTAATAAAAGAGGGTTCAAGGGCCAGAATAGAAATATAGTAGGTGCAAGAGATGGCAAACCATGGAAAAGTCATGGAGATTGGCGGAGGCAACCAAAAGAGAAGGGTTATCAGCCAGGGGGAGCTCGTCAAGATCGTGACGACGAAGATGATGAAGACAAGAGCAACAAAAGTCGTAGCAAATGATGCTATGTTTGTGGTAAGATAGGACATATTGCCAAATTCTGTTGGTACAGGTGGGAAGAAGGAAATGTTGTCACTTCCTGCAAGAAGGAGATTGAAAGCGAAGAAGAATGGGACTTTCAAGCGCCTGTTGCAATGAAGGAACGAGAAGAGCTTGCAACCGCTGGTATAATTGAGTTAGATAATTCGGCAGGTTCTACCACAACCCCGAATAAGAGTAAGCCAAGGGAGAACTTGAAGAAGCAACTAACAACACCAACAAGCAGTCGTGAAAAGAAACCGCAAGAGATGCAGGACATGATAAGGAAGCTAAAAGTTGAGAAGGCAAAGATGGAGAATATGTTGAAGAAAATGGATGAGATGATAAGGCAGAAGGATCGAGAGCTCAAGACAAAAGAAAGGGAGCTAGAGAAGTTCCGATGTGAGTTCAAAAAGTCGCAGAAGCTTCAAGACCTCAAGCCCACTATGACGTTCCGAATTAATCATATTGGAAGAGACAACGAACAAATGAAGGAGAAAAAGAAAGTCTTCTTTGAGAAAATGAGGCCATCTACACCCTACATCCCGTGGTGTAAGGATCGGTGGAATAAGATCAAGGGGAAGAAATTTTATGAGGAAAATGATCAAGAGGTCTACATTGATGTGCTTCGGATGGGACTGAATCGGTTGAAGCACAAAATGAAAGTCACAAATGAGAGGCTTGATCGAATGAGTTCCAATCTCAAAATTCTTATAGGAGATATGTCAAATACGAAGACCGAATTGAGTGAGAAGAAGGAAAAGGAGACTAAATGGCAAAATGAATTGGCATTGCAAAAATTCAAGGATCACAAAACTCAATGGAAAGTCATAGCAAGAGAAGCAATTGAAGATGGAGCCATAGAGCCATCCACGTGCAAGGAAGCTTCGCAATATGTTAAATGGAGGAAGGCAGTTGAAGAGTCCAAAAGCAATATCGGCATGGCTACTATATCTAAATTAAGAGAGAGCAGTCAGTGAGGGGGAGTGTTGAGAAGATCACCGCCTCTCTCTCCTAGAACTCTCCAAATCTCTCTCTCTCTTTACTCGTCCAGATTTCTCTCTCTCTCTCTCTCTCTCTCTCTCTAGACAATTCCTCAGCCGCAATTGTTGACAAATGGGTCAACAACTTGCTATAAAATAATAGGAAGAAGATGGTGTGGGAAGTCGGTGGATGTGCCGACTTTGTCCCCTATAAATAGGGGTTCTTGCCCCTTGAGTGTGTACGTGAGGTGTGTGGGTGTGTGTAGGGGCCTTGTGTAGTGTAAGTGTAGGGTGAAAAGAAGTGAGTGGGTGTGTGCGAGAGTTGTGTTCATGTGAGGTTTGTGAGTGAGTGGGTAAGCAAGTACAATGAGTAGTTGTGAGAGTGTGATAGAATAGAGACTTGTAATGTTGTTTTATAATAAAAGTAAATATTTTACTTGTACATCCACTTGCTTTTCAACACGCCTCCTCGTCAACTCTGCCGTCAACTCTGCTGCCGCCCTCTTCTTTGCTTCTCGCATTCTAGGGTTTCGCTTCGCTGTAAGATCTCCGCTGTCACTCCTCTTTTGAGCCATCTTCGTCCCCAATTTGCAGCCGGGGAATCAAGCTCTGGCAGTTCATTGTCTCGCCTTACGATCGTTATTATAGGAACCACCCTGTCCTCCATTTTTTTTTTCCTTCTTGTGGGTTTTCGTTTTCTTGTCGCCTTTCATCATAGTTTTTGGACTTTTGTTGGAAAGCTCATAGCTTGCTCTGTTTTTCTGTCCAATGCTTGTGAAGTGAGAACGACATTGAATCTCGCAGTGCTTTGCTTGGAACTCCGTGTGTTCTTCGCGGGTGATCATTCCGTGTTTGTTTTTTTATGTGGTTTCTGGTTCTTGTTTTGGATTGTGCAAAAAAGTTTGTTCCTTTTCGTTTGTTGGTTTTGCAAAATCTTGTTCCTCTATTCTGAAAGAACTCTCTCTTCTTTCATCTCTTTTGTTCCTTTTCAATTAAAATAAACAAATTCACCATCTGTGGATTCTTGGCGAAAGTGTAATTTTGTTCGATTCTTTCTTGGCTTTCTTCAAGAGTATGAGTTGTGATAAGGTGATCTCATCTCGGATACATATATGACTTTCCTTTTATTGAACTTATTTCTTGCTTTGAAACATTAAGTAGACGATCGTTGTTTTGGTTCATCTTGATGCATCATCTGTATTGAGGACTACATCCTCTCAGTCTGGGTTTGAGGATGCAGAATTTGGTTTACTTTTGGTGAAACTTTTTGTTATGATGACACTGAATTTTGTGTTTACTGGGATTAAGTTGAGATTGCATGCAAGGAGTTTCTGTTTTCCTCAGCTGACATGAGAATCTTTTCCTTTTTGAGTTATTTAAGACAATGGGATATCTTTAAAATGGAAGACTAGCATTCTTTCTTCCCAAGTTTTCATCTTCTGGTGTGCCGAAATTATCAAATTCTTATGTTTGTGATACTGCTAAGCTTAAGGGCAATTGGGAATGATTAGCAAAGTCGCATTGATTTCATTTATCCGTTTTACTTCCTGATAAGAAGTTATGTTTTCTTGCTATGCACGCAAAGGATGTGTCATCTTCCTTAGGTGTATATCATTCACTTTTGGTTTTGTCGAATTTCACTTTTATTAAACTTAGTAGAGACCATGTACTGCGATGCTTCAAAATTTGGCTAGTAGAGGAACCCAATGGGAAATTTGTTGGGCAATAAAAGAAGAGGTGAGAAGGGGAAAAAGAAAAAGGAGGGGGAAAAATGTAAGCCCAAAACCCGACCCGCATTATTACTTCAGGTATTATGCTTTTTGGGTCGGGTTGGGTCGGGTCAGAACACATTGCCTTATTATTTGGGTCGGGTCGGGTAACATCGAAACTCGACCCGACCCGACCCATCGATAGCCCTACTTGGAATAGTTGGTTTGTAAGGGAACCGGTCCGGTTCCTGGTTCCATAGGCAGATCTGCCCACTCGCCCATCCGGACTGGATCGATCATATTATAATAATATATTAATTTTTAATATTAAAAAAATTTCCAGACACTTCTTAAGATCCCTAATAGCTCCCCCTCTTCTTGCCATCGTCGTCTTCACGTTCGCCAACTTAAGAACCACCGCGTGCTGGACGAGTCTAATGTCCTCCACTCCAGAGTCCGAAGTCCAGACCCCTCTTTCTCTAGCTTAGCCAACATCCTATTAGATCTATTCAAATACCCCAAATTATCACTAAACCTCTTCAACATGTAATTAGCAAAACCCATTAGTTGCAAAGCCATGGCAACAAGCAAGCTGGGCTTTGCAGTGACGGAGTTTTGCATAAACCCTTGTAGAACCCTTAGGTAGACAGGGTTTTTGCTAGGAAAACGAAAGGGAAAATGAAAAAAAAAAAAGGTTGCCAACTCTTGTTCTGGTTTTGGGTGGTTGTTGCTCCATTGACTATTAAAGGCCAGTTCCATGGATCCACCCGGGAATCGGACTGGACTGGCAATTTGGTTCCTAGGTGGATCTATGCAACTAATGGACAATTCCAGGTTCCATTTTTTCAGAATCGGTATTTAGCGGGTGGTTTTTGGTTCTAAGCTGGGAACCGTCTGCCCGGACCATGCACACCCCTAACAACAGCTCCCCGATTCTCCTTCTCCCTTCAACTTTTTCATTGTTGGTCTCCCTCCCTCTCTCTCTCTCTCTCTCTCTCTATTTATATATCTTCCTTGAAAAAAAAAAGGTTCACCTTTCATTTTTTGTTTGGGGGCCGCCTTTTCTTGTTGTTATGGGGTCAACCTGTGAACAAGGAAAACCCATCGGGAACTAAAAAAATAAGGTTTTAAAACATGTATCGTCATTTGCACAAGTTACTACAATTCACGGCAAAGCTGAAGCAATTTCAGCACAGCCACAACTATATAATACCAAACCGAAGCTTAGTGCGACGATTATCAATCTACCACAAGACTGATAATCCGTTGCAGGCATAACCATTTGATGTGCTACCTTGTGGACGAAGATCATTTTCCCCCAATAGCAATTCGCCATCTTTCTAAACAAGTCGGATATTCTCTCTCTCTCAAGAGTACCCAACATTTGTGACAGAAACGTAAGAATGAATTTGGAAGTGAAAGTGTTTTTTGAATTAATCTGTATCTTGTATACAAGTACACTGATGCATTTATAATGCAAGAATAGAAAAAGAAAGGCAAGAAATAATATACAAAGAATATTTCCTATATACGAGATCAACACCTTCCAAAAGCTAAATCGGTCATGGATTAGATGAATTGGTCAGATCGTAATCAAGATCGGCACCATGATCTTCTATCATATTTCCAACATTTGCTAGATCTTTTTTGACTCAAGCCATGGAATTTTTGGTCTTACCATACCTAAACCGACCATTCTTCTTGTACTTCCATATATTTTGACCGCTCAGTGGTAGCTAAAAAGGAACTTTTGCTACCGTCTCCTTCACTCCGGCACATACATTTTCGATGCTCGATCAATCTCAGGTCGTTCAATTAGTAAATTTCCATCGCACTTTCTTCGTTTTCGATTCGTCAAGGCCTGGAGAAAAGTCCCCCTGCCGCCCACGTTCTGGTTGTTGGCGTGAAACTTGAAAGTTACAGGTCTTGCTCTAGTGAATTTTTATAATCATGTCAATATCTTGGTTACATTGTTGAGCATGTAATGTAATTATCATCTCGCGCACCCAAAATACAAAAGTGACAATGACCTTTAAACACATCGATAGTGCATAACGCATACATATATACATGTGCATTTAACATAAACACATGCTGTCATGGGATCGGATTGAAATCCTGTGCTTAGTGAATGATTTACTGCTTTTAAGGGCGTCAATAATAGGCATTTTGTTCCACAAAATCAATTTTTAGCTAGAAATTGATTTTTTCTTTCTTTACTTTTTGAACGAGTTGTCAAGCATAAATATGCATTTGATAATGACACATAATTTCTCCCTTGCGAGCGGGCGGCGATGGGAGGTGGTGGGCGAGCGGATGGCTGGCTAGTAGTGAGAATGAGCAATAAAAAGAGTTTTTATTTCTCATTTTTGTTCTAAAAATAGAAAAATAAAAAAAATTACTTCTTATTTCTGTTTTAAACCTATTTCTAGACTAAAAATTTGTTCTAGAAATAGAACAATAAAATTGCATTACCAAACGGATTTTTGTTCTAAATATGTTTTGCGGGCATAAAAATAAGAAAACAAAATGGTTATTATACGCATCCTAATTTACAATGAGATTACACTATCTTTTGAGGATGAAAAGAATATTAGAGGTGTGAAAAAGAACTGGAAATCGCTTGGACCACCCGGAACCGGACTAGACCAGATTGGACCGGAATTGGTGATTCCCATGGGGACCAATCCGGTTCCTGGTTCCAATTTGATGGAACTGGTGAGTATTGATTCAGTTCCTGATTCTAGACGTGGAACCGCCCGTCCGCTCATCCAGAATCGGGATATATTTATATATTAAAAAAAAGAAATTCCGTCTAAAATGTACATATATATTTGTAGTTATTGGACATTATTGACTAATTTTGTCTCTTGGGTGTGTAATAGGATTAACTCCCTACTTCTTCTTTTTTTTTTTCATTCTAATAATTTATTTATTTGCTTTCTCAACCAAAACAAAATAAACAAATATAGAGAAAGGAGAGAATCAATTGGAGATGTCCACAAGAGCCAACGACTCATTTTAATAGTATAATTAGGTTTATCCTTAGCCATTCCCTATTAAATTAGGTTGAAATTGAAAAAAGATGGATCAAGCGAATGTTTTAACTTTTGTGAAGGTTAGTACTTTTAACGTGGAGTCTAATTCTTCACATGTTTCCGGTGTCGGGAAACATTAAGAGAACTACACCATGACCTTTGAAGAAATTAAATTTTTAGTTAACGAGTATCGTCTATTCGTTCCGCCCTATAGTTTTCAATCCTTAATCTAACTTGGGTTCAATTTCTAGGTGGATCTATGGAACCAACTGGTGAGTCTCCATTCCAATTTTTCGGAATCGGTTCTTAGTGAGCGGTTTCCAGTTCCAAGGTGAGAATTGTCCACCCGGACCATGCTCACTCCTAAAGGATATTACCTCAGCAGGCATCGACATCTATACAAGATTACATAGAGTTCGATCTTAGGTATTTAGGACAAAAGTCATTCTTATCTAACTCTTTCGATTTACATCCATTGGACGACATTTCTCAATAGAGTAAATAGAAAATGCCAGTTTAGGAATTAAGAGGATCCATTAAAGCATTGGTGTCGCATGTGTGGTATATATAGTTAGCTATATATCATTCCATATCTCGCGCAAATTCGAGAAATTTGTCAATTTAAGTTTCCTTTTCCTTTTATTTTGTCCTTAGAAGAAGCCAAAATCCATTGTAAATATGATATTTTTCAAGAGTAACTCGAAAGCATGAACAAACAAGATAATTCAAGCAAGAAATATATTGCGGAAATAAAGCCTGAATACAACTGATTTATGTGGTTGGCGATGTGCCTACCATATAATGAGAGATCGGCCGGATGGTTCCTTTATAATTTGGCTAAGAGAGGATTGCAATCGCTCAAAATACTCATACTCAAGTGTTTTCTTATCCTAAGTACATTCAAACCCGCAAGAATTGATCCCAAAAGAGGAGTGTTCCTATGCTTTCATCTCTCTTAGATGATGGCTCTTAAAAGCTCTCTAGAATTTTCACAAGTTTTTAATAGAATATGAGTTTCACAAGTTTAGAATTTGCATCGTGGGGTTGGACGCCTGGGTACCGCGTTGGAAACACGTCAAACTTCTAGCCATTGGCTGGCGGCCTGGCCGTACTTTTAAATTGTTGTGATTGAATGCCGAAGTTGCGAGGCTCGAGTGGTTTAAGCATCTCCTTTCTTTTCACCATGAGAGGAATTCTTCATCCTCCACCATTTTCCTTAGAAAAAGCCATTGAAGAGGTCTTAGAAGCTGTGCCCGAAAATGCCAAAGTCCAAGTAACTCGAAATCGTGAACAAACGAGATAATTGGAGTCAGAAATATATTGCGAAAACAAAGCATGAACACAGCTCATTTATGTGGTTGATGATGTGCTTACTCTACAAGGAGAGATCGATAGGATGATTCTTTTATAATCGGCTAAGAGATGATTATAATTGCTCGAAATTCTCACTCTCATCCTAGGAATATCCAAATCCACAATAATCAATCACAAATGGGGAGTACGCTCATGTTCTCGTCTCTCTTAAATGACAGCTCTCAAAAGCTATTTAAAGTTTTCATAAGTTTCCGATATAATATGAGTATTGAAAATAGGGTTTTACCAAGTCCGGATTGGGACCGCATCGCGGGGTCGGCTGCCCCAGGTACCGCTCTAGAAACATGTTCAGCTTCTGGACATTAGCTAGCAGCTTCTGGACAAAGGAAGGAATTGGTTTCCAGGATTGAAAGAAGTATACAAGAAGTTTTTACAAGAAAAGAAAACCTTTCTTTGCCATGTGTAATAGAGAAGGCTGAAGAGCAAGCATAGAACCTGAACTATTTCCATTTCCTCGGAAGCTAATTTCTCTTCTTTACCTACTGCAGAAAAGATTCAACCGCTAGAAGATTGTAGAAATCTGAGGACTGTGATTTTCGTTGAGTTCTAGCAGCTTTTTCCCTAACGGTAGTAAATTTGATTGTCCAATTTTATGGACAGATATTAATAAGACTATGATAGTATATAGAAACGTGTTTCATGTGACTTTCTAGT
Organism: Eucalyptus guilfoylei; assembly: GCA_016097605.1. Classification (NCBI taxonomy): domain Eukaryota; kingdom Viridiplantae; phylum Streptophyta; class Magnoliopsida; order Myrtales; family Myrtaceae; genus Eucalyptus; species Eucalyptus guilfoylei. The sequence goes on from CM027867.1 coordinate 37,413,061, forward strand.
AGAACGAGTTTTTAATTGGTCCATGATTTCTTTGCTGGATTAATGCATGTAGGGTTCTCATCATCGAGTTTTTAATTGGTCCATGATCTCTGTTAATATTATATAGGGAAAAAGCCACCAAAAATCCCAAACTTTGCCCAAAGTGACAAATTTACCCCAAACTTTTTTTTGTGACATGAAAAACCCCAAACTTTGCAAACTGTGACACATTTACCCTATTAAGGGCATTTTCATCTTATTTTTTCTGTTTTCTTTTTTAATTTTTTTTTCTTCTCTCTTCCCTCCACCGGCCATGGCGAAGCCGGTAGAGGGAAGCCGGCGAGGGCCGCCCTTGCCGAATGCCGGCGGAGGGAAGAAAAAACAAAGAAAAAAAATAAAAAATAAAAGTAAATAAAAAACAAGTAAAAAAACCAAAATGCCCATATGATTTGGGGTAAATGTGTCACACAAATGAAAGTTCAGGGTTTTTTGTGTCACAAATAAAAGTTTGGAATAAATTTGTCACTTTGGACAAAATTTGGGGTTTTTGGTGGCTTTTTCCCTATTATATATGCACAGGCTAATTTACAAAGGGATATGATATACGGTAAGATGATGTTTGGACGATGCGGAAATCGATTAACTTCCCTTAATTTGTCAATTAACTTTTTGTTTAACATTTTGCATTTCTTAGCAAACGTCTGGTGCTTACACTAGCATATTTATAAACAATGAGAAGGCTAATTAATATACTCTAAAATTGAAAAATTAATACACACACACACACATCTTTATATGTGTATTTCTCAAAATAGCTGCCTAAATCAATTGGAAAATTTTACTCCATGGTCAAGAGGCCATAGCCCATGGCCATTTGCAGGCTTTTCTATCTAGCAATCCTCTCAATAATAGGTTCACAAACCAACTTAATGCTCCCCCTTTGGTAACAAGCTCTCTTCACACGGACTCGGAGCATGCTTGGTCGAGCTTTCTCGTAGCAGTTATTAACTGCGAAAACAGGTATTTCATCTTTTGCGAGGTCATTCGACAGATCCTTAGCAGTCGTGGGTCAGCTTTGACCTTTTGGAATGTGTCTTCATCCGGTTTTGAAGGTTTACGGTTGTAAAACATGTATTGTCGTATGCACAAGTGGGCCCATCTCATTAAATAGGTGAGTCAAGTCAAAAATGATCCCGTTCAAATTGATCAATTTAACCTGTATTGATCCAATTTTATGTAATACAATTTTACCGACCCAACTTATGTCACTAAAATACATGCATATACATACCAAAACATTTGAGTTACTTAAAGCTCTTCATAGAATACGTTACTTGGATAGATTTTTTTATCAAATGAAAAAAATAAATTGACATACTAAAATTTGTTAGTAAATAAAAGAGAAACATAATAAAAACCTAAAGATTGAAATGCACATAAAAAAGCTAGAAAAGTATGCATGTGTTGTGACGGAACATGCGGGGAAATTGCCAAAAAAGCCATAACTTATTGTATTTGTATTAATTCAGTCCTAAACAATTCAATTTTGCTAATTTAGTCCTAAACTTTTTGATGATTTGACAATTTAGTTATTGTAATCAATTTTGACCAGCAATTGCTGATGCAGATGAGAGCTGTCTTACATGGCACAATTGATGTAGGATGGTCGGGGATGTGGATAATTTTTATAATTTTTTTTAAATTATTTATATTTTAATTTATATTTTTTTTCTTTCTTTCTTTCTTTCTTTTCCTAAGCCCAACGAGGATTGCTAGCTGACCCTCACCACGAGTGAGATCAGGCCCTCACTAGATTTGGTGAGGGCTGCAAAGCCCTGGCCGGTCGTGGGCGAGTGCTGCAATTTAAAAGGAAGCGGTTTTTCGCACAGCTTGCTCATAGTGCAGGGACCACTAGCTTAACGTAAAATATTTATCGCCAAGGCAATAATCATTGGTGTAGGGCTTTCGGACAAAACTCATTTTTTCCACTGATAGAGGGTAGTTTAGGACGTTGGTAGGCAAATTGGATGTTCTTAGATGGAGAATATCTCCAAGAACATACATCGCAGAACTTTTTTCTCTGTACTTATAAACGCGACCCAAAGCATTTAATTTGATCCGTAAGCAGATTCAAATGGATATCGTTGTCTTCCAAAATCGACGGTCGCAATTGCTCCCAAAGTATATTGAGAAAAATCTTATAGTAGGAATCAGGAGTTCTTTTGGTCTCGCTTTACCTAAAACCGACCATTCTTCTCGATTTCCCATGTAGTTGACCAATGGTTGAAGAGAATCCGAAGCATTCAGTTTCTAAGCTCGATCGAATCCATCAATTTCCACTTGGACTTTCTTCACGTTTTGTTTTGCCGAGGCCCGAAGGAAACGCCCCTCTCCCTACGCTCTGCTCTTGGCTTGAAACTTGGAAGTGACCGGTCTTGGTCTTGTTCTTGGGAGTTTGTTCTATTTGTAATGTCAATGTCTTGCTTAGAATATTTATTACGTCACTACAAGCATCACCACACGTGCCGTGCACCTTTGAGAGTGAGTGAGAGAGAGAGAGAGAAGGGTTCGAAAAAATGAGAATGATCTTTCATCGATTGCATCGATAACTCACGTATGTGCATGTAGACCGCACACTCGCACATGATGGGATTGAGATCCTATCCATTTAGCGAACGATCGGCATTTTTTCAACTTATCTCGAGAAAGATATCATGTTTTGAAAATGAAAATAATATCATCTCAATACGCATCTAAATATATATGAGATCATATAGAGTTCGAATTTAGATATTTATTGAAAAATTATTCTTCAAGAAAGTAACTAACTCTTTCAATTGACATCTATTGGATACTTCGGATGCGGTGTTGGAAAATCTCAATAAAGTCAATAGAAAGTACATTCCTTGCAAGCATTGGTATTATGTATGTGGTACATAGAGTCACTTATATCTTTCTGTATATTGCATAAAGCTTTGCCTCGAATAATCAACTACCTTAATGCGCTATATAAAGACAAGGGACTCACCAGCTCCATGAAATTCGATAATTTTCAGATAATATAGACATTTAGTTTGAAGAATATACCTAAAAGTATCAACTACTCGCGTCCTGGAGGAAGCGATGGTTCACATCCGGTCAATGCCTCGAGGCCACCATTTTTTTATTTCAAATTTCACTTTACTTTTCCTTTTCCTTTTGGCGAATGCTAAAATTTGCCCTCAACATGAAATGCAATCAATATAGGCAAAATGACAAGTCGGTCATGTCGCTTCTATCGTATCTCTAGATGTTTCTTTGATTATTGAGCAACAAGGTTTGTAAATGGAAAAACTGTCAACAAATTCTTAACCTTATTACACTTTTGCCAATCGAGTCTTAAATATTTTAATTGTGCAAACTGAATTTATAACATTTTCACGTTTTGCTAGTTGAGTCCATCTAGCCAATTTTGGCTTGAGATTACTGACGTGGATGCCGACCTTCTATGTGGCATAGACAGCGCTAACGTGAACATTAATAATATTTTAACAAATTTCGAATTTATTTTATTTTATTTTATTTTATTTTTCCTTTGTCTTTTCTTTATCTTTATCTTTTTCTTCTTCTTCTTTCTTCTCTAGCCGGTCGCGCCCATCTCCCTATGCTCTGCTCTTGGCTAGAAACTTCAAAGTCACAGGTCTTGGTCTTGGGAGTTTGTTCTATTCATCTTGTCAATGTCTTCTTTAGAAACTTTATTATGTCACTAAAAGCATCACCACATGTGTTGTGCACCTTTGAAAAAACGAAATGATCTTCCATCGATCGCATCAATAACTCACGTATGTGCATGCGGACCACACACTTGCACATGATGGGATTGGGATCCTATCCATCCGGCTAAAGCTTCGCCTCTGCATTTCTACTACCTTAATGCGGTATATAAAGACAAGGGCTGCATTGTCTTTTGAGTATTAATTAACCCACTAGCTCCACAAAATTCGATAATTTTCAGATAATATAAACATTTAGTTTGAAGAATATACCTAAAAGTATCAGCTACTCGCGTCCTGGAGGAAGCAATGGTTCACATCCTGTCAATGCCTCGAGGCCACAATTTTTTTTTTCAAATTTCATTTTCCTTTTCCTTTTCCTTTTGGCGAATGCTAAAATTTGCCCTCAACATGAAATGCATACAATATAGGCAAAACGACAAGTCGGTCATGTCACTTCAATCGAGTCTCTAGATGTTTCTTTGATTATTGAGCAACAAGTTTGTAAATGGGAAAATTGTCCACAAATTCTTAAACTTATTACACTTTTTTCTAATCAAGTCTTAAATATTTTAATTGTGTCAACTGAATTTATAACATTTTCACGTTTTGCCAATTGAGTCCATCTAATCAATTTTGGCTTCAGAGACGTGGATGCTGACTTTTGACGTGGCATAGACAGTGCTAACGTGAACATTAATAATATTTTAACAAATTTCGAATTTATTTATTTTCTTTTCTTTTTCCTTTGTCTTTTCTTTATCTTTTTTTTTTCTTCTTCTTCTTTCTTCTCTAGCTGGTCGCGGCCCTCTCCCTATGCTCTGCTCTTGGCTAGAAACTTCAAAGTCACAGGTCTTGGTCTCGGGAGTTTATTCTATTCATCTTGTCAATGTCTTCTTTAGAAACTTTATTATGTCACTAAAAGCATCACCACATGTGCTGTGCACCTTTGAAAAAACGAAATGATCTTCCATTGATTGCATCAATAACTCACGTATGTGCATGCGGACCACACACTTGCACATGATGGGATTGGGATCCTATCCATTCAGCTAATGATCGGCATTTTTTCGATTTATCTCGAGAAAGGTATCATCTTTTGAAAATGAAAAGAATATCATCTCAATACGCATCTAAATATATATGAGATCATATAGAGTTCGAATTTAGATATTTATTGAAAATTTATTCCTCAAGAAAGTAAAAAACTCTTTCAATTGACATCTATTGGATACTTCGGATGCGGTGTTGGCAAGTTTCAATAGAGTCAATAGAAAGTACATTCCTTGCAAGCATTGGTGTTATGTTTGTGGTACATAGGGTCACTTATGTTGCATAAAGCTTCGCCTCTGCATTTCTACTACCTTAATGCGGTATATAAAGACAAGGGCTGCATTGTCTTTTGAGTATTAATTCACCCACTAGCTCCACGAAATTCGATAATTTTCAGATAATATAAACATTTAGTTTGAAGAATATACCTAAAAGTATCAGCTCATGTCCTCGAGGAAGCAATGGTTCACATCCTGTCAATGCCTCGTGGTCACCATTTTTTTTTCAAATTTCCTTTTCCTTTTCCTTTTCCTTTTGGCGAATGCTAAAATTTGCCCTTAACATGAAATGCATACAATATAGGCAAAACGACAAGTTGGTCGTGTCACTTCTACCGTGTCTCTAGATGTTTCTTTGATTATTAAGCAACAAGGTTTGTAAATGGGAAAATTGTCCACAAATTCTTAAACTTATTACACTTTTGCCCATCGAGTCTTGAATATTTTAATTGTGCCAACTGAATTTATAACATTTTCACGTTTTGCCAATTGAGTTCATCTGGCCAATTTTGGCCTGAGATTACTGACGTGGATGCCGACCTTCTACGTGGCATAGACGGCGCTAACGTGAACATTAATAACATTTTAACAAATTTCGAATTTATTTATTTTCTTTTCTTTTCTTTTTTCCTAGTCTTTTCTTTATCTTTTTTTTTTCTTTCCCTTCATTCTTTTCTAGCCAGTTGCGGCCCTCTCCCTATGCTCTGCTCTTGGCTAGAAACTTCAAAGTCACAGGTCTTGGTCTTGGGAGTTTGTTCTATTCATCTTGTCAATGTCTTCTTTAGAAACTTTATTATGTCACTAAAAACATCACCACATGTGCCATGCACCTTTGGAAAAAAGAAATGACCTTCCATCGATCGCATCAATAACTCACGTATGTGCATGCGGACCACACACTTGCACATGATGGGATAGGGATCCTATCCATTCAGCAAACCATCTGCATTTTTTCCACTAATCTCGAGAAAGATATCATGTTTTGAAAATGAAAAGAATATCATCACAATATGCATCTAAATATATATGAGATCATATAAAGTTCGTATTTAGATATTTATTGAAAATTTATTCCTTAAGAAAGTAAAATACTCTTTCAATTGACATCTATTGGATACTTCGGATGCGGTGTTGGCAAGTTTCAATAGAGTCCATAGAAAGTACATTCCTTGCAAGCATTGGTGTTATGTTTGTGGTACATAGAGTCACTTATGTTGCATAAAGCTTCGCCTCTGCATTTCTACTACATTAATGCGGTATATAAAGACAAGGGCTGCATTGTGTTTTGAGTACTAATTCACCCACTAGCTCCACGAAATTCGATAATTTTCAGATAATATAAACATTTAGTTTGAAGAATATACCTAAAAGTATCAGCTCATGTCCTCGAGGAAGCAATGGTTCACATCCTGTCAATGCCTCGTGGTCACCATTTTTTTTTCAAATTTCCTTTTCCTTTTCCTTTTCCTTTTGGCGAATGCTAAAATTTGCCCTTAACATGAAATGCATACAATATAGGCAAAACGACAAGTTGGTCGTGTCACTTCTACCGTGTCTCTAGATGTTTCTTTGATTATTGAGCAACAAGGTTTGTAAATGGGAAAATTGTCCACAAATTCTTAAACTTATTACACTTTTGCCCATCGAGTCTTGAATATTTTAATTGTGCCAACTGAATTTATAACATTTTCACGTTTTGCCAATTGAGTTCATCTGGCCAATTTTGGCCTAAGATTACTGACGTGGATGCCGACCTTCTACGTGGCATAGACGGCGCTAACGTGAACATTAATAACATTTTAACAAATTTCGAATTTATTTATTTTCTTTTCTTTTCTTTTTCCTAGTCTTTTCTTTATCTTTTTTTTTCTTTCCCTTCATTCTTTTCTAGCCAGTTGCGGCCCTCTCCCTATGCTCTGCTCTTGGCTAGAAACTTCAAAGTCACAGGTCTTGGTCTTGGGAGTTTGTTCTATTCATCTTGTCAATGTCTTCTTTAGAAACTTTATTATGTCACTAAAAACATCACCACATGTGCCATGCACCTTTGGAAAAAAGAAATGACCTTCCATCGATCGCATCAATAACTCACGTATGTGCATGCGGACCACACACTTGCACATGATGGGATAGGGATCCTATCCATTCAGCAAACCATCTGCATTTTTTCCACTAATCTCGAGAAAGATATCATGTTTTGAAAATGAAAAGAATATCATCACAATATGCATCTAAATATATATGAGATCATATAAAGTTCGTATTTAGATATTTATTGAAAATTTATTCCTTAAGAAAGTAAAATACTCTTTCAATTGACATCTATTGGATACTTCGGATGCGGTGTTGGCAAGTTTCAATAGAGTCCATAGAAAGTACATTCCTTGCAAGCATTGGTGTTATGTTTGTGGTACATAGAGTCACTTATGTTGCATAAAGCTTCGCCTCTGCATTTCTACTACATTAATGCGGTATATAAAGACAAGGGCTGCATTGTGTTTTGAGTATTAATTCACCCACTAGCTCCACGAAATTCGATAATTTTCAGATAATATAAACATTTAGTTTGAAGAATATACCTAAAAGTATCAGCTCATGTCCTCGAGGAAGCAATGGTTCACATCCTGTCAATGCCTCGTGGTCACCATTTTTTTTTCAAATTTCCTTTTCCTTTTCCTTTTCCTTTTGGCGAATGCTAAAATTTGCCCTTAACATGAAATGCATACAATATAGGCAAAACGACAAGTTGGTCGTGTCACTTCTACCGTGTCTCTAGATGTTTCTTTGATTATTGAGCAACAAGGTTTGTAAATGGGAAAATTGTCCACAAATTCTTAAACTTATTACACTTTTGCCCATCGAGTCTTGAATATTTTAATTGTGCCAACTGAATTTATAACATTTTCACGTTTTGCCAATTGAGTTCATCTGGCCAATTTTGGCCTGAGATTACTGACGTGGATGCCGACCTTCTACGTGGCATAGACGGCGCTAACGTGAACATTAATAACATTTTAACAAATTTCGAATTTATTTATTTTATTTTCTTTTCTTTTTTCCTAGTCTTTTCTTTATCTTTTTTTTTTCTTTCCCTTCATTCTTTTCTAGCCAGTTGCGGCCCTCTCCCGATGCTCTGCTCTTGGCTAGAAACTTCAAAGTCACAGGTCTTGGTCTTGGGAGTTTGTTCTATTCATCTTGTCAATGTCTTCTTTAGAAACTTTATTATGTCACTAAAAACATCACCACATGTGCCATGCACCTTTGGAAAAAAGAAATGACCTTCCATCGATCGCATCAATAACTCACGTATGTGCATGCGGACCACACACTTGCACATGATGGGATAGGGATCCTATCCATTCAGCAAACCATCTGCATTTTTTCCACTAATCTCGAGAAAGATATCATGTTTTGAAAATGAAAAGAATATCATCACAATATGCATCTAAATATATATGAGATCATATAAAGTTCGTATTTAGATATTTATTGAAAATTTATTCCTTAAGAAAGTAAAATACTCTTTCAATTGACATCTATTGGATACTTCGGATGCGGTGTTGGCAAGTTTCAATAGAGTCCATAGAAAGTACATTCCTTGCAAGCATTGGTGTTATGTTTGTGGTACATAGAGTCACTTATGTTGCATAAAGCTTCGCCTCTGCATTTCTACTACATTAATGCGGTATATAAAGACAAGGGCTGCATTGTGTTTTGAGTATTAATTCACCCACTAGCTCCACGAAATTCGATAATTTTCAGATAATATAAACATTTAGTTTGAAGAATATACCTAAAAGTATCAGCTACTCTCGTCCTGGGGGAAGCAATGGTTCACATCCTATCAATTCCTTGAGGCCACCATTTTTTTTTTTCAAATTTCATTTTCCTTTTCCTTTTCCTTTTGGCGAATGCTAAAATTTGCCCTCAACATGAAATGCATACAATATAGGCAAAACAACAAGTCGGTCGTGTCACTTCTATCGTGTCTCTAGATGTTTCTTTGATTATTGAGCAACAAGGTTTGTAAATGGGAAAATTGTCCACATATTCTTAAACTTATTACACTTTTGCCAATCGAGTCTTAAATATTTTAATTGTGCCAACTGAATTTATAACATTTTCACGTTTTGTCAATTGAGTCCATCTGGCCAATTTTGGCCTGAGATTACTGACGTGGATGCTGACCTTTTACGTGGCATAGACGGCGTTGATGTGAACTTTAATAATATTTTAACAAATTTCGAATTTATTTATTTATTTATTTTTCCTTTGTCTTTTCTTTATCTTTTCTTTATCTTTTTTTTTCTTCCCCTTCTTTCTTCTCTAGCCGGTCGCGGCCCTCTCCCTATGCTATGCTCTTGGCTAGAAACTTCAAAGTCACAGGTGTTAGTCTTGGGAGTTTGTTCTATTCATCTTGTCAATGTCTTCTTTAGAAACTTTATTATGTCACTAAAAGCATCATCACATGTGTTGTGCACCTTTGAAAAAACGAAATGACCTTCCATCGATCACATCAATAACTCACGTATGTGCATGCAGACCACACACTTGCACATGATGGGATTGGGATCCTATCCATTCAGCGAACCATCGGCATTTTTTCGACTTACCTTGAGAAAGGTATCATCTTTTGAAAATGAAAAAAATATCATCTCAATACGCTTCTAAATATATATGAGATCATAGAGAGTTCGAATTTAGATATTTATTGAAAATTTATTCCTCAAGAAAGTAAAAAACTCTTTCAATTGACATCTATTGGATACTTCAGATGCGGTGTTGGCAAGTTTCAATAGAGCCAATAGAAAGTACATTCCTTGCAGGCATTGGTGTTATGTTTGTGGTACATAGAGTCACTTATGTTGCATAAAGCTTCGCCTCTGCATTTCTACTACATTAATGCGGTATATAAAGACAAGGGCTGCATTGTGTTTTGAGTATTAATTCACCCACTAGCTCCACGAAATTCGATAATTTTCAGATAATATAAACATTTAGTTTGAAGAATATACCTAAAAGTATCAGCTACTCTCGTCCTGGAGGAAGCAATGGTTCACATCCTATCAATTCCTTGAGGCCACCATTTTTTTTTTCAAATTTCATTTTCCTTTTCCTTTTCCTTTTGGTGAATGCTAAAATTTGCCCTCAACATGAAATGCATACAATATAGGCAAAACGACAAGTCGGTCGTGTCACTTCTATCGTGTCTCTAGATGTTTCTTTGATTATTGAGCAACAAGGTTTGTAAATGGGAAAATTGTCCACATATTCTTAAACTTATTACACTTTTGCCAATCGAGTCTTAAATATTTTAATTGTGCCAACTGAATTTATAACATTTTCACGTTTTGTCAATTGAGTCCATCTGGCCAATTTTGGCCTGAGATTACTGACGTGGATGCTGACCTTTTACGTGGCATAGACGGCGTTGACGTGAACTTTAATAATATTTTAACAAATTTCGAATTTATTTATTTATTTATTTTTCCTTTGTCTTTTCTTTATGTTTTTTTTTCTTCCCCTTCTTTCTTCTCTAGCCGGTCGCGGCCCTCTCCCTATGCTATGCTCTTGGCTAGAAACTTCAAAGTCACAGGTGTTGGTCTTGGGAGTTTGTTCTATTCATCTTGTCAATGTCTTCTTTAGAAACTTTATTATGTCACTAAAAGCATCACCACATGTGTTGTGCACCTTTGAAAAAACGAAATGACCTTCCATCGATCACATCAATAACTCACGTATGTGCATGCAGACCACACACTTGCACATGATGGGATTGGGATCCTATCCATTCAGCGAACCATCGGCATTTTTTCGACTTACCTTGAGAAAGGTATCATCTTTTGAAAATGAAAAAAATATCATCTCAATACGCTTCTAAATATATATGAGATCATATAGAGTTCGAATTTAGATATTTATTGAAAATTTATTCCTCAAGAAAGTAAAAAAACTCTTTCAATTGACATCTATTGGATACTTCAGATGCGGTGTTGGCAAGTTTCAATAGAGCCAATAGAAAGTACATTCCTTGCAAACATTGGTGTTATGTTTGTGGTACATAGAGTCACTTATGTTGCATAAAGCTTCGCCTCTGCATTTCTACTACATTAATGCGGTATATAAAGACAAGGGCTGCATTGTGTTTTGAGTATTAATTCACCCACTATCTCCACGAAATTCGATAATTTTCAGAAAATATAAACATTTAGTTTGAAGAATATACCTAAAAGTATCAGCTACTCGCGTCCTGGAGGATGCAATGGTTCACATCCTGTCAATGCCTCGAGGCCACCATTTTTTTTTTCAAATTTCATTTTCCTTTTCGTTTTCCTTTTGGCGAATGCTAAAATTTGCCCTCAATATGAAATGCATACAATATAGGCAAAACGACAATTCGGTCATGTCACTTCTATCGTGTCTCTAGATGTTTATTTGATTATTGAGCAACAAGGTTTGTAAATGGGAAAATTGTCCACATATTCTTAAACTTATTACACTTTTGCCAATTAAGTCTTGAATATTTTAATTGTGCCAACTGAATTTATAACATTTTCACGTTTTGCCAATTGAGTTCATCTGGCCAATTTTGGCCTGAGATTACAGACGTGGATGCCGAGCTTCTACATGGCATAGACAGCGCTAATGTGAACATTAGTAATATTTTAACAAATTTCGAATTTATTTATTTATTTTCTTTTATTTTCTTTTTCCTTTGTCTTTTCTTTATCTTTTTTTTTTCTTCCCCTTATTTCTTCTCTAGCCGGTCGTGGCCCTCTCCCTACGCTCTGCTCTTGGCTAGAAACTTCAAAGTCACAGGTGTTGGTCTTGGGAGTTTGTTCTATTCATCTTGTCAATGTCTTCTTTAGAAACTTTACAATGTCACTAAAAGCATCACCACATCTGCCGTGCACCTTTGAAAAAGCAAAATGACCTTCCATCGATCGCATCAATAACTCATGTATGTGCATGCGGACTACACACTTGTACATTCCTTGCAAGCATTGGTGTTATGTATGTGGTACATAGAGTCACTGATATCTTTCTATATGTTGCATAAAGCTTTGCCTCTGCGTTATTTACTACCTTAATGCGGTATATAAAGACAAGGGCTGCGTTGTGTTTTGAGTATTAATTCACTCATTAGCTCGACGAGATTCGATAATTTTCAGATAATATATACATTTAGTTTGAAGAATATACCTAAAAGTATCAACTACTCGCATCTCAAAGGAAGCAACGGTTCATATCCTGTCAATGCCCTGAGGCCACCATTTTTTTTTATTTCATTTTCCTTTTCCTTTTGGCGAATGCTAAATTTGCCCCCAACATGAAATGCATACCATATAGGGAAAATGACAAAGTCGGTCGTGTCACTTTTATCGTGTCTCTAGATGATTCTTTGATCATTGAGCAACAAGGTTTGTAAATGGGAAAATTGTCCAAAGATTTTTAAACTTCTTATACCTTTATCAATTTAGTCTTAAATCTTTTAATTGTGCCAACTAAGTTTGTAAATATAACACAGCCATCTTCACTGCTTTTCTATTGTTCCTGCAAGGGAGTGATGCAAGTGCCCTCCAGAGAGAAGTTGCCATGAGCCTCTCCGTTCACCTTCTCGTGCTCTCTCTTCTTTCGTTAACATCGCACCAGACGCCCGCGTTTGCTGCCAAAAAGGTGAGCATTCAAAGCCTACTCGCACTGTTCCGTTAACGATGGAATCTCTCCATTCTAGTCTTGGTTTGAAGATGGTCGTATCTTAACAGATATCATCATCGTCTCATCATCACCATCATCATGAATATTTTCTTTTTGTTTTGTGTGTCTCCGTGGGGAAAATGACAAGTCGTACGTGGTTTACTTGGGATCTCACTCGCACGGCCCGGACGCTTCATTGGCTGATCTGAGTCGAGTGACGGAGTCTCACCATGAGTTTCTTGGCTCTTTCTTGGGAAGGTATTGCATTTCGATGCAGATAAAGTTCACCACAACCACTTCTTGTACTTCTTCTTATCGGTTTATAGAACGCATTGATGACTATGTTTTGTATAGCCGGGACGACGCCGAGGAGGCCATCTTCTATTCGTACACGAGGCACATCAATGGCTTCGCCGCAACTCTTGAAGATGAAGTAGCTGCCCAAATCGCCAGTAAGCTCCGACCCTTTTTTTCTCCCTTGGTTTGGAGTTTTGACCACCAAAAACAACACAGTCCTTTTGTTTGCTTCTATCGTAAACTTGGAGTGCAACTTGCGCTTCTTGATGACAAGTCGCGCAACCTTTGGTTCCCACAATGCTTGTTGCTCCATCCTATGCATTATTTTTAGCGCAAACCCTCCAAATAATTAACAAAAGAGCAATGTTTCTACACATCTACGAAACTTTAAGAAAGACTAGTGCAGTTGACGAGACGCGTGCGTCAAGTGTATCAATAAAATTCGATTGAAAATCCAAACTTAGCCCGTCATATTGCTAAATAAATCAACTCTAATTGTTCGAATTTCGTTTTTCCGCCAAGGAGGCACTTAGTTTTTCTTTTCCATCTTGAATGCTTATTGTTGGTTTTCTAATCTTTGGCAGAGCACCCAAGAGTGGTGTCGGTTTTTCTGAACCAGGGCAAGAAACTACACACAACAAGATCGTGGGAGTTTCTAGGCCTCGAGCAAAACGGCGTGATTCCTTCCGAGTCAATTTGGAAGAAGGCTCGATTTGGTGAAGATATCATCATTGGGAATCTGGACACAGGCAAGCCACTTCGACCCACTATTTATTTATTCATTTATCTAGTCTAACATCATATTTTCTTGACGAAAAATAATATAAGTCCCGCGAATCCCACAAACGTTGACTTACATTACAACCAGAGCAAGGCTTTCAGGTCGTTTATCTATCATAAAGAAATGCGAATGTTTCAAGATCTCCAACTTTCGTTTACTCTCCATGTTCGGTTCTTGCTTCGGTCAGCGCATGTTCTCTTCACTCTAAGACGGATCGTAGTTTCATCGTGTCTCAATCTATATCATATTATAACTATCGATACTCATCTAATGATTTTCACAAGTTATCAACTTTGTGTTGTCAACTTATTGACTTACGCACATGATATAGGTTGAGCCATGATATAAGAGGGTAGATATTAAAGAAACGGGTAGCGAGTCGAGCACACTCCAATGTGCCTAATCCTCAGTAAGCTAGTGGATATAATAAGATTCTGCCATTAATGATGGACATGTGTGGATGTTGTCTTTTGCTCGAAAATTAAAGATTCTCCTCGACCCATGAGGAAAATTTTATTTAATCAAAAATTGTTGGATGTTGTCTTTTGCTTGCTGACTAGAGGAGCACAACCTGTGTAGCTGCATGATCGAAAGTCCATAAAAAAAATGCATGCAAAACGGGAAAATAATAATGAAAATTTGTGGAGGAATTTGCTCTAGAGGTGCGTATCATCTTCATATTCTCTATCCTCTTCTTGTGGATCTAATTGCAAATGCATGGCACATGGGTCAAATCTTGAATACTAGTCAAAGGTACTAGGAGGGAAATGCATCATGTCTTAAGACTAGTCTAATTTTGAGTCAGCACATTGTTAGACCGTTTGTTTTAATTTGGAAAAAATGAGTATCTTTTGCTTTCAGTCAAAGATTTAGGTCGAAAAGAAGTATTTCGATGTTTGGGAAAAATATGGAAAGAAATTATTAATATTATCTCTACATGTCTCAATTTGAATGTTCGTTCAAAAGAGCTTTTGATATTCCACATTTCATCCAAGTCAAATTACAAAAGCCACATACGAAAATAATTCTTTTTTTAATAGTAAAGAGTGAAAGCCAATTCAGACATATCTTTGTGCATTTTGTGAGCTATATACCTAAAACTCCTTAGGTGGTACTATGCTAAGGATGGAAATAGAGCCTAAATTGACATCTTGGTAGTCTCGGCCATCACATGTGCTCCCTCTACTTTCAATCATAACCGGGGCCCAAAACCACAAAATACACAGAGAACAATCCCACAAAAGCTGCCCCTGACAAACCCTCTTTTCCGGAGTAGGTGAAGTGAAGCGCACCCTCGTGATTAAAAACGTCAAGAAAAAACACAAGCTCTTCACGTGGGGTTTGATTTCTTTGCTGCTATTGCTATGTTGGACCTGGAATTGACAAGGCTGGGTGCAAAAAATGGGGAAAAAAGATGTAATCGATTGGGGTTTTGGCGCATGCAGGGGTGTGGCCGGAATCCAAGAGCTTTAGCGACCAAGGGTTGGGACCGATTCCTCCAAAGTGGAAAGGAATCTGCCAAAACGACAAGGATCCTCGCTTTCGCTGCAACAGGTTCTTTGCTTGCTCCCACTCTCCCACTTTCTTATCCTTCCTCGCTCAACCCACTTTTCTCCACCCACCTCCTTTCGAGAAGGTAAAGGGTACTTTCCTATTATATCTTTTGGTACTGTGGTTAGTGGTAGTGTCCGAAGTCTTTTAAGCATTTCTTTTTAAGGTAAATTTCTTTAAGATAGAGTTGGCCATGTTATGAACTATTTTAACTCGAACTATTTCACGGTTATAAACTAGGTCTTAGATTGCTTTTGTTTTATTAAAAACTTCGCGATAAAAGAAAATGGTTATTTCTCATTTGTTGGATGATTTAGGGAAAATGATTTTCTTCTTATCATAAGGGAAGTCATTTTTTCCCAATTTAAGCATGTTGTTTTCAATTTATGAAAAACTATTTTTGTATATTAATTAATTTTCTGTCATCCATATATTAGAAAGTTGAAAAAAATTTACTGGAAAAGGTTTTCTTTTAAGCAAACAAACCTATAGAAATAAGACATTCTTCGAACAACTTGTACGATACAACCTACGAGACTTGATTAAAGGAGGGATAATTATCATGATAGTTTTTAAATTTTAACTTAATGTGTAATATTATTCTTGAACTTTTGATATATTTAATATGGCCCTTAAACTATTCTTAACTATTGAATCTAATTCTTTCCACAATAAAGTTGAATCCATCTTTTATTATATTTTTACCTTTTTCTTGGATCTATAATAGAAAAAGTAAAACTTCATTTGAAGTTGTATTGGCCTGCCAATTATTGGCTGTGACTTTCACCGTCCGATGTCATCGACCACTTCACGAGCACCCAACGTCAATTCTTCTCGTGAGCTTGCTTCACCCCTACATTTGGTTAGGGTTCATGATGCTATATCCGGTGTTGTCAAGCCCTGAACTCGGCCTTGTCGAACTCGAGTAACACCATTGGTGGCGCAACACCTTACCCTTCCTTTGGAAAATCAAGGTTTTCTTTAGGTCCAAGTCTATTATATAAATTTCTCAAATGATGAATTTATTTGCAATCTTCGAGTTACCTGAAAATGTGTTGATATGCATAGAGTTACATAACAAGGTAACATTAAAAGAAAAAAGAAGAAGATGTTATTCAATTAAACATGTTCCCTTTTTTAAAAAAATCGATTTGACATATGAAACCATTTTTTTCCTCCCTTTATTATTTTTCTCAAGAATTGGCCGACTTTCACGAGACGTGACTATCTTCATCCCCACCTTCATTGTCATCACCTGATATTTTTTGTCTTCCTTCAAAACGGACAATTCTCATTTCGCTCCGCCATTTCGCTTTGACCAGCTCTTGGGTCCGAACAATCTTTTCTTTCTTCTTTTCAAACTTTTGTTTTTGTCTGAAAAATCGAGTTAGGTAAAATATATCAAAAACCCATAATTGTCGACTTTCGTTTTCGTTGACTGCCTTTTTGCGCACCATATCTTGCTTCAGCTACTTTGACTAGTGGACAACATCGTTCGGCCAAATAAGAAGAATTCTAGGCTATAGCTCCTACTGTTTCTCATTTATAACTTATTTTCAGGCTTCGTTTATTTTATAAAAAATAAAATAATTTAAAAATATTTTTAAAAAATAATTGCTTGCATTACTTAAAATAATAATTAATAAAAATTATTTTCATTTTTGATAACAATTAATGTTTAAATATTTTCATGAATGATAAAAATATTTTCTATTCATTCTTTTTTGTTTTTGGTAGGCGATCACTTCTAGGAATTTTTTTTAAAAAGAAATAAATGGAGGTTTAACGAAAATGATTTCTTATGACATGAGGCGAGTGACCTAATTTTGACCGAACAATCTTTATACATCTAGTTCGGTGCATGGAAATTTAATTAGCACTATACCATTCGGACTCCAACACTTGAGGCCGAAAATTGTACATGAGAGAGTATGAATGGTTCTCAACGTTTTAACTTTTCATTGTTTTTCTTCAATAAAAATCGGAATTTGTAAATAAGCAATTTTCTTATTTCTAAATCTCCTTCTCACACATTAATTTGGCAACCCTTTTTTCAATTTTTTTAATCTTTTAATTTTATTTTATTCGTACACATTCCCTTTGGACAGTGATTTTGAAAAAAGAAAATGCCAAAGTAACTCCCGCCAACGGAAACGTCGATCTTCAGGAAACTCATCGGCGCCAGATACTTCAACAAAGGCTACGCCGCCGCGGTGGGGCCCCTCAACACCTCCTTTGACACCCCCCGCGACGACAACGGCCATGGGTCCCACACCCTCTCCACCGCCGGCGGCAACTTCGTCGCCGGAGCCAGTGTCTTCGGCTACGGCCGAGGCACCGCCAAGGGTGGCTCCCCGAGGGCTCGGGTTGCCGCCTACAAGGTCTGCGGGCCGCTGATCAAAGGCAAGGGATGCACGGACGTGGACATCGTGGCCGGCTTCGACGCCGCCATACACGACGGCGTGGACGTCCTCTCGGTCTCCATCGACGGCGGCCACTCCCCACTGTTCAGCGATGGCGTCTCGATCGGGTCCTTCCATGCCGTGATGAACGGCATCGTCGTGGTTTGCTCGGCCGGGAATGATGGGCCCAGCGACGGGACGGTCTCGAACATCTCGCCTTGGCAGATCACGGTGGCGGCAAGCACCATGGACAGGGATTTCTCCAACTACGTGGTGATTGGCGATCAGAGGCGATTCAAGGTCAGACTCCCTCTCTCAATCGGTGAAGCTGTTCTTAGGGTTTGACACACGCATTACCAATTTGGAAAACTATACGAATGCACTGGAAATCGCATATTCAAATGACGAACGTCCGCGAGATGATTAGCGATACTTCATCGAGCATGACCCTTAATCGTTGCGCCGGTTTGTTAGCTAATCTGGACAAGATATAAAGCCTGTTTTACTGTTTGTCGCATCGCCCTGGGGATTTTGATTGTGTGAATCGGTGTTGAATGCGTTTCCGATTTCAGCAAACTGCTAATTCTGTAAAGATGTGTCCTTTTGCTTTCTCCTTTTGCCCCGAAGGGTGCGAGCTTATCACCGAAATCCTTGCCTGGAGGCAAGTTCTACAAGCTGATCAGCGCAGCGAATGCTAGATTGTCTCATGTGTCGGCGGATGAAGCGTAAGGATCACACCCATTGCCGCACTATTGATATCTTGCCATTATCGTTTGCAGCTGAAAAATTGATTTACCTCTTTTGCTCAGCTCGATGAATACTCCATTGCTAACTGTGATGTGTTTATGGTTGCATAAGACAGGCTACTCTGCCTGAATGGAACGCTTGATCCGAGGAAGGTGAAGGGGAAGATCCTGTTTTGCCTTCAAGGAGAAATCGCAGGGGTCGACAAGGGAGAGCAGGCCTTCCTCGCCGGCGCGGTCGGGATGGTCCTTGCCAACATTGTGCCCTTGGGAAACGAAATCACGCCAGAGCCACATTTCCTTCCTGCGTCTCACGTCAACTACGGCGACGGTGCCGCCATCTTCAGTTACATCAAATCAACTAAGTAAGTGCACACAGGCTCCTCTTTTGCACCCTAATGACAGATTCTGTCATGGCGCAATGTTGTTCTTGGTCGAGCTCATGAGGCCGGCATAACTTCTGTCCGCGTGATTTGATGCGTTTGCGCAACCTTTCGTTGCGACAGGTTTCCCACTGCTCAGATCACACGCGTAGTGACAAATTTGGGCGTGAAGCCATCTCCACTCATGGCGGCTTTTTCCTCGAAGGGGCCGAACACCATCACACCCGAAATTCTGAAGGTACTTGGAAGGTTCATTGCCCATTAAGTCACGCTGCTTTTGTAACAATAGCTGGTTGAGTTGCTGAAACGATTATGACCAGCCGGATATTACTGCACCCGGAGTCCTTGTCATAGCTGCCTACACTGAAGCAGTGGGGCCAACAGATCAGGAATACGACAAACGCCGGGTCCCTTTTTATACTGTGTCGGGCACCTCGATGTCGTGTCCTCATGTTTCCGGTGTTGCTGGTCTTCTGAAAACTCTATATCCAGAATGGAGTCCTGCTGCAATTCGATCGGCAATCATGACGAGTGGTGAGTATGAGTGAATGATATACTTCGACTACATTCTGAGCTCAACTGCTATGTCTGATGGGCACCCCGAACCTTAGGGGAGTGAAAATGACAAACCTGCCGCCCTCGCAATCTCCACTGAAAACAATGCGAACCGAACCTGTACATAATATGGTCATGACGAACTAGCCTGTTTGCTTGCAGCAACGATACGAGATAATGCAATGGAATCGATCATCAATGCCTCCTACTACAAGGCGACTCCTTTCAGTTACGGAGAGCTGGACACATCCAACCCAACCGTGCTATGGACCCTGGCCTGGTCTATGATCTGGGCATCAAAGATTATCTCAACTTCTTGTGTTCTTTAGGCTACAATGCAACGCAGATCTCGGCATTCTCTGACGGTGCCTACAGTTGTTCGAAACGCATTGGTCTTCTAGACTTCAACTATCCTTCGATCACGGTTCCTAAGCTCTCGGGATCAATCATGGTGACTCGAACTGTGAAGAACGTTGGCTTGCCAGGGACCTACAGGGCGTCGATACTGGAACCGAATGGAGTTTCGGTTCTTGTCAAGCCAGCCTACCTGAAGTTCAAGAAGATTAATGAAAAGAAGTCTTTCAAGGTTGTGCTGAAGGCGAAAGGAGCCAGTGTGACCGGGGACTACTCGTTTGGCGAGCTGATATGGTCGGACACCGAACATCATGTGAGGAGTCCTATTGTTGTGAAAGCCATCTGATGACTGTTATTATAGTGCCGAAAAATGGCGTTCTTATTAAATTGATGTCAATCCTATTCATGAACAGTGCTTCATGAATTTAAAATAATGGTTTGCAAATTATAAGGTCTCAAAATTTATTAATTCAGAAACTAGGATGAAGATAAATTTTTTATTCATCTAAATGCTAATCGGTCTTTATAATGAGAGCATTGTGCATTTTAGTCGTGCAAGCATACTTTGCATCTGCAGAGGAACTCAGTTCTCTTCTTCATTTATTGCGTGAGCATCCTGCTACTGCTTCTCTTCATCCATTGTTTGGAAAACTGAAGTTTCAGAAGACTATCCCTTTGCTTGGACGACTAATCAGCCAGTCAGTTCAAAGAAGACTCAATGGACTGAGATAAATCAATGTCTCTTAACAAAGCTCCCTCTTTGATTGTCACCTGATGTAGATATGACGGCGAAATATGTGAAATAGATGAGAACACATAGTTTTAATACAATAAGAGTTGGCGTATACTTCTTGTCCCACCTTCGGCAGTGCAACATGACAAAGGCATTGTATGATACGGTGAATGAGGTAGAAAGGAACATTAATGAGGTAGAAGGAAATGAGGGAACTGATGCTACCGGTCGTAGCAGGGCTGCTATTGCCACTGAGTGAGTAACCGACATAAACTGTGACAGAGGGAGGCTATGCAGTACGTGGACGCATAGATCAAAGCCCGCACCGGAAGCATAGAAACACTTTCACCACCATTTCCAATCCACCACCTGAAGGTTGCAATATGTAAAGATCAATCATGGTGTCGCTCAAACTATGAAGAATGTTGACTCTCCAGGGAGCTACCAAGCATCGATTCTACAGACAAATGAAGTTTCACTGTTTCAGTTCTTTTCCACCCGAAGGCTAAGAAGTTACGTGAAAAGAAGTCTTTCAAGGCCGTGCAAGGAGTCCTATTGTTGTTAAGGGCATTCAAGAGCTGTTCCTGTAGTTTCTAGAGAATGGCCTTCTGGTTAAAATTGATCCTGAGCCTATTTATGAATGGTGCTTTTTATATGTACCATATACTCAATTGTGGAATCACTGAATTATAAGGTTTGTGGAGAGACTTGGTTCAGCGTTATTTACTTATTCGTCTAAACATCAATAGGTTATTATTATGAACGTATGTGCGGTTCTGAGTTGCTCACGCGTGCTATCTATCTGCTAAATGGCTGACGGCGCGCAACATCATCCACCTCTCTTTCTATTTTTACCATCCAACGTATCTCATAGCTTGTTCAGATTTGTAACTTTGAGTTCTAAAGGTTATCTGATGATGCCATTCCTGCAGAGCTACCAATTGGCGCCTTCAGATCAAAGAAGACTGTTAATAGTAAAGCTCCATACTTGATTGTCAGATGATACAGCAATGGAAGTGGAAATGTGTGCAATAGATGGGAATACATTACTTTGAAACATTAAGCTACTTACAACAATCTCGTGCTTATTTCGACAGTGAAGCATGACAAAGGCAGGCAATACATATAAAGTAGGACGTTACTATATCGATTGAGGTAATGTCAGCATTTCCCAAAGCAAGGAGCTCAAGCAATGCATGAAATTGGAAAAAGTCAACTCTACTCAGATCTCTGTTGATGAGAAGAGAGCATTCACAAAGTATAACGAAGCGAGCAAACCAATGCTTCCAGTTGATAGCAGGGCTGCAATCGCCATGATGAGCAAGTAACCGACATAAACTGTGACTGATGGAAGCCTGCTCAAACCGTTCGGGTCAGAAACCAAGTAATTGATGCAGTACATGAACACAAAGAGGGAAGCCGAACCGGAAGCACAGAAAGACTTCCACCACCATTTCCAGTCCTCAGCTTGTAGATTGCGATAATAACGATCAAGGAAGTTTCAGCACAGAGAATAACAAGGGACAGAAGACAAATGCAGAGGGTCCCCAACACGCTGTAGAACCTACCAAGCCATATGCTACTCAGAAAGAAGATGAGTTCAGTAACGAGTGTGCCGAACGGGATCATCCCAGCACCAAGAACTAAGAGCCACAAGGGGAGTGTCCAAGCCGGGATTTCCCTAGGAATGTGATTGGTTTTCACAGGATATTGGATAGCCTCAGCCCAGGTCGCTAGGAGTCCTCCAAACAGGGTGACTGGCGCTGAAATGCAGAACCAGTACAATAGAATGGCGACATACATGGAGATGGAAATAGCGGCTGTGCTACGGTTGACCCACATTATGAAGTTGAGCGCGACGTGTACGATTAGGACGATTCCTGGAAAGAGAAATGTGATCAACCACGAAACTGACTTCCAACCATCAATACTTCCTTTCAACGTTCTCCACTTTCGCACGCCAATGTACCCGCCAACGATTCCCCAAAAAGAGTAGACAGTATCAATGTCGGTATCAACCTCGAGCATCAGGTGTCAAGTAGCAGAAGGCCGCGATAGTTACAGTCACAAATCCGGTCAGGTTGATTTGGACCCCAGTTCCAACCATCACACTGAGAAGCCTCGAGTGAGTCAGCTCCCTGAATGCATCGCTGGCAGGAAGCTTCCAACCCGAGGCTCCTCATGGGTCTGTGCTTCAGCCTTTTTATCGAGTCCCTGACATTTTGCGAGTTCCCTAGATATTGTCTTCAGGAATATCACGAAGAATGGTCATCAGAGAACGGAGTACTGAGAACCAACGGATTCACGAATATCTTTGCTTCAAATAAATGTCCCAACGAGATTGCCAGTGGATATCGCTCTTCACAAACTGAACCTCACAAGTGAAGGATATCCTCTCGTTCTCCCTCACAGCCTGCAATGTCTCGAGATCGGAGGGACATTCCATTGAATCTATGTTGTCGTACATTTTGAGCCTTTTCATGTATTCCTGGTCATGTTTAACACTGCAAGGAGCCACAGTGAAGCCCACAATCTCAAACAGTGGTGCCGGTTCATAACCCTTAGAGACCGATGGCGAGTCAAAATCTGTTATGTCATAGCCGCAGCTTCTGTGCTCATTCACCAAGACTCTGAACTTAAGATGATTAATGATGTAAACATCATCGCTGCACGGTAGTACAAATTCAATTGAAGCCAGTCCATTGAATGTACCTGGCATACCTTACTGCCGGCAAACCATCGAGCATCATGTTCACTCGGTACAAATCACAAGTGCGCTGCTTCAAGAGCCTAACCTCGTGCTCGTTCAGGGGATCAGTGGTGCAGAGGTAGATGGACTCGTTGACATTCCCTCGGAACCGGTATGGAGAGTTGATGATTTCATTTCCCATGACAGCGGCGCTGACATTACCGACACGTTCTCAGATCCCACCCATCGGCTTGCAGTATGGGACACTATAGTAGCTGAAGGGAAGCTCATTATCGATGGAGGTCAAGGAATTAACTTCGGCAAATTTGTGGTCATCACCGGCGTATGTGTGCATGTAGCTTCTTGCCAAAGAAAACCAAATTGAAGAAAGGGCAAAGAAAACCCGATTCCTGATTGCAGAACTTGTCATCTTGATATCTGCTAGAGAATCGGTTGAATGGTTGTGAGTAGAGAGTTAAATCAAGCAACTGAGCTCAAGTTCAAATGATAATTAATCTCAAACATCCTACATGAAAGTCATGAACTACCACTATATATTTATGTATAAACACACTCGAGACTGTACTCAGATCAAGGATGAAAAATTTCAGATCTTTCATGGCATCGCGGCACGAAAAACGTTCTTCGTTGGCATGAGGCTAGAGAGAAGCAGATCCTCTGATCTATCACTAATGAAAGATTATAAAGCATCAGAATACTAGCCTTAGTGATGGGAAGCAACTGAAATTGCTTCTGGGAGTGAAGCGCTCTCGTTTATTTATGGCGATGATTAATGTAATTAACAGAGTCATTTTCAATCTTTCTGCCTTGTTGCTTCGCATCAAGACAAAAAATAGATTTTTTTTTTTTTAATATTAGTTAATGTGAATTCAGTCACTTTCTGGGACGAAACGTGGTTTTATATGTGGACAAACGGAAATTGCCAGCAACCCAGAAACAACACCCCAAGTCAACGTTGATAACACCATTTTCTCTCATAGTGAATATCGACATAAGGGTCAAACGTAGTTCACAAGGAATTGGCATTGATTTTTGGACTTAGTAGTTGAATGGCACTATAATGGAGAAAATTATCTAAAAAGTCTTAAATTTATTGCACTTTTGTCAATTCAGTTATAAAGCTTTCAATTTTGCCAATTGAGTCATAAATAATTTCACATTGTGCTAATTGAGTTCATTTAGCTAATTTTACATGGACGCCACACAATGGATATAGCCAACACTAACGTGGACAACTTTTATAAAATATATTCATATTTTAATTATTTTAATTTTTATGTAAAAAATGATTGACATGTGAAAAGATTCAATTATAAAACTAAATTCAAAACACATATTAGCCATCTAACAGTGAACACATAATATTATTTTTAGATTTTGTAACTATTTATATTGAAAAAGTTCATTGAAATAAGTCCATTGATTACAAAATAGAGTTATTTTACCTATTTTAGGTAACAAATAGTGCAATATATGTGATAAAATATTTGGATTTCCTTCTATTTATTCAAATTTTCCTTGTTTATAAAACATAATGAGACATGGAGAAAATGAGGAAAAAAATGACAAAAAGAAGGAAATGAAGAATTTATTGATTGGGGAATTCAAATGAGAAAGTGTTGGAAGATGAATATCAAATTAGGAGTTCTGTGATTTATTCCCTAATTGTATCGGAAAGAGTGATTTATTCCCTAATTTTATCGGAAAGAGTTGGAAGCTAGATATCAAATAAGGAATTCTTTGATTTATTCATTAATTTTATGCAAAAAATAAGCAATTGCCTTCAGATATGAGTCTTGGATGTATCCTATAAATAGGAGAACATTAAGAGCTTGGGGAGACTAGGTTTTTATTTTTAGATCGTTTTTCATTGTTTAGAGAGTTTTTCAAGCATTTTGAAGAGAAAACGAAAGTGGTGATAGAATTCTTGTTCTTTGATTCAAGATATTATGTTTGATTTATCTATTCATTTATTCTTTCATTATGTTCTAATTTTCTTTTGTTAGGGTTACAATGTAACTTGACCAAAATGATATGAATTTCATGATTTTTATGCGCTGTAAATGATTTTATTCATGTAAGTTATATATTATTGCGCTTATGCTTTTAAATGACTGGCCATCATTTGAATGATCTGATGTATATGTTTGAGATCAAGAAGTGATAATATGCAATTACTCCTTATGATATATAACCATGAATTAAATGTGAATGGAGATATACCATGTTATTTGCGTAGCTTTCGATAATAAGGTGATTCCAAAGATTCATTGTAAACCGGGAATATTCATAAATTTTAATGCACTTATGTTTATTTAAATTCACCTAGAGATATAGTAGATTGATAAACTGTCTAGATTTGTTATACCTAGAGATAAGATAGTAAATACATTTGGAAATTTTGCTATCACATGTTTGATATCGTTCTTATATGAGTGATAATCTGAAATTCATATTTAGTGATAATGATGAAATCGGATACTTTAACATATTTATTTAATTGATTTACTGCATTTAATTTCAAAATTTTATTTCTACGTTTGTTAATTTTAATTTATTCTCAATTCTATTTTGATGTCAAATAAATTTTAGAATTAATTCATTTTTAATATTTAAATAGTTTATTAATCATCAATCTCCGTGACACGATACCTTTTTTCATCATTATATTACTTGTTTAACGCGTTCATCACATTTAGAATTTCACAAACAATTACTTTTCACTCTATTATTTGCGACTTGGTACATTGAAAAAGCAAGTTTATATGTATCTCAAAGATTCTGATTATATATTCTTTTATGATTTTTTCCAAGAGGAAAAATCAATTTTTTATTGTATAAAAGTGGTCATCCTTGTAGCTAATAACTTATCTACATAGTTTCGAACAAAAAAAAAAAAAGACTTATCTACATAGTAAATAACTTTTATAATATGCTAAAGTAAGTATGTAATTACATAAAGTTGCTTCTTTTCTGTATTTATTATATTGATAATATTATGTACTTATAAGTAGTTAGTTATATCTTTTTGTAACAACAATGATAAACAAAAATTTCAACCTATCTAACTTAGGGAGTTCTTGATATTCATGTTAATTTTTCCTATAAAAAAGTTAGTAACTAATAGATTTTCGAGATGGTTTTCAACTTTTAATATAGGTAAAAAGTTTAAAGTAATTAATGATTTATTTATGTGATTCGCAAAAATTTAATAAGAAAGTATTCCTTGTATCTATAGCAATATCATACGTGACTAAAAACTTTCTTATACACCTAATATTGTTAAGCTTTTACATATAAGGCAGTGAATTAAACATTTACAGTTAATGAATCTGACATTCTAGAGTTGCCCTAGTAATCAGTTATTGTACGGTGTATTTCCAAACTCTGTCAATAGTACACGAGTCAAATATTGTACGATAGAAGATAAAAAGAAAATATGGTGCTGTTTTCTTTGAAAACACATGAAATAATTCGCTATCATTGTTATAGATTCGAAAATGATATTAACAAGATTTTCCATCAATATGAGAAATGTTTGTACATTAAATTGGAAGAACTATATTAAAATGGACGTTTTCATACAAGAACAAAAAAAATTACTGATTAAATTGAAACAATTACATCATAATGGGGTGAACTAATTATAAGAATGAACAAAATTGTACCTAATAATAAGAAACAAAAAGTTATTTAGAACAAGAAATAATCGGTCCGGTTTCCGGTTCTAGACAAGGAACTAGATCACCCGGACCGGACTGGTATTGCCATTATATTTCTTTCCTTTTTTTTCTCATTGTTGTAATTTTCTTCTATTTTAAAATAGGAAAGTAATTGGTGAATACGATGGAAAGAAACCCTAGCCTCTTTGCCTCCGGATACTCTCCGGCCGTCCACCGCTTCATCATGATCACCCCCTCGCCTCCCAGCCCTCCCTGCGGCGGCGCCTCCCTCTCTCTCACGCTCTCCTCAATGTGATGGCACTTCGCTTACTTTTTTATTGCTTCGATTTCTATTGCGGATGGTTGGCGAATCTGCTGGAATCAACGGTGTTTGACTCCGTTGGATTTCGAGTTCGTGTAGGTGAGGTTGTCGTGATCGAGTCTCGCCACATCTCTTTGTTGGATTTTTGTTAAAAAGGAAGAGTTCTTACTTCTCAGAAGAAATTGAGGAAAAGAAAGGGCCGGTCTCGGTCAAACCGGGGGAATCAACCGGTCTTGTCCGGTCCATTCCGGAGCCAATTACCCCTGCATGCTTTGCTTACATAATACAGTATTCCATAAAAATTGCACAATATTCCGGCCATCACCCTTTGCTGACTAATTTGTTGCATCAATCGGCGCTTTAAATCCCTTCAAAACTGCACAACTGAGGCTTAGGATTTAGATGATTCTTTTCGTATGTTTCAATTAGTATTAATTGTTCAATTAATTGTAGGTTCTTGAGGTTATCGTATTTCCATTGGGCTTGTGCATGTGTACCATCTGAATGTGGCGTTTTTTGGGCTTTATTTCGATGTCGTCGCTTCGTTCTCAGATCAGGAGGAGCGTTAATAAAAAAAACAAGTACATGTCCTAACATTTCTGATCTAGCGATGTGTTGGGACCCGCCTTTCTCAGGACATTTTGAAAAAGCTTGGTTGATCAGCTTCGTTTGACTTTGCCATATGATGCCGTTTTTTTTTTTTTTTTGGGGGTCGATGATCTTTTCAAGTAGTCATTTTGACCACCTTGTGGATTGCAAATTAGAAGCTTGTTACGTAATAACTATGTTTACATTACTATTAATGCCTTGGTTTATTTAAAAAGTAAGTCTAAATGCCCAAAATCCTCAATGCTTGATCCTCGCCAAATCTAGGAGAGAGGTTGCCGCCCTCTCCTATTTCTAGTGAGGGTCTTCAGGCCCTCACCTCTAGTCGACAAGAGCTGCCGCCGGCTCTCACGCGAGCATCGATGACCCCATCGGCTATCGTCGTCACAAGTGCGATGGAGCCTCGCTTATATTTTTGCCTCTTTTTTTAAAATAAATTAAATTAAATTAAATTTTAAATTGTGTTTAGAAGAAAACATTTTTGATCGATTGGAATTTTTTACTGACTGATGATGCTAAACTCTTATTCAAAACAATCATAATCACTTCAGACCAGTCTTTGATACGATATCATCTTTATTTGAAATAAAAAAAATTTCGGATTTTTATATAAAAAAATGAGAATACTTCAAATCTTTATTTAAAAATCTTCTCCAAAAAAATATATGTATGTACAGTCTTATTTTCTTTAAAAGCACATGAAATGATTTACTATCATCATCATCATCATCATTATAAAATCGAAAAATGATGTTTACATAGATTATATAACAAATAAGAAATGAAAACCTCAAAAGTAGCTGATGCATTTGCATTGTCAACATCAAAACCGGGAAGAGCTTGCAAATCCTGGCTGCCTTCCGCCAGGAGGGCATCCAAGGAAGGAGAAAGTCTACCATAGTCATACCTATTTGGATTATTCCCAATAAGGCTCATTTCATTTGAATCTTTACCGTCACTCTGAACATTATGCATTGGACAAGCAGATTCTGGACTCAGCTTCCTAGCATTTGTTAGCATCATAAAACTTCCAGAGTTAGCAGAGTTATTTTTTTCGGACGGTGTCTTCTCATCAAAGGTCAGATGAATGCCCGTCGGCGTCTTCTCCATGCCAGAGTCTGATCTTGCAAGGCTGCGGAAATGCATTGAGAACGCTGTAGAGTCCATCGTAACATCATGATTTTCATCTGAAGCAGCAGAGTCAGAGAGCCTTCCGGGTCTAATAAAGCTCGCGGAGACGGGACCAAAGAAATTGTCTTCTGAGAAATAGCAACAGCAGACGACACACCAGTCAGGACAACAAAACTTCACGGCCAACATGAGGGCCAATTTTTTTTTTTTTATCCTCAAGAGAACAAAAGAAACATAGTGCTTCATGGGTGAAAGAAAAAAATCGATCTTCAGAAATCATGCCACAGCTGAGAGAGAGAGAGAGAGAGAGAGAGAGAGGCGAAATCAGATCTTAGAAGGAATATGTGGTTCTGGTGCAAAAATTTGAAGCATAACCGCATTTGCTTCACGGCCTAAACATCTTTCCCACCAATTTTCACCAAGTCTGCTTGCTGTGCACCGCGAATTCCACCCTACAACGTTTTTGTTCAAAGCCAAAGCTCCGGTAACTTAAAAATCGCACTGGAAATGCAAAACCCGAATCAACTCACCGTCATTCGAAGTCGCGGAGCCGAACGTGCTGCTCCCGGGAGACGGCGACCCAATCGGCCTGAGTAACGACTTCCTGCCGACCCCGACCTCATCGGCGTCCTCCTCCTCCTCCTCCCCATCCTCCTTCCCATACTCCCCGCTCGGTGTGAGCTCCCTTGAGTCGTCGCTGTGGTCCCCCAGATCCCTGAACAGGGGCCGCGCCTCCCCGGCGTCGGCGGAGTCCGGGCCGTCGGGGTTGGGGTCGGAGGGAGGGGTGGCGTCGTAGTAGTCCTCGTCGCGCTTGAAGATGTGGACGGAGGTGATCTCCACGTCGGCGAAGCTGACGCGGCGGGACCACTTCCGGCGGGCGGCGAGACCGGTCTCGGTGTTGGCGGCGGGGTCGTCGGAGGGGAGGTCCTTCGACGCCATCGCCGGCGGCCGGCGGGGGGTTTCCGAGTTCGTTCGGAGGGCAGAGAGAGGGGGGAGACGAGGAGACGAGGAGGCGCTGGGGCTGAGAGAGGGAAATGATGGATTGACGTGCGTTTGAAAAGTGGGGGGAAACCGATGGCAGCTTTTTCCCTTTTCTTTCGAAGACAATTTTTCATTTTAAAAAATAAATAAATTAATGTTCCGCAATTTTCTAAAAGGGGTAACCCGTTTAAATGAGAAAATTTCAAATAAAAAGCTCGAAATACTCTCAATTTCTCAAATAAAAACTTCAGTAAATCTTCTTTCAAATAAGGATTGGAAAAACCTGAAATAATCATGATTGTTTCAAATTAGAACCTAACCTTACCAGTTGACATAATATTCTAGCTAATTAAATATATTTTGATCAAAATACAAGTTAAATTTAAATTAAATTAAATTAAAAATTTTAAAAAAATTTTTTTTTATGATTGATAGACCGTCGGAGATCACCTTTCGAGGATCACACGATTCTCTAATGCTCAGTAGCAAAAATTTAAAAAACTTTAAAAAAAAAAGAAAGAACACAACTCGCCCATGTTTTCCTTTTTTTAAAAAAATTAATGAAAAAATAAAAAATAAAGAAAAATAACGAAAAAATTAGAAAAATTATAAGACAAAATTGCCCTTCACTACCGAGTAGTTAAACCGATTAGTTAAGGCTCATTTTGTGAGACTAATATAAGTATTATAAGATTCACTTTAGACTCTTATTTGATAAAATATGAACATTTGGAATCCTTTTGTGAAATAATATCTATTTCAAATTATTATTTGAAAAAATGAAGACTCTTCAGGCCTTTATTTGTAATTTTCTTTATTTATAATTTAATTTACAAATTGAATGATATTTATTGGCTCAAAAATAAATAAATGATTTAGCTTGAATTTCGTAAGATTAATATATCATCTATTGTGTTATACAAAAGAGCATGACGTCTGTCTCAAGCTCTACATGATTTGAATACCGAGGTTAGAAATCGTAGCATGGATACTCGACATTATTCTCTGAAAGTAGTAACATGACTAATTTGTTTGAACTGGCTTGGATTTTACCTTTTACTCATCAAAATCTAGCGATTCATTTCTTTCAACATTTAAACTCTGTTATAATCTTTAATGATTTAAAAAAAAAAATTTGACAAGATGGCGAAAGATAAAAACAGTTTGTCCTTTTGCTTGAATTCAAATAACCAAACCTCATATCAATGCATCTTATTTTTCTCTGGATAAATCTGCTAAGGCAGCTCAGCTAATTGTTTAACGGCAGTCCCATCTTATTCTCCTTTCAGCGAAAGAAAAATGATTAACCTCACGTGTAAGCTCCACAAGAAATCACCAAGTATTCTTTTATCAGATTTTTAAAGTCCATTTATTTAAAGAAAAATCTATTTTCGAAAATTATTTTTCGACTACCTCAAAACTAATAAATTTGCAAAAACACATCTTTCATGAAGTTAAAACAACAAAATTAAATCAGATGAGAGCAATAATTTCCTTCTAATAAAAATAAAATCACTTTTTCTAAACCATCAAATAAATAAAAATTAAGAATTTTCCTTAGAATAATTTCCATGAAAATACATCCTTTTATAAGAGTTTTTTTTGTAAAATAAAAATGCCTTAAACTTTTGTAGAAAACTAGCATTTCTGTTCTTAGCTATCCGACTTAAAGAAAGATAGGCTTGAACCTATTATCTCCTCCCGGCTCGACAAGGCGGATTGCATTTCCCTTATGGATCGCATAACTACAAGAGTCCAGTCTTGGACTTAGCGTTTCTTTTCTTTTGCTGGGCGTCTTCAGCTTATAATGTCAGTTCTTCTTGCAATCCAAGCTTACTGGGCTAGTGTCTTTATCATCCCTGTTGCAGTGTTGAATCGCATTGAACAAATCTTGAGACAGTTTGAGTCCTAGCCTAGGGAGGGGTGGTGCCAAGGTTTCCTGAGATGATGTTTGCTTTCCAAAGGAGGAAGGAGGGCTAGGCATCCGCAGTCTCAAAGATTGTAACAATGCAGCGATGCTGAAACACATATAGATCCTATTTACAGATAAAGGAATCATTGTGGTGTAGGTGGATCCACTCGACCTTCCTTAAAAGGAAGAGTTTTTGGGTAGTTAAGCAACCCACCTGCTGCTCTTGGGCGTGGAAGCAAATCCTCCATTTTGGGACTGATTTTCGATTATCTTTTTTATGGAAGTTAGGAGATGGCTACTCTATTTCCTTTTGGTTCGACTACTGGCACCCGAGAGGTTCCCTCAACTTATGTTTTCTGACTCTTTCATCTACAGATCTGGCCTTCCTAGGCATGCGACGATGGCTGATCTTTTTTCACCTACTGGTTAGACCATGCGAGAAGTTTTACAGTCTTGGGAACATCCCTGCCCTTTCTAGTGCAAGCTCCTGATTGTCTTACTTGGCAAGGAAACACGTCTGGTTTATTCTCAGTTGCTTCGGCTTAGCACCTCATCAAAAAAAATAAGCCTCGGGTTGATTGGGCTTCTTTGATCTGGAACAATGCTATAGCTCCAAGATATTAATTCATTCTTTTGTTTATAACCAAAAACCGTCTTCCTACGCAGACCGTACTCTTATCGCATGGCAGGATTGGGGATGCGGTGTGCCCCTTTTGCAAAGTTACTCCGGATTCTATTAATCATTTGTTTTTTCATTGTAGCATTACGACTAGTTGTGCCTTCTCTTGGGCCGCCAGATGCAACCTCCCTTGGAAGAATGGGACTTGGGCTGACAACCTCTCGTAGGCTATAAATTTCCTATCCGGTAAGGACTTCTATCACTCTATTGCCCGGTTCTCTTTTGGGGCTATTAGCCACATTATTTAGAAATATAGGAATAAGATACTCTTTAGGAACTATACCTTCATGCTTCCGGCCGTGAAGAACTACCTTATTAAAGTGGTTAAGGATAAGGCTTTTAACTTTCTCGAATGTTGAAGACAACCCAAGAAACATGAGACTTCAACGTAGCTGAGGGATAGACCCATGCATCTTTTTTTCTGCTCCGGCGCATCCATAATATTTCCGGGTTGGAGTGGTGGTGTAGGATGGCCCGCTGCTGTTTGGTCTGGTGCTAGCCTTGATTCCTATTGGTTGTCTCGTCCTTTTCGTTTGGGCAATGACGTTTTGTTTGGTTTTGGCTGGGGTTGCCATTATTTGGCCTGCTAGTCACCTTCTTTTGTTTAGTCCTTTTGATTGTGGTTGTAGTTGTGCGGCTTTTCCGCGTTTTATGCCTTGTTGGCTTCCCCTCTTTTTTCTCTCGGCACCCTTCCACTCATTATGCCTCTATTCATTATGAGTGTATGTTTTTGTGCCGTTTTTGGTTGTAATTATTGGTTTCAACTTAATATGATTACCTTTCACCAAAAAAAAAGAAAGGCTTGAAAAGTATCTCCGCACCTATATGCAAATCCCCCGTTTGCCCGAGAAGTCCGACATTCTGACCACAAGTTTTGGCCAAAGCATGAGACAAGTGACCCAAAACATTAGCCGACGCGAATACTTATGTACATACCTTGGTAAATGGGTTTCCTGGTTCAATCCAAAACCGATCGAAACTATTGACAGCGCATGACCATCTACATACAGTTTAAATCACGCGCGGCAAAAAGAGTCACTAGACGATCCCATCGGGCATGCTGACGGGCCCTGCTTCTCTTTCCTCTCCAACGGCAGTTCCTGTGGAGCTATCCCCACCATTTCCAGATTTCGAGATGCGTATGCCTCCCACTCGGTTTGCTGAGGAAGCGGTGTGGACAGCCTCTATATACAACACCTTCACCAAATTTCTGAACCGGCGTCTAAAAGTCGGCAGTCGGGACATGGAAGCCACGATCCCCTGCAGCCTGCAACCATTAAGTAAATGCACGAAAGAAACGGATTCCATCAGCCTTTTGATTTCAAGCAGGTGAAGGAGGGACAGCATGGGCCGAATCTCATATGACATGGCACATTCAGTTTGATAACGTACATTTTTTGTATTAACTATTATCCCAGGGGCAAGAGATTGAGAGCAGACTAATACCTTCTAATTATGGCTTGCAATTGGGCCCTTCTCACACTGTCATCTGATGGAAAACTAGTATTATCCCACTCCTCGGGTTTTTCATTTTTGCACCTCATGACTAGCTTTCTAAGGCACGCATCTTCGTCTTCAGTTAACCGGAGGCTCTTGACTTGCTCTTTGATAATCAACAAAGGCCCAATAAACCACTCAAACATCCTGTCCCTCGGACTGTTCATCGTTGTAAGCTCCACATCATCAACTGTGAATCCATTTGAAACATTTGTGAGAAGTCATTAAAATGACATGGAACTATTCATATTCCACAAACAAAATACTCAGATTTGATAGACGTACAGATGAGCAAACCGTCAGTCTCTGACTTAGCTGAAGCTAGCAGACACTGTAAGATTGACCAAGCAGGAAGCTTGATGCCTAACTTCTTACAATTTCCTTTCAATATGCAATCCTCAATGTCTGTAACATCGATCAAACCTTCATGCAGAAGTATCCTACCATTAACCTCACATGATTTAAAGAGCCAATCCCACACCTGCAGAGATACGATTTTTGTTGGTGAGCATCATATTGAAAAGATGATTGAGGTGGTATGTCTATTATTCTCACTTGCACTGGTTTATACTGTTGGATTGCCCGCTTCAATGTTCTCGACTGTTGTGAATAAAGCTTTGAAATGTATGGACCTCCTTTGCCATCCCTTGATCCCTTGTTCACGCTGGAATTCTTTCTCTCGAGGCTAGCATTCATGTTTCGACGATATTTGGGCCTGGCTGTCAATTGGTAGCTCAAACTTAAACATCAATTTGTAATAGAACAATTCCTCACAGATTATCAAGCATGAATGATCAAATGAAAGAAGATCACAAATGCACCTTGGCAGACAAGACCCTTCTTGCAGGTAAAGTAAATCGTTAACATACTCATCGAACAATGAGACAACCGACACAATGTATGCCACTCCCATTCGAAGCGAATCCTCCTGGAATTAGGTATCTCTGCTCAGATAAAACTTGAGGATAAAGAAAAGCTATCAACACACTGATGCAGAATTGTTCAAATAGAAGGATGTTTCAGAAGGTGGCAGATTTTTAGTACCTGATAGGCAACTACTCCACTATATAACCCCAGAAAAAAGCTAGAAAGGAAAGCTGCTGTCACAGCTCCAACAACGGCAAGAGGCCACAAAATTATGGCAAGCCCCGCAAATGGGACACAGACCGTCTCTAAAAACGGTCCTTCTCGGCCAATCAAGTCTTCCAGTAGTCTCTTCCACCCTCTGAACAACATATACGGACTTTTCACCAGGGCAACAACCATGATCGAAGGAACATCTACCACCACCCCCACCAGACTCACCAACAAAGAAGCAGGCAACTTTGATAACCTAGAGATAATATCATAATGTGAATGCCCTGTAGTTGCCATATTGCATATTGTCACAAGATAGAAAGGTAAAGTTTTACTCGATGTCCATGGGCTTTTCATCTGGTTGTATTTTCTCTCTCAATTCATCCATGAAGGAAAAGTAGGAGTGGAAGCAGAAATCTGTGAAGTCCCGAACCACAGTGCAACTTCCTTCTACCGTGGTCCAAAGACCATCCTGGTACCACAAAAACCATATTTATAATTGGGATACAAACACTGCAAATAGTTGTGAAAGCGAATAACTGGAAAGATAGGACTCCCAGTTACCACACAAAGATTAAAAGAGAGAGCACCAACTATATAAGAAAAATAGAACCAACACAAAGCTTTTCCCAGCTCAATGGAGTCGGTTACATTTGCCATTGCATTCTATCTAATACCAATACCTAGTAATGTCCAAGCTATTACATGATAATAAGTCCCATATGAACCCCGTAAACAAGCTATTTGGGATGATTTAACACTTCCTTATGTGGAAACCGGACTACAAAAGACTGCATGTGATATGTTAAAGGAGAGGCCTATTAGGTGGAAAGAGATTGCATGCATATAAGACCCGGACGAAAAGCGCCGCATGTCCCTTGCTTACGGGTAAAATATTACTCTCACATGGAGTGGTTGCTTACTTATGATTGGAGATGTAAAAAATCATCCAAAAACTACAAGGGATCTTAAGAGTTTTTGCTTTCAATATATTATTCAGAACGATAGAGAAACATTAACAAAGATGATCGCCTTGTTCAAGTCAAAAACAGCTCACAATTAAATTCCAGTCGGCCCATAAAGTTTTTACTGTTCATTTATGTTAAAACTGAAGTCTAAAGTTGCAAGGGTTTTCTGACTAAAGGAAGTTATGGAACTGGGACAGAACTGCTATGTGGTCAATGACAGAAGGACTCATGCAAGCTGCTCTCTGAATTCTATTTTAAGCAGCCTAATCCCCCCCAAAAAACTTTTTTTTAGGACAAGTGCTGTGGTCATAAGTTGATACCATCATGGCAACCAGAGATACCACAAAGCAAAGCATTTGAAACGCTGAGTCATCCACACAAAATTGCATCCTCTAGCTGCCAACCTTCTGTAAGGCCACAATTCATAAACATCACTCAATGCGCCCCTAACACCTAACACGTCTTCAACCGGTGATCGAGAAGATCTTCATATTCACTAAAACAGCCGACAATTTTTCTACATATCGTATTGGAGATACCCTATAATTCAGAATATCTTCGGTGCTGGAAATCAGCACAAACACTCTGTTTCCTAGTCACACGTTTCAAATCGCTGCGGACCATCCAGAAACAAAACCAGACACAGCACCCAAAGTGCGCACTCACAAGAAAGCAGTGATAGAGCTTGTCCGTCACGTTCTCCCCAACCGCTTCAAAGGTCGCTATCAAGGGAGCAAAGACCCCGTACGCAACTCCCCCCAGCACGCTTCCCGCGATCCCGACCACCGGCCAGAGCACTAGTGGCACCGGCAGCATCGTCAGCACCAGAATCTTCAGAATCAGCCCCAGCCTCTTGGTCCTGGAAATCATCCCCAACCGCGAAATTACAAAAAAAAAAAAAAAAAAAAAAAAAAAAAAAAAAAAAAAAAAAAAAAAAAAAAAAAAAAAAAAAAAAAAAAAGAGGAGCCCGAAGTTTCGCGAAATCGCCGGCGGCAACGTTTTACCTCGCGACGCAGTAGTAAGTCCAGGCGAGATGCGCGATCCAGAGCCCCGCGATCACGGCCGAGTTCCCTATCCCGACGACGCAGGCCGCGACGGGGCCGACCACGGCGGCTGTTCGGAAAAAAAAGAAAAGACAACGGGCGAATCACCACCGTCGGATGCGGACAGGGGAGTCTCGCTTAAACGCAACCACAAGCACGCGTTCTCTTCTCGATCGAGCAGTAGCGTCGAGGAGATGTTTACCTTTGAGGAGGCCGAGGAGGAAGAGGGAGAAGAAGAAGGGGAGGAAGGTGACGAGGCTCCACAGCTTGGCCAGGAACCCCACGGGGACCTCCATCGCCGGCTCCCGAAGCGAAGATACAGAGACAGAGATTCGCGAAGAAGATGGAGATGACGATGAGGGAGGGAAGAGAGAGAGAGAGAGAGAGAGAGATCGCGGGAGAGCTTTCTGGCTGAGGTGGCAGGCAGCGAGAGGGATCACGGGGGACGCGTGTCGAGAGGAACGCTTTCCCTCTTTTTTTGGCGGGAACCGACTCGAAACCCCAAAAAGATAAGGAGCAAAATGGATTAATTATTTTTTTATTTTTAAAGATTTTTGTGTTTTGTATTATAGAGGATTGTGTTGTGAATTTCGGATAGGAAAATCCCCGCTCCAGTCCTCATTTTTACATAATGTTCTTTTATTTATTTATTAACTTTTGATGTAAAATTATTATTTTGTTAAGAATCTGGCTTGAAAAACCCTTGATAACAAGGTACTAGTTGGATACACCTTACTTGATCCGACTATACTTGTTTAATTGGGTTGATGGGTTGCCAATTTTGAGTAGAAATTGCACAATCAATTCTACATTTATCATATGGATCTCAATTCAATTTTTGTTTTAAACATTTGCGTGAAATTTCAATTTAGTTTTTTTCGACCAAATTTTGCTGAAAACTTGTTGAAGTGGCAATTTGGTCATTGTTGGCGGTCCTACGCAACATATCATCATGTCAATGAATTCTTGTGAATATTGGCTCAAATGACTACATTAAAATTTCATGCAAGGATTTATGATTACATTGACTAAATTGAAAAATTTAGGATTGAATTTAATTTTGTATGAGAGATTTAGTGATTGATTGGACAATTTGGCTGTGAATTTTGCAATACAATCTTACTTTGGCACTGTTCAGAACTTTATGATTGTAAACATTTTGAGTACAGAAAATCCCACCCAGGTGG
This sequence comes from Eucalyptus guilfoylei, assembly GCA_016097605.1. NCBI lineage: Eukaryota > Viridiplantae > Streptophyta > Magnoliopsida > Myrtales > Myrtaceae > Eucalyptus > Eucalyptus guilfoylei. The sequence goes on from CM027867.1 coordinate 37,451,392, forward strand.
TTTCTTGCCCTCTCTGTTTGGGTTGCTACAGAAGAAGTGCGGTGTCCTTTTCCAAGTAGCCTATCCAAGAACATGATATTCACAAAAATCTGTTTCACAGCCATGAGACTAACTAAATTCTTCCCTAATTGCAATGCTAGACATACAAGACAAAGCTGCAGAAAGTCTCTCCTTCCGATCGCATACTCGGCGTGCTTGCCGGTTTAAGCCGAGTCGGTGATCCGGATGTTCAGGCGGCGGAGCCAGATGGAGTGCACAGTCATGTGGAAGACGTCGTATCGCCTCGGCGGCCCGTTGGCCACGAAGTGCCGCTGCACTTGCTTCACTCTCCTCTGCATCCTCAGGTACTGAGACGGTGAAATGGCCATGAGTATCTTCTTGATGTTGGGAATGTCCTTCAGCTGCACTTGCACAGAGAAGGCCTTCCAGTTCAGGACATCGCTGAACGGCGGCACGTAGCTATTGGAGATCAGGACCGGCACGCATTCCGCGTATATGGCCTCCACGACCCTGGGGCTCGCCACCTCGTACCCGCTCGGGCACAGGCAGTACCTGCTCTGCCTCAGCATCGACTCGTAGCTGACCCCGCGCGGGAGCTCATCGTAGACTCGCACGTCCGGGTCCTCCTTGTCCTTCCACTCCTTCAGCAGCAAGTACCTGATGTGGCCGTGCAGGCGGCCCGCGAAGAAGGCCAGGATGCTGCGGCGCGACGGGGAGGGGCCGCCCAGGAGGCCGGAGATCTCCCCCGTCTTGAGGTTGATCTCCGGGAGCGACGCGTCCTTAAAGGGGTCGAACCCTTCCGAGGTGTTGGCGTTGCACAGGACCCTAATGGACTTGCTGAATAGGTTGGGCACGTAGGAAGACGCGCGCGGCCCCTGTGGAGAGTCGAAACGGATCGTGCAATACGGCGTCAGCAGGATCGAAGATGCTAGCGAAACCGAGACATGGCATGCTAACATGATATATCCTATATTAGAAATCAAGCCTTTGAGTGCAAAGAAGGCCAAACGGGCAGTGACTTTGAGTAATGCACTTAGTTACTTCCTACTACGGTTTTGAAAAACTTTAGTGCAAAGAAGGCCGAACGGCGAAAATCGACGTGTTCTTGACCGGTCTCGAAATTGTGATGTTCAGCATCATTACCCAATCGTGGCAAGAGAGCATGAAGTGGTCGGCCCCGAGGCTCCGGTTCCAGAACGGGTGCTTGGCGGCGATGACGTCGATGTAGTCGACCACAGCACGCCCGATGGCATGCGTCTCGTGGGACCCCGGCTCGTAGAGGTACTGGACCAGCATGACCACGCTGAAGGGGAGGAAGTAGACGAGGGCCTCGTCCGGGTCCGTGGTCCGGTACATGTTGTGGCCTCTCTCCATCTCATGGATGAACCTTCCCTCCGTGGAGTAGATGCTCTTGCACGGCCCGTCATGGAACATGGGCGGCTCCCCTTCCTGGTACACATATATCTTGAACAGCTTCTCCATCTCCAGATAACTCCTGCACGTAGTTTTTCTCCGGTTCATGGCGTCGAGCGATGGGGAATTGATCGGGAATTACAAGGAAGATCGACTGGCGGCATGCAGGGAAGGGGGCGGTTTTACCTGTGGAAGGCGTTGGCGTTCCTGTAAATCGGTCCTCGGGGGACGTAGTCGGTGTCGGCATGGACCGACGTCAGGTTCCGGACCAGAGCGGCTTCCCTGATGGCGGACCGTGCCCGGGACAGGCTGGCCTCTAGCCTCTCAAACCTGCCCAAAGTGATCAAATGCCCTCAAATGAGTATGACTGACTCAATCAGCAGGCTGTAAAAGCATACAGAAGGCCTGGCTTTTAACTCAAATCCAACACCTTTCCTCCTAACCTGCTATATCTTTTGACAGCCCTCACAGGCTCCTCGACGGCGACCGTTTCATCTGGTTCCGGTTGCTCCGTCGGCGGCTCGTTCTCGGGCGCCTGATAGGAAGGACAAGCAAAAGATCCGAGGATTATTAGAGCATGGCCATGCAGGGTGTCTAAAATGAAAAGAAGAAAGAGGAAATATTGCACGAAGGTACATTCCATCCTTACACTTGCAGGGGCAAAAGCTACTTGGTTTTCTTCCGAATAACTCGAAGGCCATGGAGATTCGATGGCGCGGGGCAAATCGTTGGGCCTGAGCGCAGACAGGGCGGCAGTGGCTCTCAAGCCGGCGAAAGCCACTCTCAGCTTCCACGGCGAGGCGAGCTCGACCCGAGAAGACGACCCGTTACCAGCCAGAGCGAACAGGCCGGCCGAGATCAGCACGACCGGCACAACGAGATAGAGAACCAGAAGCGAACTGGATGACCGGGGCGACGGAGATGGGGCGGGCGAGAAGGCCTTCGAGGTGCCCATGTTGCATCACGCTCTTCCGGGTGCCGTTCCTGGCTTCCCTTCAGGGGCCTCAAGGGATAGGATTCATTGCTTCATGGCAAGATATTCCATACTTGCGCAAGAGAATCCAGGTGGGGTTTGCTTCGCTTCTTACTCGGCATTTTGACAGGTATAAATAAGAAGGGTTTGATGGATGTGCTGTTCCCTCCATGCAAAATGCTTTCTTAGAGTCGACGTCTCCTTTTTGGACTCGCCAAAGCTCTTTTTCAAGCCTAAGTTGAGCTGTACTTTTTCCCGGAGTACGCTGCCTTTCATGTGCCGAAAGGAAGATTTCCACGATTTAAAAATGTGAAAAGGGAAAGACTCGAAATTGGAAATGAGGGAATTAGGGAAAGTTTGGCATGCGAAATCCGTGTTTTCTCTATAAGTGATCTATTGCACTTAACTAAATTACTTTAGACTGTTGAGTGTGTCTTGAGTTTTGCCCTCGCGGCGGGGATCTTGTGGAATATTTGGGGCTTATCATGTTTTCTCATTTGCCTTCCTAGTTGATGGGGAGTTTTATTGAAAAAAACAAAAATAATTTCTCAAGCATGTATATTTCTAACACTCTAAGAAATTCATAACTTTAGGTTTAATTCCACTTCTACCATAAAATGTTTTTGTCCCGTAAAAAACCATCAACTTTAGGTTTAGTCTCAATTCTATCATAATTTTTTTTGTCTCACAAAAAATCACAAATTTTGACTTGAGTCCTAAATATGCCTCTGTTCATCATCTTTCCAAAATTTCTCTTACAACAAAGAGATAAAAAAACTCCTTAGCACAAGCCATGAAGCGTCCTGAGCCGAGTGTCCTGAGCATGAGCTCTCCAACCATGAGAGATGGAAGACTCCAAATTATGAGAGATTGAAGATGCAGCGCAAAATCGAAGATCCTTAAGCATAATGAAAGAAAAACTCTCTTAAGAGCAAGGGTGATTGAAGAAAGCTAATACTAATTGCTCCAATTTTTACCCAAATTTCAGATCCAATAATATGTCATTTGGGCTAACATGGAAATTCATCCCTAAAAAGACATCTTCTTGCACGTGCGATTTGAGAAAAAAACTAGAGCAATCATGTCACTAAGGTCGATTTTAGACAGAGAGTTAATGAAAAAGAGTTTAGGTAGAATTGAGACTGAACCTAAAGTTGGCAATAATTTATGAGGTAAAAGAAAATTAGGATGAAATTAGGACTGGACAGAAAAGTTTGAGGTTTTTCACAAGAAAAAATTTAGGATAGAATTGAGATTGGAGTTAAAAGAGACTTTTTAGGGTATGAGGCCCTAATATAAGTTATCTTAGACAATAAGCTTATAGATTATTTGGTAGCTATGTTCACCAACATCATATTCATGTGAAAATACATTGTATGGACATTTTTTTTTAATACAAATGGGGTTGACCATAACGTGTAAAACTGGCGTTTACTCATTAACTCATATGATAAAAAATATATATATTGACTGTTTACTCGTCGGGGTAGAAAGTTCAACGCGAGAGATCTGAGAAGGCATTGGTTCTTGGGGAAATTAATAGAAGGACGAGACTCCCCATGAGCCTGAGCATTGGATGCAAGGCACGAGCCGCCGGTGCGTTTCGGCCACGGACTCCTCCTTCGCACGAGCCGAAATCATTGGTCGCCGTCCAGACGCTGCTTCAGATCCGAGGTCTCGGTCCTGGCACGGTCTTAATCACTCGTCCCCATCTACATCGACACGTTGAATCGTGACTCCTTCGTTTCACCTACGACCGGCGGTACCAACGTCAATTCCACGGACCGCCGGTGACGTCGTGGAAACTCCTGGCACAAGATTGGGATCGTGATTCCGGGCTCTTTCTCCTTCGCTTTCGGTATTGGGTTTTATAGTGCTTCGTCCCGATGTAATTCTATGGGATTGGTGTTGTTTCGTCTCTCGTTTGGTGTTATATATACAAGCGAAAGATAGAATTAAGAAGAAATATGATAAATTGTAAGCTTGCGTTTGGATTATGTAGAGATTGATTAACTTCCGATTAGTTTTGTTGATTAACAATTTGCATTTCTTGGCAAACATGTGATGCGTAGCTTGATACAAGAATACGTATATACAATGAGAAGGCTATCGAAAAAATTAATATGTATTTATTTCTCAAAAATAGCTGCCTAATTTAAGTTGAAAATTTCACTCCATACTCAAGTGCCCATTGTCCATGACCACCAACAAGCCTGTCCATCTAGTAATCCACTCAACAATAGTTCGCCCAAGGGCCCTGCTTGGTCTACAAATGGTTTTGATCCCAGGCCTTCCCAAACCAACTCAGTCACAAGTTCTCTTGACTCTGAGTGGACTCGTTCGAGCTTTCTCGTAGCAGCTACAGCTGTGAAAACAGGTATTGCATCTTGAGGACGTTTGCTGTGCATCGGCTTTTGCCTTTTGGAATGTTTCTTCATCCAGTTTTGAAGTGATACGGTGACTCTTATGTAGGTCATACAAAACACCAACACATAAAAAAAAGGGCCGAAGAAATCGGTCCATGATTTAACATTAATGGAATGTTACCTCCAATTCCTTGAATATTTGATTGAGCCAAAGATTCCCCCCACTAACAGGGGTACGCAAAATGTCAATGTGGAGCATAATGAAGTCTCAAATAAATCATTTTTTTTTAACTGATTTCCCATTAGTAAGTGCACAAGTAGTTGAGAATATTAACTCAATTCGATAGCTTCTATAGTCCAAAAGGTAAGCAAGGTAAGAAAGCAACTAATTGGCTCTCATAATATGCAAGGTAAGTGATACAACGGAGGAAATTGAATACTTGTTGTGCACTTGAGTGCATTTGCTCAATCCGTGCAATATAGCATAACCATTGAAGAAGCTGGGGCCTGGGTCGGGCGCACTTGGCATGTTTAAACCAACAGATTGGGCACATCTATATCGGTCGAAAAGTAACTAGTCTTTGACTTTGTCTCTTGAGTTCGCCAAGCCGTTTATACACGATGAAGGTAGAATGGATTTCTTTCCAGTCTCCCTTCGCATGATCGTTGGTTCACTCAATAGTAGCTCCCTGATTCTCCTTTTCCCTTCAACTTTTTTTGTTGCAGGTTTCACACACTCTCTCTCTTTTATTTATTTATCTTCCTTGAAAACAAAAAAAAAACAAAAAAGTTTTTTTTTTTCTTCTCTGGGGCCGCCTTTTCTTGCTGCTATGGGGTCAACCTGTGAACAACGTAAACCCAACGGAGCTAAAAAACGAGGTTTTAAAACATGTATTGTCATTTGCACAAGTTAATACAATTCGCGGCAAAGCTTAAGCAATTGCAGCACAGCCATAACTACATATACCAAACCGAAGCTTAGCGCAACGATTATCAATCTGCCACTAGACCGATATAAGATAATTTGTCGCAGGCATAACCATTTGATGTGCTACCTTTTGGACAAAGGTCATTTTTCCCTTCTGATAGCAATTTGCCATGTTGCTAGACAAATCAAATATTCTCTCTCAGGAGTATCCAACATGTGCTAGCTCTTTTTTGACTCAAGCCATGGAATTCTTGATCTTACTATACCTAAACCGACCATTCTTCTTGTATTTCCATATATATTGACCAGTTAGTGGTAGCTAAAAAAAAACTTTTGCTACCGTCTCCTTCACTCCGGCACATAGATTTTCGATGCTCGATCAAACTCAGGTCGTTCAATCAGTAAATTTCCATCGCACGTTCTTCGTTTTCGTTTCGTCAAGGCCTGGAGAAAAGTCCCTCCGGTGCCCCCGTTCTGGTGGTTGGCGTGAAACTTGAAAGTTACAGGTCTTCATCCAGGGATTTTTATTTTATTTTTTATAATCATGTCATTATCTTGGTTACATTAGTGATTATGTAATATAATTATCATTCCGGGCACCCAAATAAAAAAGTGACAATGACCTTTAAACACATCGATAATGCATAACGCATACATATATACATGCGCATATAACATGAACACACGCTCTCATAGGATCGGATTGGGATCCTATGCTTAGTGAATGATCCGCGGCTTTTAGGGGTGTGACTGATAGGCATTTTGTTCCACAAATCAATTTTTGACTAGAAATTGGTTTTTCAATTTCTATATGACACATAATTTCTCCCTCGCAAGTGGGAGGTGATGGGAGCTGGCCGTCGAGCGGACGGCCGCTCGGCGGTGGTGAGCGGCAGGCCGGCTAGTAGCAAGGGCAAGAGATGAGAAGAGTTTTATTTCTCAATTTTGTTCCAGAAATAAGAAGGTAAACAAATTTTTACTTCTCATTTTTGTTCCATACTTATTTCTGGACTAAAAATTTGTTTCAGAAATAGAAAAATGAAATTGCGTTACCCAACAGATTTTTGTTCCAAACATGTTTCTGGGAACAGAAAAATAGAGAAACATAATGATTATTATATGCGTCTTGATTTTACGATGAGATGATACCATCTATTGAGGATGAAAAGGATATTACCTCAACAGGCATCGAAATTTGTATGAGATTACATAGAGTTTGATCTTAGATATTCAGGACAAAAGTCATTCTTAACTAACTCTTTCGATTTACATCCATTGGACGGCATTTCTCAATAGAGTAAATAGAAAATACCAGTTTAGGAATTAAGAGGATCACTTTAAACATTGGCGTCGCATGTGTGGTATATATAGTTAGCTATATATCATTCCATATCTAGTGCAAATTCAGAAATTTGTCAATTCAAGTTTCCTTTTCCTTTTATTTTGTCCTTAGAAAAAGAAAAAATCCATTGCAAATATGATACTTTCAAGAGTAACTCGGAAGCATGAACGGACAAGATAATTCAAGCAAGAAATATATTGCGGAAATAAAGCCTTAATACAATTGATTAATGTGGTTGGCGATGTGCCTACCGTACAAGGAGAGATCGACGGGGTGGTTCCTTTATAATTGGCTATTAATGTGGTTGGCGATGTACCTACCGTACAAGGAGAGATCGACGGGATGGTATCTTTATAATTGGCTAAGAGAAGATTGCAATTGCTCAAAATACTTACACTCAAGCATTTTCCTATCCTAGGTACATCCAAACCCACAAGAATCGATCACAAAAGAGGAGTATTCCCATGCTTTGACTTTCTTGGATGATGGCTCTCAAAAGCTCACTAGAGTTTTCACAAGTTTTAATAGAACACAAGTTTTGAAAATGGGGTGGTACCAAATCTGGATCAGGATTGCATCGTGGGGTCGGAAGCCCGGGAGCTACGTTGGAAACACGTCCAGCTTCTGGACATTGGCTGGCACCCCAGCCGTAGTTTTAAATTGTTGTGATTGAATGCGCGAGGCTCAAGTGGCTTAAGCGTCTCCTTTCGTTTCACCGTAAGAAGGATTCATCATCCCCCACGATTTTCCTTTAAAAAAGCATTGAAGCGGTCTTAAACTTTGTGCCCGAATAAAACAAAGTTCAAGCAACTTGAAAGTGTGAACAAACGAGCAAATTGGAGTAAGAAATATATTACGAAAACAAAGCGCGGATACAACTCATTTATGTGGTTGATGATGTGCTTATTGAGTCATCGACTTACTCTTGTTGTTCTCACAATTTCAAGTATGTGATGGGTGAACCTGGGTCCAAGAAGGGAATGAACCTAGCATGAGGGCCATTTTTGAGAGCAACTCGATAGAGGAGTTAGTTACCCTAGCCTTTTGATTAACTATATATGAAAACGAAAATAAGTATCTCAAGACTAGAATGAACATGTAATCAAAACAGTTTTTGATATGTGAATATGTGTATGGATATATGTTGCTTTTTATTTGCTTGGATTGCTTTTCTCTATGTTTCTTTAGATCGAGCAGCTAAAACACTTTCTTGAGAGGTAAACAGTAGGTTTAGAGTATTATTGTGTTCAGCGCGAGGAAAGACTGATTTCGATTGCATGTCCGTGCTCTCGAATTACGGTACATTTAAATTGTCAAAACCGGGTTTTTTCTCTATGTTCTACTTAATGATTGAGCGGCTAGGGTTTGCAGATAAGGGCGAATCTGTTATCGCCGCTGGCCTTTGCCCTAATTTGCACGTGATATGTTAGGATAGCGACGTCCACGAACTTGTCCTGAAGGCAGATCGCGTCGAAATTTCCCCACACGGATTCCCCCCCAGCTCTGCCTAGCTTCTTTCCGTCTTTTCTCGTTGAAATTTATGGCCGCATTGCCCTTTTTCTACATAAAAAACTCCAGTCAAGACTCAATATGAATAGAAAAAAATGACTATAAAAACACACACTCACTCTCTCTCGTCTTCACAATACAAATCATGCCCTAAATCCAATCATTGCATCTCTTAGAAGATTGGAAAATTATCTGCAGGTCTGCCGAAGAGCATTCTCAACAAACCAAGACGATGACTAAGGTGCCAAATCTAGTATGACACTTATGTTTGATCAGTTTACAAGAAAATGTTGATATATATATGATCCCGGTTCTTTATGCTTGTAGAAAAAGGTGGTGGTCAAGGTGTGCAACATGAACGGTAGGAGTTGGAGGTCCTCGCTCTGCCCGATATTTGGAATGCAAGATAATCGCTCGAAGGCTGTTAAAATTGCAGCTACCGTCCCGGGTAATAATCAAAAACAAAAATAACATTAGGGGTGTATTTAGGGTTGACCACAAGAAAGATATATAGAAAAGTTCATGAAGAAAGAAAATTAATTGTAATACTTGTTAGGGTAAATACCACGAAAAACTCCAAACTGATATACTTATGTCAAATGTATCCCAAATTATCTTTTTGACCACCGAAAATTCTAAACTAGTACATCTTTAACAAATTTATTATAAAATGATACACTTTTGATAATTTTTTTATGATAAATTTACTCTTAACTATGTTTTTGACCACTAAAAATTCTGAGGATTGTGATTTTCATTGAGTTCTAGCAGCTTTTTCACTTACGGTAGTAAATTATATTGCCAAATTCATTAGATGGATATTAATAAGACTATGCTAGTATATTGAAACGTGTTTCATGCGACTTTCTAGTAGAACGAGTTTTTAATTGGTCCATGATTTCTTTGCTCGATCAATGCATTTAGGGTTCTCATCGTTGAGTTTGAAAGGAGCGGACCAAGACGTGATTGAAGTAACGGGGGAAGAAGTTGATGCAGTCGAGCTCACCAAGAAGCTTCGCAAGAACGTGGGTTATGTGAAGTTGGAGATGGTGGGTGATGTCAAGGAGACGAAGAAAGAAGAAAAGCCCAAGGTACCTCAGCAGCTCAAGGTAGTGGAGCCGCAGGTTGTCTATGCACATCTGCCGGCATTCGTCGAACTCGAGCCAGCCTGTTGTACCATCATGTAGAGCGCTCTCTCGCTCATTTTCTCTCTCTATAACATGTGATACTTCTCGATAATTTTTCTTGTTGACACCTATATTTTGGTTAGGTATTTTATATTAAATTACATAAGAAAATTAGGAAAAAATTTTGCTCTAACAAAAATGACTTTCACATCACCTAACTCTTAATTTTCATTTGCATTCATTAAGTTTTATTTTTAATTTTATTCTCCCTTATTTTATCATATTTTCGGATAACTAAATTTAAAAAGAAGAAAAGAAGGGCTCCTTTCTCTCTTCTGTACGGATTGACACGAAGTGGGACTCTCTCCCTCCAATCTTATCCACATACACGAAGGAAGAGCAAGTGCTCTGCACATTCAAAAAAACATTTAAAAAAAGAAGAAGGGAAGAGAGTAGAAAAGTCAAACAAAAGGGGGCTAGCCCTCTCTTGGCGCGCAGAAGGAGAGAAAAGGGTTGAAAAAGGCAATATAATGATAATAAACAAAAGGACAAAAGAAGAAAGAAAAGTAAAAAAAAAAAAAAAAAAGGGAAAAGACCACTAAAAATTCTAAATTTTGTTTAAAGTGATAAATTTATCCCAATTTTTTTTTTGGTGACGTGAAAAATACAAAACTTTGTAAACCGTGATACATTTACCCCATTAGGGATATTTTTGTCTTACTTTATTATTATTATTATTATTATTATTATTATTATTATTATTTCTTTTTTATTTTTTTCTTTTTCTTCGCTCTTCTCTCTAGCGTCTTACGAGGGCTGTCCTTGCCTGACGCCAGCGAGGGCGGCCCTCACCTGCGTCGAGAGAGGGATGCCCTCTCCAAATTTGGCGAAAATCATCCTTGCCCGACACCGACGAGGGCCACCCTTGCCTGCATCAGGCGAGGACAGCCCTTCGACGGCTTGGCGAGGGCGAGGGAGGCCCTCACTCGACCCAGCCAAGGGCTGCCCTTGCCGCTTCCCTTCGCCGATGGAGGGAATAGAGAAGAAGAAGAATTTTTTTTTTTTTTAAAAGTAAAAAGATCAAAATATCCTATAATTTAAGGTAAATGTGTAAGAAGAATGGAAGTTTATGATTTTTTGTGTCATGAAAAAAAGTTTGGGGTAAATTTGTCACGATTGGTAAAATTCGGGATTTTTCATGTCTTAAAAAAAGTTTGGAGTAAATTTATCATTTTGGGCAAAGTTTAAAATTTTTGATGGTCTTTTCCCAAAAAAAAGAAGAAGAAAAAGAATGAATATTTGAAAAAAAGTTGGCGCTGCTCCCGTTGGGTTTGACATGTGCAAGAGGGTTTTTTTTAATAAAAAAGACCACGTGAAGAAAAGAAGGAAAAAAAAAAAAAAAGAGAAAGAAAAGAGAGAAAAGAGAGGGGGGAGTCATCTTCTTCGGCCCCCTCTCGTTTTCTCCTTCCTCCTTTCTTCCTCCTTCCCTCCCCGCCTCTGCAACTCATCTATAAATAGGACGTCTGCGGGACCAGAAAGGAGACACCGAAGCAGCGAGCTCAACGGACTTCCCCTGAGAGACATCAAGGGAGGCCCGAGAGCGAGCGAGATCTGAAATAGAGAGAGATCCGAGTAGAGGGTGGCGAGCCCCCGGCGACCACCACACCAACGAACCACCGTCGGGCCATCCCCGAGCCAAATTGTGAGCTTCCCCGACCCCTGTTAGTGTTCTGTTTGTTTTGGACGTGCCGGGCCGGAGTTCGTAGCCGCTCGTCTCACGGGAGCTCCGGCCCGTGTCGTTCCTGTCTTTGTTCTCCATCATTTTCCCCTGGTAAGTGCCGAGGGTTTCGAGAATTCCCCGTTCCAGTTGTGCGTACCGCCTGTTCGATGAAATGCCGAAGAAACTAGATATCTGAAAGCTTGCGTTGAGAAAGTCCGTTCCCGAGCTTCAATCACCGTCTTGATGTCGTGTGGAGAGAGAGACGGCATCGGGGAGGCCTCAGGTTGAACGGCCTCCGCTGGCCATGTCCGTCCAAGACAGATCTCGGCTGGCAACGATGGCCAGTGCCGGCCGAGAACTCGCCTCCATTCTGGGCTAACCGAGGCGTCGCCGGATTGGTTGCGCGGCCGGCTCAAGGCAAGCGGCGTCTCTCGCCGGTGCCGTTCCTGTAGCGCTAGGCAAGCCGCGGTGAGGGGGGAGATGAACCGGGTCAGAGCGCGGGTCTGGCTGACCCGACTTGCCTTAGCCGGGTAGGGTTTCGTTGGTTCGGGCCGGCTGGGTCCGGTTGAGCATGGGCTCGTTCTGCGCGGGCCTGGGAAGATGTGGGCCTGTTTTGTTTTTCTTTTAAATTGTGGGCTTGGAATGTTTTTCTAAAAAAAAAGAGAGGGGGTTCCTGTTAGGCCCATCTGGGCCGAAGGCAGGCGAGCCGGGTCGATCCCAACCCGGGAGTCCGATCCGGATCCTTTTTTAATATAATTTAATATATAATTATTTTAATGTAAAAATATTTCAATAACAAAAAATAAAAAAACTCAGAAAAACCCAAAAATATTTTACATTTTTTCCCAAATAATCAGAAAAAGCCCAAAAATGATTTACATTTCCGAAAAATTAGAAAAAGTAAAAAAATAGTTTTTATCAGAAAAAAAAAAGAATTTATATTTAAAAAAATAAGAAAAATCCGTTTTTTCCCCCAAAAAATAGAAAAAGACCGAAAAAAAATGGTTCTTGATTAGTTTTCTATGCAAATGAATAGAAAACATTTGAAAAACCCAAAAAAGAAATTATGTTAAACTTCTTGGAAGCAAATATTGACTTATTTCCTTTGTTCCAATTGCGCCTTTATGAGGTATGGATTTCTATTTCCTCAATCTAATTAGGAATTGAATCTCAGAACTCGTGATTGAAATAAAATGTTGCATGATGTTTAAATAAAAATTAGGTACCGAAAGGGCATTAGTAATTAATTAGTGTAATCAAATCCCCGATCCTAATTTCTTTAGTTACGCAGGAATAAAGTATTTCTTTCAATATTTCACTTGGATTTTTAATCGACCTATCCCAAATCGATTAATGGTGACTCTTATTTGAAATTAACTTACATGTTAAAAATTCGGACCATAAGTTATAAATTGGTGAACTTTGGAGAGCTCGGGTTAAGCCTAATACATAGCGAGCCATTAACCTCCGCACGCGCCCGCGTGTATGTGGGCGCCTGGAAAAAGGGAGGTCGCGACATCCCTACTACCGTTTTCATTTTGCCTTATATTTGAGTCTCTGAGTGATGGAGAGCTTGTTTAAATTGGTCGTCGATGAACTTTATATTAAGCGATGCTACAAATGGAAACTGAAAATTGCCCCGTGCATGCGGGCCATATTTCAACGCGCAATTCGAATATTGGGTCTTGACTCGTGTAACACATTTTTATAAAACGGATCTTGATACATCAAATAATTCTTCGGACCATTTCCAAGCACTTTGCATGAAATTTCATGGCAGATCCGGAAGAGACGTCAAACTTCTGTTTCCATTCTTCCAAGGTCTAGGGCATGCGTCATCATCGAAATTTCTCCTTAATGTCGACCTTAGAAAATGGAGGACATGAACAAGAACTTCTTACCGACCAATTCCTAGGTTCACCGAGGGTTCTTAAAAGATGAGACCGGCCGATTGAACACGCCTTGGGGCAGTTTTAGCACGTCGTGCGCATATAAACGGATTAAAATCAGCAACTCCACTTAATGGCAATATTTGGCCAAAAAATAAATAAATAATGGCAATAATAGCCAATTTTCACTCGGATGACCAACAAACAAAGTGCAAAAACTAAATATATCGGCAAAACAAATAAAGTGATGCTAGAAACACAAACACTGATATACTATATGACTTTACCGAATAATGTAACAAAATCATTTAAGTTAGCGGGTCCAACAAAGCATCAAACAGAAATCAGTCACATTGCTTAGTGAACTATATATCTATACCGGTTCCTCTAACTTGATATGATTCAATGGTGGAGATTAATACATTAAAGATCCCGCAATGCTTAATGCCCTCTAAACCAAATCTGCCGTATTGGGCACGACATGTTAGATATGCCAACCAGTCTTTCTTCGGACTTCTTAATCACTATATAAACCTATTTTATTGGGTTAAGTACAATTTTAGTTCTTTAACATCAAGTATTGATGCACGTTGGCTCTCTAGAACTCTTTTTTATTGAGCAACCATGTCCTTTTATCCTCTTAATTTCTGCAATCAAATCTTCCGTCGTATACCGCTATTAATAGTAGACATAATAGCAAATTAAGTATTTTTTTTAAGGAAACAAAGAAATCGAGAGAGAGAGAGAGAGGTGACCATTGCCAAGGAGTTGCTCGCTCACGATGAGGGCAAGCGATGCTCGCCAGTAAATCCTCACCAGCCACCGATGAGGGTTATGTTAACCCTGTTGGAAATTTATTATAATATGGGCTTACATTAATTAATTGATTTTCTATCTTAAATAATCGGGTTAATGGATATTCTAATATTTGTTGAACCCTATAGTGATCTGATTAAATTGGGTATTGGCATCTATTGATAACGGACCTGGTTGAGTAGTAAAGTGTAGGCAATTGTATTTGACTGAAGCCCGTAATGGGAATGACCCAGTTGACACGCTGTTGATTAGGGTTTGCTAGGTCCCCTCTCTAGCCTATAAAATGGTAGGTTATACCTATCAGTTGCTTTAATCTCATTGAAAGCTGCTATATTAAAATAGGTCATAGAGAGGAAGATCTGGTATTCCAATAGATCCTTGATTATCAGAGTGATCTACTTTTCGTAAAGTAATGGCTCAAACAGGTACGCTTTAATTCCGCTGTGTTTATTGATATCGGTGTTTTACAATCATATATAGATCCGTTTTTTCTTGATTGATTAGTTGTTCATGAGAATAATTTTCTACAAACCTTGCCACCAATAGCTACGCCACAACTTCGGGTGGAGCACGACGAGAGTCGTCGGACCTCCCTGGCAGTTATTTGGTTTGTTTTTTGTGGTCTAAAATGGATTGTTTTTCTCATAATAAATTAAAGACTATCACGCAAGCATTTTTCGCTTGAGCCTAGCTTTTCTATTTCTCTCTCTTTGTGAAAAGGACATCAGACAAACACTTTCCAAATCGGACGCCTTTCTTCCTAATTTGCTATGAGATCTCAAAGGGCGACTGGTTCATCCGTGCTTCCAAGGCTATGGAGTTTCGATGACACGGTACAAATCCTCGGGTCTCGGTGCAGAGAGAAACAGCGGGGCCTTTCAAGCCAACGGAAACAAGTTTCAACCTCCACGGCTAGGGAAGCTTGAGCCGAGAAGACGACCCGTCGACGGCCAGAGTGAATAGACCAGCCGAGGTCAATGGGAGCGACGTGGCAATATAGAGAACCGGAAACGAACTGGACGACCAGGGAGTCGAAGACGCTGCCCCGGGGAGGGGGGTGTTGGGGTGGGGAAGCAACAAGTGCTGATTTGCCGTATGAAACTTCATGGCTTGTTCCTGCTTCTCTCTGGTTGGAGTCATTCGTTGCTTCATGGCAAGTTATTCCATTCTTGCACCAGAGAAATCAGGTGGCGTGGTCTTAATCATCCATCCATTCATATCAACACTTTGAATCATACATCTTCGTTCCACCTCTGACCAACGGTTGATTCAACCATACCACTAACAATACGCAGAATTTCTGTGCACGATGGTTTCGGGCTTTTCTATTTGAATGACTCGAATGATTCGAATGACCAGCTTTCGGCTTTGGCTGTAATATCGTTGTGATTAATATAAGATGGTATTGTAGTGTGAGGTTCATGTTGCTTTTCTCTCTAATGATATTATATATATACACAGGCTAATTTACAAAGGAATATGATATACGGTAAGGTGATGTTTGGGCGACGCGGAAATCGATTAAGTTCCCTTAATTTGTCGATTAACTTTTTGTTTAACATTTTGCATTTCTTAGCAAACGTCTGGTGCTTATACTAACATATTTATAAACAATGAGAAGGCTAATCAATATACTATAAAATCGAAAAATGAGTATACATATATATTTCTCAAAATAGCTGCATAGATCAACTGGAAAATTTTACTCCATGGTCAAGAGGCCATAGCCCATGACCATTTCCAGGCTTATCTATCTAGGAATCCACTCAATGATAGTTTCCCAAACCAACTTAATGCTACCCTTTTGGTCACAAGCTCTCTTCACACGGAGCATGGTTGGTCTAGCTTTCTCGTAGCAGTTACTAACCGCGAAAACGGGTATTTTATCTTTTGTGAGGTCATTCGACAGATCCTTAGCAGTCGTGGGTCAACTTTTACCCTTTGGAATGTGTCTTCGTCCAGTTTTGAAGGGTTACGGATGTAAAAAATGTTGTCATATGCACAGATGGGCCCATTTTGTCAAATGGGTGGGTTGAATCGAAGATGATCCGATTCGAATTAATCAATTTAACCCATATCGACCAAATCAATGTATATAACACAATTACATCGACCCAACCTATATCACTAAAATACATGCATATACATACCAAAACATTTGACTGACTTAAGCTCTTCTTTTTTTGGTCTAAGACTTAAGCTCTTCATAGAATAAGTTACTTGGATAGATTTTTTTATCAAATGAAAAAAATAAATAAATCAACATAATAAAATTTGTTAGTAAATAAAATAAAATAAAAAAACCTTACTATTGAAATGCACATAAAAAAGCTGGAAAAATATGCATGTGTTGTGACCAAACGTGCGGGAAATTGCAAAAAATGTTATAACTTATTATACTTGTGCCAATTTAGACTTAAACAATTCCATTTTGCTAATTTACTCTTAAATCTTTTGGCTATTTGCCAATTAGTCATTTTGGCCAATTTTGACTAGCAATTGCTTGCATGGACGAGAGTTGTCCTACGACGCACAACCAACGTAAGATAGCTGGGCTGATGTAAATAATTTTTATAATTTTTAAAAAATTCTATATTATTTTAATATTCCTTTTTTTTCCTAAGCCTAGCGAGGGTTGCTAGCTGATCCTCATTGGCCACAAGTGAGGGTCGAGCCCTCACCTAAATTTGGTGAGGGCCGCAGGGCCTTGGCTAGTCATGGGCGAGGATCACCGACCCTCACTTGGTGTCAACGAGGCCAACAATTATCAATCTACCACTAGCCTGATATATATCCATCGCCAAGGCAATAATCATTGGTGTAGGGCTTTTGGACGACTCATTTTTTCCACTGTCAGCGAGTAGGTTACGACATTGCTAGGCAAATTGAACGTTTTCTTTTAGATGGAGAATATTTCCAAGCATATCCATTGCAGAACCTTTTTTTTTCGGTACTTAAAAACGCGACCGGAACCATCTATTTCGATCCATAAGTGGATTCAAATGGATCCGGGTATTATCTTTTTTCCAAAATCAATGGTCGCGATTGCTCCTGAAGCATATTAAGAAAAATCTTATTCTAGGAATCATGAGTACTCCCAACATTTGCTAGCTCTTTTCAATTAGAGCATGGAATTCTCTTGGTCTCGCTCTACCTAAAAGCGATCATTCTTCTTGATTTCCCATGTAGTTGACCAATGGTTGAAGAGAAAGAGGAGAACGTCTTCGCTACGGTCTCATTCGCTCCGCACCATTCACTTTCTAAGCTCGATCAAATCTATCAATTTCCATTTGGACTTTCTTCACGTTTTGTTTTGTCGAGACCCCAAGGAAACGCCCCTCTCCCTACGCTCTGCTCTTGGCTTGAAACTTGGAAGTGACGGGTCTTGGTCTTGGGAGTTTGTTCTATTCGTCATGTCAATGTCTTGCTTAGAACATTTATTATGTCACTAAAAGTATCACCATACGTGCCGAACCATTGAGAGTGAGAGAGAGAGAGAGAAGGATTTGAAAAAACGAGAATGACCTTTAATCGATCTCATCGATGACTCACGTATGTGCATGCACAACGCACACTCGCACATGATGGGATTGAGAACCTATCAATTCAGTGAACAATCGCCCTTTTTCAACTTATTTCGAAAAAGATATCATCTTTTGAAAATGAAAAGAATATCATCTCGATACATACACACATATATATAGATCATATAGAGTTTGAATTTAGATATTTATTGAAAATTTATTCTTCAAGAAAGTAACTAACTCTTTCAATTTACATCAATTGGATATTTCGGATGCAGTGTTGGCAAATTTCAATGGAGTTGATAGAAAGCACGTTCCTTGCAAGCATTGCTGTTAGGCATGTGTTACATAGAGTCACTTATATCTTTCTATATGCAAAGCTTTGCCTCTACATTATCTACTACCTTAATGCGCTATATAAAGACAAGGGCTGCATTGTGTGTTGAATATTAATTCCCCCACTAGCTCCACGAAATTTGATAATTTTCAAATAATATATACTTTAGTTTGAAGAATTTACCTAAAAGTATCAGCTACTCGCATCTCGGAGGAGGCACTGGTTCATATTCTCTCAATGTCTCGAGGACACCATTTTTTTTTTCTAAAATTTCATTTTCCTTTTCCTTTTGGGAAATGCTAAAATTTTCCCACAACATGAAACGCATACCATACAGGCAAAATGACAAGTCGGTCACGTCACTTTTATCGTGTCTCTAGATGTTTCTTTGATCATTGAGTAGCCAGGTTTGTAAATGGAAAAATTGTCCAAAAATTCTTAAACTTAATACACATTCACCAATTCAATCTTAAATATTTTAATTATGCCAACCGAGTTCATAAAATTTTCACGTTTTGCCAATTAAGTCCATCCGGCCAATTTTGACGTGAAATTACTGATATGAATGCTAGTCGTTCGACGTGGATGTTGGCCGTCCTACGTGACATGGACGACGCTAACATTAATAAATTTTAATAATATTTTAATAATTTTTAAATTTATTTATTTAATTTTTTTTCTTTTTTCTTTCCTTTCTCTTTTTTATTTTATTTTATTTTATTCCCTTCCCTTCTTTCTTCTGTAGCCGGTTGTCGGCGCTCTTCCTAAGCTCTGCTCTTGGCTAGAAACTTGAAAGTCACAGGTCTTGGTCTTGGGAGTTGTTCTATTCATCTTGTCAATGTCTTGCGTAGAACATCTATAATGTCACTGCCAGTAGGGGTGTCAGGAACCGAACCGAACCACAAACCGATAAAGAATTCACGCCAACTTTTGGCCCTTATGGCCTAATCTCCTAGCCCACCACTGCTGCGATCCCGATGGCTGCAGTCGCCGGAGCAGCCCCCCGCTGCCGGGCAGCCGCGGAAGCCCGCCGATGTGGAGGAGATGGCAAGGCGGCCCCTCAAAGATTCGCCCCCAGCTCCTTCTTGGTTCACGCCGAAACGGTACTCGATCGGCTTTTCTTTCTCTCCGTGCCTTTTTCGGAGTTGTGGTCGGATTTTGGGTCGTGGGTTTCTTCGCGGCTGGGGAATTGGTGAATGGGGAGTAGAGTTTGTTTGCTCTTGTTTCGCCTCTCGGGACATTGAAGCTCCGTTCGTATCGTTTTCTCTAGCTGTTTTATGATAATTGTGGTGCGGCGTGGTGCCCGATGAAGTGACGAGGAATGGTGGGTGCGGGCTGATAGTTGCTGGGCAATTGCAGCACATTGTGGACTGCGGAGTTCAGTTGGTGAGTGCCCGTCTCCGAACAGGGCATTCGCGTCGCTCGCCAGGAAGCGGGACTCGCAGCCTGAGCCCGTCCTGAAGCCGACCATTGTCGAAGAAGTGTCGGCGGGTGTCGACGAAGAGGAGGACGCGGTCATCTTCGACAGTTTTGATGATGGTGGGTGAAGTGATCGTTTGCTCGATTTCTCATCCTTTACTCCCCTGTTTTTGCCATTCCCAATTTTGCAGATTGTGGACTGTTCATAGTGAGTGAAGAAGAACAGGGGAATTGTTGTGAAAACTGAAATATTCTGAAACGACCTCAATGGACAGTAAGGTGTGCTTTTCATTTAAACTTGATGACGTCTTAGTTTCATGTGCAGATGCATTGGAGGATGAGTATGAGGATGGGACTTTTGAAGATGAGTATCTGGAAGATGATGCTGAAGTCTATGTGAGTTAGTGCTGTTTTAACAGAGCCCGTGTTCTAATTTTTTTGGACACGAATTTGATAAGTTGCTTGATGGACCTAATCTTTTCTCATCATTATTTGGCCAATGCTTAAAAAAGGGAATGAAGTATAGGATCTAAATTGCAAAATCCTCTAAGCTTGAAGTGCAATAACATATTGAATTTAGATTATTTTGAATTGAACAGAAAAAAAAAAACCGAAAATCAAAAGCTGAAAACTAAAAACCGAAAAACTGAACTGAATTTCAGTTTGTATTCGGTTCAAGTCTCATTCGGTTCGGTTCGGAAGATTTTTCTAATGGTTCAGTTCGGTTTAGTTTTTCAAAAAAACCGAACTGAATCGAACCGTTGACACCCCTAACTGCCAGCATCACCACATGGAATGCACACCTTTGAGAGAGAGAGAGAGAGAGCCGGGGGGGGGGCATGAAAAAACAAGAATGACCTTTAATCGATTGCATGCGGACTGCACGCTTCCGCACAATAGGATTTGGATCTTATCCATTCAGTGAACAATTGGCACTTTCCAAATAATCACAAAAAATGATATCATCTTTTGAGGATGAAAAGGATACCATCTCAACATGCATCTAAATATATATGAGATCACGTAGAGTTCAATTTTAAATATTATCTAAGAAAGAGCCAGCTCTTTCAATTCGCATCCATCCATTGGATATTTCCAGGTGCGTTGTTGGCATTTTTCAATAGAGTAAAATAGAAAGTAACCATGTATACATTAAGAGGACCCTCTTCAAGTATTGGTGTTGTATGTGTGGTACATAAGGTTGCCTATATATTTCCATATCTAACATAAAATCTTTGCCTTCACATTATCTACTACCTTTGTGAGGTATTGGTCCCGAAGAATTTCACATGATTTCGGAGTAGAAGGTTTCAAGAATGTTTGTAGGATTCTATTTTCCTTTTTAGAATACTTGGCTATAGTTTCACAAGATCTCACAACCTTAATGGGGTACATTTACAACCTTAATGGGGTACATTCTCTCTCCCTGGAGTTCTCGAGAATTTTATGAAGAAAAATGAGTCAGCTTGTCGACAACTCGAAGGCTCCACTCTAAGTTGTTGCTTGTTGTCTTCTACGTGAAAAATTAGCCAAAGTTGCCAACTTGCTATGTAAATGTGCAAGGGGCTCCACCGACTTTACTTAGTATAAAGGGGTGGTTTGCCCTTCCCAATTGAATGGAGTTGTGGAGAGGTGTGTAGAGAAACGGGAAAAGTACCAAATAGTCTTAAACCTTTTATATTGGTACCAAGTCAGTCATAAACTTTTCAATTGGACCAATTTAGTCCTAAACCTTTTTACATTGGTACCAATTCAGTCCATCCAGCTAATTTAAGCTGAAAATTGCTGACATGGCCACTAGTGGTCTTATGTGGTGCAACGTGGACAAATTTTATAATTTTTTTTTATATATTTTTAGATTTTTTAAATTATTTTTTTCTTTTTCCTTTCGCCTTACCCCTTGGACGACGAGGTCGCCGGCCATATTGGGGCGAGGGCCCCCACGACCTCGCCAGCCACTGGCGAGGGCCGCCGCGCCATCACCGGCCGCAGGCGAGGACGTTGGCCCCCGCCTAGATCTAGGCGAGGGCGCGGCTGCCCTCGCTTGTGGTGGACGAGGGTGCGGCGGCCGTCGCCCAGATCTAGACGAGGGCACGACGCCCTTGCCTGCCACGAGTGAGGACATCGGGTCCTCGCCCACGACAGCCTCGCTTGAGGCGTCGCGGCTCTCACTCGCCATGAGCGTGGGCCTTTGTGCCCTCGCCTATGGCTGACGAGGGTGCGGAGGCCCTCGCCCTTGGTCGGTGAGGGTTTGGGCCCTCACCTAGATTTTGGTGGGGGCCGACGCTCTCACCCGGATTTGGGCGGGGGCCGACGCTCTCGCCTGGATCTAGGCGGGGGACAACACCCTCGCCTGTGGCTGACGAGGGGGCGGTGGCCCTCACCAGTGGCCGACGAGGGCACGGGGGCCATCACCTTGACCAGCCTGTGGCCAGCGATGGTCGGCAACCTCGCCGGCCAAGGGGTAAGGAGAAAGGAAAAAGAAAAAAATAATTTAAAAAATCTGAAAAAATATAAAAAATTTATAAAACTTGTGCACGTGGCGCCACATAAGATCGTTGGCAGCCACGTCATCAATTTCTGGCTTAAATTAGCCGGATTGATTGAATTGGTACCAATATGAAAATGTTTAGGACTAAATTGATTCAATTGAAAAGTTTAGGACTAACTTGGTACTAATGGAAAAGGTTTAGGACTATTTTGGTACTTTTCCCGTAGAGAAATATATGGAGTGTTGTGTAATAGTGCGTGGTGTTGTGAGAGGGGTGAGCAGAGAGTGGTGCAGAGTGTGGAGAGAAAAGTAGAGAGTTCATTGTATGAGATACGGAGTTTATTGAGTCTTCTAGTAATAGTAAAAGAAAGTGTTTGTTTTTAGTCGGAATATCCACCTGAGTCCAACAAGCGGTATCAAAGCTGCGCTGCTCAACACTTCAAGTACACCGGGTGTTGAGTATTAGTTCGCTCGCCAGCTTCACGAAAATCAATAGTTCTCAGATTATATATACATATTAGTTTGAAGAATCTGCTTGAAAGTATTGGCTATTCACATCCAGAAGAGGTAACGGTTTATATCCTCTCGGTCCCTCGAGGCAACCATTCTTCTTTTAAATTTCATTTTCCTCTTCCTTCTGACAGGTGCGAAATTTTGTTCCCAGCATGAAATGCATCACGCGGGCGAAAATGACAAGTCAATCATGCCACATCTATTTGTGTCTCTAGATGTTTCTTTGATGATTGAGCAACTAGGGTTTGGAGCCTTGCCCTATTTTTTGCATTTTATATTCTATGTTAGCGAAATAATTTTGAACTTATCTTAAAAATCTAAGTCTCGTTGAAATTTCGGACATAAATTTCCCAAAAAAAAATTCAACATGTTTCTTTCCACCTTTTTTAGCTTTTTGTTTTAAATTTGCGAGGAAATTTCCCTCTTTCCACGTAGGCCACTCCAATCAAGACTCAATATGAATCAACGTTCTCAAGAGAAATGACTATAAATATGGAAGACGCCGTCTAGATGGCCTTCACAATCAAATATCATTCCCTAACTCAATTCAATCCATCTCTCATATTCTCAAAATTTGGAGTAATTATCCGGAGGTTTGTCGAGGACCGTTAATGGCAAAACAAGTTTGTGACTAAGGTACGTAACATAGAATAAAAATAATATAATTATTTTAAAAAAAATATTACTTTTATTGTAAGTTTGTATGTGTATATATACCTTATTATTATTATTATTATTATTATTATTATTATTATTATTATTATTATTATTATTATTGCCGAAAAAGGTGGTGGTCAAAGTGTCCGTAAAAGGTAGGAATCAGAAGTTCTCACTGTTGGCTGGGTCCACCTTCATGTGGGGCCCAGCCAGCATTAAATAAAAATAAAAAAACAAAAAGAAAAAAAGAACAAAAAGAAGTGGAGTGGTCGTGTGTGGGTGTCCGTCGAAAAAGTGAAGAGAGGAGAGAGAAAACAAAAAACTGCACAAGCAAAGGAGAAGAGAAGAAAGGAAGAGAGCGGCAACTTTGCGGCTCCGATTCGAAGGCCAAATATTGACGAAATCAGCTCAAATTTCAGTAGGTTATTCGTGAGACCGAGGGCTACAAGTTGATGGTTTTTGTTCGTCAAGAACCGTATCCGAATTCTCCAGTTGCGGTTAAGGTTTTCTTGCTCCAAACTTGTTTGTCTACCTATGTGGTGAGAAAAAGATGATTGTAATGTTGATGTTGAGTTTCTAGTGTGTGACTAGAGAAGAATACTTTGTGTATCCTGCTATTCTTGGTGATTAGTGGATGTTTTTGGGCGGTCCGTGGTTTTTCCCGCATTGGGTTTTCCACGTTAAATCCTTAGTGTCACTATTTGCTTTGTCTACTTATCATTTTGGCATTATATTTGCATATTGTGAGGCTATACATTGCTGGTTGTTGTTGGGGGTTAAGAGATTTTAAGTTAATTTAGTATCGGGGGAGAATTTGATCCTGGATTGCATTTGACCGTGGTGAATTGTGTCACCGGGTTCTCCCTAACAAAGTGGTATTAGAGCTAAGGTTGAAATTCTAGTGTTAAATGGAAGAAACCAGCAGCACCATGTTTAAGTTCTCGAATTATTCTATTTGGAAGCCTCGGATGGAAGATGTGTTATATTGCAAAGACTTATTTGATCCTATTGAGGGTGATGAAGCCAAAGGAGATAAGGAAGACAAAGAATGGGAGAGAATGAATTGGAAAACGGTTGGGTTTATCCGACAATGGATTGATGATAGTGTGTTTCATAATGTTGCTCAAGAAACGAAGGTGGACACTTTGTGGAAGAAATTACAAGATCTCTATGAGAGAAAAACTCAACAAAATAAAGCTCTTCTAGTTAAGCGACTTGTGAATTTGAGATACAATGAGAGGAGTAATATGACGGAACACTTGAGTGAATTTCAAGATGTTGTAAATCAATTGAAAAATCTTGAGATTGATCTTGGTGATGAATTGCAAGCATGCTTATTACTTGGTACTCTTCCTAATAGTCGGGACACCTTGGTTGTGGCATTAAACAACTCGGCTCCTTTTGGTGTGCTTTCTATGAGCATGGTTAAAGAAAGTTTGTTCAATGAAGAAATAAGAAGAAAAGGCTTGAATTATGCTTCTACATCGGATGCTTTTGTTATAGAAAACAGGGCGAGAAGTCAATCAAGAAGGTTTCAAAGAAATGATACCCGAGGCAAGTCAAGAGGAAGGTTGAAATCAAGACCGAGGAGGAGTGTGAAGTGTTATAATTGCGGCAAAATGGGACATTATGCAAAAGAGTGTTGGTTGCCAAAGAGAGATAGATCCCATGATAGAAATGGAGATCGAAAGAAAGAAGAGAAACAAGCTACAACGGCGGTTGCATCCGATGGCGATATTGTGTTCGTATGTGACGACGGATATGTGAATTTTACATGCCAAGACTCTACGTGGGTTGTTGATTCCACGGCTTCTTTTCATGTCACCTCACGGCGTGATTACTTTGCTTCTTATCGCAGTGGCGACTTTGGTTGTATTAGAATGGGAAATAGTGATGTTTCCAAGGTTATTGGCATGGGAGATATTTATTTGGAAACTGATGTCGGATGTAATTTGCTTTTGAAAAATGTGAGACACGTTCCTGATATTTGACTTCATTTGATCTCTACGGGTGCCTTAGATGATGATGGTTATTGTAATTCCTTCTTTGATGGTAAATGGAAGTTGACTAAAAGTTCCATGATAGTGGCAAAAGGTAAGAAGACAGGTTCTCTCTACACCATGCAAGTTGACTTGATTAAAGAAGAGGTAAATGCAGTGGAGGATTACTCGGTTGATTTATGGCATATGAGGCTAGGTCATCTTAGCAAGAAAGGACTTGAAACTCTTGCTAGAAAGAACCTTTTACCTTTGAAGGAGAAAAATTTAAAGGAATGCACTCATTGTCTTACAGGTAAGCAACATAGATTTTCATTTCATAATTCCTCTCCACATAGAAAATCAACTGTACTTGATTTAGTTCACACTAATGTTTGTTGCATGGATGCTAGAACTCTTGGAGGTGCATTATACTTTGTGACATTTATTGATGACTGTTCTAGAAAAGTGTGGGCTTTTGCTTTGAAATCTAAAGATCAGGTACTTGCGGCTTTCAAGCAATTTCATCTCAATGTGGAAAGAGAAATCGGGAAGAAGCTGAAATGTGTTCGGGCTGACAACGGTGGTGAATATAGAGGCCCATTTGAACACTATTGTAGGGATTATAGTATCTAGCTTGAGAAGACTGTTCCAAAAACACCACAGCATAATGGAGTAGCAAAGAGAATGAACTGGACAATTAATGATCGGATTCGGTGTATGCTTTCTCATGCGAAGTTGCCTAAGTCATTTTGGGGTGAAGTGATGAGAACAGCAGTGGACTTGATAAATCTATCTCCATCGGTTCCTCTTAAGGGGGATGTTCCGCAAAAAGTTTGGAATGGCAAAGATGTTTCCTACAGCCATCTAAAAGTATTCGGTTGTTGGGCATTTGTGCATGTTCCAAGAGATGAAAGATCCAAGCTTGATGACAAGTCTAAACAATGTATCTTCTTAGGTTATGGACATGAAAAGTTTGGCTACAGGTTATGGGATCCAGTTGCAAAGAAAGTCATTAGAAGCCGAGATGTAGTGTTTTGTGAGTATCAAACTATTGAAGACATTGACAAGGCGGAGAGACCAAAGAATATAGCTCAACGTTAAGTTAACTTCAGCCCAAATCCTTCTAATATTAATAGAAATCATGGGGGAGAAGTGCATGGAAATCATGAAGATGGTGAATTCTCACATAATGTTGACTCTTCAGCTGAGACGAGTGAAATAGCTGAGCAAGAGCAATCTGTCCTACCTCAAGTTAGAAGATCTGAAAGAGAGCGTAGGCCTTCTCAAAAATATTTTCCGCATGAGTATGTGTTACTCACTGATGTAGGGGAGCTAGAAACTTATGAAGAGGCTATATCATGTGAACGAAAGAATGAGTTGTATGAAGCTATGCAAGAGGAGCTTAAATCCTTGCATGAGTACCACACATTTGAATTGGTGAAGTTGCCTAAGGGTAAGAGAACACTCACAAATTAGTGGGTGTACAAGTTGAAGACAGAAGAAAATAGTTTGCAACCACGATACAAGGCTAGACTTGTTGTGAAGGGCTTTCATCAAAAGAAGGGCATAGACTTTGAAGAGATTTTTTCACTGGTTGTAAATATGTCTTCTATTCAAGTTGTTCTTGGGTTGGCCGCCAATTTGAATTTAGAAATTGAACAACTTGATGTAAAGACGGCTTTTCTTCATGGAGACCTAGAAGAAGAGATATATATGAAGCAATCGGAGGGTTTTGAAGTTAAAGGCAATGAGCACCTTGTATGTAAATTGAGGAAAAGCTTATATGGTCTCAAGCAAGCACCAAGGCAATGGTATATGAAGTTTGAATCATTCATGGAAGAACAAGAATACGGTAAGACAAACTCCGATTCTTGTATCTTTATGAAAAGATTCTCAGATAATGATTTTCTTATTCTCCTACTTTATGTGGATGATATGTTGATTGTTGGGCATGATACCAAGAAAATCAAGAGCTTGAAAAATGAGTTGAGTAAAGTTTTTGCAATGAAAGACCTAGGCCTGGCTAAGCAAATTTTAGGCATGAGAATTACTCGTGATAAGAAGAATAAGAAACTGTGGTTATCTCAAGAGAAGTCTATTGAGAAGGTGATTGAAAGATTTGAGCACATGTAAACCGGTGAGTACTCCACTTGCAGACCATTTCAAGTTGAGCAGTAATAAGTGTCCTGCAAGTGAGAAAGAGAAGGTTGAGATGATGAAAATTCCTTATGCATCGGCCGTGGGTAGTTTGATGTATGCCATGGTTTGTACAAGACCCGATATTGATCATGCAGTTGGTGATATGAGTAGATTTCTCTCTAATCCAGGTAAGGAGCATTGGATCGCTATTAAATGGATTTTGAGATATCTTAGAGGCACTTCTACACTTTGCTTGTGTTATGGAAATGCGAAGCTTGAGTTGAGTGGCTACTCGGATGTAGACTATGCCGGTGATGTTGATTCTCGGAAACCCACATCAGGTTATATAATAATCTTTGTAGGGGGAGCTCTTTTATGGCAATCGAGATTGCAAAAATGTAC
The DNA here is from genome assembly GCA_016097605.1 of Eucalyptus guilfoylei. NCBI lineage: Eukaryota > Viridiplantae > Streptophyta > Magnoliopsida > Myrtales > Myrtaceae > Eucalyptus > Eucalyptus guilfoylei. Next base: position 37,478,936 of record CM027867.1, read on the forward strand.
TGCTTTGTCTACAACTGAAGCGGAGTATATTGCTATTACCGAAGGAGGTAAAGAACTTTTGTGGATGCAAAAATTCCTACAATAGTTTGGCTTGAAGCAAGAGAAGTTTGTTCTATATTGCGATAGCATGAGTGCCATCCATCTTAGCAAGAATCCGGTGTTGCATTCAAGATCGAAGCATGTTGATGTGAAGTACCATTAGATTTGAGAAAAGCTAGAAGAGAAGCTCTTCCTACTTGAGAAAGTTCATACCGATAACAATAGGTCTGACATGATGACCAAGGCCTTGCCTGTGGTGAAGTTTAACGCTTGTAGAAGAAAAGCGGGCATGACGAACCTTCCCACATGAGGTGGAGGGGGAGATTTGTTGGCTGGGTCCACCTTCATGTGGGGCCCAGCTAGCATTAAATAAAAATAAAAAACAAAAAGAAAAGAAAAGAACAAAAAAGAAGTGGAGTGGCCGTGCGTGGGTGTCCGTCGAAAAAGTGAAGAGAGGAGAGAGAAAACAAAAAACTGCACAAGAAAGGGAGAAGAGAAGAAAGGAAGAGAGCAGCAACTTTGCGACTCCGATTCGAAGGCCAAATATTGACGAAATCGGCTCAAATTTTAGTATGTTGTTCATAAGACCGAGGCCTATAAGTTGATGGTTTTTGTTCGTCGAGAACCATCTTCGAATTTTCCAATTGCGGTTAAGGTTTTCTTACTCCAAACTTATTTGTCTACCTATGTGGTGAGAAAAAGATGATTGTAATGTTGATGTTGAGTTTCTAGTGTGTGACTAGAGAAGAATACTTTATGTATCTTGCTATTCTTGGTGATTAGTGGATGTTTTTGGGCGGTCCGTGGTATTTCCCGCATCGGGTTTTCCACGTTAAATCCTTAATGTCACTATTTTCTATGTCTACTTATCATTTTGGCATTATATTTGCATATTGTGAGGCTATACATTGCTGGTTGTTGTTGGGGGTTAAGAGATTTTAAGTTAATTTAGTATCGGGGGAGAATTTGATCTTGGATTGCATTTGGCCGTGGTGAATTGTGTCTCCGGGTTCTCCTCAACACTCACTCTTCCCAAATTTTAGAAAGGCAAGATAATCGCTTGAAGGCGCTTCAAATCGCAACGCCGTTCCTGGTAATATAAGCAGTTTATTTTTCAGGGTTGTCCGCAAGAAAGATTATAAAAAAATTCTTGAAAAATTAAATTTTAGTTCTAATACTTGTTAAAGAGTTGCTGTACCAATTCATTGAACAGAAATTAGGCGGATTGTGATAGTAAATCAAAACATGTTCTGTGTGGTTTTCTAGTTTCTCTGCTCAGTCGATGCGTGTAGGGTTCCAATTTCCGAGTTTACAAGGAACAGATTGAGATGTGATTGAAGTAACGGGGGACGGGGTCGACGTGTTCGAGCTCACCAGTAAGCTTCGCAAGAGCTTGGGTTATGCAAATATGTAGACGGTGAACGAAGTCAAAGTGGGGGAGAAACAAGAAGAAAAGCAGTCCAAGCCGGTGGAGCTGCCGGTTGTCTGGTTATATTCGTCGTATGCTATGGCGGAACCCCAACCAGCTTGTTGCACTGTCATGTGATGCCCTCTCTCTCTCTCATATCATGTGAGATTTGGAAATGGTTTCCTGGTTACCACTTTCTTTTTGCCTTAGGCTTAAGCCTTTGAAAAAAAATAATGGTGTTTTAGATCGGTCGATGAAAGTTATTATTAAAATATGTCTTGAGTTTGAATCTAGGAACGAAGCAAACCCAAGATGAATTATTATATTTATAAGGATATTCGAAATCGAGCAAAGGCAAATATCCCTAAATCAACTTCGTAAAGTCCGAATTTGTGTTGGAAGATTTGGCTACTGAGATAGGAAAGTTCCGTGGTCCGGTACATGTTGTGGCCTCTCTCCATCTCATGGATGAATCTTCCCTCCGTGGAGTAGATGCTCTTGCATGGCCCGTCATGGAAAATGGGTGGCTCCCCTTCCTGGTACACATATATCTTGAACAGCTTCTCAATCTCCAGATAACTCCTGCACGTAGTTTTTCTCGGGCTCATTGCGTCGAGCGATGGGGAATTGATCGGGAATTACAAGGGAGATCGAGTGGGGGCATGCAGGGAAGGAGGCGGTTTTACCTGTGGAAGGCGTTGGCGTTCCTGTAAATTGGTCCTCGGGGGACGCAGTCGGCGTCGGCATGGACCGACATCAGGTTCCGGACCAGAGCAGCTTCCCTGATGGCGGACCGTGCTCGGGACAGGCTGGCCTCTAGCCTCTCAAACCTGCTCAAAGTGATCAAATGCCCTCAAATGAGCATGACTGGCTCAATCAGGAGGTTGTAAAAGCATACAGAAGGCCTGGCTTTTGACTCAAATCCAACACCTTTCCTCCTAACCTGCTATATCTTTTGACAGCCCTCACAGGCTCCTCGATGGCGACCGGTTCATCTAGTTCTGGTTGCTCCGTTGGCGTCTTGTTGTCGGGCGCCTGATAGAAAGGACAAGCAAAAGAGCCGAAGATTATTAGAGCATCGCCATGCAGGGTGTCTAAAATGAAAAGAAGAAAGAGGAAATTTTGCACAAAGGTACATTCCATCCTTACACTTGCAGGGGCAAAAACTACTTGGTTTTCTTCCGAATAGCTTGAAGGTCATGGAGATTCGATGGCACGGGGCAAATCGCTGGGCCTGAGTGCAGACAGGGCGGCAGTGGCTCTCGAGCCGGCGAAAGCCACTCTCAGCTTCCATGGCGAGGTGAGCTCGACCCGAAAAGACGACCTGTTACCAGCCAGAGTGAACAGGCCGGCCGAGATCAGCACGACCGGCACAACGAGATAGATAACCAGAAGCGAACTGGATGACTGGGGCGACGGGATGGGGTGGGCGAGGAGGCCTTCGAGGTGCCCATGTTGCATCACGCTCTTCCAGGTGGAGTTCCTGGCTTCCCTTCAGGGGCCTCAAGGGATAGGATTCATTGCTTCATGGCAAGATATTCCATCCTTGCGCAAGAGAATCCAGGTGGGGTTTGCTTTCTTACTCGGCATTTTGACAGATATAAATAAGAAGGGTTTGATGAGCGTTGGATGTGCTGTTCCCTCCATGCAAAATGCTTTCTTATGGTCGACGTCTCCTTTTTGGACTCGCCAAAGCTCTTTTTCAAAAGTTGAGCTCTACTTTTTCCCGGTACGCCGTCTTTCATGTACCGAAAGGAAGATTTCCACGATTAAAAATATGAAAAGGGCAAGATTCGAAATTGGAAATGAGGGAATTAGAGAAAGTTTGGCATGAGAAATTCGTGTTTTCTCTGTAAGTGATCGATTGCACTTAACTGAATTACTTTAGACTGTTGGCTGTGTCTTGAGTTTTGCGCTCGCGGCGGGGATCTTCTGGAATATTTGGGGCTTATGGAGTTTTCTTCTTTGCCTTCCTAGTTGGTGGGGAGTTTTATAGGAAAAAACAAAAATAATTTCTCAAGCATGTATATTTCAAAGGCCTAACACCCTAAGAAATTCATAGCTTTAGGTTTAATTCCAATTCTACGATAAAAATTTTTCATCCCATAAAAAACCATCAACTTTAGGTCTAGTCTCAATTCTATCATGAACTTTTTTTTCTCATAAAAAATAACAAATTTTAACTTGAGTCCTAAATCTGCCTCTGTTCATCATCTTTCCAAAATTTCTCTTGATAGAAAAGAGATAGAAAACTCCTTAGCACAAGCCGGTGAAGCATCTCAAGCTGAGTGTCTTGAGCGCGAGCTTTTCAACCATGAGAGACGGAAGACTCAAAATTATGAGCGATTGAAGACGCAGCACAAAATCGAAGATCCTTAAGCATGATGAAAGAAAGACTCTCTTAAGAGCAAGGGCAATTGAAGAAAGCCAACACTAATTGCTCCAATTTTTACCCAAATCTCAGATTCAATAAGATGTTACTTGGGCTAACATGGAAATTCATCTCTAAAAGACATCTTCTTGCATATGAAATTTGAGAAAAACTAGAGCAATGACACGGAAAGGCCACGCCACTAAGGTCGATTTTGACCAGAGAGTTAACAAAAAAATGTTTACGTAGAATTAAGATTGGACCTAAAGTTGGTGGTTTTTTATGAGTAAAAAAAGGTTTAGGGTGGAATTGGAACCAGACAAAAAAGTTTGGGGCTTTTTACAAGAAGAAAAAAAGTTTAGGATAAAATTGAGATTGGACTTAAAATTTGAGGATTTTCAGGATATGAGGCCCTAATATAAATTGTCCTAGACAATATACTGATAGATTAATTAGCAGCTATATTCACTAACATCATATTCATGTGAAAATACATTGTATGGACATTTTTTTTTTAAATTCAAATGGGGTTGACCATAACGTGTAAAACTGGCGTTTATTCATTAACTTATATGATTACAAATATATATTGATTGTTTACTCGTCGGAGTAGAAAGTTCAACGTGAGAGATCTGAGAAGGCATTGGTTCTTGGGGAAATTAATAGAAGGACAAGACTCCTCATGAGCCTGAGCAATTGATGCAAGGCACGAGCCGCCGGTGCGTTTCGGCCACGGACTCCTCCCTCGCACGAGCCGTCATCATCGATCCCCGCCCAGACGCTGCTTCAGATCCGAGGTCTCGGTCCTGGCACGGTCTTAATCATTCGTCCCCATCTACATGGACACGTTGAATCGTGACTCCTTCGCTTCACCTACGACCGGCGGTACCAACGGCAATTCCACGGACCGCTGGCGACGTCGTGGAAACTCCGGCATAAGAGTGGGGTCGTGATTCCGGGCTCTTTCTCCTTTGCTTTCGGCATTGGGTTTTATAGTGCTTCGTCCCGGATGTAATACTCAGGGTGTGTTTTTCATGGGATTGGTGTCGTTTCGTCTTTCGTTAGGTGTTATATATACACGGGAAAGATAGAATTAGAAAGGAATATGGTAGATTGTAAGCTTACATTTGGATTATGTGGAGATTGATTAACTTCCTATTAGTTTTGTTGATTAACAATTTGCATTTCTTGGCAAACATGTGATGTGTAGCTTGATACAAGAATACGTATATACAATGAGAAGGCTATCGAAAAAATTAATATGTATTTATTTCTCAAAAATAGCTGCCTAATTCAAGTCAAAAATTTTACTCCGCACTCAAGTGCCCGTAGTCCATGACCACCAACAAGCCTGTCCATCTAGTAATCCACTCAACAATAGTTCGCCTAAGGGCCCATTGGGCCTTGCTTGGTCTACAAATGGTTTTAATCCCAGGCCTTCCCAAACCAGCTCAGCCACAAGTTCTCTCGACTCCGAGCGGACTCGGTCGAGCTTTCTCGTACCAGCTACAGCTGTGAAAACGGACATTGCATCTTGAGGGCGTTTGCTGTGCTTCAGCTCTTGCCTTTTGAAATGTTTCTTCATCCAGTTTTGAAGTGATACGGTGTCTCTTATGTAGGTCATACAAAACACCAACACATAAGAAAAAGCTGAAGAAATCGGTCCATGATTTAACATCAGTGGAATGTTACCTCCAATTTCCTGAACATTTGATTGAGTCAAAGATAGCCCCCACTTGTAGGGTTACGCAAAATGTCAATGTGGAGCATACCAAAGTCTCAAATAAATCACTTTTTTGGAACTGATTTCCCATTAGTAAGGGCAGGAGTAGTTGAGAATATTGACTAACTCGATTTGATAGCTCCTATAGTCCAAAAGGTAAGCAATGTAAGAAAGCGACTAGTTAGCTCTCATAGTATGCAAGGTAAGTGATACAACGGAGGAAATTGAATACTTGTTGTGCACCTGAGTGCCTTTGCTCGACCTTATAATACGGCGTAATCATCGAAGAAGTTGGGGCTTGGGTCGGCACACTTGGCATGTTTAAACAAGCAGATTGGGTGCGTCTATATCAATCGAAAAGTAGCTAGTCTCTGACAAATGTACTCTTGAGCTTGCGAAGCCCATTTATACGGATGAAGGTACTCTTGATTTTGTTTTTCCCTTCAACTTTTTTCATTGTGGGTCTCTCTCTCTCTCTCTCTCTCTCCCTCCCTTCCTGAAAACAAAAAAAAATAGGTTCTCCTTTCTTTTCTTGTTGTGGGACCACCTTTTCTTTCTGCTATGGGGTCGACCTGTGAACAAGATAGACCCAAAGAAAACCAAAAAACGGGGTTTTAAAACATGTATCGTCATCCGCACAAGGGACTGCAATTGCAGCGCAGCCACAACTGCATATACCAAACCGAAGCTTATTGCGACAATTATCAATCTAGCAGAAGACCGACATAAAATAATCCATCGCAGGTACAACCATCTCACGTGCTACCTTTCGGACGAAGATCATTTTCCCCTAGCAACTTGCCGTGTTGCTAGACAAGTCGGATATTTTTTCTCTTTCTCTCAGGAGTATCCAACATTTGCTAGCTCTTTTTTGACTCAAGCCATTGAATTCTTGGTCTTACAATACCTAAACCGACCATTCTTCTTGTATGTCCATATACTTTGACCGGTTAATGGTAGCTAAAAAGGAACTTTTGCTACCGTCTCCTTCACTCCGGCACATACATTTTCGATGCTCGATCAATCTCAGGTCGTTCAATTAGTAAATTTCCATCGCACTTTCTTCGTTTTCGTTTCGTCGAGGCCTGGAGGAAAGTCCCTCCGCCGCCCACGTTCTGGTTGTTGGCGTGAAACTTGAAAGCTGCAGGTCTTGGTCTAGGGATTTTTTTATAACAGCCATGTCAATATCATCTCGCGCACCCAAAATACAACAGTGACAATGACCTTTAAACACATCGATAAGGCATAACGCATACATGTATGCACGTGCATATAACATAAACACACGCTGTCATGGAATCGGACTGGGATCCTATGCTTAGTGAATGATTCACGGCTTTTAAGGGCGTGGATGATAGGATTTTGTTCCACAAATCAATCTTTGAGTAGAAATCGATTTTTCTATTTCAATATGACACATAATTTCTCTTTCGTAGGAGGGCGGAGATGGGAGGTGGCGGGTGGGTGGGCAGATGGTGGTGGAGAGCGGATGGCCGACTAGTAGTGAGGGTGAGCGATGAGAAAAGTTTTTATTTTTCATTTTTGTTCTAGAAATAAAAAAGTTAAAAAAAAATTACTTCTCATTTCTATTCTAAAGCTATTTTTGGACTAAAAATTTATTCCAGAAATAGAAAAATAAAATTGTGTTACTAAATCGATTTCTATTTCAAACATATTTTGGGGAATAGAAAAAATTAGGAAATAGAATGGTTATCATGCTCATCCTATTTTACGATGAGATAATGCCAATTTTTTGAGGATGAAAAGGATTTTACCTCAGTAGGCATCGAAATCTGTACGAAATTACATAGAGTTTGATCTTAGGTATTCGGGACAAAAGTCATTCTTAACTAACTCTTTCGATTTACATCCATTGGACGGTATTTCTCAATAGAGTAAATAGAGCATACCAATTCAGGAATTAAGAGGATCCATTCAAGCATTCGTGTCGCATGGGTGGTATATATAGTTAGCTATATATCATTCCATATCCTACGCAAATTCAGAAATTTGTCACTTTTTAAGTTTCCTTTTCCTTTTATTTTGTCCTTAGAAAAAGCCAAAATCCATTGTAAATATGATATTTTCAAGAGTAACTCGGAAGCATGAACAAACAAGATAATTCAAGCAAGAAATATGTTGCGGACATAAACCTTGAATACAACCGATTTATGTGGTTGGCAATGTGCCGAGCGTACAAGGAGAGATTGACAGGATGGTTCCTTTATAATTTGGCTGAGAGAAGATTGCAATCGCTCGAAATACTCACACTCAAGGGTTTTCCTATCCTAGGTACATCCGGACCCACAAGAATCGGTTGCAAAAGAGGGGCATTCCTATGCTCTCGTCTCTCTTAGATGACGGCTGTCAAAAGCTCTCTAGAGTTTTCACAACTGGGTCGTACCAAATCTGGATCAGCATTGCATCGTGGGGTCGGACGCCTGGGTACTATGCTGGAAACACGTCCAGCTTCTGGACATTGGTTGGCAGCCCGGCTGTAGTTTTAAATTTTTATGATTGAATGCCGAAGTCGCAAGGCTCGAGTGGTTTAAGCATCTCCTTTCTTTTCACCATGAGAAGGATTCATAATCCTCCACCATTTTCCTTATAAAAAGCCATTGAAGAGGTCTTAGAATTTGTGCCCGAAAAGCCAAAGTCCAAGCATCTCGAAAGCGTGAACAAACAAGACAATTGGAGCACGAAATATTGTGAAAACAAAGCATGAACACAGCTCATTTATGTGGTTGATGATGTGCCTGCTATACAGGGGAGAGATTGATGGGATGGTTCCTTTATAATTGGCTAAGAAACGATTACAATCACTCGAAATTCTCACTCATCCTAGGAACATCCCAACCCACAATAATCAATCACAAAAGAGGAGTATTCTCGTGCTCTTGTCTCTCTTAAATGACAGCTCTCAAAAACTCTTTAAAGTTTTCATAAGTTTTCGATATAATATGAATTTTGAAAATATGATTTTACCAAGTCCGGATCCAGACCACATCCCGGGGTCGGCAGCCCCCAAGTACTGCTCCAGAAACATGTCCAGCTTCTGGACATTGGCTAGTAGCCCGGCCGTTGTTTTTTATTGTTGCGATCGAATGCCGAAGTCGCAAGGCTTGAGTGGCTTAAGCATCTCCTTTCTTTTCACCACTAGAAGGATTCATCATCTTCCACCATTTCCCTTAGAGAAAGCCATTGAAGAGGTCTTAGAATTTGTGCCCGAAAACTTTTGGGGCTCTCCAAATTCCGAAGATGTATTCCTCTGCAATAGCGATGAGCAGGGAATTACCAATTAGATAACATGTCCCCAATCTGGGATGTACCATGCAGCTAAGCAATTAGTTGGTCACATCATATCTGCTGTGTAATCAAAACGTAATCAAGAAGTAAATAGTCAGTTTAGAGTATCAATGTGTCGGGGGCAAGCAAAGTCCATGCTCTCAATTTACGGAACGTCTAAATTCTTCAAACTCGGTTTTCTCTATGTTTCTTTAGATCGAGCAGCTAAAATACTTTCTTGAGAGGTAAACAGTAGGTTTAGAGTACCATCGTGTTCAACGCAAAGACAGATTTCGATCGCATGTCCGTGCTCTCGATTTGTGGTACATTTAAATTCTCTAAACCGGGTTTTTTTCTATATGGTCTCCTTAATGATTGACCGGTTAGGTTTTGTAGATTATGGCGATTTTATTGTCGCCGTTGGCCTTGCCCCAATTTGCACGTCTAATGTGAGGAGAGCGACGTCTCCGGACTTGTCTCGGAGGCAGGTCGCGTCGAAATTTCCCCACACAGATTCCCCCCAGCTCCGTCTAGCTTCTTTGCACCTTTTCTTGTTGAAATTTGTGGCAGCGTTTCCCTTTTTCTATGTAAAAAACTCCAGTCAAGAGTCAATATGAATAGAAGAAAATGGCTATAAACACACACTCTCTCTATCTCTCTGTCGTCCACACAATACAAATCATGCCCTAACTCTATTCAGTCCATCTCTAAGAAGATTGGAAAATTATCTGCAGGTCTGTCAAAGAGCATCCTCAACAAACCAAGACGATGACTAAGGTGCGAAATCTAGTATGACACTTGATGTTTGATCTGTTTACCAGAAAATGTTGATATATATGATCCCGCTTCTTTGTGCCTGCAGAAAAAGGTGGTGGTCAAGGTGTACAACATGGACGGTAGGAAGCCGAAGTTCTCGCTCTGCCCGAAATTTGGAATGCAAGATAATCGCTCGGAGGCTCTTAAAATTGCAGCCACCGTCCCGGGTAATAATCGAAAACAAAAATAACATTAGGGCTGTACATAGGGTTGTCCACAAGAAAGATAAAAAAGGTTCCTGAAGAAAGAAAATTAGTTGTAACACTTGTTAAGAATGTGAAGCAGGCGCTGAAGAGGTCCTCGTCCAAAAAGAAACTTATTGCTTGAAGGAATGAATTGGTTTTCAGGATTGACAGAAGCAAAGTTTTTACAACAATAAAGAGAACCTTTCTTCACCATTTGTAATGGAGTAGGCTGAGAAGCAAGCATAAAACCTGAACTATTTCCATTTCCTTGGAAGCTAATTTCTCATCTTTACCTACTGCAGAATCACACTGCAGAAAAGATTCAACCACTAGTAGCTTGTAGAAATCTGAGGACTGTGATTTTCGTTGAGTTCTAGCAGCTTTTTCCCTAACGGTAGTAAATTTGATTGCCAAATTGATTGGACAGATATTAATAAGACTATGATAGTATGTTGAAACATGTTTCATGCGACTTTCTAGTAGAACGAGTTTTTAATTGGTCCATGATTTCTTTGCTCAATTAATGCTTGTAGGGTTCTCATCGTTGATTTTGAAAGGAACGGACCGAGACGTGATTGAAGTAACAGGGGACGACGTTGATGCAGTCGAGCTCGCCAAGAAGCTTCGCAAGAACGTGGGTCATGCGAAGCTGGAGACGGTGGATGAAGTCAAGGAGGAGAAGAAGGAACAAAATCCCAAGAAAGATGAGCCCAAGGCAGCGGAGCCGCAGGTTGTCTTTGCACATCCAACATGCATCGTAACGGAATTGGAACCCGGACCAGCTTGTTGTACTATCATGTAAAGCGCTCCCTCTCTCTCTTTCTCTCTCTACACCATGAGATACTTCCTGACAATATAAGGGTGCGTTCCGAGGTGTGAAGTGTGAGGGAAGGGATTTCATGATTGGGGTTCCTACTACCGTTTTCATTTTGCCTTGTATTTGAGCCTCTGAATAATGGTGAGCTTGTTTAAATTGGTGGTGTTTACATTAAGCGATGCTAAAAATGGAAAGTGAAAATTGCATTATGCGCAGGGGCCACATTTCAACGCGCAATTCGAATATGGGGTCTTGACTCGTGCAACGCATTTTTATAAAATGGGGCTTGATACATCAAAGAATTATTCAGAGCATTTTCAAGCAATGTCATGAAATTTCATGGCAGATCCGGAAGAGACATCAAAGTTCTGTTTCCATTCTTCCAACGTCTAGGGCATCCGTCATCATCGAAATTTCCCCTTAAATGTCGACCTTAGAAAATGGAGGGCATGAACAAGAACTTCTTACCGACCAATTCCTTGGTTCACCAAGGGTTTTAAAAAGATGGAGACCGACCGATTGAACATGCCTTGGGGCAGTTTTAGCATGCCGTGCCCATATAAACGGATTAAAGTCAGCAACTCAATGGAAATATTTGACCCAAAAAAAGAACTAAATGGTAATAATAGCCAATTTTCACTCGGATGGCCAACAAAACAAAGCGCAAAAACTAAATATATCGGCAAAACAAATAGAGTGATGCTAGATACACAAACACCAATATACTATATGGCTTTACCGAATAATGTGGCAAAATCATTTAAGTTAGCGGGTCCATCTAAGCACCAAACATAAATCAGTTATATCGTTTAGTAAATAGTACATCAATACTGGTTCTTCCAACTTGATATAATTCAATGGCGGAGATTAATACGTTAAAGATCCCACAATGCTTAATCCCCTCTAAATCAAATCCGCCGTATTGGGCACGACATGTTAGATATGCCCACCAGTCTTTCTTGGGACTTCTTAATCACTCTATAAACCTATGTTACTGGGTCAAGTACAATGTTAGTTCTTTAACATCAAGTGTTGATGCATGTTGGCTCTCTAGAACTCTTTTTATTGAGCAACCACGTCCTTTTATTCCTCTTGATTCTGCAGTCAAAATCTTCCGTCGTATATCGCTATCAATGGCAGACATGATAGCAAATTAAGTTCTTTTTAAGAAAACAAAGAAATCGAGAGAGAGCCAGAGAGAGAGAGAGAGGTGGCCCTTGCCAAGGAGTTGCTTGCTCACTTTGAGGGCAAGCGGCGCTCGCCAGTAAATCCTCACCAGCCACCGGCGATGGTTGCGTTACCCCTGCCACCAGTAGCTACGCCGCAAATTCAGGTGGAGCACGATGAGAGTCGTCGAACCTCTGCTAGCAAACGGGCTTTTGTGCCCAGCTCCTCTTTCTCTCTCTCTCTATGCGAAGAGAACATCAGACAAACACTTTCCAAATCCGACAGCTTTCTTCCTAACCTGCTACGAAATCTCAAAGGGCGACTGGTTCACCTTGTTTCCAAGGCTATGGAGTTTCGATGACACAGCACAAATCCTCGGGTCTCGGTGCAGAGAGAAGCAGCGGGGGGCTTTCGAACCAACGGAAACAACTTTCAACCTCCACGGCTAGGGAAGCCCGAGCCGAGAAGATGAACCATCGACGACCAGAGTGAATAGACCAACCGAGGTCAATGAGAGAGGCACGGCAACATAGAGAACCGGAAACGAATGGAATGACCAGGGAGCCGAAGACGAAGTCGCGGGGGAGGGGACAGCGAAAAGTGCTGATGTTGCATGAAACTTCAGGGCTTGTTCCTGCTTCTTTCTGTTGGAGTCATTCGTTGCTTCATGGCAAAGTCATTCCATTCTTGCACCAGAGAAATCAGGTGGCGTGGTCTTAATCATCCGTCCATTCATATCAATACGTTGAATCATACAACTTCGTTCCACCTCTGACCATCAGTTGATTCAACGATACCACCAACAATACGTAGAAACTCCGTGCGTGAGACTCGGGTTATGGTTCCGGGCTCTTCTACTTGAATTACTAGCTTTCAGCTTTGGGGAAAAGTGCCAAAAAAAAAGTCCTAAACCTATTACATTAGTATTAATTCAATTTTAAACCTTTCAAATGAACCAGTTAAGTCATATACATTTTCATATTGGTAGCAATCGAGTCAATTTGGCCAATTTATGCTGAAAATTGCTAAGATGAACACTGGTCATTTTACATGGTATGATTAGTGCTAACGTGGATATTTTTGTATGATTTTTATTTTTTTTTCCTTCTCTTTTCCTTGATTTCTTTTTTCTGTTTCTTTTTTTTTTTGTCCCATTTTCTCCCTCTTCCTCCACCCACCTCTGCTCGGCAGAGGTCGCTGGCTACTAGTGAGGGCAAGGGCCAGGACGCCCTCGCCGACCTTTTTTTTTTGGGTACTTTTCCCTTTGGCTTTGGGTGTAATTTCGTCAAGATTAATATATGATGGTATTGTAATGTGAGGTTCGTGTCGCTTTTCTCTTTGTTGATCTTATATATAGACAGGCTAATTTACAAAGGAATATGATATGCAGTAAGATGATGTTTGGATGATGTGGAAATCGATTAACTTCCCTTAATATGTCGATTTAACTTTTTGTTTAACATTTTGCATTTCTTAGCAAACGGCTGGTGCTTATACTAGCATATTTATAATTAATGAGAAGGCTAATCAATATACTCTAAAATAAAAAAATTAATATACATGTATATATTTCTCAAAATAGCTGCCTCAATCAATCGGAAAATTTTACTCTATGGTCAAGAGGCCATAGCCCATAAAGATTTACAGGCTTAATCTGTCTAGCATTCCACCCAATGATAGTGTCCCAAATCAACTTAATTCTCCCCCTTTATTCTAGCTTTCTTGTATCGGTTACTAACTGCGAAAACTGTATTTCATCTTTTGATAGGTCATTCGACAGATCCTTAGCAGTCGTGGGTCAACTCATACCTTTTGGAATGTGTCTTCATCCAGTTCTGAAGGGTTACGGTTGTAAAACATGTATTGTCGTATGCACAAGCGGGCCCATCCCGTTAAATGAGTAGGTTAGAGTCGAAAATGATCCGATTCAAATTGATCAATTTAACCTGTATTGACCTAATTTTATGTAATACAATTATATCGACCCAACCTATATCGCTAAAATACGTGCATATACACACCAAAACATTTGACTGACTTAAAGCTCTTCATAGAATATGTTACTTAACCACTGGGGGATCGCCCCAGTGGCTACCCTTCCAACTTGGAAGGGGGAGGTGAGGGGTTCAAATTCCTACATTCTCAGGGGGGATTGGGGTGGGGACGATATCATTTCAAGAGTAGGTTTCGACTCCCACACCCTACAAGGAGGCAGGGCAAAAATCTGAGAGTGAGTATATGAGTAGAATTAGAGTAGGACCGACAAAAAAAAAAATGTTACTTAAATAGATTTTTTTACCAAATGAAAAAAATAAATTAACATAATAAAATTTGTTAGTAAATAAAATTAAAACATAAAAAAACCTTACGATTGAAATGCACATAAAAAAGCTAGAAAAGTATGCATGTGTTGTGACCAAACTAGCGGGGAAATTGCAAAAAATGTTATAACTTATTATATTTGTGCCAATTTAGACCTAAACAATTACATTTTGTTAATTTAGTCTTAAATCTTTTGGCTATTTGCCAATTAGTCATTTTGGCCAATTTTGACTAGCAATTGCTTGCATGGACAATAGATGTCCTATGTCGCACAACCAACGTAAGATAGTTAGGGCTGATATGGACAATTTTTATAAATTCTTTTAAAAGTTCTATATTATTTTAATATTCTTACTTTTATTTCCTTTATTTTCCTTCTTTATTTTCCTTTTTTTCCTAAGCCCAGCAAGGGTTGCTAGCTGACCCTCATTGGCCACAAGTGAGGGTCGAGCCCTCACCCATATTTGGTGAGGGCCGTGAAGCCTTGGCTAGTCGTGGCCGAGGATCACTGACCCTCACCTGGTGTCAACGAGGCAACAATTATCAATCTACCACTAGCCTGATATAAAATATCCATTGCCAAGGCAATTATCATTGGTGTAGGGCTTTTGGACAACTGTCGCGACCTTGATTTTTTTGAAGGTGAATTACTCAAAGAAGGCTAATGGATTACTAAGTCCGAAGACTTGGCACGGACCCTCCCAAGTCCTACCAATCGCGACTTGATGTTAAGAAATTAATCTATGTAAACATGCAATTATACTCAATTTGGAGCCGCCACTAACCAATTAGGATTGGTTAGAAACCCAAGTAAAGTATGGGAGAATACTTTACTTTTTGCGAACCGAGATTCAGTAGGTCCGGGGACATGGTTATGCTAGATTAGTCTAACGCCCTTTTGGTACCTTTTTATTTTAATTTCAAAAATATTTTGCAGGCAATGTTGATTAATTTTAACATAAGCTACTAACATGTAAATGGTGGTCATGCGGGTGCACAATCAATAAAATAACATCCAATAAAAAAATGCTAATAAAAATGCATGCCCTAAACATGATTTCTAAATGACATGACACCTAATTTTTATTATTATGCAATCTTAATCTAAACTTAATATGCATGGATTTTACTTTAATGATATGTGAAATGCGATTCATATGGCATAACTTGAACTATCACTATATGTATGCAATCTAATTTATATAATCCTAAAGATGCATGCGCTTCATGATATGGGATGAATGACATAATAATTCTATATGCATGTTCTTTTTATGATTTTTTTTTATGATTTTTTTTTAATGTATGCAACCTACACTAAACAATGATGACATAAAATGGGATTAATTATGAACTAACCTATTAACTAACCAAATAAATGACCTTTTGATTTTTTTAATTACTTAATAATTCTTATTAAAACAACATAATGATGCAATAATAATCTTTGGCTTTTCTTTTTTTTTTAAAAAAAAAACTGCACGACGGGAATATTAAAACATTAACCTATGACCCACTAACTAAAGCGCAACCTGTAGTATGCACATTATGAAATCTATATAACCTAAATAACATTTTTTGTTTTGGTTTTATTAAAAGAAAATTATCCTAATTCTATATGAATCTCAAAAATTAAAATGCATTGCTTTAAACATGAGATATGTATGAACTTAAATACCTAAGTTCTATAATGCATGATTTATGATGAGCAAATAACGATGACACGCCAAAATAAAAAAAATCCATCCATGTAAATCAATGGCATATTATTTTAATATGAATCAATGATGCAAAGCAATTCACGAATTTTACCATAAAAAAGTTGAAATAATCAAAAATCTAAGCCGACGTCTTGTGGCTCAATTTTTTTTATTATCATGACTTAATATGACCAACTTCCTAAATCGGGTAATGATAATAAATCAGAACAAATCAAGTTAGAATAAAAAGAAAACTATGAGTCCAAATACTCAAAATAAATTTAATCTAAAAATCTACCTAGTCTACCTCACGGTTAACTTGAGGAATGGCGAAGAAACAGTTGTGGCCGAGTTGCGATGGTGGTTCGGTAATGGGTCGTCGCTCAAAACAGGGGCTGTTCGTCGGAACTCCGGCGAGGCTCGGGTGATAACCGGACCTGCAACAAAAACAGGGGAGGCAGCAAGTGGCTCTGTTCGGGCGTGCAGCAGCGAGCAGAGGAGCAGCAACGTCGGGCGCAGGGCTGTGGCGTGAGCGGAGTGGGTTGCGGCTTGGCGGAGCTTCAGGTCGGCGTCGGGACTCCGGTGAAGGCAGGCGGTGGCGCGGCGAGCGTCGGCAGACGGCGAGTGGAGCGGTGAGGTGCGCTGCGGGCGTCGGGCGCGCATTAGCTCGGACCACCGGCGATGGGCGTCGCGGGCAGAGGATTCCGGGTGCGGGCGTCGGCTGAGTGGAGACAGGGGCGTCGGTGCTCAAGCAGAGGCGCCGAATTCTGGTGTTGCTGCAGTCGGTCGAGCGGTGTTGCTTGGTTGCAGCGCTCGAAGTGGGGAATCGCCTGGATCGGCGTCGGGCCGTGGGCGTCGCTGGCGAAGGGCACGTCGGAGGTAGAGTAGCGCAGGAGGTCTGGGCGCTGCAGCGGCGTCACTCGGGTCTTCGTGGCGGTGTGGAGTCCGGCGGCTTGATCGGCGAGGAGGGCTGGTGCGAGCAGCAGGCGGCAGGCTCGCGAGATTGCAGCGGAGGTAGCGCGGGAGCTCGGTCTGGGCAGCAGTGAACGAACCAGCGAGGAAGAAGAACAGTTTTCTTCTTTCCTCCCCTTTTTTAATTTTTCTCTCACCTGTCTCTCTCACTCTCTGTCGAACCCTCCCCTACTCTTACCTTTTTTGACTTTTCTCTCACAAAAACTCTATTCCCTTTTGTGAATGTTTCGAAAACTCATCCCAAAAGCCCCCCATTAAACCTCACCATAGTTTGCCAAATTCTCTCACCATGAAAACACACGAACACTTTTTGCTAATTTCTTCAGCCCTCCCCCTTTTAAACCGAAGCTTTGCCTCCTTTATTTATAGAAGAAAGACTCGAGTTTGTTTTTGCAGGTGAAGATTTTCCGATATTCACTCATTTTCTCAACAAAAAATGGCTCCAAAAATCATACGATTGTTGAGTTTTTTTTTTTAAATTCAAAATGAGGAGATTTGTTCAACAATCAAATGTTTTATTATTCAAAATAAATATTCAAAATTTCCCTCCAGAACCAAATGCTCTATTTTTAATTTCTAAAAATTAAATTTAAATTAGGTGTCAACAACAACTCATTTTTTCCACTGACAATGAGTTGGTTATGACATTGCTAGGCAAATTGGACGTTTTCTTTTAGATGGAGAATATTTCCAAGTATATCCATTGCAGAACCTTTTTTTTTCGGTACTTATAAACGCAACCGGAACCATCTATTTTGATCCATAAGTGGATTCAAACAGATCCGGGTATTGTCTTTTTTCCAAAATCAATGGTCGCGATTGCTCCCAAAGTATATTAAGAAAAATCTTATTCTAGGAATCATGAGTACCCCCAACATTTGCTAGCTCTTTTCAATTAGAGCATGGAATTATCTTGGTCTCGCTCTACCTAAAAGCGATCATTCTTCTTGATTTCCCATGTAGTTGACCAATGGTTGAAGAGAAAGAGGAGGAACGTCTTCGCTACGGTCTCATTCGCAACGGTCATTCTTCACGTTTTGTTTTGTCGAGACCCCAAGGAAACGCCCCTCTCCCTACGCTATGCTCTTGGCTTGAAACTTGGAAGTGACGGGTCTTGGTCTTGGGAGTTTGTCCTATTCGTCGTGTCAATGTCTTGCTTAGAATATTTATTATGTCACTAGAAACATCACCACATGTGCCGTGCACCATTGAGAGTGAGAGAGAAAGAGAGAGAGAAGGGTTTGAAAAAATGAGAATGACCTTTAATCGATCTCATTGATGACTCACGTATGTGCATGGGGAACACACACTCGCACATGATGAGATTGAGATCCTATCCATTCAATGAACAATCGCCCTTTTTCAACTGATTTCGAAAAAGATATCATCTTTTGAAAATGAAAAGAATATCATCTCGATACACACACATATATAGAGTTTGAATTTAGACATTTATTGAAAATTTATTCTTCAAAAAAGTAACTAACTCTTTCAATTTACATCAATCGGATATTTCAGATGCGGTGTTGGCAAATTTCAATGGAGTCAATAGAAAGCACGTTCCTTGCGAGCATTGCTGTTAGGCATGTGTTACATAGAGTCACTTATATCTTTCTCTATCTTGCATAACTTTGCCTTTACATTATCTACTACCTTATGCACTATATAAAGACAAGGGCTGCATTGTGTGTTGAATATTAATTCACCCACTAGCTCCACGAAATTTGATAATTTTCAAATAATATATGCATTTAGTTTGAAGAATTTACCTAAAAGTATCAGCTACTCGCATCTCGGAGGAGGCAATGGTTCATATTCTCTCAATGTCTCGAGGACACAAATTTTTTTTTTATAATATTACATTTTCCTTTTTCTTTTGGGAAATGCTAAAATCTGCCCTCAACATGAAACACATACCACACAGGCAAAACAACAAGTCGGTCATGTCACTTTTATTGTGTCTCTGGATGTTTCTTTGATCATTGAGTAGTAAGGTTTCTAAATGGAAAATTATCCAAAAATTCTTAAACTTATTACACATTTATCAATTCAGTCTTAAATATTTTAATTGTGCCAATTGAGTTCATAAAATTTTTCACATTTTGCCAATTGAGTCCATCCAAACCAATTTTGATATGAAATTACGATATGGATGCTAGTCATTCGACGTGCATGTTGGCCTATCTACATGGCATAGACGGCGCTGGCGTGAATAATTTTTAATAATATTTAAATAATTTTCAAATTTATTTATTAAATTTTCTTCTTTTTTTATTTTTCTTTTCTTTCTCTTTTTCTTCCCTTCCCTTCCCTTCTTTCTTCTCTAGCCGATGTTCAGCCCTCTTCCCTATGCTCTGCTTTAGGCTAGAAACTTGAAAGTCACAGGTCTTGGTCTTGGGAGTTTGTTGTATTCATCTTGTCAATGTCTTTGCTTAGAACATATATTATGTCAATTATATGTCAATAAGAGAGAGAGAGAGAGAGAGAGAGAGAGAGAGAGAGAGAGAGGCGCATGAAAATACAAGAATGACCTTTAATCGATCGCATGTGGATTGCACACTTTTGCACGATAGGATTGGGATCCTATCCATTCAGTGAACAATCAACACTTTTCAAATAATCACAAAAAACGATATCATCTTTTGAGGATGAAAAGGATACCATCTCAATATGCATCTAAATATATACGAGATCACGTAGAGTTTAATTTTAAATATTGTCTAAGAAATAGCTAGCTCTTTCAATTCGCATCCATTAGATATTTCCAGATGCGTTGTTGGCATTTCTTAATAGGGTAAAATAGAAAATACCCATGTATACGTTAAGAGGACCCTCTTCAAGCATTGGTGTTGTATGTGTGGTACATAGGGTTGCCTATATATTTCCATATCTTACATAAAATCTTTGCCTTTACATTATCTACTACCTTTGTGAGGTAGTGGTCATGTAGAATATCGCATGATATCGGAGTAGAAGGTTTCGAGTTCAAATGTCTGTAAGTTTCTATTTGCCTTTTTAGAATAGTTGGCTATAATTTCACAAGATCTCACAACCTTAATGGGGTACATTCTCTCTCTCCCTTGAGTTCTCCGGAATTTTATGAAGAAAAATGAATCAGCTTGTTGATAACTCGAAGGCTCCACTCTAAGCTGTCGTTTGTTGTCTTCTGCGTGGAAAATTAGCCAAAGTTGCCAACTTGCTCTGCAAATGTGCGAAGGGCTCCACTGACTTCACTTAGTATAAATGGGTGGTTTGCCCTTCCCAATTGACTGGAGTTGTGGAGAGGTGTGTAGAGAAACATATGGATTGTTGTGTAACAGTGCGTGGTGTTGTGAGAGGGGTGAGTAGAGAGTGGTGTAGAGTGTGGAGAGAAAAGTAGAGAGTTCATTGTGTGAAGTAGGGGGTTTATTGAGTCTTCTAGTAATACTAAATGAGAGTGTTTGTTTTTAGTCGGAATATCCACCTGAGTACAATAAGCAGTATCAAAGCTGTGTTGCTCAACACTTCAAGTACGCCGAGTGTTGAGTATTAGTTCGCCCGCCAGCTCCACGAAAATCGATAGTTTTCAAATGATATATACATATTAGTTTGAAGAATTTGCTTGAAAGTACTGAGTATTCACATCCCTGAGGAGGTAACAATTCGAATCCTCTCAGTCCCTCGAGGTAACCATTCTTCTTTTAAATTTCATTTTCCTCTTCCTTTTGACAGGTGCGAAGTTTTGTTCCCAGCACGAAATGCATCACGTGGGCGAAAACAAGTCAATCATGCCACATCTATTTGTGTCTCTAGACGTTTCTGTGATGATTGAGCAACTAGGGTTTGTAGCCTTGCCCTATTTTTTGCATTTTATATTCTATGATAGCAAAATATCCCGAACTTATCTTAAAAATCTAAGTCGCGTTGAAATATCCGACATAAATTTTCCCAAAAAAAATAAAAACTCAACATGTTTCTTTCCACCTTTTTAACTTTTTGTTTTAAATATGCCAAGAAATCTCCCTCTTTCCACGTAGGCCACTCCAATCAAGACTCAATATGAATCAACGTTCTCAAGAGAATTGACCATAATTATGGAAGACACTGTCTAGATGGCCTTCACAATCAAATGTCATTCCCTAACTCAACTCAATCCATCTCTCATTCTTAAAATTTGGAGCAATTATCTGGAGGTTTGTCGAGGAGCGTTAATAGCAAAACAAGACAATGACTAAGGTACGTAACATAGAATAAAAATAATATAATTATTTAAAAAAAATTACTTTTATTATAAGTTTGTATGTGTAAGTATACCTTATTATTATTATTATTATTATTATTATTATTATTATTATTATTATTATTGTTGTTGTTGTTGTTGTTGTTGTTGTTGTTGTTGTTAATTATTGTTGTTGTTGTTGTTGTTGTTGTTATTATTATTATTATTATTATTATTATTATTATTATTATTATTATTATTATTATTATTGCAGAAAAAGGTGGTGGTCAAAGTGTCCGTGAACGGTACGAATCAGAAGTTCTCACTCTTCCCAAATTTTAGTAGGCAAGATAATCGCTTGAAGGCGCTTCAAATCGCAATGGCCGTTCCAGGTAATATAAGCAGTTTATTTTTTAGGGTTGTCCGCAAGAAAGATTAAAAAAAAAATTCTTGAAAAATTAAATTTTAGTTCTAATACTTGTTAAAGAGTTGTTGTACCGATTTATTGAATAGAAATTAAGCGGATTATGATAGTAAATCGAAGCATGTTCTGTGTGGTTTTCTAATAGAATGGGTTAACTAGTCCGTGATTTCTCTTCTCAATTGATGCGTATAGGGTTCTAATTGCCGAGTTTGAGAGGAACAGACTGAGATGTGATTGAAGTAACGGGGGACGGAGTCGACGCAGCCGAGTTCACCGGTAAGCTTCGCAAGAACTTGGGTTATGCAAATATGGAGACGGCGAACGAAGTCAAAGAGGAGGAAAAATAAGAAGAAAAGCAATCCAAGCCGGTGGAGCTGCCGGTTGTCTGGTTATATCCATCGTATGTTATAGCGGAACCCCAACCAGCTTGTTGCACTGTCATGTGATGCCCTCTCCCTCTCTCGCTCTCTCTCATATCATGTGATATTTGGGAATGGTTTCCTGATTACCATTTTCTTTTTGCCTTAGGTTTAAGTCTTTGGAAAATAATAATGGTGTTTTAGATTGGTCGATGAAATTTATTATTAATACGTCTTGAGTCAGCTTGTTGATAACTCGAAGGCTCCACTCTAAGCTGCCACTTGTTGTCTTCTGCGTGGACAATTAGCCAAAGCTACCAACTTGGTATGTAAATGTGTAAAGGGCTCCACCGACTTTACTTAGTACAAATAGGTGGTTTGCCCTTCCCAATTGAATAGAGTTGTGCAGAGGTGCGTAGAGAAATATGTGTAGTATTGTGTAGTGGTGCGTGGTGTTGTGAAGAGGCGTGAGCAGAGAGGGGGTTTAATTGAGTCTTCTAGTAATAGTAAAAGAGAGTGTTTATTTTCGGTTAGAATATCCATTTGAGTCTAACAAGCGGTATCAGAGCTAAGCACCGAGTGTTGAGTATTAGTTCGCCCAGCAGCTTGACGAAAATCGATAGTTCTCAGATAATATATACATATTAGTTTGAAGAATCAGCCTGAAAGTATCGGCTACTCACATCTTGGAGGTAACAGTTCGAATCCTCTTGGTGCCTCAAGGCAACCATTCTTCTTTTTAATTTCATTTTCCTCTTCCTTTTGACCGGTGCGGAATTTTGTTCCTAGCGTAGAATACATACCGTGTGGGCAAAAACGACAAGTCAGTCATGCCCCATCTATTGTGTCTCTAGATGTTTCTTTGATGATTAAGTAGCTAGGGTTTGTAGCCTTGCCCTATTTTGTGCATTTTATATTCTACGATAGTGAAATAATTCCGAACTTATCTTAAAAACTCATGTCGCATCGAAATTTCCTAACATAAATTTCCCCAAAAAAAAAAAAATCCATCATGTTTTTTTTCCACCTTTTTTAACTTTTTATTTTAAATTTGTCGGGAAACTTCCCTTTTTCCATGTAGGATACTCTAGTCAAGACTCGATATGAATCAACGTTCTTTAGAGAAATGGCTATATTTATGGAAAACACTGTCCAAATTGGCTTCATGATTCAAATATCATTCCCTAACTCAACTCAGTCCATCTCTCATATTCTAAAAATTTGGAATAATTATCTGCAGGTCCATTGATGAGCATTATCAGCAAACCAAGACTATGGCTAAGGTACGTAACATGGAATAACAATATCATAGTTATTTTTACGAGAAAATACTATCTTATTGTATATTTGTATGTATATATACACAATTATTATTATTATTATTATTATTATTATTATTATTATTATTATTATTATTCCAGAAAAAGGTAGTGGTCAAGGTGTGCACGAACAACAGGAATCAGAAGTTCTCACTCTTCCCAAATTTTAGAAGGCAATATAATCGCGTGAAGGCTCTTCAAATTGCAACGGCAGTTCTTGGTAATATAAGCAATTTATTTTTCAGGGTTGTCCACAAGAAATATTAAAAAAAAAAATTACTGAAAAATAAAATTTTAGTTCTAATACTTGTTAAAGAGTTGTTGTACCAATTTATCGAACATAAATTAATCAGACCATGATAGTAAATCGAAACACGTTCCGTGTGGTTTTCTAGTAGAATGGGTTAACTAGTTCGCGATTCGATGGATGCATGTGGGGTTCCAATCGCTGAGTGTAAAAGGAATGGGCTGAGACGTGATTGAAGTGATGGGGACGGAGTCGACGCGGTCGAGCTCACTAGAAAGCTTTGCAAGAGCTTAGGTTATGCGAATTTGGAGATGGTGAACGAAGTCAAAGAGGAGGAGAAACAAGAAGAAAAGAAGCCCAAGCCTGTGGAGGTCCCGGTTGTCTGGTTGTATTCGTCGTATCCGTCGTATCCATTATATGTTGTAACAAAATCCCACCGAACTTGTTGCACCGTGATGTAATGCGGTCTCTCTCTCTCTCTCTCTCCACCATGTGATATTTTGGAAAGGTTTCCTGATTACCATTTTCTTTTTGCCTTGAGTTTTAGCCTTCGCAAAATGGTAATGGTGTTTTAAATTGGTCGATGAAATTTATAATAATTGATATACAAATTGAAAATGAAAATTACTCTATTCATATGGGTCAAATTTGGAAAAATTATCTAAAAAGTTCTAAACCCATTGTATGATAGCTAGTTTAGGGTTAAGTCTTTTAATCTTGCCAATTCAGTCATTAAACATTTCAATTGTGTCAATTTCGTCATAAACCTTTTAATAATTTGCCAAACTAGTCCAAATTTTTTTAAGAATAGTCAATTTAATTTTTTCGGCTAATTTTGATCAGATATCAATGATGTGACAAGTCAATCAACACCAACCATCCTACTTGGCGTAATTAGCGCTAACGTGAATAATTTTTAATTTTTAAAAATAAAGTTGAATTTTTTTCTTTTCTATTTTCCCCTCTTTTTATATAGGGTTGGTGACCTTTGCTGGTCATTAAGCAAGGGTTGGCGACCCTCGACGGTCCCTAGATAAAGGTCGCAAAACCCTCGCTAACCACGGTCCTCACCCACCCTTATTGTGGCTGGCAAGGGAGTCGCGGACCCTCGCCTATGCCATGGCAGGCCATAGTGAGGGTGTTGCGACCCTCACCCAAGGGTCAGCGGAGGTTGCTAAACCTTGCTTAGTAGCTAGTGGAGGTTGCCAATGGCCCCGCTAGCCCTGTGTGCTTTTTTTCTTGGGTAAAAAATAAGAATAAAAATTTGGAAAAATTAAAGAAAATTTTCATATTAGTGTTGGCTACGTCGCGTAGGAAGGCTATCATTGATTGAACAATCGCATCATTGATATTGGACCAAAATTAGTTAGAAGGACTAAATTCACAATGTTTAAAAATGTTTTGGACTAGTTTGGCAAATCATTAGAGGTTTAGGATTAAATTAGCACAATTGAAATATTTAGGAAAAAGTCACCAAAAACCCAAATTTTGCCAAAAGTGACAAATTTACCTCAAACTTTTTTTTTTGATATGAAAAACCCCAAATTTTGCTATATGTGAGATATTTACCCCACCAAGGACATTTTTGTCTTAATTTTTTTTTTTCTGTTTTTTCTTTTTTCTTCTTTTCTCTTCCCTCCGCTGGCAAGGGAGGCCTTCGCCCGACCCAGTCGAGGGTCGCCCTTGCCCAACACTGGTGAGGGTGGCCCTAGTTAGCCCAGGCGAGGGCGACCCTTGCCCGACGCCGGCGAGGGCGGCCCTACTAGCCTAGGCGAGGGTGACCCTCGCCTAAGTCCGGATTCCCTCTGCCATGGCTGGCGAAGGGAAGAGAGAAGAAGAAGAAAAAAAGCAGAAAAGAAAAAGAAAAAGAAAATTAAAAAGTAAAAGACGAAAATGCCCTATAGTTTAAGGTAAATGTGTCACATGAATATAAGTTCGGAGTTTTTTATGTCACGAAAAAAAGTTTGGGGTAAATGTGTCATGGTTGGTAAAGTTTTGGGTTTTCATGTTACGAAAAAATTTTGGGGTAAATTTGTCATTTTTGGCAAAGTTTGGGATTTTTAGTAGCTTTTTCCCAAATATTTATTATTAAATTAGCAAGTTGTCACAATGTTTAGAACTAAATAAGCAAAATTGAAATATTTAGGACTAAATTAGTAGCCGTACAATAAGTTTAAGACTTTTTGGATAATTTCCTCGTCAAACATTAACACGCAGTTAAAATATAGGGAAAAGACCTATAGGGCATTTTGGTCTTTTACTTTTTTATTATTTTATTATTTTATTATTTTTTTCTTCTTCTTCTCTCTTCCCTTAGCCGACCATGGTGAAGCTAGTGGAGGGAAGTCGGAGTCAGGCAAGGGCTGCCCTCGCCGGCGTCGGGTGATGGTCGCCCTCGCCTAGGCTGGCTAGGGTCACCCTCGCCAACATTAAGCGAGGGCACCCCTTATTGGAGTCAACCGAGGGCCGCCCTCGCCAGTGTCGGGCGAGGGTTGCCCTCGCCGGTGTCGGGCGAGGGTTGCCCTCGCCAGATCTAGCGAGGGAGGCCCTTGCCCGACCCAGCCGAGGGCTGCCCTTGCCTGACGCTGGTGAGGGTGGCCCTAGCCAGCCCATGCGACGACGACCCTCACCCGACGCCAGCAAGGGCAGCCCTTGCTTGACTCTAGCTTCCCTCCGCCATGGCTGGCGGAGGAAAGAGAGAAGAAGAAGAAAAAAAGAAAAAAAAAGACGAAAATGTCCTTAATGGGTAAATGTGTTACGGTTTGCAAAGTTTGAGGTTTTTCATGTCACAAAAAAAGAAAAGTTTGGGGTAAATTGCCACTTTGGGCATAGTTCGGTATTTTTGGTGGTATTTTCCCTAAAATATATGATAACAAGATGACTAAAAACCTAACTACTTAATGAGAAAAAAGAAGAAGCTAAATTTATCAGCAAACCAAAAGAGAGGAATGCTCGAAATATTACGACTGGTATAGTAAATGTATTTACTAAATGATGTGTAAAAAAATAAGCGGCCATTAACCAGATAATCCGCATTCATTTGGTGAAAGAGACATTCAAAAGTGTCCAAAGACGCCTCTTCCGCTATCCCGAAGCTTTGATTATATGATGTCTTCGTAACTCACACTGTATAGTGATTCTCTATACTTGCAAATTTTTCTTTAGGCCATTCAAAAAATCATGCTTATATAAAGGTGCTGCGCTCCAGTTCCAAAGCTCTCGCTCGAAAATTCACGATGGCATGACTCTGATGCAATGCCGCTCTTTTCGGATTTTGACCGTAATGACGTGGTCGTTTCATCAACTGAACGATGCCCGCGAAAGTCGTTGATAGAGACCTTAAGATTGTGTTTGGTCGACCGGATAAAAGCTTGAATATGATATGTTTTATCCTATCCCATGTTTGGTAGCCGGCTAGGATAGGATAAGGTCGAATATAGAAGGGATATAGCCCGAATAAAAAAATCCCAAGGGGAGGGGTGGGATAGATCTGGATAGGATTTCTCGTGTCGATCTATTATTAAAAAAACCCTATGCTCTCCTTTTCCTTCTCCTTCTCTCACACGCACGACTCCTCATAAAAAACACGTCTTTTTCTCAGTAGCTCTAATCCCACGAATTCAAGCACCATCTCTGGCGAGGAGCCACGGCGATTCTACTCTCTCGCAATATTTCGTCTTTCTCTGTGCATTGATATTCGCCGATTTACAAGGTTTGTGATTTCCTTCCTTGGTTTTGCTTTCATAGGTGCAGTCAATTGTGGCTCATGAAAATGCGACTTTTTTTCCATGAAATCCTACTTTACAGTGCGCCCTACTTTGTTTTTCCACAAATTTCATCACTTGTCACCATTTCTTTTCATACCCTATTTTTGTGAGGATGAGCTAATGTTTATCCGGAGTGAGATTCGATCAATAATGTTTCTAGCGTTAAAGCGATCTATATCTTTTCATGATTATGCTTTGCGAATACCTAATCTCTGTAGGAGATATTCATTGCTTGTGTGGTATTATCTTTTACAAGTTCAATGTAGGAAAAAATATATATGAATTAGAAGTAAATGTTAGAACTGTGTTGTTGTTGGTTTATGTGTTCTTGTGGTTGCATATTTGCAATTTTATTGGTGTGGTGGATCATCATTGATTTATTGGTGAATACCTTATCTCAGTAGGAGATATTCATTACTTGTGTGGTATTATTTACAAGTTCTACATGGGAAAACATATATAAATTAGAAGTAAATGTTAGAATTGCGATATTGTTTTACCTTGTCCATTTATGTAGTCTTGTGGTTGCATATCTGCAATTTTATTTATTTATTTCCTGATTGCGTCCCTCTTGTGAAGAAGAGCGTCTTAAATTTCTATTGCTTGGCTTTGGCCAGTCTTAAGGACATATGCTTTTTTCTTTGAGTGTTTTTGTTCAGGTTGGCCTGAATTGAATATTAGGTTTTCGTCATTGACTTCTGTCGCGTAGCATGTTTCCTCAATGGACAATGCAAGTAGCAAGATAATGATTGAATTTTTAGTAAAGAATTAAAGCTATGGGAGATCTTGGCATCAGAGCGTGTGTATGTATTAATTCATTCTAGAAGCCTGGCACTCTCAATTTTCTGTGAACTGCAATTGGTATACTGGAATGCATCATCTACACGGGCTTAGACCTTGATTGAATTAACTGACTAAAGTACTATAGATCCTGTCGCAATCAATGCCACTTAGGATAATTAGCGTTAGAAAATATTAGGCAAGGTGCACGTGAAGCAAGCAATTGAAACTAAATTCAAAATTATTTTTGTCAAGCTCAAGGCTAGCTACAGTCAGTTGCTCATCTATTCTAGAGCCGAATTATATACCTTATTGTAACACAATGGGAGTTACTCACAGTGAGTATAAGGAAAACAAATCCTCATCAACAAATAATTTGCAATGGTCCAATTTAACAAGTTAACATTCTTTCAATGCAACATTCTTAATTGACTCATCTCATATTAGCATACGCAATATCACTTTTTGATTCTTTATAATGCATAATCATGGATTGATTTTGTGCGATTTTGTGAGAATCTGTTGTCTTAAAAAAATATTTCATTTTGGATGATTTTGCTATAATCTAATATGTTAGTTTGTACTTTCCTATTTTTTTTCCAAGAATATAATTGTTCATGAAAATGTCCGAGTTTAAATTCATAGTTCACCAAACAATGAATATGATATGATATGATATGAGAATATCCGAATTTAAATTCGTAGCTCACCAAACAGTGGATATGATATGAAAAAATCCTTGAATTTTTTATCCTATCCTATCCAGTCTTATTTTGTCTAGAAATTCATATGACCAAACACAACCTAAGTGATTACAGAGAGGGGACTGGGTTGCCCAGCAAAACAGTTAGATGATCAATCCGCACAAAAAGCTGAAGGACCCAAGATAGGACCCCGACCGGAGCCGACTTTGCAAGAACATGGGCTCCAATTGGACGAAAGTAGCACTAGTACATCTTGAAGCCCGTTTCTGCAATCAAGCTCTTCCTGGATCGGGCTTGGATTTGAGAGGGCACTTTTGAGTCCGCAGCGTGGCTGCTATATCGAGTCACTTTGGGCAGTTGGCCCTCCACCCAGCAGAACTTTCAAAGTCACCCCCCAAATGTCCTTGTAAGATTTATAGAGGTTCCAATTCGCAATCCAAGCCAACCACTCATCGATAAACCATTTTTATATCACTTTTTTGTTTCGTCCTGGTGGCCCGACTCCGACATGAGGTGCTGTTTTGCTTTCATTATCGAGAAAAGTATTAGAAAATTTCTAAAATCATTGCATTTATATCAATTCAATCATAAATTTCTCAATTGTACAAATTGAGTTATAAATCTATCAATGATTTGCTAATATAATTTATTTGTTCAATTTTGACTGTAAATCATTGACATTAATGCCGAGCATCTTATGAGGCATGGCGTTGACGCGACAAATTTTACAAATTTTAAATATTTTAATGAGTTTATATTATATTATTTTCTCTTCTCTTTTTTTTTTTCTCAACTTTGGGCTAGCGACCCTCGCCAAGATCCAAGGGAGGGAGTCAGGCCCTCGCCCAAATCCAAGAAAGGGTGCAAAGGCCCTCACCAGCCCACAATTGGGTGAAAAAGAAAGGAAAGGAAAGGAAAGAAAAGAAACAAATATTAATGAAATTTTTTTAATATTCATGGTGGTACCGGTGATAACATGTAGGATGGCTGAAGTCTATGTTAGTGATTTTTTATTAAAATTGGTCGGATGAATTACATTGACAAATTATCAAAAAGTTTCGAACTCAATTAAGATAATTATATGTTGATGCCTCAATTAGTATAAATGAAATACCTTACTTTTTTGGTACTTTTCTCTTTCGTCATCTTCTTTGCTCATGAATCCATTAAAAAGTGTCAACTCAAAGAGAACACGTTAATTATTAGATAAAAGAGGGAGCATAAATATATTTATACAGATTATCTCATAATTAGTGAATATAAAACTTATTAAATATCATATTTTCAAGTAATGCTGGGCTCTTACTACAACGTTTGCAGCATCCCATTCATGAAGTACACAGTGTACCTTGGAAGACTTACATTTTTTTAAGTCGCAATTCTTTTTTTCTTTTTTTCTTTTTTTGAAAACTTACATTGAGAGAGGGCAAAATGACATTTATAGCCATAAAATGTATCCTCAGTTTTTTTTTTTTTTTTTTTTGCCTTTAGAATATTATAACTGTGGTGCCTGTATGGATCACCTGCAACTTTAATGAACTAGAAAGGTCAAATGAGCAGATTCCCTAGTCTCCACTTCCCCAAGATCCCTCTACATTGCCACCTTCTACATTGCCACCTTGATCAAATCGAATTATATTTAATTTTTTTCATTAACCCAATAAGAAAAAAATCTACTCAGTTAGAAAGTTTCCTCTCTCATGAATAAAATAGCAGTACAGCCGACCCTTTAAGAAGAAGGGTCCACCGGACCATAAGGGCCTGTTTGGTAACCATCTAAATAGTGCCAAATTATATCCTTTTGTTTTCGGAAGTAGTTTTGGAATAGAATCACGTTTGATAAAACTTTTGTTTCTGGGAACAGATTTAGAGTAGAATAAAAAAAAAAGTTGATTCTTTATTCTCGGGAACAATTTTAGAATCAAGTCAAACTAAATTTTTCTTTTTCCTCCTCTTTCTTATTTTATTCTTTTTCCCTCTCTTGTTCTTCAAGTGCTGCCACCACCATTGCCGTCTGCCACTATTGTTGCCCCTTGCCAAATGCCGCCATCCGCCGCCCATCGCCACCGATCGCCGGAGGCTTGCCCAGCCACCAGCAGGGCTTAGCGAGTTTGCCAGTGGCCAGGCAGGCCTCCCATGGCCATCGGCGAGCCTGGCTTGGCCGGGCGAGGCTTGGCCCAGCCATGGCTGGGCGAGGTCGAGCCTTGCCCAGATCTGGCTCAACCAAGCTCGCCCAGCCGCTGGCGAGGCTTGGCCGACAAGGCACGGCCTCGCTGAGGGTCGGCGACGCTCCGGTGAGGTCGTCGGCCCTCGTCTAGCCGGCTGCCAGCCCTCGTCTGGCCGGTGGCCGGTCGTCCCAAGGTGGGCGACCAGCCACCTTGAAGAAGAAGAAGAAGAAGAAGAAGAAGAAGAAGAAGAAGAAGAAGAAGTAGAAGAAGAAGAAGAAGAAGAAGAAGAAGAAGTAGAAGAAGAAGAAGAAGAAGAAGAAGAAGAAGAAGAAGAAGAAGAAGAAGAAGGGAGGAAGAAAGGAAAATAAGAAAAAAAAAAAGGAAAAAAATTAATAAAATTATTTAAAAATAAAAAAATGATTTGAAGTATGAATGGAAATTTTGCTATATATAGAATACATATTTAATTTTGTATTTTAATTTAATATTTAATATTTATATTTATAGTTTATACTATATTTTATTATTTACTATTTAATAAAAATTTGATTAGTTAATA
Source organism: Eucalyptus guilfoylei (assembly GCA_016097605.1). Classification (NCBI taxonomy): domain Eukaryota; kingdom Viridiplantae; phylum Streptophyta; class Magnoliopsida; order Myrtales; family Myrtaceae; genus Eucalyptus; species Eucalyptus guilfoylei. The sequence goes on from CM027867.1 coordinate 37,510,266, forward strand.
TGTTTATGAAGAAGAAGGGGAGGAAGAAAGGAAAATAAGAAAAAAAAGGAAAAAAATTAATAAAATTATTTAAAAATAAAAAAATGATTTGAAGTATGAATTGAAATTTTGCTATATATAGAATGCATATTTAATTTTGTATTTTAATTTAATATTTAATATTTATATTTATAGTTTATACTATATTTTATTATTTACTATTTAATAAAAATTTGATTAGTTAATATGTTTATTACTTAGTATAAATATAATTAATCAATAAAATTTCTATGATTTGATAAAATTTTAGAATTTGAATAGAAATTTTATGTAGTTACAAACGCATTTATGTTTTTTTTTTCTATTCCAGAATCGAAATTTTGTATAGTTACCAAACACGTTCTTTTCTTTGAGAAATTGTTTCCGGGAACATCATAAAAAAGAATCATTTCTGATAAAAAATTGTTCCTAGGAACAGAATGGTTACCAAACGCGCCCTAACTCTACATTTTTTCTACCAAAGTTCTTAACGAAGACAATAGAGATCCGCATGGCAATGTTCCAATTTTTTTGTTCTTTTGTTCTTTTACTTACCGGAATAAAAAAGATAAAATGAAAAAAAAATGTTTGGTAACGTCAATTAATTTTTCTATTCATCAAAATAGAAAAGTGGCAAGGATTAGATTTGAAACAAAAACAATGAGTAGAGAAAAAGTAACTTCTTACTTATGGGAACAATTTTTAAAAATAAGTCATTTTCTTACTTTTCTTCTTCTTTCTCTTTTAATTAGTTGGTGGAGACTTGTTGCCTACCACCTACTGTTGGTCATTGTCGCCCACCACACTGCTCACCGCCACCACTATCTATCGCTCGTCGTTGTCGCTTGGCAACTGGTTAGAGGAGGAAGAAGAAGAGAGGAAAAAAGAAAGAAAAGAAAAGAAAAATCTCAACAAATTACTAAAAAGTTGAAAGAAGTTTTACATCACAAAATTTTTTATAAGTCATATCAAATACATTTCTGTTCTTTTTCTATTCCAGGAATATAAAATTTGTGTAGTTACTAAAAGCATTTTTTTACTTAGAAACTGTTCAAGATAATAGAAATAGAAAATAACTATTTTAAAATTAATATTATTCTTAGAAACAGAAATATTACCAAATGTGCCCTAAGCCTCATCATTTAGTATTTTATAGAAAACGTAAAGATGGGACATCTTGAAACAAGTCCCAAAGTCGAGAAAAGTAAATTATGCGACAAATACATTATGAGATGACGATGACAATGACGCCGTATAACCGGTCAATTAACGTTGCTTGCATTATACGAATTCCATCTTACTTCTCTCCATGCATCTACACATCTCTTTTTTTATAGGTCGGTTGACTTATCATTGTCATATGATATTTTCTTCACATGGTATGTGAGGAAATAAAGTATTACAAGATGGGGCTTGCATGTGGAGCCCGCAAAGAAGCCTTGCAACAATAGTTCCTCTTTCGAGCAAGCTGGTTCGGTTAAGAATATCTATTGTTCGATCAAATCGTTCATGCCCACCAACGATTCCATCAAAGGTCGGTTTAGAAGGCTTTGCAATTTATTTGAATTTGCCAAGTCCATTGGTCCCATTGGATCGCTTGAGAATCGACCGGATCAAATGCTCTAGTCCATTGCATCCCAAGAACTGATCGTGTGATTTTCAATTCTAGAAATGAAGAACCGGTCCTTCTAATCCAGTTCCTGAGTGGGATCAGAGCCAGGGGACTCAGTTGTAAAACAACATAGTTAGACGATAAAGCCGCACAAAAAGCTATAATTATAGGACCAAAGATATGCTCCCCAACATTTTCAATGGAAACCTAGTCAAAACCTCCTTGTCCCGGAAAAAAATCGGGTCAAAATCGGAGCCGACTTTGCAAGAACTTGGGCTCCATTGGACTAAAGTAGTACAAGCCCATCTTGAAGCCCGTTTCTGCAATCCAGCTCTTTCTGGATCGGGCTTGGATTTGAGAGGAGCACTTTTGGGTCCACAACGTGGCTGCAATCTCGAGTCACCTTGTTGGGCAATCGTCCCTCCTTACATCAGAACTTTCAAAGTCACCACCGTAATGTCCTCACAAAATTTCCAGAGGTTCCAGCTCACGACCTTCCCATCTACCCAAACTTATCACTAATCGATGACCCGTTGTTGTACCACTTTTCTGTTTCGTCCTAATGGCCTGACTCCAACATAAGGTACTTTTTTTCTTTTCGGGAAAAGTATCAGAAAATTTTTCAATCAATCGCGTTTGTGTCAATTCAGTTTTAAATATTTCAATTGTATAAATTGAGTTATTAACTTTTTGACAAGTTGCCAATATAATTCATTCGGTCAATTTTAGCCGGAAAGCATTGACATGAATGTCAGATGTCCTATGAGGCATGACGTTGACGCAAACCATTTTTATAATTTTTAAATACATTAATCAATTTTATTTTATTTTATTTTTTTCTCTTTTCTTTTCTTTTTACAACTTTGGACTAGCAAGATCCAAGAGAGGGAGTCAGGCCCTCGCCTAGATTGAGGCAAGGGCGTGAAGGCCCTTGTTGGCCCACAATTGGGGCGAAAATGAAAGGAAAGAAAAAAAGAAGTTACAAAAATTCATATAAAATTTAAAAAATTGTCCATGATAGTGTCGGTGATAATATGTAGGATGGTTGAAGTCTATATTAGCAATTTTTGACCAAAATTGATTGGATGGATTATATTGATAAATTATGGAAAAGTTTCGAACTCAATTATTATAATTAAATGTTAAGAATTGAATTAATATAAATGCAACACGTTACTTTATTGGTACTTTTCTCTTTCCTTATCTTCTTTGCTAATGAATCAATTAAAAAGGTGCCAACTCAAAGTGGACATGTTAATTAATAGATAAAAGAGAGAGCATCGATATATTTGTACAGTCCGTCTCGCAACTAGCTGTTTCACTAAGAAGGTTCTCGAACAAAATATCTTTCACAAAAGGATGGTTCTCCGATTATTATTATTATTATTATTTTGGTATTGGGTCTTGTGTTATTTTGAAAAGGGAGTTATGGATTCTAATGCAACTACGATAAAATAAAGGACAAACCTAAAGCAATTGAAAGTAAATGCGAAACGAAGATAAGTAAAGAAAGATAGCCAAAATTAAGTACATTCAAGTTTCTTCTTCAAATGTGTGATCCCTTTATGATGGTGTTTACTCGGCTTTATAATCAAGTATTGTGAAGAATCTTCCTTTGACAATCATCACTTCAATTTCAAATTTTCTGGGCTCTTCACACCACATCAACAATTGCATTGTTTTACCTGCGAAGCCATCGGTATCTAAGTGTTTCAATAACCGCCTTCATTCTTATCTTCCTGTTCTCGAATGATAATCGATCGGTACTAGTGATGGTGATCTCACGTGGATAGTTATGGGCTTGCTTTACAAATCTCAAACTTACTGGGCCTTATTTTTCATCCCTAGCCTGTTGAGCCATTTTTGGTGTTAACACTACCGAATATAAGACTCATTCAATTCTCGTATTTTCGAGAAACACCAAGCTCTTGCCATAATTTTTGCTGCATACCATACGAATTACATACTACCCTGGAAAACATACATTTTTTTTTTTTCTGTCGAAAACTTATAATTTTTTTTTGGGAAAATTTAAATTGAGAGAGGGCAACATGACATTGATAGCCATAAAATATAGCCTCGGGCCTTCTTCTTTTTGCCTTTAGAATATTTCAACTCCAGTGCTGGCATGGATCATCTCCAACTTTAATGAACTAGAAAGGTCAAATGAGCGAATTCCCCAGTCCCCACTTCCCCTAGTTCCTTTTGCATGGCCACCTTGATCAAATCGAATTATATTTATATTTTTATTAACCCAATAAGAAAAAAAATCATTTCGTTTGCCGTCTCATGAATAAAATAGCAGTACAGTTGACCTTTAAGAAGGGTCCAACGGACCATAACTCTACATCCTCACTGCCAAAGCTCTTAAAAAGATAATAAACCTCCTCATTTAGTATTTTATATGAAACGTGAAAATGGGGCATCTCGAAATAGATTCAAAAATTGAGAAAAGTAAATTATGCGATAGATACATTACGAGATGACGATGGCGATAACATCGTGTAACCGGTCAATCATCATTGCTTGCATTATACGAATTCCATCTTACTTCTCTCCACGCGTCTACACATCTCTTTTCTTATGGGTCGGTTGACTTATTATTGTCATATGATGTTTTCCTCCCATGGTATATGAAGAAATAAAGTATTACAAGACGGGGCTTGTCTAAGGAAGTTTATTAGGGTTTCTTGTTGACCATTTTGTCCTCAACCCCTGTTTCGGCTCCACAAAAGGACAAAAGAGAATCAGAACCCTCTTTTTTGGCTGTGCTTGTGGAGTTGGACTCTCTCTCTCTCTCTCTCTCTCTCTTTCCCCCAAGCATTATAAATAGAACACACCCATCTTCGCTTCTTTTCTACCGTTCCTGCATGGGGGTGATGCAAGTGCCTTCCAAAGAGAAGTTGCCATGACCCTCTTCGTTCACCTTCTCGTGCTCTTTCTTCTTTCGTTAACACAGCACCAGACGCCCGCTTTTGCTGCAAAAAGGGTGAGCATTCAAAGCCTAAGCCCTCGCACTGTTCCTTTAACTATGGAATCTCTCCATTTTAGTCTTGGTTTGAAGATGGCCGTATCTTAACAGATATCATCATCGTCATCATCATCGTCATCACCATCATCACCATCATCATTAAAAATTTGCCTTTTTGTGTCTTTGTGTGTGTGGAAGCGAAGTCGTACGTGGTTTACTTGGGATCTCACTCGCACGGCCCAGATGCTTCACTGGATGATCTGAGTCGAGCGACAGAGTCTCACCATGAGTTTCTTGGCTCTTTCTTGGGAAGGTATTGCATTCGATGCAGATAAAGTCCACCACCACCACTTCTTCTTCTACTTCTTCTTATCGGTTTATAGTACGCATTGATGACTATGTTTTGTATAGCCGAGACGACGCCGAGGAGGCCACCTTCTATTCGTTCACGAGGCACATCAATGGCTTCGCCGCGACTTTTGAAGATGAAGTAGCTGCCCAAATCGCCAGTAAGCTCCGACCCTTTTTTTCCTTGGTTTGGAGTTTTGACCACCAAAAACAACGAAGTCCTTTTGTTTGCTTCTATCGTAAACTTGTAGTGCAACTTGCACTTCTTGATGACAAGTCGAACAACCCCTTGTTCCCGCAATGCTTGTTGCTCCACCCTTGCATTTTTTTTTAGCGCAAACCCTCGAAATAATTAACAAAAGAGAAATGTCTCTACACATCTATGAAACTTTGAGAAAGGCTAGTGTAGTAGACGAGACACGTGCGTCAATTTAGCCCGTCGCATTGCTAAATAAATCAACTTTAATTGTTCGAATTTCGTTTTTCCACCAAGGACGCACTTAGTTTTTCTTTTCCATCTTGAATGCTTATTGTTGGTTTTCTCATCTTTGGTAGAGCACCCAAGAGTGGTGTCGGTTTTTCTGAACCAGGGCAAGAAATTACACACAACAAGATCGTGGGAGTTTCTAGGCCTCGAGCAGAACGGCGTGATTTCTTCCGAGTCAATCTGGAAGAAGGCTCGATTTGGTGAAGATGCCATCATTGGGAACCTGGACACAGGCAAGCGACTTCGACCCACTATTTATTTATTCATTTATCTAGTCTAACATCATATTTTCTTGACAAAAAATAATATAAGTCCTGTGGGCCAAAGGAAGGGTCAACGTTCATCCCGCCATGTTTAAGTGCTGCGCTCACTTCAGGAGTTGAATTTGGTACTTGCAAGAGCACATATCCGGGGGCCAAAACCACAAAATACACACAGAACAATTCACACAAAAGCTGCCCTGGACAAACCCTCTTTTCCGGAGAAGGTGAAGCGCGCCCTCATAATTAAAAACGTAAAAAAAAAAAAAAAAAAAGAACACACACACACAAACTCTCCACGAGGGGTTGATTTATTTGCTGCTATTGCTATGTTGGACCTGGAATTGACAAGCCTTGGTGCAAAAAATGGGAAAAAAGATGTGATCGATTGAGGTTTTGGCGCATGCAGGGGTGTGGCCGGAATCCAAGAGCTTTAGCGACCAAAGGTTGGGACCGATTCCTCCAAAATGGAAAGGAATCTGTCAAAACGACAAGGATCCTCGCTTTCGCTGCAACAGGTTCTGTGCTTGCTCCCGCTCTCCCACTTTCTTATCCTTCCTCGCTCAACCCCAAAAGGAAAACAGCAAAAAAAAAAAAAAAAAAAAAGTTGCCATTTTCAAAACGCCGACTTTTTTCCACCCACCTCATTTCGAGATGATATATGCTTACTTTTCAATTATTATCTTTCAGTATTAAAAGTGTGCAAAAGAACCGAAAATCACCTAAATTGTCCGGAATCGAATTGGAATCAACGATTCCTATGGGAGTCGGTTTGGTTCCAGATTCCGATTTAGTGGAACCGGTGAGTATAGTACCCATTACCGATTTTAGGTGACCATCTGGACCAGACCGGTACACACACACACACACAAGACCAGAAATTTAATCTCAATTACTTAATTACTTTATAGTTTTTCAACCAAATATATTGTAGTTGTTGAACATTATTGACTAATTTTGTCTCTTGGGTGTGTAATAGGATTAACCCCATAATTTTTTTTTTCATTTTAATAATCTATTTATTTGTTTTCTCAACCAAAACAAAATAAACAAACGAAGAGAAAGAAGAGAAGCGATTGGAGATGTCCATAAATATTGCAGCATTTTGTCATCAAGATACAAAATTAAGAGCCAATGACTCGTTTTAAGAGTATAATCATGTCTCTCCTTAGTCATTTCCATGATTGAATTAGATTGATGTTGAAAAAAGATGTATCAAGCGATTAATGTTTTAACTTTTGTATAGGTTAGGACTTTTAATGTAGAGTCTAATTCTCCACATGTTTTCGATGTTGAAAAATTATAAGAGGACCATGGCATGATCTTCGAAAAAATTAATTTTTTAGCTAATGAATATTGTTCATTTGTTCTACCCCATAATTTTCAATCCTTAATCAAAATCAATGGTTCGCAATTCAACTCGAATGTAAGGCCGAACAAGCTTTGATGCTCTAAATAGAAATTAGGTCCACCATGAATGCAATTTTATAGGAATTTGAGTCCGGTTCCATGGATCCACTTGAGAACAGAACTAGACCCACGAGCCGGTTCTTGGGTGGATTTATGGAACCAATGGAAGGGTCCTAGTTCCAATTTTTGGTAACCAATCCTTAGTGGACAGTTTTTAGTTCTAAGGTAGGAACCGCCCACCCGGACTGTACCCATCCTTATTTGGTACTGTTTCTTCATTATAGAGTTGGGCCATGTTATGAACTATTTTAACTTACAACTAGTCCTTGGAGATGCTCTTTGAATAACTTACATGATAGAGCACGCGCGACAGGATTAAAGAAGCAATAATGATTGACATTAATAGTTTTTAAACTCTAGCCTTATATATAATGCCATCCTCAAACATTTGATATGTTTGATGTAATCCTTAAATTAGTTTTAAATATCCAATTTGAGTCATCGACTTTCCTTGATCAAGTTAAATTAATCATTTGGCACTATTGGCAAATTTATATAATTTTGCTATTACCCAAATTTTAGAATATTTTTCCGTTTTAATCAGTTTCCTAAAATTACGAAAAAGAAAAAGAAAAGAAGAAGAAGCCATTTTTTTTATTACCTTTTTACCTTTTTTATGATCTCTATAATTGAAAGAGTATAACTTCATTTAATGTTGTATCGGCTTGCCAATTGTCGACCGCAACTTTCACCGTGCAATGCCGCTTGACTGCCCCCCCTTCCCACCGCCCTCGTCGTTTGGTGACTCCATGGGCCCCAAACCTCAACTCCTCTCACGATGCTTCGCCCCCACATTGGTCCTAGCCTTGGAGTTGGGCTAGGGTTCGCGATGCCACATCCGGTGTTACCAAGAACTTGTTTACGCTGATGCGTTAGTGGCTGGCTGTAACCAGTTACGTCCCTTTATATAAAGTTTACTGTTTGGCGAAAAAAAAAGAAAAGAACGAACTCGGCCCTGTCGGGCTTGAGTAACACCCTTGGTGGCGCAACCGCTTGCCCTTCCCCAGGAAAATTAATGTTTTCTTTGGGTGCGTGTCTATTATGTAGATTTCTCAAATGATGATGACTTCATTTGTTATCTTGGAGTTACCTCCAATTTAAAAGGATCTCAATCCATGTAGAGGTGTCGATATGCATAGAGCTATATAGCAAGTTAACATAAAAAAAAAAAAAATGCAATTCAATTGAAATTGGCTCTTTTTTTAATCAATTTGACATATGAAGCCTTATTTTTTTCCTTCCTTTATTATTTCTCTCAAGAATTAGCTGACTTTCACGAGAGGTAACTGTCTTCATCTCCACCTTCATTGTCATCATGGTTGTTCCAACTTGTGTCTTCCTTCAAAATGGACAAATCTCATTTCGCTCCGCTAATTCACTTTGACTAGCTTTTGGGTCCGAACAATCTTTCCTTCCTTATTTTCAAACTTTTGCTTTTGTCTGAAAAATCAAGTTAGGTAAAAGATATCAAAAACCCATAATTGTTGACTTCCGTTTTCGTTGACAATCTTTTTGCGCACCGTATCCAGCTTCAACGACTCTCGATGAGAAGAATTCTAGTCTATAGCTCATACTTTTTTCTCGATAACCGGATATTTGGAGTGCCAAAACTTAGCACGAAGAATATGTAAATGTCAAAAGTTAAGAAAGTGACATTTAAGTGTCAAAATCGAAGCAAAATGAATTAGTTAAGTACTAACGGCGAGAAAATTTGGCCAAAATACTGACGTGATGATTTTTCGGTGAAGCAAGTGTAAAACGATGTGGTTTTGCACGTTAACATGACTAGACAAGTGTAAAAACGATATTTTTTTGTTGCTGATGTGAGTAGATAATTAAATTTAAAACTATTAAAAAAAAAAGGAGTAAGATGGAGATTGCAGGCGACAAGGGCTCCAACGATGATGGGGAGGTGGTAGCCCTTACCACCTACAATCTCCATCTTCCTAATCTTTTTTTTTTTTAGTTTTAAATTTCATTTAATTAATATTTAATTAATATTTATATTAAAATTCAAATTCGTGCCAAAATGACGTCATTTTGGCATTTTTTTACTAAGTTAACTCTCCGGTAAGCCACGTAAATGAGCAATATTAATAAAAAATTGTCATGTAGGATTTCGACGAGATTCGCCTTACTTGGCACTTAGGTATCTCGATTTTCCAAAAAAATCGTTACTTTTGGCACTTAAGTCCCCTCGTTTTTTCTCATTTATACTTACCTTTTTATAAAATTATCGTTTACATCATTTAAAATATCTAGTCAATGAAAATTATTTTTATTAATAATAATTTATGTCTAAAAATTTTCATGAACAATAAAAGTAATTTCCGCTTATTCATTTTTTTTTGCAAGCGATCATTTTTAGAAAAATATTTTCTAAATAATTCATTTTCTATGAAATAAATAGAACAACTTTAACGAAATTATTACTTATGACATGGGTGAGTGACATAATTTTGATCGAAATACTTTTTTGTTCAGTGTATGAAAATGCAATCGAGATAGTACCATTCAGACCTTAACACCCCAAGATCGAAATTTGTACAAGGAGAGTAGGGATTGTTCTCAACGTTTTAACTTTTTATTGTTTTTCTTCATTAAGCGAAATCAGAATTTGTAAATAAACAATTTTCTTTTTTTCCAAATTTCCTTCTCACACATTCATTTGGCAGTCCTTTTTATATATTTTTTTATCTTTTCTTTTTTTATATATACACATTTCCTTTTCCTCTATTAAATATTTAGAAGAAAAAAAATTTGAAATCGATTTTGAAAAAGAAAATGCAAAAGTAACTCCCGCCAATGGAAACATCGGTCCGCAGGAAGCTCATCGGCGCCAGATACTTCAACGGAGGCTACGCCGCTGTGGTGGGACCCCTCAATGCCTCCTTTGACTCCCCCCGTGACAACAACGGTCACGGGTCCCACACCCTCTCCACCGCCGGCGGCCACTTCGTCACCGGCGCCAGCATCTTCGGCTACGGCCGGGGCACTGCCAAGGGCGGCTCCCCAGGGGGCCGGGTTGCCACCTACAAGGTCTGCTGGCCGCTGGTCGCCAGCACTGAGTGCTTCGACACGGACATCCTGGCTGGCTTCGACGCCGCCATACACGACGGCGTGGACGTCCTCTCCATCTCCCTTGGTAGCGACCCCTCCCCGCTGTTCAACGACAGCATCGCGATCGGGTCCTTCCACGCCGTGAGGAATGGCATCGTCGTGGTTTGCTCGGCCGGGAATGATGGGCCCAGCGATGGGACGGTCTCGAACATCTCGCCTTGGCTGATCACGGTGGTGGCAAGCACCAGGGATAGGGATTTCTCCAACTACGTGGTGATTGGCGATCAGAGGCGATTCAAGGTCAGACTCTCGTGCTAAAATTGGTGAAGTTGTTCTTACTTCTTAGGGTTTGACACACATTACTAATTTGAAAAACTACACGAATGCACTGGAAATTGCATATTCAAATGATGAACGTCTGCAAGATGATTAGTGATATTTCATCGAGCAAAACCCTTAACCATCGCGTCGGTTCATAAGTTAGTCTGGACAAGCGATAAAGCCTGTTTTACAGTTTGTCGCATTGCCTCGGGGATTTTGATTATGTGTGTCGCGACCTCTTTTTTTCGACGCCCGCAATTGGGTACAGGCGCCGGCAGAGGCTAATGGCTTGGCTGAATTTAGTTATGCCTGGACTCTCCCAAGTCCACCAATTCACAACTTTAATAGTCTAAATTTTTAACCTGCAAGTTGATTTTTAAAATGGAGTCGCCACTAATCGATTTGGAGTAGGTTGATTAGAAACCCATGCGAAGTATTGGGAGAAAAACTCACTCCTGCGCAACCAGAGAAATTAGGATCGGTGACTTGATTACACTAGTTAATCACTAATGCCCTTTCGGTACCTAATCTTGTTTAAACCCTGAGGCTTTTTGGATTTTTGAGGGATTTTCCATGCATTTGTGAGGAAAAAAAAACATTTTTTTTGAGTCTTTTTCTCATTTTTTTGGACATAGAAGAGATTTTTGGATTTTTTGGCGTATTTTTAGAAAATACAAGTCTTTTTGGCCCCTTTTTTTGGTTTTTGGCATTTTTTGGATTTTTGGCATTTTTTTGGAAAATATGAAATATTTTTGATTTTTGATTTTTGATTTTTGATTTTTTTTTTCGGAAAATAGATTTTTTTAAATATTTTTTGGACAATAAATTATTTTTTATCTTTTCTTATTTTTTGGAAAATAAAATATTTTTGCTATTTTTCGAAAATAAATTATTATTATTATTATTTATTAAAAAATTATTTTAAATAATAAAAACCGACCCGACCCAACGACCCGGGTTCCTAGCGGAACCCTACCCGGATCCGACCCGACCTCGCGACCCGGCTCCAGCCCAAAACCCTACCCGACCCGGCTCCAGCTCGCGACCCGTCTTCAAGCCGCCCCCAAAATCGCGAACCCTACCCGATTTCGAGACCTGGACCCGCTTCGTGACCCGGAAAATCGCAAACCCTAGGGTTTGCGAATCCGCGGCGCCGAAGAGGGGAAACAGGGGGGGCGCTATGGCGGCAACGGCGGCGGCGGTGGCTACGGCGGCTACGATGGAAAACGGGTGAGTGAGGGGGATAGCAGAGGCGACGGCAGCGGGCTTCTCACTTTTCTTCGGTGACGGACGGCCTCCTACCTAGCAGCGACAATCGAGGCGCCGCGAGGGTTTCTGGAGAAGCAACGGCGATGGCGGCGAGGGCGTCGGGATGGTGGCCGAACCTTCCTCAGCTTCGATTCTCTCTCTCTCCGGCCAGATCCGAGCCTCCACCGGCCAGATCTGACCCTCTCGAGCTTGCTCGCCGCCGGCCTTCCCCGAAGTCTCTTGGTGGAGGGTGGGCTGAGCTCGCGACTCGAGTTCTCTCCCTTGCGCTCGCCCTTTGATCTTTCCCGATGTCTCTCAGTGAAAGATCTCCGAGCTTGCCACGCTCTCCGACGGTGCTTGAGGCCACCTATTTATAGGCGAAGGAAATTCGGTTGACGGAGGGGCTCGGCCGCCGGCTTCCAGCTTGCCCACCGGTTCCCCTCGGCTGAACCGGTGTCCCATCGAGCTTTCCAGCGAAGCCCGCTCAGCATTAATGGCACCTGAGATCTTATCCTCTCCGGCCGACGTCGGCCTACTCTCCTTGGCCATAGGCCGTCCTTCGCGCGTCGGCTTCCCTCGTGCGCGTGAGTTGCAGCGGCGGAGGAGAGGGAAGGAGGAAGAAGAAGAGAGAAAGGGGCCGGGCCGGGGGGTGAAGAAGGAGGAGAGTGGGCTTAGGGCCCACGCGAAGGGAGGAAGGGCTGGGCTGGGCTTTTGCTTTTGCTTTTCTTATTTTTGTTTTTTTTTGTTTGTTTTGTTTGTTGCTTTTTTTTTTATTATTCGAAAACTTAATTAATAAAACCTAAATAAAATTAAGGCGTAAATAGCTGCCCCTCTTTGAAGGTGAGCTCACAGAGGTTGCATTCAAAGACAAACTGATGCCTAAATTTATCTAGCATGCGCAGCAGATTATATTTTATTTGGGACTTATTATTCTATACGGAAAAAGAGCAATATAACCTTACATATACTAAGACAGATAAGAAGATACCTGTAGTTACTTACTGGGTGTGAGTGAGATAGGGTGTGAACCCCGAGTTTTGGCAAGTATCAAGGCGTCATTTTACCTATTGCATGAGGAGATTGCTTCTCTAGGACCTGAACCATTCTTCGGTCGCCTATTGGAGCAATAAGTGGTTTGTCTAGGACCCGAACCTTTCTTTGATCGCCTTGATGGGGAATTGTCTTCCCAGGACCCGAACCTTTCTTCGGTCGCTTGTTAGAGCAATAAGTGGTTTGTCTAGGACTCGAACCTTTCTTCGGTCGCCTTGACGGGAGATGCGCCGACCTTTCTCAGGGCATCTGTTTGTGGGTGCCTGATCCTTATCGAGGACACCAGTTGGTACCCGACCTTTCTCGGGAGATGCGCCGACCTTTCTCAGGGCATCATATTTGTTGGGGTGTCTGACTTCTGTCAAAGACACCAGTAGGAACCCGACCTTTCTCGGGAGGATGCGCCAACCTTTCTCAGGGCATCGATTTGTGGGGTGTCTGACTTCTGTCGAAGACACCAGTTGGTACCCGACCTTTCTCGGGAGATGCGCCGACCTTTCTCAGGGCATCATATTTGTTGGGGTGTCTGACTTTTGTCAAAGACACCAATTAAAACCCGACCTTTCTCGGGAGGATGCGCCGACCTTTCTCAGAGCATCTGTTTGTGAGGTGTCTGACTTCTGTCGAAGACACCAATTGGAACTCGACCTTTCTCGGGAGGATGCGCCGACCTTTCTCAGGGCATTGATTCTGGAAGATACCTGGACATTCACAAGCATATCAATGAGTACCTGGATATTCACAGGTACTATCCTGAAGGATATTTGGGCCTTTGTAGGTGTCAAAAGGGGCATTTGGCTGATCATAGGCATTGGAGGAGTACTTGGATGATCACAAGTACAAATTCTTGAAGGATACCTGAATATTCACAAGCATCGAAGGGGTACTTGGATGATCACAAGTACAAACTCTTGGAGGATTCTTGGATGATCACAAGTATCCAAGGAGTACCTGGACGATCACAAGTACAAAACTCTGAAGGAAGAATCAATGGCGTACCTGAGATATTCGTAAAGGTCTCTCACCTCCTGGTATGTGGAAATATCGAGGATGGGTCTCGCATATTTGTGAAGGTCTCTCACCTCCTGGTAATTGGGAATATCGAGGAAGTGCCTCGCATATTCATGAAGGTCTCCCACCTCCTGGTAGTTGGGAATATCAAGGACGTACCTTGGATATTCATGAAGGTCTCTCACCTCCTGGTAAAGGGGAATATCGAGGACGTACTTGGGATATTCGTGAAGGTCTCTCACCTCCTGGTAATTGGGAATATCGAGGACGTGCCTCGCATATTCATGAAGGTCTCTCACCTCCTGGTAATGGGAATATCGAGGACGTACCTTGGATATTCATGAAGGTCTCTCACCTCCTGGTAAAGGAGAATATCGAGGACGTACTTGGAATATTCATGAAGGTCTCTCACCTCATGGTAATTGGGAATATCGAGGACGTGCCTCGTATATTCATGAAGGTCTCTCACCTCCTGGTAATGGGAATATCGAGGACGTGCCTCGCATATTCATGAAGGTCTCCCATCTCCTGGTAGTTGGGAATATCGAGGACGTACCTTGAATATTCATGAAAGTCTCTCACCTCCTGGTAAAGGGGAATATCGAGGACGTACCTGGGATATTCGTGAAGGTCTCTCACCTCCTGGTAATTGGGAATAACGAGGACGTGCCTCGCATATTCATGAAGGTCTCTCACCTCCTAGTAATGGGAATATCGAGGACGTACCTTGAATATTCATGAAGGTCTCTCACCTCCTGGTAATTGGGAATTTGAATGTAGTACAAGGCTTACCTGGATGGCTGTAGGCGCTTGGAAGGGTTGGAACACCTGGGTAGCCGCAGGTGTACAAAGTACTAGAATTCTTGGATGAATACGAGTATTTAATGATACGACCTGAGACCACTCAGCTGGTCTAAGTGTAAGAAAGCATACCTGGGTAAGCGCATGCACATAAAGCAGTGGAATGCTTGAACAGCTGCTATTATTCGGGGACAACTCGGGCAAGCTGAGTGTCATGAAAAGGGAGTACCTGGACGGCGGTGGGTACTTGACGATATGGGGATACCTAGACAGCAGTAGGTATACAACGATAAAGGGATACTTGGTCAGTCACAAGTATCAATACTCTGAGGACAACTCGAACAGGTCGAGTGTCAAGAAAAAGGGAGTATCCGAACGGTGGCCGGTACTCAAAGACAATGGGGATACCTATACAACAGTAAGTATTCGAAGATAAAGGGATACTTGGTTAGTCACAAGTATCAATACTCTGGGGACAACTCGAATAGGTCGAGTGTCAAGAAGGAGTATCCGAACGTTTGCCGGTACTCAAAGACAATGGGGTACTAAGACAGTTGCAAGCACCCAAACTCAAGGGACGACTCGAATAGGTCGAGTGTCAAGAAGAGAGTACCTGGACAGTGGTAGGTACTTTAAGACAAATGGGGATAAGGATATGCTTACCTGGCAATATCTCTGATCTCTGAGAGTATGTCTGCTATTTGCACAATATGCACACATGATTGTATATGCTGTAAATTCATGAGTTCAAATGGGATTCATGCATGACAATTTTGTCAGTTTTGCATCATCCGAATTCCACTGGGGAAGATTTTGAAAGACAACCTTCATTTAGAATGTAGATGTCTTGAGCATGCCAGATGAGGGACTTTCAGTCTGAAAGGACTTTCCGCTCACTTTCATGGAAAAGGCTATCCTAACCATTGATGCAGGATTTATAAGGACTACACTATCTTACTGTCATCATGTCAACAGGGGTCTGAGTATTCTCGCGAGTGGTACGACTTTACCAATGTGAGAGGTCTTTGTTGAAATTGTGATGAAGGCTTGGTCAATGGCTTATCAAAGGGGACCAACAAGGTCATGGCTCTGTGAAAAAGATGCCGCATGCTCATCTCCAGGTTTGCAAGTCAAGAATCCTGCGAAAAGAGATAGAATAATCTTGCTCATACTTCTTCGAGCGATGCTTATAGACATATGAAATCCTATGTTAATTGAAGTGCCCCTAGTCTGAAGAGACTTTTTACAGTGGGATGCAATGTAGGCTTGACTCATGTGTAAAAGGGTGAGAGCTGGTGATTGCCTTAGCATTTGTTACCAGTCTTTCTTCTCACTGTCAGATGGAGGTTCTATGGACTATAACATCAACTTTTTCTTGGCTGTATTTTTTACTGGGGGGCATTGGCCTTGCTTTTACCAGGCACATTGCTTTTTCATGCCCCTATTTTTATTCCAGTTCTTCATTTATGGGCATCGACCTTACTTTGACCAGGTACACTGCTTTTTTTATGCCCCTGTTTTTTTCTTGTTGCTTGAGAGCTGATCTTGACAAGTTCAAGCAAACGCCTTTGTTAGACTATTGAGTCTTCATCTTTTACTGGCGCTTCTGATTATGCTGCTCAAACGGCAGTAGCTTCTGCTTTGCCTCCATGTGAGGGTGAATTTACAGACTCAATTGAGTTGTACAATGGATACAAGTGCGTAAAGAAAGAATTGCTCTTCGTCATTCTAGGGCACTTAAATTAATGTGAGTGTTCATATGCAATAAAGACACCCGAAGATTGATGCAAGTGCGAGCAAGAAAATTTCTATCTCTCTTCTCACCTTGTGATGTTGCTTCGCCTCCGATCTTCCCCAGTGTGGGGTGGTTCTTGATGGGGGTAGGACAAAAATTTCACCAATGTATGGGGTTCAATGGGGTGAGCAATGAAATGCCTCTCACTGTTGTGGTTATCGTACAATTCGCGAGAGAACTCTTTACCCTGCAGTCATGGAATCTTCTGCACTCATCTCACAAGTGTATAGATGGGGGACTGTGTGTAGGACATGGCTTGCCTTTCATCATTCTGACACGCCTCATCCAGCATGCTCGATCAATCTTGTATTCTTCACTTAGTTGTCTATTCTAATAATCCTTGTAGAATCAATGACTTAGACAGACAAAATCATCATGCATGAATCCATTTGGAAACGGCATGCAACATTTTAAATATGATGGAGTTTGAACTCTCAAAACAAATGAATGGTTTGTACTCAAGAAATCTTATTAATAGCTTTAGGGGTGTTTACTTGGTGGAATTGTATTTACAAATGTGTTGAATTTTGAACATCAAAAGAGCTATTCACAAAATTGGTGTTGATAGTTGTCCCTATTGATTAGGGATATGACACATGAATGATCAGCCAAGGATTGAGAATCTGATTGGGCACCTCTGCTTTTGCCCCTGCAGAAGAGAAGATGTACAAGTAGATCAATTAGTCTGGCCAAAATCAAATGTGAGTTGAGGCCTGAAGATTTCTGTCATTTGCTTTAGTGATTACTCAGGACGCCATTTCGCTTAGGAGAGCTTATCAGAGTTTGGCATGTCTTTCCTTGATTTGTTATCCACATTTTTTACGGTCAAGTGATCCTACAACAGATAAAATGGATCATGTTAGTCAAAAGCTCTTTCAAGAGTCGAATAATTTGGAAGCGATACAACATTATCCTTCACCGGTTTGCAGATGATGGTGATCCTGTAACAGACAAGAGGGAGCGTGTTAATCATGAACTCTTTCAAGAGTTGGATAACTGGGAGCGATACAATTTTACCCTTCACTAGTTTGTAAATGATTGGGTGGACCTGAAGTGAGAGAGGGACACAAAGTCCTACGTCCCCTGCTTCGTTAGGTCAATTATTCTCTCGTAATTTGCATGCACAAGAGAAGCAAAATTTTTTATTTTTCTACCAAGCGGCTAACTGCCGCGTCGGGGATTTGAACCCCCGACTTTGGACCATTTTGCTTCTTCCTGAGTACCACTCGGCTAGAGGCGCCGATGGTGTCCATAGGGCGCTTCTTTTTTTCATTTAACCGAACCGGCTCCTAGACGACACATCCTTTCATACCAAGTTAGGTAAATCGATATGGGTCACTTGATTTGCCCAAATTAACCATTAAGCTTGTTTCTTGAATCCTATGCTTCCTGTCAATGGGAGAAAATATGTCAAAAGTGAGTTTAGATACTGGGAGTATTGGAAACGATACCAAATTACTCTTCCCCAGAGTTTATATTTGCTGACTCCTAGGGATATTTGAATGTCAATGATGGCATTTTGTCTTTGACACAGTTCAATGTCTCTTTTGATTGGTTCTCCTCATTTGTGGCCATGTATACATGATTGGTAGTTGCTAGTTCATCTTCAACGCCTTCCTTCCGTGGAATTCTGTCTTTGACCATATGACCATTAGTAGCATTGAGCAAAGTCATGTACTTCAAGCTTCTATGGAATCTGAGATGGACAATCAAAATCTCCAGTCTTCTTATGGCAATTACTTCTTGGGAGAGCATGCGTCTGGAACAAGAAGTTAGGTTTCCAGGTCCTAATGTCATCATCTTGAATAGGGGGCTAGAGACCACTTCAACTGTTTGGATTTCCTCCCTGTTGACGGTAGCCAATTCAAAGGAAGAGAAGAAATTCCTTTTCTGCACTTCTTGGCTTGTCAAAGCTGAAAATCCCGTTGATGAAACTACAGCATCTAGTTGCTCGGGTACGTTGAGGGAAGAAGATGTTGCTCCGTTTTGAGAAGGAGTTGGATAGGGACGAGATGTAGTGCGTAGAGCTCCTAGGGATGGCTTGATTTCAACCATATGCCTGTACCTATTACGTCCTATCTTTCGTTTCCTGCAAATAGAAGAGAGAGGACATTATTTCCAAAATTATATTTAGAGAATAAGACTCACCCTTTTTGGAATGGAATGATCTTTTCTGTTTGCCCCCATTTTCTTGGCAGGATGTCTTCGAATTTGGCGAGTTCACATGATGCGCCAGCTTCAAATGCCCCCTGTCACACTAAGTCAAGGGGGATGGGGATGATATTCTGAGACACAAAGTGGGTGAGTCAGAAAGACAAATATGATTAAATTTAACATCTTATTTTGACGAAAGCTTTTGGTAATAAAATATTTTTGTTTTCAAAAGTATATATCTTTGGAGGGAAGAAAGCATGAGGAAGCCCAGCCCTCAGTATTCTCCTTGGATGATATTTTCTTTTCATGGTTGGATAGCATCACTGGGCTGGTTTGGAATACCGTCTCATGCTCTCAAAACAAAATATTAGAACTATACATTAGATTACTGGAATGGAAAATACAACATTAGCACACTAGACAGGATAAGAAACATGAAATTATAAAAACAAGCAAAACCCATGAAAACTCCTATGAAAAAGGAGCACTTTGATAGTGTTGGTTCTGAAATCAAGTGCCTGAGAGTTCCCCGCCTCCAGTAGACTCGAAGTATTCGCATGAGAGGATCACTTCATTGAAGCTACGGAAGTGCAAACCATGTAACCAACAACGATGCTTGCGAGGTGAAACTCCTATGAACAGCTTCATCATTTCTTCTTCGGCTAGTTGAGGGTAGGTTTGCATCATAAAAGCCTTCCACCTCCTTGCATGTGCTCGGAAATCCTCCATTGGTCTTCTTCTAAAGTGAACCAAGTTCTCGCAAGGCCGTTCAGTTCCAATCTGGCTTTGATATTGATGCAAGAATGCGGAAGACGGCTCATTCCAATCTTTTATGAGGTAGATATCTGTTGTGACGAACCATTGCAACGCAGACCCTGTAAGACTTTCGTGGAAGCCCTGAGTTGTGAATGACATCGGGCTATAGTACCGACTCATTTCAGTGTGGAGATATTGCAAATGAGCCACGGGACAAGTCATGCCATTATATTTGCGGAGATTAGGTATCCACATTCCTCTGGGGGTCATGATCCTATGAGAGCAAGACGGGCCTGATGTATCCTGGCTAGGCCATTGGTTTTCCCATTGCATATTCGTTGCAGTGGTAAACTCTGATGCTTCAAAGAAGCTAGATTCTCCCGAGTTCACCTCATTGCTTTCTTCCGGGTCAAAATCACCAAACGAGGATGAGGCATTTAAGACATCTTCATGGTCAAGTGACAAGCTTAGTAGTTCATTAGGATCATAGCGGATAAGGACGAATGTTCCCTCTTCTGATAGGCTTTCAACCTTGTGTGTGGGTAGAAAGCAGTTATACGATGAATGGCCGATTTCATCTGTATAACACTAGTAGTCCTTGGGATTGTATCCTAGAGACTGGAAGTCTTCAGGGTTGTACTCTAGGGAATGCTCGAAGTTTTGGCACGGTGGCTCATTGTCTATCAGATTTTGCCTATACTCAGTGGCAGATGCTGGACTGAATTGTTTAGGCTTTCTTTTCTTGGTTCCTGGTCCAGACCTTTTGAGTAAGGCCCTTCGTTTCGCCAGTTGGACTTTGTCAAGGGGAGTGAGGGATAGTGGAGCCTCGCTCCCTAGGTTGATGGGAGTCGGCATTCTTTGAACCTTAGCTCTTGCGGTAAGCCTGAGAAGTCGTCTCATCATGCTTTGGCTCTGAGTAGTGTTGACTTCGTCTGCGGGCTACTTGCCTTTCCTAGTGAGAAGCTTCTCAGCAATAGGATGTTGCTTAGTCGCCCATTTATCATGCGAGGCTTCATTGACATCTTCTTCTCCTATCTCAGCGACTAACGGCTCCTCGTGCTCCACGACCATTGGTTCTTCGTAGGGCAAGGCGATGTTAGGGCTGATGTCAATATTATATTCTTGGTGGAAAACATGAATTAGTTCCCCCCAGGTCTTAAGGGGACTAATCTTCCTGACAATGTACCATCGCAAGGCGGGGCAAGTCAAGCTTGATCGGTACAATTGAATCATTCTTCGGACCAGGTAGGCCTGCAAGTAGGTCTCTGGGCGAGAGGTATCAGCATACCTTTCGCATTCAGGTACTTTGAGCTCTTCAGGGATCTCAATGCCGGCATAATTAGACAGGTCCATGGGACTCAGCCCCTGTAGCTAGTTTAACTTTTTCATGATCTTTTCAAACTGTCTATAGTGTTGGTTATTCTCTGGCAAATTCGCAGGTGTCATGACGGTGCTTAAGCAACTACGGAGTTGAGTTTGACTTGAGCGGATTCCATTTGCTTCGAGAGTTGTTGTAGGACAATGGACATCTATCCTACACCGTCTTCAATGTTAGCGAGGTGATTTTGTACATAATTTTGATCGGGCCCTATTGCGTGAGGCCATTTGCGGGCGACTAGTGGCCGGCGATTCATAATTACCTGTTGGCGTGAAAACAATGAATGAGTACGAAAGTAAACAAAGATTGACCCATGTCAATGGTCTAACTGTTTTTTTATTTATCAAAAGAGGATTTTATAGACCACAGACTTCTGACATCTAAAACTTGAAATTGAAATGACAGAAGGAAACAAAAGTCCCTAAACAATGGGACAAAACTTTCACGATATTAATACTAAGGGGCACATGATTGCTATTTTATCTGCGAAGGGAAGCCTTGTTCTTGCAAGGATGCCTGCTTCCTTGAACTGGCTCTGAGATATGTATCCAGTCTATTCCCAAATCCCTTTGCATAAGCTCTGCTTGCTCGTGCTGGCTAATCTCGCTGATTGGGTGAGGGACCGATGGCTTCAGTTTTGTCGAAATATGATAGTTGTGGATGTAGGAATCAGAGGTGTGGTGGGCTTTTTCCTGTCCCTCAAGCCCTTCAGGTACCATGATTCTTTTACGATGGCACCTGCTCCATGCTTCCTCGATGATGTCAATCTTGAATGCGTATTCATGACTTTGATGGGCGAAAAGGAGTGGAGGGGCCTTCCTTTTGAAAGGTGGTGGGGTCTCCTAAAGGGCTCCGTATTGTCGTGCCACTCGATATGGGAAATAGGAAATGGCGCCAGTGAGGCCAAGCAATGGAATTGGATGGCGGTGTTTGTAAGTGAAGCGAGCTCTCTTTTCATGGAACCAACCAGCACACCATTGGAATGCCTCGGGAGCCGGGTCTCTTAGGAAGTTTATCCAATTTAAACAACTTTGATTGGGAATGTATGGTCCTAAAACCATAAATTT
Organism: Eucalyptus guilfoylei; assembly: GCA_016097605.1. Taxonomy (NCBI): domain Eukaryota; kingdom Viridiplantae; phylum Streptophyta; class Magnoliopsida; order Myrtales; family Myrtaceae; genus Eucalyptus; species Eucalyptus guilfoylei. Next base: position 37,532,073 of record CM027867.1, read on the forward strand.
TTGTAATGGATTTTCAAAATCATTTGTTTCAGACGATCGCATGAAGCCTCGGAATTCACTTAGGTGGGAAAAGAACCAGACTTGTAAAATTTCCAGAGAGACCCGCATGATTTTTTTCGTGTTTTCTTTAAAACGATTAAAGGACAAGAATGTTTCAGTTAAAATCATGTTGACATAATTTTGCCCCGTCAAGATCTGATCAGCTATCCATGCCATCTTAGAACTTATGACATTTCTTTGATGGGGGAAAATGATGAACCCGAAAAAGGCCAGGAGGAAAATCTCACTTTTCTGGGTCATAGGCTGATTTTGAAAACAGGCATTCATAAATTCTAGTGGGCAGGTATTATGGTTGTTTTCAAGAATTTGCCTCATAACATGAACTTCAGTTCTTAAAAGTCGCGCTAACCCACGCAACGGGATGATGCCTGTTGATGGCATGACAAGCTTATTCTCGAGAGGCATTCCGGATGATGATCTTTGTATTCTTCCGTAGTTGGGGTTAGCTCAAACTTACCAAACATAAAAGTAGTTGTCTTCGGGCACCAGAAATGCGCCATGGCTTGTATGACTTCAGGACGAACAGTGATTTGAATCAACGATAGGAGATGACCGACTTTGGCTTTCACGCGCTCTTGGGCATATTAGTCCAATTGACCCCACCATCTGAAGAGCTCTGCTTTGGGAGCGGGAATAAACTGGATATCGTCTTCTCCCATCGCATATAAACTGGGACTCGAAAAACCTATCCTAAATTGCCATGGGCCAATAAGAAAGACTGAGTAAAATTAAAGAAATTACTTTGCTTTTAAAGAAAATGGCAAGCACAGAGACATACAGATGAGACGTGAGGCTTGATTTCTAACTCAGAAGGTTTGTTGAAATTAAAAAGGTATCCGCCCGTCGCAGTCTCGCGTTAGCAGCGTACCCTCTTAACCTCAGCTAAAGAAATTCAGGGAAAAGAAAGGCAACCTCTACATCGCAGTCTCGCGTTCAAGGCCGTATCTTTCTTAACACCATCCTAGATATCCTATGGCGGCCCAGGTCCGGCAGCCGGGTTGTGTGTGCCATGTGTAGTGCTAAAACAGTAAAGTATGCACAACAGTTTATAATCACAAAACATTCTAATAAAATAAACCTTTAAGCTACTGACCTGTATAAAGAAAACAAAAACAAGTCAGTAAAGTATTTAAACAAGATAAAACAGCCTAAGTCTTCAAGTCCCCAGCGGAGTCGCCAAGCTGTCGCGACCTCTTTTTTTCGGCACCCGCAATTGGGTACGGGCGCCGGCAGAGGCTAATGGCTCGGCTGAATTCAGTTATGCCCGGACTCTCCCAAGTCCACAAATTCACGACTTTAATAGTCTAATTTTTAACCTGCAAGTTGATTTTTAAAATGGAGTCGCCACTAATCGATTTAGGGTAGGTTGATTAGAAACCCATGCGAAGTATTGGGAGAAATACTCGCTCATGCGCAACCAGAAAAATTAGGATCGGGGACTTGATTACACTAGTTAATCACTAATGCCCTTTCGGTACCTAATCTTGTTTAAACCCTAGGCTTTTTGGATTTTTGAGGGATTTTCCATGCATTTGTGAGGAAAAAAAAACTTTTTTTTGGGTCTTTTTCTCATTTTTTTTGGACATAGAAGGGATTTTTGGATTTTTTGGCGTATTTTTAGAAAATACAAGTCTTTTTGGCCCCTTTTTTTTGGTTTTTGGCATTTTTTGGATTTTTGGCATTTTTTTGGAAAATATGAAATATTTTTTATTTTTGATTTTTGATTTCTTTTTTTCGGAAAATAGATTTTTTTAATATTTTTGGGAAAATAAATTATTTTTTATCTTTTCTTATTTTTTGGAAAATAAAATATTTTTGCTATTTTTAATATTTTTCGAAAATAAATTATTATTATTATTTTATTTATTTATTAAAACATTATTTTAAATAATAAAAACCGACCCGGGTCGGATCCACGGGTTGTGTCCGACCCGGGCCAGCCCAAAACGCAGACGGGCCCGCTACGCGGGCCCGACTATTTTTTTGTTTTAAAACGACACCGTGGCCGGGCGTTTGGGGACGCCCGGCCCAACCCAACGACTCGGGTTCCTAGCGGAACCCTACCCGGATCCGACCCGACCTCGCGACCCGGCTCCCGCCAAAACCCTACCCGACCCGGCTCTGGCTCGCGACCCGTCTTCAAGCCGCCCCCAAAATCGCGAACCCTACCCAATTTCGAGACTTGAACCCGCTTCGTGACTCGGAAAATCGCAAACCCTAGGGTTTGCGAATCCACGGCGCCGAAGAGGGGAAACGGGGGGGCGCTATGGCGGCAACAGCAGCGGCGGCGGCTACGACAGAAAATGGGTGAGTGAGGGGGATAGCAGAGGCGACGGCAGCGAGCTTCTCACCTTTCTTTGGCGACGGACGGCCTCCTACCTAGCAGCGACGATCGAGGCGCAGCGAGGGTTTCTGGAGAAGCAACGGCGATGGCGGCGATGGCGTCAGGATGGTGGCCGAACCTTCCTCAACTTCGATTCTCTCTCTCTCCGGCCAGATCCGAGCCTCCACCGGCCAGATTTGACCCTCTCGAGCTCGCTCGCCACCGGCCTTCCCCGAAGTCTCTTGGTGGAGGGTGGGCTGAGCTCGCGACTCGAGTTCTCTCCCTTGCGCTCGCCCTTTGATCTTTCCCGATGTCTCTCAGTGAAGATCTCCGAGCTTGCCACGCTCTCCGACGGTGCTTGAGGCCGCCTATTTATAGGCGAAGGAAATTCGGTCGACGGAGGGGCTCGGCCGCCGGCTTCCAGCTTGCCCACCGGTTCCCCTCGGTTGAACTGTTGTCCCATTGAGCTTTCTAGCAAAGCCCGCTCAGCATTAATGGCGCCTGAGATCTTATCCTCTCCGGCCGACGTCAGCCTACTCTCCTTGGCCGTAGGCCGTCCTTCGCGCGTCAACTTCCCTCGTGCGCGTGAGTTGCAGTGGCGGAGGAGAGGGAAGGAGGAAGAAGAAGAGAGAAAGGGGCCGGGCCGGGGGTGAAGAAGGAGGAGAGTGGGCCTAGGGCCCACGCGAATGGAGGAAGGGCTGGGCTGGGCTTTTGCTTTTGCTTTTCTTTTTTTTGTTTTTTTTGTTTGTTGCTTTTTTTTATTATTCGAAAACTTAATTAATAAAACCTAAATAAAATTAAGGCGTCAACAATGTGAATAAGTGTTGAATGCATTTCCAATTTCAGCAAACTGCTAATTCTATAAATATGTGTCCTGCTTTCTCCTTTTGCCCCGAAGGGTGCGAGCTTATCACCGAAATCCTTGCCTGGAGGCAAGTTCTACAAGCTGATCAGCGCAGCGGATGCTAGATTGTCCCATGTGTCAGCCAATGAAGCGCAAGGATCACAACCAGTTCCGCGATATCTTGCAATTACTGTTAGCACCGAATCCGTCGATTTACCTCTTTTGCTTAGCTCGGTATATACTCTATTGCTAACTGTGATATGTTTATGGTTGCATAAGACAGGCTACTCTGCAAGAATGGAACGCTTGATCCGAGGAAGGTGAAGGGGAAGATCCTGGTTTGCCTTCGAGGAGATAACGCAAGGGTTGACAAGGGAGAGCAGGCCTTACTGGCCAGCGCGGTCGGGATGGTCCTTGCCAACAATTTGGTTTCAGGAAGCGAAATCCTCTCGGACCCACATTTCCTTCCTGCGTCTCACGTCAACTACATCGATGGGGCTGCCATCTTCAGTTACATCAACTCAACTAAGTAAGTGCACACAGGCTCCCTTTTGCTCCCTAATGACAGATTGTTGCGAGGCAAATGTTGTTCTCGGTCCAGCTCATGAGGCCGGCATAAATTGTGTCCGCGTGATTTGACCGCGTTTGTGCAACATTTCTCGCGACAGGTTTCCCACTGCTCAGATCACACGTGTAGTGACAAATTTGGGCGTGAAGCCATCTCCGTTCATGGCGGCTTTTTCCTCGAAGGGGCCGAACACCATCACACCCGAAATTCTAAAGGTACTTTGAAGGTTTATTGCAGATTTAGTCACGCTGCTTTTGTAAAGATAGTTGAGTTACTGAAATGATCTTGACCAGCCGGATGTTACTGCACCTGGAGTCAGTGTCATAGCTGCCTACACTGAAGCAGCGGGGCCGACAGATCAGGATTATGACAAACGCCGGATCCCTTATAATGCTATGTCGGGCACCTCGATGTCGTGTCCTCATGTTTCTGGTGTTGCTGGTCTTCTGAAAACTCTACATCCAGAATGGAGTCCCGCTGCAATTCGATCGGCAATCATGACGAGTGGTGAGTATGGGTGAATGATATACTTCGACTACATTATGAGCTCAACTGTTATGTCTGATGGGCACGCTGAACCTTAGGGAAGTGAAAATGACAACTCCGCTTCTCTTGCAATCTCCACTGAAAACAGTGCGAACCGAACCTGTACATAATATGGTCATGACTAACTAGCTTGGTGTTCCATAGGTGTTTCCAAGATGCGTAACGTACTGATAGATCTTTGCCCCCCGTCTGTTTGCTTGCAGCAACTATCCTAGATAATGCAATGGAATCGATCAGGAATAACTCCTTCTACAAGGCGACTCCTTTCAGTTATGGAGCTGGACACATCCAACCCAACCGTGCTATGGACCCTGGCCTGGTCTATGATCTGGGCATCATAGATTATCTCAACTTCTTGTGTTCTCTAGGCTACAATGCAATGCAGATCTCAAATATGACTGACGGTGCCTATGATTGTTCAAAACGCATTGGTCTTCTAGACTTCAACTATCCTTCGATCACAGTTCCTAAGCTCTCAAGATCAATCACAGTGACTCGAACTGTGAAGAATGTTGGCTTTCCGGGGACCTACAGGGCGTCGATACTGGAACCGAATGGAGTTTCGGTTCTTGTCAAGCCAGCCTACCTGAAGTTCAAGAAGATTGGCGAAGAGAAGTTTTTCAAGGTCATGCTGAAGGTGAAAGGAGCTGGTGCGACTGAGGACTACTCGTTCGGGGAGCTGATATGGTCGGACACTGAACATCATGTGAGGAGTCCTATTGTTGTGAAGGCCATCTCCTGACTGTTGTTATAGTGCCGAAGAATGGCCTTCTTAATAAATTGATGTCAATCCTATTTATGAACGGTGCTTCATGAATTTAAAATAATGGTTTGCAAATTATAAGGTCTCAAAATTTATTAATTCAGAAACTAGGTTGAAGAATAATTTTGTTTACTCATCTAAACGATAATCTGTCTTTGTAATGGCAGCATTGTGCATTTTAGTCACGCAAGGATGCTTTGCATCTGCAGAAGAACTCGGTTCTCTTCTTCATCTATTGCGCGATCATCCTGCTACTGCTCCTCTTCATCCATTGTTTGGAAAACTGAAGTTTCCAAACGAAAATTGCTGCCACCGTCCCGGGTAATAACCGAAAACGAAAATGAGTGTACTTAGGGTTGCCCACAAGAAAGATAAAAAAGGTTACTGAAGGAAGAAATTTAGTTGTAATACTTGTTAAGAATATGAAGCAGACACTGAAGAGGTCCTTGTCCGAAAAGAAACTTGTCGCATGAAGGAAGGAATTGGTTTCAAGGATTGATATAAGCATACAAGAAGTTTTTACAAGAAAAGAAATCCTTTCTTTGCCATGTGTAATAGAGAAGGCTGAGAAGCAAGCATAAAACCTGAACTATTTCCATTTCCTCGATCAATGCATTTAGGGTTCCTATCGTTGAGTTTTTTTTTTTTTTTTGGGTCTAATCTATCGTTGAGTTTGAAAGGAACGGATCGAGACGTGATTGAAGCAACGGGGGACGAAGTCGATGCAGTTGAGCTTGCCAAGAAGCTTCGCAAGAACGTGGCTCATGCGAAGTTGGAGATGGTGGATGATTTCAAAGAGGAGAAGAAGGAAGAACAAAAGCCCAAGAAAGATGAGCAGCAGCCCAAGGCAGCGGAGCCGCCGGCTTTCTCGGCATATCTGCCGTACATTGTAACGGAGTCCGAACCCGAACCAGCTTGTTGTGCTATCATGTAAAGCTCTCCCTCTCGCTTTCTCCACACCATGCGATACTTCCCAACAGTTTCCCGACTACCGTTTTCTTTTTGCCTTGTATTTGAGCCTTTGAATAAGGGTAAGCTTGTTGTCGTCGATGAAGTTTATATTAGGCGATGCTACAAATGGAAAGTGAAAATTGCACCATGCATGCGGGCCACATTTTAATACGCAATTCGAAAATGGGTCTTTACTTGTGTAACACATTTTTATTGAACGGGTCTCTTGATTTACCAAACAGTTACTCATAGCACTGTTATATTTCGGCAGTTCGCCCAAGATGGGGGTGTGTCCAAGGGGCACGGTTTGCCCTAATGGAATGTGCGTTCAAGAGGCACCAATTGCCTATGATTGGGTGTGTCTTGAGAGGTACTTCTTGAACAGATATGAGTAATTATCTTTGGGCAAGTTAAACAATAATTTCTATAATATAACCAATACATCAAGAAATAGAAAACAACGTTTTGAAAAATAACGTTCTCCTCTCTTCACAAAGAACAACACACAAAAAAGGCTTTCATTATTATTTTGAGAAGACAATTGACATTAATGCGATGGAACGATAATACTTTCTTTGTGATTGTATTCAGACCATCGTGAAGTCGTAAATTCATCTATTGTGCGTTGGTGATTCAACGTATATTCTTGAGTAATTGCCTTTTGTTGTGCATAAAAAATTTAGTCGTTTCTTCCCTTGACTTTTATCCTATATTGGTATCAAAGTCTATGTTATGATCTTTGTCTTGTTTTTCCATCGAATTTTTGTTTGCTGTTTGATGTGGAGATCATTAGGAATTTAGCTTCATAACTTCTACATGTTTAATATGCTGAAATTGCTATATGAATGATCAATTTGAACCGATGCGAAAAAACTGTCTGGAAGTTGATGATGACTGTCCTGTTTGGCCATGTTTGGACAATTTTGTTTTTTTTGGTGAAAATGGATACTGATCATACAGAGTGATAAATTTTGTTGAAACGAACAAAAAGGTGGGTAGAACGCTACCAAGGAACACCGCATACGCCACCACGTGCAACTGCAAGCCGTTGCTTTAGCGGTCACATGTGCGTTGCTCATGCGAAGTAGTGCCTATGGCTGATGTCATTGATGACGTAAACAACTTGGCCGATAACTGACTTGTTGATGTCATCCACCCGACCTGACCCGACTATTCAACCCGATTGACCAATCAACCGATTGTACTTATTGGGCTGGTCGGACTAGCGCAGTAGCCTAGTTTATCTAGGTGCATGTGCTACATGCGCTACATGGTTGGTGTGACATCCCGATTTTCCAATTCTATTTTCAGTAAATTGAGATGGGCATTTCATCTTTGCACATATAGTTCTTTTCCTTGAATCGGCCACTCATGTGAAAACTAGTCTACCAGGTGAAGCCATTAAGAGATTCTAATGCATCAGACTCGAGAATTTGACTAGGAAGTGACCTCTCGACCGAGCTAATTTGCAAGGGTCATTACGGCATAGTTAGAAATCGATTAGAGACCGGAGATAGGTCGACTCGATAGAGGCATGTGATCAAGTGTGGGTGATTCCACCAGATCACACTATTCTTGTCGGTCGGCACTGGACCGGCTTTTCTGTCGATTGGGTACTCTATATCCGTATTTGAAACCTTGAGATCACCACGACAACCGAGAGTCGCCAATGTGTCAAAGATGTACATTGTGGCTTGAATTGATCAACCACAGGTCAAATGCATGAAAATTTCTAAAAGTTACCCGGTAAACCAGGATGCGTTAATATCGTGCCAGAATGAAATTAATCATGAAATTGAAAGCGAATTCAGAAATTGGAAGTCCTCTTATGTCACAAATCTTATTAGGAATATTGGATTAATTTATAGATTTTAATTGGGCTCAATTGGAAGAGAATTGAAAGAAATTGATTGAAGAAATTGTTGTACAAGATTTCATGCCACGGCGGAAAATGAAATTGGACCCACTAGAATAATGTTGTGGGAGATTGAGATAGTGGAAGATGACATCACTTGATGTTATGGTGGTTGGGGCCAAATGAAGAAGAAGTTGACAAGTGGAGGGTGGAGATTTGATCTCATAAAGTGGGGTTGTCCCTTCACCCATCTCCATCATCTTCAAGCTTGGGAAGAGAGAGAGAGGAGAGAAGGAGCTGCACCGTGCAACAGCTAGCTCGACTGGACGCCCCCCTTCGCCGCTCGACGCCGCTAGCTTCGCCGGAGACGCTCGCCGCCGCTGTCGTCCGTGCGCGTCGCCCGCACACCGCACCCGCTCGCTGTCGTCCCGCTCGCCGCTCCGCTCTTTGTCCACCGTCCGGGAGCCCCGTTCGTTGCTGCCTTGGCCAAGTTGCAACCGTGAGCCACTGTTCAGCTCGCCGGGAGCTCGTGAAGCCACTGCTGCTGCCCGCCGGTCCTCCTTTGCCCAACCAGCCGTCGGCGCGCCTCCATCTGAGCTCGAGCAGCAGCCTTCGACCAGCAAGCTCGTGAGGCTTCGAGGAGTGTTTCCGAGCTCTTCCCGGCCTCCTTTGGTGTCGCCCCGAGGAGATTTGTCGACGGCCTTGCCATCCTCTTCGCCAGAGACTCGTCGAAAAGCGATTCCAGTGAGTTTAGCTCACTAAATCTTGATTAGAGGGTTAATGATGCTTAGGGTGTTCTTAGTTTAGGTTAAGTAAGTTTATGTGGTTAGATTAGTTTATTTAATGGTGCATTAGATTAAGATATTTAATTAAGTTAAAGTGTGTTTAGTTTAAAGCTAAGTAGGTTTATTTTAATATAAGCCTTGATGTGACTTAAAGGGATTTATTTATGATTTAAATAAATGTTTTGAAATTATTGGATTTTTATTTAATAATATATTATATTTCGAATTTATTAAAATATTATTATTTAATTAATTTTCGGAATAAATTTAATTATTTAATAAATTTTGAAAATTATTTCAGGACCTTATTTTCTCAGAATTTCGTGCTGATCACTGTCGTGTATTCAAATTTTTAATTTGATGAATGGATATTGCAAATTGAGTGTTGATTGTGAAAAATATGGATTTATTCAGAAAAATCCCGAGTGTCAGGTTTGGCACCGAAATTGGATTTTTAAGGATTACTATTGCAATGGGAGCGTTTGAGTGAAATGCAAAGTGTCCGGGGGTCAGTATTGAATTGTCGTGTGTTGGTTGAAAGACTCGGTCGCAGTAGTGGCTAGGCCAACTGGACCTATATTCCTTTAGAAACGTCGTCAACCTAGTGACAAGGCTCGGGTCGTAGTAGAGGCTAGGCCAACCGGACCTATGCTCCTTCGGGAATGCCGTCGACGTAGTGACGAAGCCGCACTCCAAGGTGGGGAGGCGATGCCTGGCATTAATGTCAGTAGATAGCCGAACTGCGAGTAGGCTATGCCCTTATGTGGCAGTGAATGACAATTGGAACGCATGCTAAGTGTTATTGATATGCTGGATTATGGGACAAAATTGTGTGGCATGGAATGTGACGTGTCATAATAATTTGGCCCTATAATCAGGACCCCCCCTTTGATTGAATTGATAGACCGATGTGTGTCGGTAGGTTATGCTTGTGTGAGCAATATTTTGATTGATGGAGACGTTCCAATTGATGTGTGAAATTGCTATATGACTATGGTTGTGATATGAACTGTGCTAACCTGCATGAAGGAATTGAGGCGAGGTAAGTCCTCTATGTGGTGTGGCTAAACCATCCTTGGGCGTATTTTCTTTCTAATAGGGGTTTAGGGGGTTGAACTTGCTGAGACAATGTCTCACCCCGGTTGTGGGCTTACAATTTCAGGTCCCTAGTGGACGGAGAGGCCAGATCGCTTTAGTTGGCATTGAGGAATTGCAGAGGTGAAGTTAGAAGGATTGGAGAACGTGTCCGACTTGTAGGTCGTAGGACAGTTCCTTTTTAAGAGCCGGTCTTGTGTAGACTTTTGGCTGTAGACCTTCGTTTGTAACTCCGTTGATTTATGAAAGTGTATTGTTGTGAAATTGCTTCCTACTTTTCTATCCCATATTTGATTGTCAGGGGTTTTATAATATGCTTCCGCATGTGCATTAAAGAACTGATTGGGTCGGCGACTTAACCTGAGAACGTGGCATTTGAATGACCATGGCGGGATGTTGGCGCGCTCGAGGTTCGGGGTGTGACATCCCCGTTTAAGTGGTATTAGAGCATCGTTTGAGTGTGGAGTGATAAGGTGCGATGAGTCATGGGATAGTTAGTAGGAAATGCTTTTCATATGTTGATGCATGTGGTTGATAGCTGTTTGGTAGTATGTTTGTGGGGTCACTCAAATTCTAACCTGGAGTTGGAATTGGGAAACAGGTGTCTATAAAGATCCTGTAGCATGAGTGACCAAGAGTGGAGAACTCCTTGGAGGAGGTCAGTAGGACCTGTGTCTCAGGGTAGGACGCTGACAAGAGTCGGTGCCCGAGGCAGAGTGCAGGCTCAGACCAGCGAGAGTATAAGAGTACCGTTGCAGGTCGGTACTAGTGTAGCAGCACCGAGCGATCCTAGGTTCGATGGGATTGTTCAGGCACTAGTGTTCCTTAGGAACTTGTTGAGCCAATAAGCTCAGAACCGAGCCGCTGCTGTTGTCGCTGTTTCTACCATGGCCAGTGTTGTAAACGTTGTTGTTGCTGCGCCTGTTGAGGCCCAAACTGGAGTTGTGATCGGGGAACAAGCCACCGTATCTGAGTCAAAGTTTAGTTTAGGCAAAAATGGAAATTGATTAGGGGAAAGGCTGATGTCAAAAGAAAGGTGTCCCATTTCACCTAACTGGAAGAGTAGAATTGGAAGGTCAATGCCCAACTCGATCGATGTGTGTCATGTTTGTAAGAAAAGACATGGATCTGTTCTGTGCTGTACAAGGGAAAGGACTTGTTACAAGTGTCACCAGTAAGGCCATCTGATCAAAGATTGTTCGCATAGATGGATGGAACCACAACTGTTTCTGCACCGCCGTTGATATGACAAAATAGAGGAAACATGCTTCAAGACATTTAATGGGGTACTTGGAACAGACCCCCAGTTCAAGGAAGGGTACATGCTATCACCCGATAGGAGGCAGAGAACTCACTGATCGTGTGCCGAGTTTGTGGAAGGAAGCATGAATCAGCCCAGTGTCCTGGTTTAACGGGAGCATGCTTTGAATGTGGCCAGCATGGCCATCGATTTAGGAACTGTCCGCGTAAGTCCAGGAGAGCGTAAGTACCGTTACTACAGATAGGATGCCACTAGGATGGCTAGAAGAGCATGAATGGGTCGACCATGCATCAATCAAGGAAGAATGTTTTTGAGATGTTTTTATCAGAGTAGTGCAGTAGAATTTTCAGTGAAGGTTGTAGGATTTTCGTTGTGGTAACAAAGTAATAGTATGACTTGGAAGTCATTTATAAAAAGGTTTGGCTCAAGGAGTTTTATGTTGTTTTGAATCGTGGTAGTGATATAATTTAGTTTGTTCAGTTAGTGTGCGAAAGTTTTGAATTACTGAAAGTCGAAGAGGAATTTTGATCCTTGTTATTCGTCACTGAAGATGACTTGGTTCTATTTGTTGGTTACCGAATCTACATGGCAACTGTAATGGAGGCGTCAGTTGAGGAGCCGAATATGGAGAACATAACCATGGTACAGAAGTTTTCTGAGGTATTTCATGGAGAATTGCCAAGTCTGCTGTTAGAAAGAGAAATAGAGTGTGTGATTGAATTAGCACCTAGAATAGAGCTAGTCCCTAAGGTTCCTTACCGGATAGTGTTACTCGAGTTAAAAGAACTGAAGGTGCAGATGCAAGAATTGTTGGATAGGGGATTCATATGTTCCAATGCATCACCTTGGGGAGCACCCATCCTATTCGTGAAGAAGAAAGTTAGTTCGTTGCGTTTGTACATCGATATTCTCTAAGATCGACTTGAGGTCAGGGTATCATCAGTTGAGGATCAGGAAGAAGGACATACCGAAGTTAGCATCTCGCACTCGATACGGCAATTTTGAGTTCACTGTAATGTCGTGTGGTTTGACGGACACCTTAGCTGTTTGTTTGGGTCTGATGAACAGAGTGTTTATTGGGTACTTGGATTAATTTTGTGATCATATTCATTGACGTTATCCTGGTGTGTTCGAAGGGTGCTGAGGAGCACAAGAGACATTAGAAGATGATACTTCAGACCTTGAGGACTCTTGAATTTTACGCTAAGTTTAGCAAGTGCGAGTTTTGGATGACTCGTATTACACTCCTAGGTCACGTGATTTCAGGCAAAGAAATCTCCGTGGACCCTACCAAGATTGAGGTAGTGATCAGCTAGCCAAGATCAACTACAATATTAGAGATCATAAGTTTTTCTGGGTTTTAGCAGAGTATTACAGACGGTTTGTAGAAGGGTTTTCAGTGTTAGCATCGCCGTTGACAAGATTTTTGACAAAGGAAAGAAAATTTTGTGTGGTTAGATAAGTGCGAGAGTAGTTTCCAAGAGCTTAAGTAGAAGCTAACTACTGCACATGTGCTTACTATTCCATCTGGTTCAGGAGGGTTTGAGATTTACAGTGATGCGTCGTTTAAAGGACTGGATTGCGTGTTAATGCAGCATGGTAGGGTTGTTGCATATGCGTCTCGTCAGTTGAGACCTCATGAGTTAAATTATCCGACGCATGACTTAGAACTCGCGGCGATCATCTTTGCTCTGAAGATTTGGAGACATTACTTGTGTGGAGAAATATTCCAGATCTTCACTAACCATCAAAGTCTCAAGTGTTTATTCTCTTAGAAGGAGTTTAATATGAGACAGCGTCGTCAGTTGGAACTTTGGAAGGACTAGGATTGTGATATTCGGTATTCCCTGGGAAAAACGAATAAGGTCGTAGATGCCTTAAGTGGGAAGTCATCAGTAGCGTAGATGGTACTCAAGGAATGGGTTTTAATTGAGAAGGCACAAGATTCGTTTTTTTTTTTTTTTTTTAATTTGAGGTAGGCCACCTTTAGACTCTTATGGCCACCCTCAGAATTGAGTCAGATGTGTAGATCAGAATCAGAGCGCTTCAGCTGTCAGATCTGAATGTTCAGAAGATTGTGCAATCAGATGAAAAAAAAAGAAGAAGAAGAAGAAGAAGAAGAAGAAGAGGGAACCTGACTTTCAGAATTCTGAAAATGGAACACTAAGGTTCCGAGGACGATTGTGTGTACTTGGCGATGCAGCGCTTAAAGAGGAGATGGTCAGAAGCTCATCATAGCAATTACAGCATTCATCCTGATAGTACGAAAATGTATCAAAATCCATGTCAACACTTTTGGTGGTCTGGTATGAAGGCGGACATCGCCAAGCTTGTCGCCAAGTGCTTGACGTGTCAGTAAGTTAAAGCTCAGCACTATGAGTCGGGAGAACTTCTGCAAACTCTCGAGATCCTAGAATGAAAATGGGAGCATATCACGATAGACTTTGTGACTGGATTACCAAGTAGTCAAAGAGGAAATGATTCGATTTGGGCAATGGTCGATAATCTGATGAAGTCAACTCACTTCATCACAGTGCAAAAAGACCTCAGTTTGAATAGGCACGCAGATCTGTACGTGCGCCACTTAGTTCGATTGCATGGAGTGCCGGTGACGATTACTTCAAACCGAGACCCGAGTTTCGTGGTTATCTTCTGGAAAAGTTTGCAAAGTGCTTTGAGGACGAAGTTACAGTATAGTAATGTCTATCATCCTCAGACTGATGGCCAGACTGAGAGGGCATTTCAGATCTTCGAGGACATGTTGAGAACATGTGGGTTGGTTTTCAAAGGAAGTTGAAAGGAACAACTTCTTCTCGTTGAGTTCACTTACAGCAACAGTTACCAGCAGAGTTTTCAGTTGGTTCCCAGTTTCAGCAGGATAGTCAGATGGTTCCTTTTGAGTCGGTGCCGAGCAAAGTGTACAGAACTTCAGTTGTTGAGTTGAGGCTAGAGAATGAAAGGTCACAGCCTAGGGTTAGTTCAGCAGTCAGTGGACGCAGTTGCAAATATCAGTGACAGATTAAGGACCGCTCAGAGTCGCCAGAAAATTCACATAGTTAAGTGTTGAAAACCTTTGAAATTTCAAGTAGGGAATCATGTTCTTCCTTGGATGTCACCTAGGATAGGGACATCTCGAATTGTTAAGAAGGGAAAGCCGGAACTGTTTAAACGGTGGAATATTTTGAGTTTGGGATCAAATAAGAAGTTTGGCTTTAAATGGAAAACGAAAGCAGTTCGAAGCACCGTCGGCACCTCTAGCCAAGTGGTACCCGGGGAAAAAGCTCGCTGGTCCGAAATCGGGGGTTCGAATCCCCGAAGCGGCAGTTAGCCACTTGGTGGAAAGAAAAAAGAAAAGAAAAATAAAAAGAAGAAGAAGAAAAAAACAAAATTTTGCAACTTTCATTTTTGTAAAATTGGATGAGTGCTTAGCCTTTTTGGAATCAAGAATTACTTTGGACATATTGGAAGTGATTCGTTGGCACCGAGAGTGTTGGATAGCAGTACGAAGCAGAATGAAGGAGCAGAATTGATGAAACGACAATACCCCACCATTTTGAAGAAGAATTTTAATGGTTTAAATTTCGAGGACGAAATTTTTATAAGAGGGGAAGAGTTGTGACATCCCGATTTTCCAATTCTATTTTCAGTAAATTGAGATGGGCATTTCATCTTTGCACATATAGTTCTTTTCCTTGAGTCGGTTACTCATGTGAAAACTAGTCTATCAGGTGAAGCCGTTAAGAGATTCTAATGCATCAAACTCAAGAATTTGACCAGGAAGCGACCTCTCGACCGAGCTAATTTGCAAGGGTCATTACGGCACAGTTAGAAATCGATTAGAGACCGGAGATAGGTTGACTCGACAGAAGCATGTGATTAAGTGTGGGTGATTCCACCATATCACACTATTCTTATCGGTCAGCACTGGACCGGCTTTTCTGTCGATTGGGTACCCTGTGTCCGTATTTGAAACCTTAAGATCATCACGACAACTGAGAGTCGCCAATGTGTCAAAGATGTACATTGTGGCTTGAATTGATCAACCACAAGTCAAATGCATGAAAATTTCTAAAAGCTATCCGGTAGATCAGGACGTGCTAATATCGTGCCAGAGTGAAATTAACCATGAAATTGAAAGCGAATTCAGAAATTGGAAATCCTATTATGTCACAAATCTTATTAGGAATATTGGATTAATTTATAGATTTTAATTGGTCTCAATTGGAAGAGAATTGAAAGAAATTAATTGAAGGAATTGTTGTA
This sequence comes from Eucalyptus guilfoylei, assembly GCA_016097605.1. Classification (NCBI taxonomy): domain Eukaryota; kingdom Viridiplantae; phylum Streptophyta; class Magnoliopsida; order Myrtales; family Myrtaceae; genus Eucalyptus; species Eucalyptus guilfoylei. The sequence goes on from CM027867.1 coordinate 37,547,387, forward strand.
CAAGATTTCATGCCACGACGGAAAATGAAATTGAACCTATTGGAATAATGTTGTGGGAGATTGAGATAGTGGAAGATGACATCACTTGATGTCATGGTGGTTGGGGCCAAATGAAGAAGAAGTTGACAAGTGGAGGGTAGAGATTTGATCTCATAAAGTGGGGTTGTCCCTTCACCCATCTCCATCATCTTCAAGCTTGGGAAGAGAGAGAGAGAGGAGAGAAGGAGTTGCACCGTGCGACAGCCAGCCCGACCGGACGCCCCCCTTCGCCGCTCGACGCTGCCAGCTTCACTGGAGACGCTCGCCGCCGCCGTCATCCGTGTGCGTTGCCCGCGCACCGCGCCCACTCGCCGTCGTCCCGCTCGCTGCTCCGCCCTTCGTCCACCGTCTAGGAGCCCCGTTCATTGCTGCCTTGGCTAAGTTGCAGCCATGAGCCACTGTCCAGCTCGCCGGGAGCTCGTGCAAGCCGTTGCTGCTGCCCGCTGGTCCTCCTCCTCCCAACCAACCGCCGAGAGAATGTGTCCGACTTGTAGGTCGTAGGACAGTTCCTTTTTAAGAGCCGGTTTTTTGTAGACTTTTGGCTGTAAGCCTTCATTTGTAACTCCGTTGATTTATGAAAGTGTATTGTTGTGAAATTGCTTCCTGCTTTTCTATCCCATATTTTATTGTCAAGGGTTTTATAATATGCTTTCGCATGTGCATTAAAGAACTGATTGGGTCGGCGACTTAACCTGGGAACGTTGCATTTGAATGACCATGGCGGGATGTTAGCGCGCTCGAGGTTCGGGGCGTGACAATTGGTGTTGTTGTATTAATATTGAAGTGTTCTCTATAGTGGTAAAGTTATTTTACGTGTTTGAAGCTTTTAAAGGTACAAAAATGCGTACGAACCTTAAATACATGTATTTTTTGGGTACGAGTGTATTGTTTATTCCTTCTTACTTATATTTCCCTATGGTTTTGGAAATATAGAAGCTGACGTACATGTAAATAACCACATAGAGATTGTGTAAAGCATGGTTCAGTAGTGGCATTATAAGGCTTAATGTGCTAGCAATTTTTTGATTCCGAGGAAACTCAAACAATAGCTGGAGATCTTTGTTTTTTCATCACTTGTTGAATTCCGCATATGATTATACTTGATAAATGAATGTTTTGTACATTGATTCACATCATGCTATGTCTTTTGATATTTAATAAAAAGTGTGATAATTACATGAGGTCATTTAATCATTTTTTCTAATAGGAGTTCGTAGATTGGTAGAATTCAAAGGAATTCTCACCTAGAACTTAAAATTTGCGCAAATTAAACAAATTAATGATAGTAGGACAATTGTACACAAAATCTGATTAAGAACATATTGAACTTTCATTTCAGTATTTTTTTGTTGGATTATCATTAATTTAGTCTATCTTTGTTGCAAATTATATGTGTGTTAATGTAGAAAATGTGTTAGTATTGATTCTACGCTTGTTATGTAAATGTGTAGTAGTAATTGATCATGGCCTTAACATCCCAAACTATTATGGTTGACCTCAATAAGGGTGAGAAACTAAATGATGACAATTATGATATTTGATATCAAAATGTTTAATACATCCTTGATGAACAAGAGGTTTTGGAAACCTCAACCACACCATAGATGAACTTGAGCATGAACTTCTGCTTAACATAGAAATCTTTAGGTTTTGGTGGCAATTATTTTAGGTTTCTTCGTTTTCCCTCCTTTACTGTGTTTGTCGGCTCCCGTTCCATGGAACGTTCTTTCACAAAGTCTCTAGAGAAATCTTTCCTTTTTCGAAAAAAATAAATTAATACTCTAAAAACCCTTGAACTAATATATATGATAAATTTACCCCAAACTAATTTTTTAACTAATATAAAAATCCCAAATTGATACACTTGTAATAAATTTACTTTCAAATTAATTTTTTTATCATAAAAAATCCTAAACTAATACGTTTATGATAAATTTACCTCATCTTATGTACTTGTAACAAATTTACCTTCCATTGACTTATGTCAAATTTAAATGTTAAATTTGTAGACCTAGATGACGCATGGTAATGTAGTATGGTAATGTGAAATCCACAAGGTAAATATAACAAAAAATCCCAAATTTGTCATAGATGTGCCATTAGATTTTTCATGACAGTATCATGAAATGTTTTACTACCGTTATCCTATAGATTTTCATGTGGATTTGCCACATCATCATAACATCATCCACATTAGCAAATCCAACAATAAAGTTTGATATGATGATGCTATTATGAACACATAAAGGGAGGTGAATAGGTGTTTAAAAGAAGTCTTGACAATTAAATACAGAATAAAATAAGTTACGAGCAAAGTCTGAATAAGGATTAGAGTCTGATAAACGAGCCACCAGACTTTTGGTAGATATTCAAAATCTGTTATGCAATGGAAGACTTCTGAAGTAACCTGAAAGTGTGCAACAGACTTAAATAATGAGAGTTAACGGAAGAGAAGGTTGCACACAAAATTTATAGTGATTCTGTTTAAATCAAGCTTACGTCCACTCTCTTATGCTAACAACATACTAGCTGGATTCCACCATGTGATCAACAAGATATTACAATTTTGAGTGCAAACACTCAATGGTAGATCGCACTATCTCACTAAGTCACTTTTTTTTTCTCACAAAATTGATTTTTCTATTTCAATATGACACATAATTTCTCTTTCATGGGAGGTGGAGATGGAAGGTGGCAGGTGGGTGGGCGAACAGTGGCGGAGAGCGAATGGTCGGCTGGTAGTAGTGAGGGTGATCGATGAGAAAAGTTTTTATTTTTTATTTTTGTTCTAGAAATAGAAAAGTAAAAAAAATAAATTACTTCTCATTTCTATTCTAAACCTATTTTTGGACTAAAAATTTGTTCCAGAAATAGAAAAATGAAATTGTGTTACTAAATGGATTTTTATTTCAAATATATTTTGGGGAATAGAAAAATAAGGAAATAGAATGGTCATCATGCTCGTCCTATTTTACGATGAGATAATACCATTTTTTGAGGAAGAAAATGATATTACCTCAGTAGGCATTGAAATCTGTATGAGATTACATAGAATTTGATCTTAGGTATTCGGGACAAAAGTCATTCTTGACTAACTCTTTCGATTTACAACCATTGGACGGCATTTCTCAATAGAGTAAATAGAACATACTAGTTCATGAATTAAGAGGATCCATTCAAGCATTGGTGTCGCATGGGTGGCCTATATAGTTAGCTATATATCATTCCATATCCTGCGCAAATTCAGAAATTTGTCATTTTAAGTTTCCTTTTCCTTTTATTTTGTCCTTAGAAAAAGCCAAAGTCCATTGTAAATATGATATTTTCAAGAGTAACTCGGAAGGATGAACAAACAAGATAATTCAAGCAAGAAATATATTGCGGACATAAACCTTGAATACAACTGATTTATGTGGTTGGTGATGTGCCGACCGTACAAGGAGAGATTGACGGGATGATTCCTTTATAATTTGGCTAAGAGAAGATTGCTCACACTCAAGGGTTTTCCTATCCTAGGTACATCCAAACCCACAAGAATCGGTTGCAAAAGAGGGGTATTCCTATGCTCTCATCTCTCTTAGATGACGGCTGTCAAAAGCTCTCTAAAGTTTTCACAAGTTTTCAATAGAATATAAGTTTTGAAAAAAAGGTCGTACCAAATCTGGATCGGCATTGCATCGTGGGGTCGGATGCCTGGGTACTACGCTGGAAACACGTCCAGCTTCTGGACATTGGCTGGCAGCCCGGCCATAGTTTTAAATTTTTATGATTGAATGCCGAAGTCGCAAGGCTTGAGTGGTTTAAGCATCTCCTTTCTTTGCACCATGAGAAGGATTCATAATCCTCCACCATTTTCCTTATAAAAAGCCATTGAAGAGGTCTTAGAATTTGTGCCCGAAAAGCCAAATCCAAGCATCTCGAAAGCGTGAACAAATGAGACAATTGGAGTACGAAATATTGCGAAAACAAAGCCTGAACACAGCTCATTTATGTGGTTGATGATGTGCCTGCTGTACAGGGGAGAGATAGATGGGATGGTTCCTTTTTTAATTGGCTAAGAAACGATTACAATCGCTCAAAGAAGGCTAGGAGAGGGGAAAGAAGGCTAGGGATCGGAGGGAGGGAGGAGAGAGGGGAAGAAGGCAGAAGAATCAAGTGGGCCCGCGCTTCCACGTGGCGTCGTGTGAGTGGTCGGGGACCACGCTGACATGGCGCTCCCAGACCACCTAATATTTTCTCATATGAATAGAAGAAAATGGCTATAAACACACTCTCTCTCTATCTCTGTCGTCTACACAATACAAATCACGCCCTAACTCTATTCAGTCCATCTCTAAGAAGATTGGAAAATTATCTGCAGGTCTGTCGAAGAGCATCCTCCACAAACCGAGACGATGGCTAAGGTGCGAAATCTAGTATGACACTTAATGTTTGATCTGTTTACCAGAAAATGTTGATATATATGGTCCCGGTTCTTTGTGCTTGCAGAAAAAAGGTGGTGGTCAAGGTGTACAACATGAAAGGTAGGAAGCTGAAGTTCTGGCTCTGCCCGAAATTTTGGAGCTCAAGATAATCGCTCGGAGGCTCTTAAAATTGCAGCCACTGTCCCAGGTAATAATCAAAAACTAAAATAACATTAGAGGTGTACTTAGGGTTGTCCACAAGAAAGATAAAAAAAAGTTCCTGAAGACAGAAAATTAGTTGTAATACCTGTTAAGGATATGAAGGAGGCGCTGGAGAGGTCCTTGTCCAAAAAGAAACTTGTTGCTTGAAGGAATGAATTGGTTTTCAGGATTGACAGAAGCAAAGTTTTTACAACAAAAAAGAGAACCTTTCTTTGCCATATGTAATGGAGTAGGCTGAGAAGCAAGCATAAAACCTAAACTATTTCCATTTCCTTGGAAGCTAATTTCTCTTCTTTGCTCGATTAATGCATGTAGGTTCTCATCGTTGGGTTTGAAAGGAACGGACCGAGATGTGATTGAAGTAACGGGGGATGAATTTGATGCAGTCGAGCTCACCAAGAAGCTTCGCAAGAACGTGGGTCATGCGAAGTTGGAGGCGGTGGAGGAAGTCAAGGAGAAGAAAGAAGAGCAAAAGCCCCAGGCAGCGGGGCCGCAGGTTGTCTTTGCACTTCCGCCGACGTACATCTTAACGGAATCCGAACCCGGACCAGCTTGTTGTACTATCATGTAAAGCGCTCCCTCCCTCCCTCCCTCCCTCCCTCTCTCTCTCTCTCTCTCTCTCTCTCTCTCTCTCTCTCTACGCCATGCGATACTTCCCAACAATTTCCCTACTACCGCTTTCGCTTTCATTTCGCTTGTATTTGAGCCTCTGAATAATGGTGAGCTTGTTTAAATTGGTCGTGTTTATATTAAGCGATGCTACAAATGGAAAGTGAAAATTGCACCATGCATGCGGGCCATATTTCAACGCGCAATTCGAATATAGGTCTTGACTTGTGCAACACATTTTTATAAAATGGGTCTTGATCCATCAAATAATTCTTCACAGCATTTTTAACCAATGAGTCCAATGATACGAATTTCATGGCAGATCCGGAAGAGACATCAAAGTTCTGTTTCCATTCATCCGAGGTCTAGGGCATACGTCTTCATCGAAATTTCTCCTTAATGTCGACCTTAGAAAATGGAGGGCATGAACAAGAACTACTTACCGACCTTCCTAGGTTCACCAAGGGTTTTGAAAAGGTGAGACCGGCTGATCGAACACGCCTTGGGGGCAGTTTTACCATGTCGTGCCCATATAAACGGATTAACATCAGCAACTTAACTAAATGCCAATACTTGACCCAAAAAATAAAATAAAAAACTAATGGCAGTAATAGCCAATTTTCACTCGGATGGCCAACAAACAAAGCGCAAAAACTACATATATCGGCAAAACAAATAGAGTGATGCTAGAAACACGAACAATGATATACGATAAGGCTTTACCAAGTAATGTAGCAAAACTATTTAAGTTAGCGGGTCCATCAAAGCACCGAACAGAAATTAGTCACATTGTTTAATACATAGCATATCATTACGGGTTCCTCTAACTTGATATGATTTGATGGTGGAGATTAATAGGTTAAAGATCCCGCAATGCTCAATGCCGTCTAAATCAAATCCGCCGTATTGGGCACGACATGTTAGATATGCCCACTAGTCTTCCTTCGGACTTCATAATCACTATATAAACCTATTTTATTGGGTTTAGTACAATTTTAGCTCTTTAACATCAAGTATTGATGCATGTTGGCTCTCTAGAATTCTTTTTTATTGAGCAACCACGTCCTTTTATGCCTCTTGATTTCTGCAATCAAAATCTTCCATGTATTAATAGCAGACATAATAGCAAATTAAGTTCTTTATAAGAAAACAAAGAAATTGAGAGAGAGAGAGAGAGAGAGGTGGCACTTGCCAAGGAGTTTCTCTCTCACGGTGAGGGCAAGCGATGCCAAAGTCTGTTATTTGTTTTGTTTTTTGTGATCTAAAATAGATTACTATTCTCACAGTAGATTAAAAACTATTACGCAAGCATGTCTCGCTAGCAAACGGGCTTTTGTGGCCGGCTCCTCTATTTCTCTCTCCTTGTGAAAAGAACATCAGACAAACACTTTCTACAGCCGACACCTTTCTTCCTAACCTGCTATGAAATCTCAAAGGGCGACTGGTTCATCCGTGCTTCCAAGGCTATGGAGTGTTGATGCCGCATGAAACTTCATGGCTTGTTCCTGCTTCTCTCTGGTTGGAGTCATTCGTTGCTTCATGGCAAGTTATTCCATTCTTGCACCATAGAAATCAGGTGGCGCGGTCTTAATCATCCGTCCATTCATATCAACACTTTGAATCATACATCTTCGTTCCACCTCTGACCAACGGTTGATTCAACCATGCCACTAACAATACGCAGAATTTCTGTGCACGATGGTTTCGGGCTTTTCTATTTGAATGACTCGAATGATTCGAATGACCAGCTTTCGGCTTTGGCTGTAAGATCGTTGTGATTAATATAAGATGGTATTGTAGTGTGAGGTTCATGTTGCTTTTCTCTCTAATGATATTATATATATACACAGGCTAATTTACAAAGGAATATGATATACGGTAAGGTGATGTTTGGGCGATGCGGAAATCGATTAAGTTCCCTTAATTTGTCGATTAACTTTTTGTTTAACATTTTGCATTTCTTAGCAAACGTCTGGTGCTTATACTAACATAAATATAAACAATGAGAAGGCTAATCAATATACTATAAAATCGAAAAATTAATATACATATATATTTCTCAAAATAGTTACATAAATCGACTGGAAAATTTTACTCCATGGTCAAGAGGCCATAGCCCATGACCATTTCCAGGCTTATCTATCTAGGAATCCACTCGATGATAGTTTCCCAAACCAACTTAATGCTACCCTTTTGGTCACAAGCTCTCTTCACACGGAGCTTGCTTGGCCTAGCTTTCTCGTTTCAGTTACTAACCACGAAAACGGGTATTTCATCTTTTGTGAGGTCATTCGACAGATCCTTAGCAGTTGTGGGTCAACTTTTACCCTTTGGAATGTGTCTTCATCCAGTTTTGAAGGGTTACGGTTGTAAGAAAATGTTGTCATATGCACAGGTGGGCCCATTTTGTCAAATGGGTGGATTGAATCGAAAATGATCCAATTCAAATTGATTGATTTAACCCATATCGACCTAATTTTATATAATACAATGGTGGGCCCATTTTGTCAAATGGGTGGGTTGAATCGAAAATGATCCGATTCAAATTGATCGATTTAACCCATATCGACCTAATTTTATATAATACAATTATATCGACCCAACCTATATCACTAAAATACATGCATATACATACCAAAACATTTGACTGACTTAAGCTCTTCATAGAATATGTTACTTGGATAGATTTTTTTATCAAATGAAAAAAATAAATCAACATAATAAAATTTCTTAGTAAATAAAATAAAAACATAAAAAAAAAAAAACTTACGATTGAAATGCACATAAAAAAGGCTAGAAAAGTATGCATGTGTTGTGACCGAACATGCAGGGAAATTGCAAAAAATGTTATAACTTATTATATTTGTGCCAATTTAGACATAAATAATTCTATTTTGCTAATTTAGTCTTAAATCTTTTGGTTATTTGCCAATTATCATTTTGGTCAATTTTGACTAGCAATTGCTTGCATGGACGAGAGTTGTCCTACGTCGCACAACCGACGTAAGATAGTCAGGCTGATGTAAATAATTTTTATAATTTTTTAAAAATTCTATATTATTTTAATATTCTTTCTTTTCTTTTTTTTCTTCCTTTTCCTTTTTTTCCTAAGCCCAACGGGGGTTGCTAACTGACCCTCATTGGCCACAAGTGAGGGTCAAGCCCTCACCTAGATTTGGTGAGGGCTGCAAAGCCTTGGCCAGTCGTGGGCGAGGATCACCGACCCTCACCTTGTGTCAACGAGGCCAACAATTATCAATCTACCACTAGCCTTATATAAAATATCCATCGCCAAGGCAATAATCATTGGTGTAGGGCTTTTGGACGACTCATTGCTTTCCCATGTAGTTGACCAATGGTTGAAGAGAAAGAGGAGGAACGTCTTTGCTACGGTCTCATTCGCTCCGAAGCATTCACTTTCTAAGCTTGATCAAATCTATTAATTTCCAGTTGGGCTTTGTTGACATCTAAATTTTGGCGATCTGTTTAGTTATTTATCGCATTAAAAAATTATGGATTAATTTTAACCCCTAAAAAATATTAGTTAATTAATTGCATGGCATATAGTTTTAGGTGCATTTACATTGGATTGGTGACAAATGGGTTTGATTTGGTGGTTCTAAGTTTTAAGTTGACAAGTTGGATTAAGCCCACGAAGAAAACAATTTGGTCCAAGCTCGTATTTGAAAAAAAATCCTATTGCAATTTTTGAAAAAATCAATAGAGAATATTTCTTTTTGCAAAGGAAATCTAAAAGAGGTGTGAAAAATAAAAAGTGATATTACATGGTGAAAAAAATTTTGCAGATGTTAATTTGAAAAGAAAATTAAAATTCTAATCTTTTGGCTTATAAAAAGGTTACTTATGTAGGGTTTCAGAGGGGACCACACGATACAAATACACGGCCACATTGGGGTTTTTATGGGATCACGTCGAGGGGGCTTTTTCTCTCGGTGGTGAGCTAAAAAAAATTCAGCACAAAAGGAAAAGCTTTTCTTTTGGTCAGGGGTTCTTTTCTTCGATTTTTGGGTTCGAAATCAGCAAAGAGAAAAATTCTCTTGGTTGCTTTTGGGGAAGAGGTCAACAGCAAGGGTTTCTGCAGAAAGGAACAGAGAGAAGACAGAGGGAGGGGACGTGAGAGTGACAGGAGAGAGAGAGAGAAAAACAAAAAAAAGGAAAAAAGAAAAAAGGGGACAGTCCGTCTTCTCCGCGAAGCCGCCGGTGCCCGCTGTTGCCCACCGCGCCTGCGCCGCCCGCGCCGCCGCGATCGCACCACCGCGCCCCAGCCACCGCCGCGCCCGCCGACTGCCTCGCTCGCAGCTCCGTCGGCGTCCGTCCGCGCTTCCCTGTCCTCGCCGCGCTCCGCCAGCCCTGTCGCTGAGCCGCCGCACACCTCCGCCTCTGGTCCAACGCCTCAGCCCGTCCGTCTCCGCGAGCCCTGCTCTTCACCTCTGCCCGATTCACAGGAGCTCGCGCCGCTGCTCTGCCTCCCCGCCGGACACCGCATCGCCGCTCCGCAGCCACCTGAGTTTCCCTCAACGACGCCTGCTGAAGCCGCGCTCGGATCTGCAACCGAGCCGACGCCCGCCGCTGCTGCACCGCCGCTCCACCACCGCCGATCTGCTGGCAACCCGCGAAGCTGCCCCTGCCTTGACGTCGCTCCATCGGTCGCCGTCGCTCCTGCATCCGACCCGACGCCAGCAGCAACAACCCAAAACCGGCGCCTGCTGCAGCCACAGCCCGACGCCGCTCCTCTGCCCGCGACCCAGGACCGGTCGCCGAGGTCCGACACCCTGCAGCTCCCTCTCCGAGTGACGCCCGCTGTAACCCGAACCTCCGCCCGCCTGCCGGTTCGCCCTCGCCGGAGCTCCGAACCGGCCAAGATTTCTTTTTTTTTTTTTTAAGAAAAAAAGAAAAAAATTAAATTAGGTATATTTATTTTATTTAGGTATCTAATCGACTTACCATAAATTGATTAGTGGCGATTTCCTGATAAAATCCATTTTAAGTTAAGAAATTTTAATTAAGTCGCGAATTGGTATGAACTTGGAAGAGCCTAAGTTAAGTACCAAAGATTAGGTGGTTCACACCCGAAAATTTGGTCGCGACAGGCTTTCTTCATGTTTTGTTTTGTCGAGACCTAAGGAAACGTCCCTCTCCCTACGCTTCGCTCTTGGCTTGAAACTTGGAAGCGACCGATTTGAGAAAACGAGGATGACAATTAATTGATCTCATCAATAACTCCCGCGTATGTACATGCGGACCACACACTCACAAATGATAGGATTGGGATTCTATCCATTCAGGAACGATTGGCATTTTTCAATTGTTCTCGAAAGAAATTTCATCTTTTAAAGATGAAAATGATATCATTTCAATATATATGAGATCATATAGAGTTTGAATTTAGATATTTATTGAAAGTTTTTTTTGGTAAGATAGATATTTATTGAAATTTTATTCTTCAAGAAAGTAATTAACTCCTTCAATTCGCATATATTAGATATTTCGGATGCGATTCGCATATATTGGATATTTCGGATGCGGTGTTGGGAAATTTCAATAGAGTATTAGAAAGGACATTCCTTCCGAGCATTGGTGTTATGTGTAGACTAGAGTCACCTATATCTTTCTATATCTCGTATAAAGCTTTCCCTCCACATTATTTGCTACCTTAATGTGCTATATAAAGACAAGGAGCTCCACAAAATTCGATAACTTTCAAATAATATATACATTTAGTTTGAAAATTTTACCTAAAAATATCAGCCACTCACATCTCAGAAGAGGCAACGGTTGGAATCCTCTGGATGCCTCGAGCCACCATTTTTTTAAATTTGTTTTCCTTTCCCTTTTGATGAATGCTAAAATTTGCCCCAAACATGAATTGCATGTCATGCAGGCGAAACGAAAAGTCTTTCATGCCACATCTATTTGTCGCTAAATGTTTCTTTGATCATGAGCAACAAGGTTAGTATATGGGAAAATTCCTAAATTTATTACACTTTTACCAATTCAATTTTAAATATTTTAATTATGTCAATTGAGTACTAATTCTTATAATGTTTTGCCAATTGAATCCATTCTTGTCAATTTTGACCTAAAATTGCTGACGTGGACACCGCTCGTCCTACGTGGCATGGCCATAGTTGACGTGGATAATTTTTAATAATATTTTCACATTTTTTGAATTTGTTTTTTCTTTTCTTTTTTTTAAATTTATTTTTTATTTTCATTTTTTTCCTTCCTTTCTTCCTCCTTTAGCTAGTGGTCAAGCCTCTCCCTACTCTCTGCTCTCGGTTACAAACTTGAAAGTCACAAGTCTTGGTCTTGGGAGTTTGTGAGAGGGAGGGAGGGAGAGAGAGAGAGAGCAAGCGAGAGAGAGAGAGAGAGAGAGAGAGAGAGAGAGAGAGAGGGATAGGGACAGGGAGAGGGATTGGGAGTTTGTGAGAGGGAGGGAGGGAGAGAGAGAGAGAGCGAGCGAGAGAGAGAGAGAGAGAGAGGGAGAGGGAGAGGGAGAGGGATTGGGAGCTTGTGAGAGGGAGGGAGGGAAGGAGAGAGAGAGAGAGAGAGAGAGAGAGAGAGAGAGGGGGCTTGAAAAAATGAGAATGACCTTTGATTGATCGCATTGATAACACGCGTATATACATGTGGACCGAGAGAGAGAGAGAGAGAGAGAGAGAGAGAGAGAGAGAGAGAGAGAGAGAGGCTTGAACAAAATGAGAATGACCTTTGATCGATCGCATTGATAACACACGTATATACATGTGGACCGAGAGAGAGAGAGAGAAAGAGAGAGAGAGAGAGAGAGAGAGAGAGAGAGAGAGAGAGAGAGAGAGAGAGAGGGGGCTTGAAAAAATGAGAATGACCTTTGATCGATCACATTGATAACACACGTATATACATGTGGACCGAGAGAGAGAGAGAGAGAGAGAGAGAGAGGCTTGAAAAAATGAGAATGACCTTTGATTGATCGCATTGATAACACACGTATATACATGTGGACCTCACACTCCCACATGATAGGATTGGGATCATATCCAGTCAGTGAACAATCAGCACTTTTCAATTTATCACGAAAAATATATCATCTTTCGAGGATGAAAAGGATAACATCTCAATACACATCTAAATATATATGAGATCATGTAGAGTTCTATTTTAAGTATTCTCTAAGAAAGTAACTAGCTCTTTCAATTCGCATTCAATGGATATTTCTCGTTGCATTGTTGGTATTTTTCAATAGAGTAAAATAGAAAGTACAAAGGACCCCTTTCAAGAATTGGTGTTGTATGCATGGTACATAGTGTTGCCTATATATTTCCATATCTTACATAAAATCTTTGCCTTTCACTTTATCTACTACCTTTGTGAGGTAGTGGTTTCACAAAATTTTACATTATATCAGAATAGAAAGTTTTGAATTCAAATTTTTCTAGTTTTCTATCTGCATTTTTAGAATAGTTGATCATGATTCTAATTTCTATAGATTGTCACGAAGAAAAATGAGTCAGCTTTTTGACAACTCAAAGATTCCATTTTCTACTCTATGCTGTTGCTTGTTGTCTTCTCTGTGGAAAATTAGGGAAAGCTGCCAACTTGCTGTGGAAATACGTGAGGGACCCAACTTGACTTTTTTTTTGGTCGAAACCCAACTTGACTTGACTTAGTATAAATAGGTGGTTTACCCTACCCAACTTGCTAGAGTGTTGTGGGGTAGTGCACGGTGTTGTGAGAGGTGTGAGCAGAGAGTGGTGTAGAGTGTGGAGATAAAGTAGAGAGTTCATTGTGTGAGTGTGGGTGTGTAATTGAGTCTTCTAGTAATAATAAAAGAGTGTTTATTTTTAGTCCGAATATACACTTGAGTCCAACAAGCGATATTAGGGCTGTTAGCTCAACACTTCAGGTGCGCTGGGTGTCGAGTATTAATTTGGCCCCTAGCCCCACGAAAATCGATAGTTCTCAGGTAATATAGACATTAGTTTGAAGAATCCGCCTGAAAGTAGCAGTTACTTGCATCCCAGAGGAGGTAACGGCTCAAATCTTCTCAATGCCTCAAGGCAACCTTTTTTAAAAAAAAAAAAAAATTCATCTTCCTCTTCCTTTTGACGGGTGCGAAATTTTGTCCCCAGCATGGAATGCATACCATGTGGGCAAAACAATAAGTCGTTCATGCCACATCTATTGCATCTCCATATGTTTCTTTGATAATTGAGCAGCTAGGGTTTGTAGCCTTGCCCTATTTTGTGCAGTTTATATTCTATGATAGGGAAATAATTATGAAATTATCTTAAAAACTCAGGTTGTGTCAAAATTTCCCAACATAAATTTCCTGAAAAAAAAAAATCCAACATGTTTTTTTCCACCTTTTTTAACTTTTTATTTTAAATTTGTTGGGAAATTTCCCTTTTTCCACATAGGATACTCCAGTTAAGACTCGATATGAATTAACTATCTTCAGAGAAATGGCTATAGATATGGAAGACACTGTCCAAATTGGCTTCACGATTCAAATATCATTCCCTAACTCAAATCAGTCCATCTCCCATATTCTAAAAATTTGGAATAATTATCTGCAGGTCCATTGATGAACATTATCAGCAAACCAAGACTATGGCTAAGGTACGTAACATAGAATAACAATATCATAATTATTTTTACAAGAAAATATTATTTTATTGTATATTTGTATGTGCATATACACAAATATAATTATTATTCCAGAAAAAGGTGGTGATCAAGGTGTCCATGAACGGTAGGAATCAGAAGTTGTCACTCTTCCCAAATTTTAGAAGGCAAGATAATCGCGTGAAGGCTCTTCAAATTGCAACGGCCATTCCTGGTAATATAAGCAGTTTATTTTTCAGGTTGTCTGCAAGAAAGATTCAAAAAAAAAAAAAAAATTTCTTGAAAAATAAAATTTTAGTTCTAATACTTTTTAAAGAGTAGTTGTACCAATTCATCAGACAGAAATTAATCAGACTATGATAGTAAATCAAAACATGTTCCCTGTGGTTTTCTAGTAAAAAGGGTTAACTAGTCTGCAATTTCTCTACTCTACCGATGCGTGTAGGGTTCCAATCGCTGATTTTGAAAGGAACGGACCGAGACACGATTGAAGTAACAGGGGATGGAGTCGACGCGGTCGAGCTCACCAGTAAGCTTCGGAAGAGCTTGGGTTATGCGATTTTGGAGACGGTGAACGAAGTCAAAGAGGAGGCGAAACAAGAAGAAAAGAAGCCCTCGCTAGTGGAGGCGCCTCCGTTGTATCCATCGTATTCACCGTATGTTGTAACGGAATCCCAACCGGCTAGTTGCACCGTCATGTAATGTTGTCTCTCTCTACATCATGTGATATTTTGGCCAACCGGCTTGTCGCACTGTCATGTAATGCTCTCTCTCTCTCTCTCTCTCTCTACACCATGTGATATTTTGGAAAGGTTTCCTGATTATCATTTTCTTTTTGCCTTGGGTTTAAGCCTCTGCAAAATGGTAATGGTGTTCTAGATTGTTCGATGAAATTTATAATAATTGATTTACAAATTGAAAGTGAAAATTACTCTATGCATGTGGGTCAAATTTGGGAAAATTATCTAAAAAGTTCTAACCCATTGTTCGGTGGCTAGTTCAGTCTTAAGTTTTTCAATTTTGTCAATTTAATCATAAATCTTTCAATTGTTAGTTTAATCAAAAAATTTTTAACAATTACCCAAATTATTCCTAAACCTTTTAACGAATTACCATTTTAAGTTTTCCGACTAATTTTGGTTGAATATTGGTGTCGTGATGATTCAGTCAATGATGGTCATTCTATATGGTGTAGTTGACGCTGACATGGATAATTTTTAATTTTTTTCTTGTATTTTCTTTTTCTCTTTTACATAAGGCCAATGACCTTTCCTGATCATCAAGCAAGGGTTGACAACCCCTCTTAAAACCCTTGCCAACCACAGCCTCACCCGCCCTTGCTGTGGTTGGCGAGGGAGTCACGAGCCCTTGCCCAGGCCATCGCGGGCCATAGTGAGGGTGTCGCGACCCTTACCTAGGGGTCATCAAAGGTTGCTAGCCCTTGCTTAATGGCTAGTGGAGGTTGCCGGTAGCCTCATTGGCCTTGTGTTTCTTTTTTTCGGTAAAAAAGAAAAGAAAAGAAAAGAATAAAAAAATCTAAAAAATAAAAAAAAAAGTTATTCATGTCAGTGTTGGTTGTGCCACTTAGGATTGCTGTCATTGATTGAATTATCGTGTCATCAATATTCGGCTAAAATTAGCCAGTAAGACTAAATTTGTAATGTGTTAAAAGGTTGATGACTAGTTTAGCAAATGTTTAAAACGTTTAAGATTAAATTGACCAAATTGAAAGATTTATTACTGAATTAGCAAGTTTTCAAAATGTTTATGATTGAATTAGCACGTTATCAAAATATTTGGAACTAAATTAGCAAAATTGAAATGTTTGGAATTAAATTAGCAGTGGTATAATAAGTTTCGAACTTTTTGGATAATTTTCTTGTCAAGTATTAACACGCAATTAAAATATATGATAGCACGATGACTAAAAAGCTAACTGCCTAATGAGGAAAAAAAACTAAATTTATCAGCAAAACAAAAGAGAGGAATGCTAGAGATATTATGACCGGTACATCAAATGTGTTTACTAAATGATGTGTCAAACAATAAGTGGCCATTAACCAGATAATCCGCATTCATTGGTGAAAGAGACATTCGAAAGTGTCCAAGGACGCTTCTTCTGGTATCCCAAAGCTTTGATTATATGATGTCTTCGTAACTCGCACTGCATGGTGGTTCTCTATACCTGCAAATTTTCTTTACGCCATTCAAAAAGTCATGCTTATATAAAGGTGCTGTTCTCCACCTCCAACGCTCTTTAGTACGCTTGAAAATTCACGACGGCGCGACTCTGACGCAATGCCCCTCTTTTCAAATTTCGACCGTAATGACATGGTGTCATCAACTGAATAATGTTGGCAAAAGTAGTTGATAGAGACCTTAATTGATTACACAAATAGAGAAAAGATGGGGGACTCCGTTGCTCAGCAAAACAGTTAGATGATCAATCCACACAAAAAGCTGAAGGACCAAAGACAGGACCCCACCGGAGCCGACTTTGCAAGAACTTGGGTTCCAATTGGACGAAAGTAGCGCAAGTACACCTTGAGGCCCGTTTCTGCAATCAGGCTCTTTCTGGATCGGGCCTTGGATTTGAGACAGCACTTTTGAGTCCACAGCGTTGCTGCCATCTCGAGTCACCTTGTTGGGCGATCGTCCCTCCTTCCATCAGAACTTAAAAGTCACCACTAGAATGTCCTCATAAAATTTATAGAGGTTCAGAATCACGGTATTTCCATCTACCCAAATCAATAACTAATCAACGAACCCTTTGTTGTACCACTTTTCTGTTTCGCCCTAATATCCCAAATCTGACTTAAGGTGCTTTTTTGCTTTCGTTGTCGAGAAATGTATCGAAAAATTCCTAAACTCGTTTGATTTGTCATCGGTTTACCATAAATTTTTCAATCATACAAATTGAGTCCAAAACCTTTGGACGATTTATTAATGTAATTCATTCATTACCAAATTTGATTCTCTCTACCGACCAAAAAAATTGATTCTCTCTACCGACCAAACAAATTTTTTTTTTTGATTCTCTCTCTCTCTCTCTCTCTCCGCGCGCTAGCAAGGCCATGCCAACAACCCTCACAAGATCCAAGCGAGCGAATATATTAATGAACTTTTTTCTCTCTCTCACAGCTAGCAAGGCCATGCCAACAACCCTCGCAAGATCCAAGCGAGGGCGTAGAGGGCGTAGAGGCCCTTGTTGGCCCACAATTGGGAAAAGAAAGAAAAGAGAAAAAAGAACAAAACAAAAAAAATCCTTACCAAAAAAAAAAAAACAAAACAAAGAAAAATAATAAACTTACCAAAAAAAAAAATAATGATAAAAATTCATAAAAAAAAAATTGTCCATAATAGCACCGATGGTAACAAGTAACATACCTAGAGTCCATGTCGGTGATTTCCATCTAAAGTTGATCGTATTAACTACATTGGTAAATTATCTTAGAACAAACTTACTAAAATTGAAGAGTTAGGATGGAATTGCTATAAAAACAACAAAGTTTAAGACTTTTTTTGGTATTTTTCTTTTTTCGTCTTCTTTGCTAATGAGTATATAAAAAATGTGCCAACTCAAATAGATGTTAAAATAGAAAAGAACACATTAATTATTAGATAAAAGCGGGTGCGTCAATATATTTATATAATACATCTCGCAACTAGCGAATATAAAACTCATTGAAATCTTATATTTTTAAGCAACGCCAGCCTCTTACTACAACTTTTGCTGCACATAATTACATACTACCCTGGAAAACTTACATTTTTTGTTGTCGATTTTTTTTTTTTTTGAAAAGCTTACATTGAGAGAGGGCAAAAGGACATTGATAGCCATAAAATGTATCCCTGGGCCTCTTTTTATTTATTTTTATTTTTTTTATGCCCTTTAGAATATGTCGACTGTGGTGCCGTAATGGATCATCTCCTACTTTAATGAACTAGAAAGGTCAAATGAGCAGATTCCCCGGTTCCCACTTCCCCCAGCTCCTTTTTGCATCGCCAGCTTGATCAAATTGAATTATATTTAAATTTTTTTTATTAACCCAATAAGAAAAAATATCCACACAGTTGGACAGTTTCCTCTGCCGTCGCATGAATAAAATAGCAGTACAGCTGACCTTGTAAGAAGTGTCCAGCGGACCATAACTGCATATCCTCACCGCCTAAGCTCCTTCCTCATTTAGTATTTTATAGGAAATATGAAGATGGGACGTCTCGAAACAGGTCCTAAAGTTGAAAAAAGTAATTTATGTGACGAAGATGTTACGGGATGACGATGATATCATATAGCTAATTAATCATCATTGCCTGCGTTTTATGAATTCCATCTTGGTTTCTGCACCTTTCTTTTCTTACGGGTCGGCCACATGACTTATAGTCATATGATGTTTTCCTCACATGGTATATGAGGAAATAAGTATATCCCAAGATGGGGCTTGCCTAAGGAAGTAATTAGGGTTTTTGTCCTTAGCTTCTTTTTCGGCTCCACTAAAGAGAATCCGAACCCTCTTTTTGGCTGGTTTCGTGGAGTGGGACTCTCCCACTCTCTCTCTCCGTCCCAAACATTATAAAGAGGACACACCCATAGTCGCTTCTTTTCCACTGTTCCTACAAGGGGGTGATCCAAGTGCCCTCCAAATAGAAGTTGCCATGAGCCTCTCCGTTCACCTTCTCGTGCTCTTTCTTCTTTCGTTAACACAGCACCAGACACCCGCTTTTGCTGCGAAAAAGGTGAGCATTCGAAGCCTAAGCCGTCGCACCGTTCTGTTAACAATGGAATCTCTACATTCTTGTCTTGGTTTGAAGAGGGTCCTACCTTAGCTGATATCATCATCATCATAATCATGAATCTTTCCTTGTTTTTTTTTGTGTGTGTGTGTGTGTGGTGGATCGAAGTCGTACGTGGTTTACTTGGGATCTCACTCGCACGGCCCGGATGCTTCGTTGGCTGATCTGAGTCAAGTGACGGAGTCTCACCATGAGTTTCTTGGCTCTTTCTTGGGAAGGTATTGCAATTCAATGCAGATAAAGTTCACCACCAATTTTCTTCTTCTTCTTCTTCTTTTCAGTTTGTAGTATGCGATGATGACAATGTTTTGTATAGCCTAGGCGACGCTGAGGAGGCCATCTTCTATTCGTACACGAGGCACATCAACGGCTTTGCCGCGACTCTCGAAAATGAAGTAGCTGCCCAGATCGCCCGTAAGCTCCGACCCCTTTCTCCTTTGGTTTGAAGTTTGACCTCCGAAAACAACAGTCCTTTTGTTTTGCATCTGTCATAAACTTGGAGTGCAATTTGCACTTCTTGATGACAAGTTGCGCAACCCTTGGTTACCACAATGCTCATAGCTCCATCCCATGCCCCTGTTTTAGCGCAAAACTCCAAATAATAAACACAAGAGCAATATGTCCCTACACATCTACAACTTTGAGAAAGACTATCGCACTAGACGATGCGATGACGCGTATGTCACGTGTATCAATAATAAATCCAAACCTGATCCATCACACCACTAAATAACTCAACTCTAATAGTTCAAATTTCGTTTTTCTGCTAAGGAAGCGCTTGTTTTTATTCATCTTTAATGATTGTTGTTGGTTTTCCAACTTTTGGCAGGGCACCCAAGAGTGGTGTCGGTTTTTCTAAACCAGGGCAGGAAACTACACACGACAAGATCGTGGGAGTTTCTAGGCCTCGAGCAGAACGGCGTGGTTTCTTCCGATTCAATTTGGAAGAAAGCTCGATTTGGTGAAGATACCATCATTGGGAACCTGGACACAGGCAAGCGACTTCGACCCACTATTTATTTATTCATTTATCTAATCTAACATCATATTTTCTTGACGAAAAATAACATAAGAGTCCCCCAAAAACCACAAACGTTGACTTACATTACAATTAGAGCAGGCTGTCATGTTGTTTATCTATCATAAAGAAATGCGAATGTTTCAAGATCTTCGACTTTCGTTCACTCTCCGTGTTCGGTTCTTGCTTCGGCCACGCATGTTCTCTTCGCTCTAACACGGATCGTTCTTTTATTGTGTCTTAATCTGTGTAACTACTGATAACCATCTAATGATTTTCAAAAGCTATCAACTCTGTGTCGTCAACTCATCGTCCTATGCGCATAATACAGACTAGGGCATAATATAAGAGGGTAGATAGTAAAGAAACGGGTAGCGAGTCAAGCACGCTCCAGTGAGCCTAATCCTCAGTAAACTAGTAGATACAGTAAGATTCTGCCATTAATGATAGACATGTGTACATGTAAAGAGATCAAAGATTTTCCTCGGCCCATGTGGAAAATTTAATTTTATCGAAAATTGTTGGGTGTTGTCTTTTTCTTGCTGACTAGAGAAGGAGCACACCCTGTGTAGCTGCGTTATCGAAGTTCTATTAAAAAAATCCATGCAAATGGGAAAATAATAGTGAAATTTGGTGAAGGTGCTCTAGAGGTGCTTGTTATCTACATATTCTCTATCCCCTTCTTGTGGATCTAATTGCGAATGCGGGGCACATGGTTATGCATGTATATACGATATATGTGTTTAGACATTAGAGATGCACATTTGAGAGGGTCAAATCTTGAATATTAGTCGAAGGTACAGGAAGGGAAATACATCATGTCTTAAGACTAGTCTAATTTGGAATATATATATTGGTCAGCACATTGTTAGACCGTTTGTTTAATTTGGAAAAATGAGTATCTTTTGCTTCAGGTCAAAAATTTTAAGCGAAAAAAAGTATTTCAATGTTTGAGAAAAACATGGAAAGAAATTATAAGTATTAACTCAACATGTCTCCATTTGAATGTTCTTTCAAAAGAACTTTTGATATTCAACATTTCATGAAAGTCAAATCACAAAAGCCATATTTGTAAATAATTTATTTTTTAATAGTAAAGAGCCACGGTCAATTCAAATGCATCTTTGTGCATCTGGTGAGACATATGCCTAAAACTCTTGATGTGGTGCTATGCTAGGGATGGAGATAAGCCTAAGTTGACATCTTGGTGGTCTCAACCATCATGCATGCTCCCTCTATTTCCGATCATAAAGGGATGGAAAGTAAAAGTTAATTCGAACACATCTTTGTGCATCTGGTGAACCATATGCCTAAAACCCCGATATGATATTGTGCTAGGTATGGAGATAGAGCCTAAATTGACATCTTAGTGGTCTTGACCATCACGTGTGCTCCCTCTACATTCAATCATAGAGCAATGGAGAGTAAAAGTCAATTCGAACACATCTTTGTGCGTCTAGTGAACCATATGCCTAAAACTCATGATATGATGCTATGCTAGGAACGGAGATAAAGCCTAAATTGACATCTTAGTGGTCTCGGCTATCACGCGTGCTCTCTCTACTACTGATCACAGAGGGATCGAGAGAGACCAAGTGATAGCCGGTGAAAGGAGGCTGGTCACTATAGCTGCCAAAGCTAGTAGCATTGGCTTGACGCATGAGGGCGAGGTGAGGTGCATATATATCTATATATTGGGTTTAGGTATAGCTTTTTTGGGGTTAAAATTCTTTAGAGGTAATCAGTTAGCTCCTAATTGTAGAGGACTCACATCCTTATGCTAGAAGATTGTTTACTATAGTTTTCCACAACAATATAGTTTGGAAAGTGTTTGGTTAATAATTCATAATTGCAACAGAAACTCTCGGAAGCTCTCTCTCTCTCTCTCTCCCTCTCTCTCTCGAAAATTACACCATTAGTAAAGTTGATCCTGTGGGCCAAAGGAAGAGTCAATGATCATCCTGTCACGTGTAAGTGCTGTGCTCACCTCAGGAGTCGAATATGGTACTTGCAAGAGCACGTGTCCGTGGGCCAAAACCACAATATACGCAGAGGATAATCCCTACAAAAGCTGCCCCCAGACAAACCCTCTTTTCCGGAGTAGGTGAAGCACAGCCTCATGATTAAAAACGTCAAGGGAAAAAAAAAAAAAAAAAAAAAAAAAAACACAAACTCCCCAGGGGGGTTAGATTTATTTGCTGCTATTGCTATGTTGGACCTGGAATTGACAAGGCACGGTGCAAAAAATGGGAAAAAAAGATGTAATCGATTGGGATTTTGGCGCATGCAGGGGCGTGGCCGGAATCCAAGAGCTTTAGCGACCAAGGGTTGGGACCGATTCCTCCAAAGTGGAAAGGAATCTGCCAAAACGACAAGGATCCTCGCTTTCGCTGCAACAGGTTCTTTGCTTGCTCCCACTCTCCCACTTTCTTATCCTTCCTCGCTCAACTCCAAAAGGAAAAACACCAAAAAAAAAAAAGGTTTGTCATTTTCAAAACGCTGACTTTTCTCCACTCACCTTCTTTCGAGAAGGTAAAAGATACTTTCCCATTATATCTTTTGGTACCGTGTACAGTGGTAGTGTCCGAAATCTTTTGAGCATTTCTTTTTAAGGTCAATTTCTTTAAGATAGAGTTCGTCATGTTATGAACTATTTTAACTGGGTGCTTTAGGAAAAATGATTTTCTTCTTGCCATAAGGGGAAGTTGTTTTCTCCCATTTAAGCTTGTTGTTTTCCATACATTAATTAATTCTCTATCATCAAAATACTAGAAGAGCAGAAAACAATTTATCTGAATTTTTTTTTTCTAAATAAACGGACCTATAGAAATAAGACACTTACCATACAACCCATGGACATGATTAAAAAAGGGATAATAATGATGATAGTTTTTAAAATTTAATCCAATGTACAATGATATTCTTAAACTTTTGATATGTTTAATGTTGTCCTTAAACTATTCTTAAATATTGAATCTAAATCCATTTCATAATAAAGTTGAATTGATCTTTTATTATCTTTTTACCTTTTTTTTGGTATCTATAATAGAAAAAGTAAAACTTCATTTAAAGTTGTATTCGCCTGCCAATTATTGGCTGTGACTTTTACCGCGCAATGCCGCTTGAGACACCCCCCTCCCCTAATGTCATTGACCACTCCAGGAGCACCCAACCTCAATCCTTGTCTCGAGATTGCTTCACCCATACATTTGATTTGGGTTCACGATGCCATATCCGGTATTACCAAGCCTGAACTCGGCCTTGTCGGGCTTGAGTAACACCATCCGTGGTGGTGCGACTGCTTACCTTTCTCCGGAAAATCAAGGCTTTCTTTAGGTCTAAGTCTATTATGTAAATTTCTCAAACGACGAATTTATTTGCAATCTTCAAGTTACCTGTAAATGTGTTGATATGCATAGAGCTATATAACAAGGCAACATAAAAAAGAAAAAGAAGATGTTATTCAAATAAACATGTCCCCTTCTTTTAAAAAAAACGATTTGACATATGAAGCCATCCTATTCCTCCCTTTGTTATTTTTCTCAAGAATTGGCTGACCTTCACGAGACATAACTATCTTCATCTCTGCGCACGTTGTCATCACCTAATATTTTTTTGTCTTTCTTCAAAACGGACAAATCCCATTTCGCTCCGCTAATTCGCTTTGGCCAGTTCTTGGGTCCGAACCATATTTTCTTTCTTCTTTTCAAACTTTTGTTTTCGTCTGAAAAATCATGTTAGGTAAGAGATATCAAAAACCCATAATTGTTGACTTTCGTTTTCGTTGACTGTCTTTTCGCGCACCATTTCTTGCTTTAATTGTTGACTTTCGTTTTCGTTGACTGTCTTTTCGCGCATTATGTCTTGCTTCAACTACTCTAAGTAGTGGACAATATTGTTCCGCGAAATAAGAAGAATTCTAGTCTACAGCTCCTACTGTTTTTCATTTATAACTTTTTTAGACTTCATTTATTTTGTGAAAAAAATATTAAAAATATTTTCTAAAAAATGTTACTTATATAGCTTAAAATGATAGTTAATAAGAAAAATATTTTTATTATTGATAACAATTTATATCTAAATATTTTCATGCATGATAAAAATATTTTTCATTTATTCATTTTTTTATAGAATATTATTTTAGGAATTTTTTTTAAAATTTATTTATTTTTCGCAAAACAAATGGAGATTTAATGAAATAATTTTTTATCACATGAGGCAAGTGACCTAATTTTGACCAAACAATGTTTATACGTCTAGTTCGGTACATGAAAAATGTAATTAGCACGATACCATTCGGACTCTAACACTTGAGACCGAAATTTGTACACGGAGAGAAGGAATCGTTCTCAACATTTTAATTTTTCATTATTTTTCTTCAACAAGTGAAATCAGAATTTGTAAATAAACATTTTTATTATTTCCAAATCTCCTTCTCACACATTCAGTTGGCAACCCTGTTTTTTATATTTTATCTTTTCTTTTCTTTTTATTTGTAAGCATTTCCTTTTCCTCTATTTAAATATTCAGAAAAAACATTAGTCATAGATTTTGAAAAAAGAAAATGCCAAAGTAACTCCCGCCAACGGAAACGTCGATCTGCAGGAAACTCATCGGCGCCAGATACTTCAACAAAGGCTACGCCGCCGCAGTGGGGCCCCTCAACGCCTCCTTTGACACGCCCCGCGATAATGACGGCCACGGTTCCCACACCCTCTCCACCGCTGGTGGCAACTTTGTCGCTGGCGCCAGTGTCTTTGGCTATGGCCGAGGCACTGCCAAGGGTGGCTCCCCGAGGGCTCGGGTTGCCGCCTACAAGGTCTGCTGGCCGCCGGTCACCGGCAATGAGTGCTTTGACTCAGACATACTGGCTGGCTTCGACGCTGCCATACACGACGGCGTGGACGTCCTCTCAGTCTCCCTTGGCGGCGACCCCTCCCCACTGTTCAACGACAGCATCGCGATCGGGTCCTTCCATGCCATGACGAACGGTATCGTCGTGGTTTGCTCAGCCGGGAATGCTGGGCCCAGCGACGGCACAGTCTCGAACATCTCGCCTTGGCTGATCACGGTGGCGGCAAGCACCATGGACAGGGAATTCTCCAACTACATGGTGATTGGCGATAAGAGGCGATTCAAGGTCAGACTCTCTCGCTTAATCGGTGAAGCCGTTCCTAGGGTTTGACACACACATTACCAATTTGAAAAACTATACGAATGCACTGGAAATCGCATATTCAAATGATGAATGTCCGCAAGATGGTTAGCGATATTTCATCGAGCATGACCCTTAATTGTTGCGTCGGTTCGTAAGCTAATCTGGACAATAGATAAAGCCTGTTTTACTGTTTGTCACATCACCTCGGGCATTTTGATTGTGTGAATCGGTGTTGAGTGCGTTTCCGATTCCGGGAAACTGCTAATTCTGTAAATATGTGTCCTTTCGCTTTCACCTTTTTCCCCGAAGGGTGTGAGCTTATCACCGAAATCCTTGCCTGGAGACAAGTTCTACAAGCTGATCAGCGCAGCGGATGCTAGATTGTCTCATGTGTCGGCGGATGAGGCGTAAGGATCACAACCATTTCCGCACTATTGATATCTTGCCATTATCTTTTGCAGCTGAAAAATTGATTTACCTCTTTTGCTCAGCTCGATGAATACTCCATTGCTAACTGTGATGTGTTTATCATTGCATAAGACAGGCTACTCTGCCAGAATGGAACGCTTGATCCGAGGAAGGTGAAGGGGAAGATCCTGGTTTGTCTTCGAGGAGACAACGCGAGGGTCGACAAGGGAGAGCAGGCCTTCCTCGCTGGCGCAGTTGGGATGGTCCTTGCCAACAATATCCTCTCGGGAAACGAAATCGTCGCAGACCCACATTTCCTTCCCGCGTCTCACGTCAACTACACCGATGGGGCCGCCATCTTCAGTTACATCAACTCAACTAAGTAAGTGCACACAGGCTCCTCTTTTGCTCCCAAATGACAGATTCTGTCATGACGCAATGTTGCTCTTGGTCTGGCTCATGAGGCCGGCGTAAATTGTGTCCGTGTGATTTGACATGTTTGTGCAACCTTTCATTGCGACAGGTTTCCCACTGCTCAGATCACGCGCGTAGTGACGAATTTGGGCGTGAAGCCATCTCCATTCATGGCGGCTTTTTCCTCAAAGGGGCCGAACACCATTACCCCCGAAATTCTAAAGGTACTTTGAAGGTTCATTGCCGATTTAGTCACGCTGCTTTTGTAACAATAGCTAGTTGAGTTGCTGAAATGATTATGGCCAGCCGGATATTACTGCACCTGGACTCAGCGTCATAGCTGCGTACACTGAAGCAGTGGGGCCGACAAATGAGGATATCGATCAACGCCGGGTCCCTTTTAATGCTGTGTCAGGCACCTCGATGTCGTGTCCTCATGTTTCCGGTGTTGCTGGTCTTCTGAAAACTCTACATCCAGAATGGAGTCCTGCTGCGATTCGATCGGCAATCATGACGAGTGGTGAGTATGAGTGAATGATATACTTCGACTACATTATGAGCTCACTGTTATGTCTGATGGGCATACCGAACCTTAGGGGAGTGAAAATGACAAACCCGCCGCTCTTGCAATCTCCACTGAAAACAATGCGAACCGAACCTGTACATATTATTGTCATGACTAACTAGCCTGGTGTTTGATAGGTGTTTGCAAGATGCGTAACGTATTGATAGATCTTTGCCCCCTGTCTGTTTGCTTGCAGCAACGATACGAGATAATGCAATGGAATCGATCATCAATGCCTCCTACCACAAGGCGACTCCATTCAGTTACGGAGCTGGACACATCCAACCCAACCGGGCTATGGACCCTGGCCTGGTCTATGATCTGGGCATCAAAGATTATCTCAACTTCTTGTGTTCTCTAGGCTACAATGCAACGCAGATCTCGATGTTCTCTGATGGTGCCTACAATTGTTCGAAACGCATTGGTCTTCTAGACTTCAACTATCCTTCAATCACGGTTCTTAAGCTCTCGGGATCAATCACGGTGACTCGAACTGTGAAGAATGTTGGCTTGCCAGGGACCTACAAGGCATCGGTACTGGAACCGAATGGAGTTTCAGTTCTTGTCAAGCCAGCCTACCTGAAGTTCAAGAAGATTAATGAAGAGAAGTCTTTCAAGGTCGTGCTGAAGGCAAAAGGAGCCAATGCAACTGGGGACTACTCATTTGGCGAACTGATATGGTCGGACACTGACCATCATGTGAGGACTCCCATAGTCGTGAAGGCCATCTCCTGACTGTTATTATAGTGCCAAAAAATGGCCTTATTAAATTGATGTCAATCCTATTCATGAACGGTGCTTCATGAATTTAAAATAATGGTTTGCAAATTATAAGGTGCCAAAATTTATTAATTCAGAAGCTAGCATGAAGATAAATTTTTTATTCATCTAAACGATAATTGGTCATTATAATGAGAGCATTGTGCATTTTAGGCACGCGAGCATACTTTGCATCTGCACAAGAACTCGGTTCTCTTCTTCATTTATTGTGCGAGCATCCTGCTACTGCTCCTCTTTATCCATTGTTTGGAAAACTGAAGTTTCAGAAGATTATCCCTTTGCTTGGACGACTAATCAGCCAGTCAGTTCAAAGAAGACTCAGTGGACTGAGATAAATCAATGTCTCTTAACAAAGCTCCCCCTTTGATTTTCACCTGATGTAGATATGACGGCTGAAATATGTGAAATAGATGAGAATACGTCATTTTAATACATTAAGAGTTGGCGTATCCTTCTTGTCCCGCTTTCGGCAAGTGCAACATGACAAAGGCATTGTATTATACGGTGAATGGCATAGAAGGGAACATTAATGAGGTAGAAGGAAACGAGGGAACCAATGCTACTGGTCGTAGCAGGAGTGCCATTGCCACTGAGTGAGTAGCCGACATAAACTGCAAAGGAGGGAGGCCATGCAGTACGTGACTACATAGATCAAAGCCTGTGCCGGAAGCATAGAAAGACTTTCACCACCGTTTCCAATCCTCTGTTTGAAGGCTGCAATATGTAGAGATCAATCATGGTGTTGCTCAAACTACGAAGAATGTTGGCTCTCCACGGAGCTACCGAGCGTCGATTCTGCAAACGAATGAAGTTTCACTGTTTCAGTTCTTGTCCAGCTGAAGGTTAAGAAGATCCGTGAAGAGAAGTCTTTCAAGGTCATGCAAGAAGTCCTATTGTTGCTAAGGGCATTCCAAGGCTGTTCCTGTAGTTTCTAGAGATTGGCCTTCTAGTTAAAATTGATGCTAAGCGTATTTATGAATGGTGCTTTTTATATGTGTTGACCTAATTTTTATTTTCAAGCACATAAAAAAATCTTTAAAAAAAAAAAAGAACGTGGGGGTCGGGTCGGGCTGGATTCGGCCTTGGCCCGACCCGCCCCTTTCCTTTTCTTTTCCCCTTGCGCTAGGCCCGGCCCAGCCCCTTTTCTCCTTCAGCCCAGCCCGCGAATGAGCTAGTCGTCTCCCCCGACTGGTCTTCACGCAGACTTGCAGAGGAGCAGCAACAGGTGGAGCAGGGGGATCGGTGGCAGGCGAGCTGCGTGATCCGCGGGTTGGGGGGGCAGTCCGGCCGGTAAGCTAGCAGCTACAGAGGCCATGCGTGCTTGCTGGTTGAGCATAAACCCGGAGGAGAGGATAGAGAACAAAAAAAGAGAGAACAAAATCGACACGCGAGAGAGAAAACACAAAAACACAGAGAGGAGGAGAAACCAGGAGAATGGAGGCACTGTCACTGCCCTCCGCCTTGTGAGCGCTAGACCCCTCCTTCGCCGAACACAGCCGCTCCAAGCCTCTCGCCTGGGTGACCGCCAGTCACCCGTCCGAGCGCCACCATTGCTACTGTAATCCCATCCGCCCAAATCCGCGATGCCGATAGCATAATTCTTCTGTCGCCGACATGTCCCTGGGCCACCGACGCCACTGCAAACGCATTTCCGGACTGCCGACCGTCGCCGTAGCCCTCGGAACCGAGTAGCACAGAGAAAGCGAGAACGAGGGAGGGGAGCGGCAACATAGGGAGCTCGAGGCCGAGAGAGATGGAGAGAAGGCCAGAGGGCGAAACCCAGGAGCCGAGAGCCATCCTGGAACGCCCAGTTGCCACCCGTGAGCTGCCAACCGCCACTATCTCCCTAGAATTCAAGTTGGCATTTTAACAAACACTTGCTACGCGACTTTTAAAACTGAGCCGGTCGGAGTTCCCTCGATTGTTTCGGGCGGACTCCAGCCACCACCCATCCCTTGCCATGTTTTTTGTTGCTCCGGCGCACTTCCTCAGCAATCTTGACTTGCGCTTGGGCCTCGACCGAGCTCGAAGCTTCCGTTCCGCCCGCGCCCACCACCTACCCACCGAAATGTCCCAGTCGCCAACGTCCCTCCGCCGGTTGCCTTCGTCATTCATGACTCCGACGCCAAAGCCTCCGCCTCTGCCTTTGCCCCCTGACGCTTCTACCTCCACCTTCACCCCCCTGACGCCAATGCCATCGCCGGCGCACGCCGTCCCGGCACCCCTGGTCGCGACTGAATAGTCGGGACCAAGATGGGTGTAGGCCGAGTTGGGCTAGATGATAGATCTGGCCCACTCGGCCTCTGTGTTCGCTTAGGTTTGTTGGTTTGGGCCCAAGTCGGGTTGAGGTTGGGCCCAAGCAAGGCCGAGCGCACCTGGCCCGACCCACCTGACTAGGTCAGACCCGACCCGGTCCGACCCCAAAATATTATAATTATTATTTTTTAAAATTAATTAAAATTAAAAAAATTAAAAAAATTAATTTTTTTTTCAAAAATCCAAAATTGTAGGGTTTGGTTAGGAATTCTTATGTATTGCCATTTTAGTATAATTAGGCTTTTATTTGCTTGCATGTTGATTATACTGCATGTTTAGTTCACGTATCTTGTTATGTTTGATTGCACGTGTTTAGTTTTATGACAATTAAGATCTTGGTAGCTATAATTATTATTTTAATGATTACGCACTCGCATGATCACCTCACATGTTAGTGGATAGGTATAAAATCAATCCAAACTGCCTGACAAAAAATCAATTCTTTTAAAATGAACAAGATTAGGTACCAAAAGGGCACTAATTGGTTAATTAGTGTAATCAAGTCCCCGACCCTAGATTTTCTGGTTGCGTAGGAAGTGTGGCATACTCCCGTGCCTCGCTTGGTTCCTAGCCAACCCCAATAGGCTAATGGCGACTCCTTTTGTGCAAAATTCCAAAAAATATCCCAATGTCACGTGAGATATTAGCTTGGGAGAGCTCACGCCTAATCATGGGCCTTAGGCCTGTCCTTTAGACAATACCCCTAAACCTGTTCCCTCCCTCCAAGGGTAGGTCGCGACAGCTTGGCGACTCCACTGGGGACGAATTTTAGACCTTAGAGGACTTAGGCCGAAATTGATCTTGTTCAAAAATATTATTATTTGGTAGTGAGGATTCGAAGTACATCCCTAACAGGTCGGTTGTTTAAAGTTCATGCTTAATGGGAGGTATAAAGGGGAGTGATTGCTAACCCTTGTTTTGCAGGAGGTGCAGGGATGAGTGGTTTATTTATGCATGAAGTGCCGATTTGTTTATCAATTGTCATGCCTGTGTCCCTTGCATTGTACTACACCATAGCACACACAACCTGCCGCCGAACCTGGGCCTTATAGGATCACCTAGGATGGTGTTGAGATGGATACCACTCCGACTACAATCGTATAGTACGAGTCGTCCACTTTAACCCCGAAATTTCTTTCTTCATGTCGAAGGTACCCACCTCGGTCTGCAACCGCGTGACACGGGTCGGTTCTTTGACGAAACCGGAGTCATAGGTAACCCGACCTAGTCGCAACCTTGCTGGTTCAGTCCAGTGATCCCATAGCTCCATTTTGAGCTGTTTAGAGTAGAAATTGAACCACCGTCCATGCGTATGTCTATGTCATTGGCTTTGCTACTCAATGAGTAGGGTAAGATTTTCGAATTCTTTCCTTCGCAATTTACTTATTTGCTTTCCTTTTCGGTCGGTTCATGGCAAGTTAGGTTGATCGTAACTGCGAGTAGTATATGATGGGGATACCCGAGCTTCACATCATTGCTGCCCCGAAAACTGAGCTTCGCACATGGTGGGATAGACTAGACCCGACTGGCCATGATTGGGTGCGATCCTATGTCAGACGATTACTTCCCTTCTTAGAAATAGAAACTCATTATGGTGTTGTACGAGCGTTGGCACATGTCTGGTATCCCAAGACTTGCACGTTCATGTTCAGTGACCACGAGCTCACTCCCACCTTGGAAGAATATGGCATAGCCATTGGTAAGCCCTTAGTGTCGGAGTTAGTTAGCTCACCTGTAGGAACTGAGCACACTATGACCTTATCTGAGTTCCTTAGAATTAAGGGAGAGGACGTGAGAGAAGTTTTGAAAGCCAATCGAAAAGCCTGCCCGTTTTCATTCCTAAATGAGCTTTTTCAAAACGCCCCATCTTTCCAAAAGAATAGAATCTTACTATTAGCTTTCTTTGGGTTCGTGATATTCCCACATCGTAGGAATGTTATTAATCCCTCTGTGGCATGGGTAGTTCGTGAGGTGTGTATGGGAAGGGGTTTTGTTAATGCCGTCCTGACTGAAACTTTTCTTTCCCTTACCTGCTTTAAAGAAAACAAAGACAAATTTTTTCATGCCCCCTCTGAACTTTTGCAAATTTGGTTCTTTTCTCACGTTAAGGGGTTTGGTAGCTTGATGACCGTGAACGACATCTCTGACTCTAGCCACCCTATCCTGAAGTTTAAAGATAGGAAGACGTTTGCCCCTGATTATCATTATTTTGAGTGGTTAGTTTTCATGACCAACCCTGGACTCGAAGATTTCTAGTGGCACGCCAAATGGCTCCAAGTTCAAGAAGCACGGTTTGTGTGTGGGCTTACTAGACATGTTCCTTTGTTGGGAATTACCGGAGTCACTAAGTATTACCCAACCCGGGTCGCCCGCCAATTCCAAGAGGTTCAACAACTTCCATCGACGATTCAAGAAGACCCGCTCAGGATAGACTTCCCTGACGGATGCTAAGATCACGAAGACTTCGTTGCATTAGTCAAGTCAATGTGGGATATGTGCCACCCCTGGAAACTGATATGGCACGAAGAGGAGTTGGAAGGGCAAGAGAAGACCTACTATGCCTCGATGGAATACATCCTTAGGCACAAAATCCCAAAGAGCTTATGCCTGAAAATTCCCGACGTGCCATTAAAGACCACCCACTGAGCTAAGATCAAGCGCCTCAAAAGGAAGCTCGAAGAAGCCGAGGAGCGTGCCTCGAAGTTGACCCGAGTTTGTGGGGCTGCCACAAGCGGGAGCTGTCCTCATTAGTTAGATTGAGTCAAGTGCGATATGTGATGGGCCCATGCCCACATATGTTACAATGTTAAAGAATTTGTCTCGTGTTGCAATATCAAGAGATAAGAGTCATGATTAGCTTCGTTGTTTAGGGGTTCTCCCTTATGTCTTCTCATGCGTTATGTAACAACCTTGCTTTTAATGAAACGAACAAATTGGGGTGATTAGATCTTTGTCATGGACCGACCGCCTAATTATTACTCCATGCTTATATATGTTTATCTATCCTTGTTCAGGTACTAACCGATCGATTGTCTTCTACTGATCGTCGACATGGCCAAGCAGAGATCCCCGATTCGCATGTGCGCGAAAGTCAGAATGGAGAACGAGGAAACCAATGTGCGCATGGCCAAGATGGAGGACCAACTAGCCCAACTCACCTCAATGATGCTTGAAATAAGCCAGAAGCTTAAAGAGCCCCCATTGTAGCTGTCACTGAAACATCCACTCCTATGTTGTCAGGACACGCTCCCCCGTTGACTGGAGGCACGCACGTTGCGGATCTCCCCGGGAAAGAAACTGCTAGAGAGGCTCCTTCTGTCACATTAATCATCGTCAACTTGGATCCTCCTCAGAAGGAAAACCCAACACCCCGCCTAAGTGAAGAGAGTGAAAAACGTTTGGCAAAGATGGAGGAGCAACTGTGTGCCTTGCAAGGTTACGAGCTGAAATGAGCTAATAGGCTGTCTCCATACACCAAGACGAACTTCCCTGAGAACTTCCAAGAGCCTGAGTTCACAAGAAAGTATGACGAAACGGGATGCCCCAAGACCCACCTTCGGTATTACATGAGGAAAATGGCTCGCTACGCTGACAACATGCCATTTCTCATACACACATTCCAAGATAGCTTGGAAGGCATTGCCCTGATGTGGTTCATTGCACTGGACATTGAAGAATTCACTAGTTGGGAAGATTTAACCAATGAGTTCTTGCAGCAATACCGGTTTAATACTGAGCTCGCCCCAACGAGGGAAGAGTTGACCCGTATTGAGAAGAAGAGGAACGAGTCATTTAAGGCCTTTACGCAAAAGTGGAGGACTATGTTCTCACAAGTGAAGCCGGCCTTGAATGAGAGGGAGATGAAACAATTGTTCCTCAAGACATTGCCTCCCGAATACTTCCAAGGGTTAGTGTTCTCAGGTTGCAAGACATTTTTGCAACTAGTTGAGGTAGGTGAAGGAGTTGAATGGGCAATGGTTGAGGGAAAGATTTCAATCGGAGGCACGAAGAAATTCTTGGCAAGAAAAGATAAGGAGGCCGCAGTTGAAGTAGCGCTTGTGTATGAGCCGCTTTTCCCTCGACTGCTCGCAACACCCGCGCATAAGCCCATAATGGTCCAAGGTAGCTCATCACAAGCATATGATAACGGCAAGAGGCCCTTTTGAAAGGATTTTTCCCGACTACCATGCCCGCTGTCAAAGCTGTTGCCCATGCTCCTTGAAAAGAGGATGGTTACGAAGGAGGTACCTAGAGATGATCCCCTCAGGTTCGCCGAGTTCAATATGACCAAGACCTGCGAATACCACATGGGAGAAAGGGGGCATGATATAGATGATTGCAACGTGCTGAGATACAAAATTCAACAGCTTCTAGACAAGAAGATCTTGCCTTTCAGGGAGGCTCAGCCTAACGTGCAACAGAACCCTCTACCAAATCATGCAGGGGGAGTGAACTCAATTTCCGAGGAGACGCGGGCGAGTCAACAGCCTCTAGTGGTGGATGCTTCCAGGTTGTATGAGTCCTTAGTGCTGGCGGGATACTATGGAGGTTAGGAGGATGTGACCCCAAAAGAGAAGTTGGACCGCGTTTGCAGGATGGTAGCCATGGGGGTAATCTGACGCGAAGAAGAGGAAGAAAGGGTCGTATCCATGATAATGCCATCGTCATTCCGCTCGTCTTTCTGCAAGTTTGCTTGTATATCTCAGGCAAAGAAGGTTATGCCTGGAATTTCGAAGACCCCAGCTTTGTACAAGGAAGGGGTGATGATAGCTATGATAACTCCAATGGTGATTGAACTATCTGATGAGAAGCCCACTGACGATATCGAGATGGAAATCGCTGAACCCATGGTGATCGACCTTATGGTCAAGGAGATGTCGGTAATCGAAGTCATGGGAGGGAACGCAACGCTAGTCACGATTGAATTGCCACCCCGGGAGAAAGATGGAGTGATAGTGTTAGAGAATCCTCCCAAATTCGATCCCAAAGCTGTACCTTGGGACTATGGAACAACTGAGGTAGATACTGTCACGCGATCAGGCCGCTGTTATGCCCTTGATAATGGAGTAAAAAAGGAGGCCGTGACCAAAGAGGAGGCAAAGCAATTTTTGGACGTAGTGAGGTCCAGTTTGTTCAATGTGGTGGATCAACTACGGAAGCTGCCAGCTCAAATCTCCCTCCTAGAATTATTCAAATCTTCCGAGAAACACAGGAACATCTTGCTGAAAGTCCTTAATGAGGTGCACGTGTCGGAATCAATCGATGAAGTCCAATTGGAAGAGTTTGTTGGGGCCGTTCTACTGAAAGATCAAATCTCCTTTACTAATGAAGATCTCCCCCCCGATGGCCCTAATCATACCAAAGCACTACACATCTCGGTGAAGCATGAGAGCACTCTTGTTTGCAGAGTGTTGATCGATAATGGTTCGGCGCTCAATATATGCCCGTTGGCTACGCTCCACCATCTCGGCATTGATCTTGGAAGAATCTGTACTGGCAAGTCAACTATGCGAGCTTTTGATAGGATGAAGAATGAGGTGATAGGGGAAATTAAACTTGAGCTGCTCATTGGCCCTGTACTTTTCCAAGTCCCGTTCCAAGTGTTAGATATACCAAGCACTTTTAATTTTCTACTAGGGAGGCCATGGATCCATATAACGGGTGCTGTTGCCTCCAGCCTTCATCAGAAGGTACGATTTGTGGTGGACAACAGGCTTATCACGGTCTATGGAGAGTCTGACTTCAAGATCTACCACGAGACGGCCATCCCTTATGTGGAGCCCGAATGTACCAAGGAATCCAGCTTTCAAACATTAGAGTTGGTGTCCATGATTCATGTGTTTACGGGTTCTTTCATAAAGGCCTTTGAATTGTCTAGGCCAGCTATAGCTACGGGAAGGATCATGCTGGCGAGCAGGTATAATCCTGGGGAGGGTCTTGGATCGTGTGGCCAGGGTGTGCGAAAACCCATTGAAGCTCATAAAAACTTCAAAAGAAGAGGCTTGGGATATGTTGAGAAGCAGGGAGGCCATAACGAACGAGGTGGCCATGGCAACTGAGGAGGCCGTGGAAGGCATAGGGGCCAAGGTGCCTGAGCAGGCCGAGATGGGTATAAAGACCAGAGTGAACGCGTTGCCCAAACTGAAGAGGACGAGGGCGATCAAAGCCCGTTTCCCCCGTTGCTGGAAGAGACGTTTCCAGGACCCCCAAGGATGTTGTTCGAGGAAGAGGAGGATATCTATGGTGTGACCGAGCTATTCGAGGAATACATCATATGCACCATCCTGGCGTGCGAGGAAGCTGAACCCTTTGAAGTCATGGCTGTCCCTCCAAAGTAGGGCGGCTCTCATTTAGCTTAGTCTTTCGTTTTATGTCTTCTCCCCCTACGCAGGATCTCGTAGTTTTTCTTTCTTTATTTCCTGTTTTTGTCATTTGTAACATGAACTATGGTCAACCCCGATCTTGAGCCGTTGGTCAAGGGTGGTGTGTGTTAAAATACGGTCTTATCTTTCCTTATTCAATAAAATAGACACGTGTTTTATTAAGGACATGTGGAAGCACATCAAACTAGTCTTATGATGGTCGCTGAGGCCTAGGCCTCCACATGCTCCCTTATTTGACTGCCTTGCAAGGACGAGGAAATCCGAGGATATGAGGATGAGTTCTTGAAACTTTTACAAAAATATTTCAAAAATTCTTCGAAAACGACATGCATCATCTTTGTTATTGACATTACTCTAACTTATCTCATTGCATCTCAGGCATTACATTATGCATAGTCATAATAAGGACGCATGTGACCCAGATGTGCATGAAGAAAGTCTCTTAAGTTCCGATGACATCGACAATGATGATCAGAAGGGGATCGAGCGCGAATGGAATCGACATGAAGAATCGAAGCCGTTGACAGAAGAGCGAACAATCACCATAAATCTGGGTGATGCAGAGAATGTCAAGGAAGTAAAGATCGGGGCATGTCTCTCAGAGTCAGAGATGGAAAGGATGACTAATCTTCTTAAAGAATATCAAGATGTGTTTGCCTGGACATATGGGACATGCCGGGATTGGGCCCCGAAATTGTGGAACATGCTCTGCCGACAAATCCTAATATGCCACCCAAGAAGCAAAGACTTAGGAGAACTAAACCAGAGTTGTCCAAGAAGATCGAAGAAGAAGTGATGAAACTGCTGAAAGTAGATTTTATCGAAGTAACTCGTTATCCTGATTGGGTAGCAAATATCGTGCCTGTAATGAAGAAAGATGGGCAAATCAAGGTGTGTGTTGATTATCGCGACTTGAATTGAGCAAGTCCCAAGGACGACTTTCCGCTCCCGCATATCGATGCCTTGGTCGATAGTACGGCGGGATTTGAGTTATTCTCCTTCATGGACGGTTTTTCTAGATATAACAAAATCTGTATGAAGAAGGAGGATAGGAGCAAAACATCATTCATAACTCCTTGGGGAACTTTCTGCTACAAAGTGATGCCTTTCGGTCTAAAGAATGCTAGGGCAACATATCAAAAGGCCATGGTCACGTTGTTTCATGACATGATGCACAAGGAGATCGAGGTATACGTAGATGATATGATCGCAAGTCAAGACGAGGTGAGGACCATGTTGAAGTCTTGCGAAAATTATTCAAAAGTCTTCAGATATTCAAGCTACGCCTCAATCCCGTAAAATGCATTTTTGGGGCGAGATCTGGGAAGTTGTTAGGGTTCATGGTCAGTAACAAGGGCATAGAGATTGATCCGTCAAAGGTTAAGGCTATTTGTGATTTACGACCCTCGACCACCATCAGGGAAGTTCGCAGCCTGATGGGAAGACTCAATTATGTGGCGAGGTTCATTTGTTAGTTGTCTGAAACAGCGAAGCCATTCTTCAAGCTCTTGAAAAAGAATGCATAGATTGAGTGGGGTATCAAGTGCCAAGGCGCCTTCGAGAAGATAAAACACTATCTCACTCACGCACCAGTCCTAGTACCCCCTCTCCCTAAAATTCCGCTGATTTTGTATTTAACCATACATGACGAATCATCGGGAGCCATGTTAGCACAGAAAAGACCAAATGACATGAGAGAATGCACAATATACTACCTGAGTAAGAAGTTCATTGTTTCCGAGATGAACTACACAAATTGAGAGAACTTGCGTGGCTTTGATTTAGGTCTTGCACAGGCTGCGGCAATACACACTCCATCACCGAATCCTGTTGGTGACTGAAAATGATCCCATCAGGTACCTCCTGGAGAAGCCGGCGCTGGTTGGCAAGTTGGCCAAGTGGCAAATCTTAATTTCAGAGTTTAACGTTCAGAGCCTGAGGCAGAAATCCGTTAAAGGTCGCGCTATAGCAGACATGTTGGCAAAAAGTTCCGAGAGGTCCAGAGCATCTGATGAGGATAGTGATGCAGAGGAGCGAATTTTACTTGTATCGAGCGACAAATGGACGATGTACTTCGATGGTGCAATTAACTTAGCTAGGTCGAGCACCGGGGCAGTTCTTATCTCCCTAGACGGACAGCACTACCTTGTTGCCCTTAAATTGATGTTCCCTTGCACGAATAACATCGCTGAGTATGAAGCATGCATTCTCGGCCTCCGAGCTGCTATCGACAGGAAAATCTGGAAGCTGCAAGTTTACGGTGATTCGGCCCTAATCATCTTATAGACCAAAGGCGAATGGCGAACACGAGATTCTAAACTAGTTCTGTATCATGAGTCCCTAGGGGAGTTGACGAATGAATTCCAAGAAATATCATTTGAATACTTACCAAGGTCTCAAAATCAGTTCGCTGATGCCCTAGCTACCTTGTCTTCAATGTTGCAAGTAGCTGGAGGCTTGGACATTGAACCGTTGAGAATTGAAATCCTTAGGCGCTTGGCTTATTGCATGACGGTTGAAGAGGAACTAGATGGACAACCTTGGTATCACGACATCTTGAAGTATCTACAGAAGGGTGAATTCCCCGAAGGAAGTGAAGCAGCGGACAAAAAGCATTTGATAAAGCTAGCATCAAAATTCTTCACCAGTGGAGATGTCCTCTACAAAAGGTCCTTCGACTCGATATTGCTAAGGTGTGTCGATGCTAAAGAAGCCGATTGTTTGATGAAAGAGATACATGAAGGGGAGTGTGGCCCCATATGAATGGACACTTCTTGGTGAGAAAGATCATGCGACTCGGTTATTATTGGCTGACCATGAAGTTCGACTGCATTCATCACGTACGACGGTGTCACTAGTGCCAAATTTATGGAGACAGGATAAATGCCCCTCCAATTGAACTTCACCAAATGTCTCAACCCTGGCCCTTTTCAATGTGGGGAATTGACGTGATCGGGCCCATTAACCCCAAAGCTTCAAATGGGTATCGATTTATCTTGGTGGCAATAGACTATTTTACCAAGTGGATCGAGGCCAACTCGTATGTTAATGTTAGTGCCAAGAATGTGGCAAAGTTCATTCATCGCGACATTGTCGCTCGTTACGAGGTGCCGGAGGTGATCATTACCGACATTGGCACTAATTTGAACAACAAAGTCATGGATGGTTTGTTTAGTGAGTTTCGAATTAAGCATTTTAACTCGTCACAGTACTGTCCTCAGATGAATGGAGTAGTGGAAGCGGCGAACAAGAACATAAAGAAAATCTTATCAAAGACCGCTGAAAATTATCGTGATTGGCACGATAGGCTCCCTTATGCGCTGATGGCATATCGAACTTATATTCGCACCTCCACAGGGGCAACTCCTTTCTCACTCATGTATGGGATGGAGGTAGTCTTGCTTGTTGAAGTTGAAGTCCCTTCTCTAAGGGTCCTTTCCCAATCTACACTCAATGAGACTGAGTGAATGCAACAGAGGCATGAGCAGTTAAACATGATCGATGAGAAGAGATTGCAAGCTGTATGTCATGGCCAATGCTATTAGAGACGAGTCGCAAAAGCCTTCAATCAAAGGGTGCGTCCCAGACACTTTGAAGTCAACAACCTGGTGTTGAGGAAAGTGCTTCCGATTATACCAGACCCTCGTGGAAAATTCACCCCGAACTACGAAGGGCCGTATGTCATTAAGAAGATTCTGCCTGGTGGTGCTATGATTTTAGTTGAAATGGATGGCAATGAATTGCCTAGACCTGTAAACACTGATGTAGTCAAGAAATATTTTCCATGATTGAAATCAAGGCCGAGGAGCCACTTCATGCACAACCCGAGTCACATGGCATTATGCACAGCATCATAGATATTAGGCATATCTTACATACACGCCTAGCTATTTGTGTGTCAAGCACCTTGTTGTTCGATGAGGAAATGGCAGAGGGAAAAGTCAATTCAAGGACCCATCAAGTCTCCGCACGAACGGTTGAATATCTCTTTTTCTTAAATGAGAGGCAAACCGAGATATAAAAATAAAAATAAAATAAAATAAAATAAAAAAATGCATGGCATCATTCGTGTGACCTATTTCCAGTGTCACTTCCCGTGCTTCATATTGGTGACCCTCGAAAATGGGGCTTGTAAAAATGATTTTATTCGGGTAAAAAGGTGAAATTGTTAACCGTGCCAAACAAGAAGTGCTTAGAATGAAGAAAGGTAAGCCATTTCCAAACACATTCTTCAAACACTTTTGAGGATTGAGTGAAAAACGACATTCTCTTAGAACGAAGGATTCATTCGCATTGAGCACAAATATCGAAATGATAAGGGCGTTTCCTTTATCAACCCCAAGTGTTACATTAATCTCTTACTACCCCTTTGGGCAGAGTAAATATGATCATTTAGAGTACTCATGTCAAGCACAACCCTACATTGGGGCAGCATAGGGGGGTTACGATCATGTTGTAGAATGAAAGATTGAGAAAGATTCTATTACTTTCACTTGCATCAATCTTTTAATGATAGCTTCAGAGGAATTCTTATAAGAGCTTGACTCATCCCAATGTGAAGAAGAGCATTTTCTTCTCTATCCAAACACTGATACCTATTGCTTTAACCAATTTGGGCCTGATTATTCATTTCTGAACCCCCGAGTGGTGATCATCCCCCTTCATTAGGGCAAGGCATAGGAATTAACTAAATACAATTGGCATTTATGAGAAAACATGAAAAGCATCTCGAAAGTCATAAGAGCTCCAAAAGTTCAAAGAGCAAAAAGTTTGACAAATAGGGGGCATGAAAAAGTAGTGTGCCTGGTAAAAGTAAGGCCAATGCCCGTCAAGAAAAAAACCAAAATGTTGCATCTTATGTGAAAAAAAAAAAAATCAAAGTCCAAGTGCCTACGTAAAAAAAATCATCGCAAGTGGAAAGGAAATTTAAAAAAAGGAGCAAAGCTCCATTGCAGAAATGATTAGTCAAGGGACTTTCGAGATGCACCGTGTTTCAACAGCCAAATGATTTTGAAAGATCGAGTGACCTAGTCACGATGCTATGATGACCACCGACTCTTGAAAACCCTCGTGAAAATTTTAAGCCTTTCGAGCCTCTCCCGAGCCAACATTACAACCTTCTTCCGAAGTCTCAACTGAAAATTTGAAGGAGTGGAAGTAATTCTATTTTGTCTTATCTTCCAAGTTCTCGACTTGTAAACCCGATGAAGATAGCGACAAATGTTTCTTTATTGACCTCAAAGCAATAATTCCTTTATGTAAGCCTTAATCGAGCCTATATTGCGGTCCTTTCAAAAGACTTTTTTGATCGACCAAATTGTGCTCATTGCGAATGTTTCTGAAAGCTTTTGACATAGGTTATGTGAGATACCCTCAGCAATCAGATGCTTCCCACGCGAATGGATGGGATCAAGCAACCATTTCATCGAGAGTGTGTGAGAAACCCTTTCTGACTAATAAGCTCTAGTTTGGCATGCTTAATGAGCATTTTTCACGAATAAAAATTGTTTTGATAAGAACTTGTCTCCCAAAGGATTTGATGATTAATGATGCATCCCCGAACAAAATGACAGTTTTGTGCCACACGATGTTGATTGACATCGAGTGTTTTTTAAAAAGCAATCGAACTTAGCTTGATTAGCTTGTTCAATTCATGCTGCAATATTGTCAATACATCTCTTGATGACGTCTTTAATGACATTTGCTCAAGGGATTAACGGATGCTTCCCTAAAGATAACAAAGGTTCATGGTCAACCTTAAACCATGTCATCTACAAAGGTTCATGGGTTTTCCTCAAACCATGTATTTTCAGCCCGGTCGAAACCTGTTGTTACACGGTGAGACTTCGGTCCTTCTCATTCCTATTATGACCCAGTGGGCTTTCTGTAACCCGGAGTCCTTCTTCTTCTTCTTATGACCCGGTGGGCTTTCCGTAGCTCGAGGTCCTTCTTCCTCTTCTTATGACCCAGTGAGCTTTCCGTAGCCCGGAGTCCTTTTCCCCCTTCTTATGACCCAGTGGGTTTTCCGTAGCCCGGAGTTCTTCTCCCCATTCTTATGACCCGATGGACTTATCATAGCCCGGAGTCATTCTCCCCCTTCTTATGTCCCGGTAGGCTTTCCGTAGCCCGAAGTCCTTCTCCCGCTTCTTATGACCCGATGGGCTTTCCATAGCCCGGAATCCTTCTCCCCCTTCTTATGACCCGGTGGGCTTTCCGAACCCGGAATCCTTCTCCCTCCTCTTATGACCCGGTGGGCTTTCCGTAGCCCGAAGTCATTCTCCCTCCTCTTATGACCTGGTAGGCTTTTCGTAGCCTAGAGTCCCTCTCCCTCTTCTTATGACCCGATGGGCTTTCCGTAGCCTGGAGTCCCTTTCCTTCTTCTTATGACCCGGTGGGCTTTCCGTAGCCCGGAGTCCCTTTCCTTCTTCTTATGACCCGGTTGGCTTTTGTAACCCGGAGTCTTTCTTCCTCTTATTGACAAGATGCGCTTTCATAATTATTAGTCCTTTCCATCGACCTAATACATGCATATGCACCTAGGGTCGCTCTATCGCCAAAATAATTTAGGTGTCTTCTATCTTTGATCGCAACCTCTTCAAGGTTACATTCAATGAGGGGCAGCTGTTGACACCTAATTTTTATTTTCAAGCACATAACAAAATCTTTATAAAAAAAAGAACCCGGGGGTCGGGTCGGGCTGGATCCGGCCTTGGCCTGACCCGCCCCTTTCCTTTTCTTTTCCCCTTGCACTGGGCCCGGCCCAACCCTTTTTATCCTTCAGCCCAGCCCGCAAACGAGCTGGTCGTCTCCCTCGACTGGTCGTCACGCAGACTTGCAGAGGAGCAGTAGAGCAGCAACAGGTGGAGCAGGGGGATCGGTGGCAGGCGAGCGGCGTGATTCGCGGGTCGGAAGGGCAGTCCGGCCGGCAAGCCAATAGCTGCAGAGGCCATGCGCGCTTGCTGGTCGAGCATAAAACCAGAGGAGAGGACAGAGAATAAAAAAAAAAAGAGAATAGAATCGACACGCGAGAGAGAAAACAAAAAAACATAGAGAGGACACTGAGAGGAGGAGGAGAAACCAGGAGAATGGAGGCATCGTCGCTGCCCTCCGCCTTGTGAGCGCCAAACCCCTCCTTCGCCGAACATAGCCGCTCCGAGCCTCTCGCCTGGGCGACCGCGAGTCGCGCGTCTGAGCGCCATTATTGCTGTCGTAATCCCATCCGCCCGAATCCGCAACGCCGGCAGCCCGATTTTTCCGTTGCCGACATGTCCTTAGGCCACCGACGTCACTGCAGATGCATCTTCGGACCGCCGACCACCACCGTACCCCTCAGAACCCAGTAGCACAGAGAAAGCGAGAACAGGGGAGGGGAGCAGCAACACAAAGAGCCCGAGGCCGAGAGAGACGGAGAGAAGGCTGGAGGGCGAAACCCAGGAGCCGAGAGCCACCCCAGAAGGCCCAATCGCCACCTGTGAGCCGCCAACCGCCACCATCTCCCTGGAATTCAGGTTGGCATTTTAACAAACACTTGGCGCATGACTTTTAAAACTAAGCCGGCCAGAGTTCCCCCGACCGTTTTGGGTGGACTCCGGCCACCACCCATCCCTTGCCATGTTTTCTATTGCTCCGGAGCGTTTCCTCAGCAGTTTTGACTCGCGCTTGGGCCTCGATCGAGCTCGAAGCTTCTGTTCCGCCCGTGCCCACCACCTGCCCACCGAAATGTCCTAGTGGACCATGGCGCCGATGTCCCTCCACTGGTTGCCTCCATCATCCACGACTCTGACGCCGAAGCCTCTGCCTCTGCCTTCGCCCCCTGACACTTCTACCTCCACCTTTGCCCCCTGACGCCAATGCCGTCGCTGGCGCACGCCATCCTGGCCCCCCTGGTCGCAATCGAACAGTCGCGACCAAGGGGGTGTAGGCCGAGTTGGGCTAGATCATAGATCTGGCCCAACTCAGCCTCTGTGTCCACTTGGGCTTGTTGGTTTGGGCCCAAGTCGAGCTAAGGTTGGGCCCAAGCAGGGCCGGGCGCTCCTGGCCTGTCCCTACGCAGGCCTAACCCAGGTGATTCTGGCCCGACCCGATTAGACCCCAAAATATTATTTTTTTAAAAAATAATTAAAATTTTAAAATTATAAAAAAATTATTAATTAAAAAATATTTTTTTTCGAAAATCCAAAATGGTACGGTTTGGTTAGGAATTGCTATGTATTATCATTTCAGTGTAATTAGGCCTTTATTTGCTTGCATGTTGATTATATCGTATGTTTAGTTTGCGTATCTTGTTATGTTTGATTGCACATGTTTTGTTTTATGGCAATTAAG
Source organism: Eucalyptus guilfoylei (assembly GCA_016097605.1). Classification (NCBI taxonomy): domain Eukaryota; kingdom Viridiplantae; phylum Streptophyta; class Magnoliopsida; order Myrtales; family Myrtaceae; genus Eucalyptus; species Eucalyptus guilfoylei. Next base: position 37,591,449 of record CM027867.1, read on the forward strand.
ATCTTTGTAACTATAATTATTACTTTAATGATTACGCACCTGTATGATCACCTCACATGTTAGTAGATAGGTATAAAATCAATCCAAACTGCCTGACAAAAAATTATTTCTTTTAAAATGAACAAGATTAGGTACCGAAAAGGGCACTAATTGGTTAATTAGTGTAATTAAGTCCCTGACTCTAGATTCTCTGGTTGCGTAGGAAGTGTGGCATACTCCCGTGCCTCGCTTGGTTTCTAGCCAACCTCAATAGGCTAGTGGCGACTCCTTTTGTGCAAAATTCCAAAAAATATCCCAATGTCACGCGAGGTATGAGCTTGGGAGAGCTTGCGCCTAATCATGGGCCTTAGGCCCGTCCTTTAGATAATACCTCTAAACATGTTCCCTCCCTCCGAGGGTAGGTCACGACAATATGTAACAAATACTCAATTGTAGAATCACTGTAGTATAAGGTTTGTCAAGAGACTTGGTTCATCATTATTTACTCATTTGTCTAAACATTAATAGGTTATTATTATGAACATACGTGCGGTTCAGACTTGCTCACGCATGCTATCTATATGCTAAATGGCTGACGATGTGCATCCTTATCCACCTCTCTTTCTAGTTTTACCATTTAACGTATCTCATAGCTTGTTCAGATTTATAACTTTGAGTTCTAAAGGTTATTTGATGATGCTATTCTTACGGAGCTACTAATTGGCGCCTTCATATCAAAGAAGACTACTAATAGTAAAGCTCCATACTCAATCGTCAGATGATACAGCAGTGGAAGTGGAAATGTGCGCAATAGATGGGAATACATTACTTTGAAACATTGATAGCTACTTACAACAATCTCGTGCTTATTTTGACAGTGAAAAATGACAAAGGCAAGGCAATACATAATAAAGTACGATGTTCCTACATTGATCGAGGTGATGTCAGCATTTCCCAAAGCAAGGAGCTCAAGCAATGGACGATATTCGGAAAAAGTCGACTCTACTCAGATCTCTGTTGATGAGAAGAGAGCATTCACAAATTAGAACGAAGCGAGGAAACCAATGCTACCAATTGATAGCAGGGCTGCTATTGCCATGATGAGTGAGTAACCAACATAAATTGTGACTGATGGAGGCCCGCTAAAGGTCAGAAACCAAGTAACTGATGCAGTACATGAACATAAAGACAGAAGCCGAACCGAAAGCACAGAAAGACTTCCACCACCATTTCCAATCCTCAGCTTGTAGATTGCGATAAGTAACGATCAAGGAAGTTTCAGCACAGAGAATAACAAGGGACAGAAGACAAATGCAGAGGGTCCCCGACATGCTGTAGAACCTACCAACCCATATGCTACTAAGAAAGAAGGCGAGTTTAGTAAAGAGTATGTCGAATGGGATCATCCCAGCACCAAGAACTAAGAGCCACGAGAGGAGTGTCCAAGCCAGGACTTCCCTAGGAATGTGATTGGTTTTCATAGGATATCGGATAGCCTTGGCCAAGGTCACCAGGAATCCTCCAAAGAGGGTGACTGGTGCTGAAATGCAGAACCAGTACAATAGAATGGCGACATATGTGGAGATGGAAATAGCGGTGGTGCTATGGTTGACCCACATTATGAGGTTGAGCGCTATGTGGACGATTAGGACGATTTTTGGAAAGTAAAATGTGATCGACCACGAAACCGACTTCCAACCATCAATACTTCCTTTCAACGTTCTCCACATACGTACGCCAATGTACATGGTGACGATTCCTGAAAAAGAGTAGACAGTTTGTATCAATGTCAATATCAATCCTCGAGCATAAGGTGTCAAGTAGCAAAAGGCTGCGATAGTTACAGTCACAAATCCAGTCAATGTGATTTGGACCTCAGTTCCTACTGTCACATTGAGAAGCCTCGAGAGATTCAGCTCCCTGAATGCATCGTTGGCATGAAGCTTCCAGCCCGAAGGGTCCTCATCGGTCTATGCTTCGGCCTGCTTATCAAGTCCCCGACGTTTTACAAGTTCCCTAGATATTGTCTTCAAGAATATCACGAAGGCAATACCGGTAAAGAGAAGGATGGTCATCAGAGAATGGAGTACCGAGAACCAACGGATTCATGAATATCTATGCTTTGAATAAATGTCCCAACGAGATTGCCCGTGGATATCGCTCTTCACAAACTGAACCTCAGAAGTGAAGGATATCCTCTCGTTCTCTCTCACAACCTGCAATGTCTCGAGATCGGATGGACATTCCATTGAATCTATGTTGTCATACATTTTGAGCCTTTATCATGTATTCCTGGTCATGTTTAACATTGCATGGAACCACAGTGAAGCCCACAATCTCAAACAACGGTGCCGGTTCATAAACCTTAGGGACTGATGGCCTGTCAAAATCCATTATGTCGTAGCTGTGGCTCCTGTGTTCATTCACCAACACTGTGAACTTAAGATGATTAATGATGTAAACATCGTCGTTGCACGGTAGTACAAATCCAATCGGGAAGCCGGTCCATTAAGTGTGCCTGGCATACCTTGCTGCTTGCAAACCATTAAGAATCATGTTCACTTGGTACAAATCATGAATGCTGCTTTAAGAGCCTAGTGTCACGGGTCGGTCGAACACGATCGATCAAACACCGTGTGGCCTTAGGATTTGTGATCCCAAGTCACCCTACACAAGCACATGCACAAGGCAAGGGTCGACTGCACAAAGGGCGAATGTATTTCACTATGAATGAGCTGAGCTCCAATGAGGGGGAGGGACCCCTTTTATACATGTTCGGGTTGTATCTCGACCGTGGATCGTCCCTCCGATCCAACGACTGTGTTTGAACGGTGGCCATCATTACAAATCTACTCAGCAGACCACTCAATGGCTGCAAGCATTGGGAAACAGCCACAGGAGTAAGTTAGAAGCAAGATTAGGGCCAGCATAGGTGAGTTAGGGCCAGCATAGGCGAGTAGGGGCACCTGACGCGGAGCAAGTAAACCACTCTAGGTTTATGCAGGGGCTGGCCGAGCATTGATCAGGAGTTGGTCGTTGGTCGTGCATGTAGCACCCCGAACCCTTCGTAGGTCGCCACAAGCACCAATGTTACATCTTATTTCCCTGTTGTTCTTACACTTAGAAGAAGCGTCGTTATTCACAAGTATATGTATATATATCTTTTTTTTTTAAAAGCGGTCCCAAATACGACTCATTAGCGGAAGCAAAATAAAGCATCACCATCTCTCCCCTTACCAACCATGATACAAATACACACCACTAATCATCATGATTTTATAGACAAGCCACGACACTTTATTTACGTATATTTTCAAGATGGGACTTCTTTTGGGTCGATACATCAGAAGGAAAAGCTAGGACTCAGCCATGTCCAACCTAAAACCTCAAAAAGAACCCTCGACCCTCTACATCACACGTGCACAACCCCCATCATAAGTGTCGGCTAACTATCCCCAAAAACACAGCCCCTACTCGTCACGCACGGCCTCACACCCATCCGGTGCGTCGGCGTCGGGCGGTGGCGGTGGCAACATCCCTCTCATCACCCCGTCGTGGCGAACGTGGACGGAGACAAACTCCCGGACGACCGGGCCCCCGGCCCAGGCCTATGTCGTACGTGATAAAACAGCGCACACGCATGTATGTCATCCGGCACGAAGGACGCTTGAACTCTTCACACTCTACCTCGACGTCGGACGGTAACCCGTAAAATGCACCCCGCGCGACGGCAGGAAGCGGCATGCTGCTAATCTGAAATGTTGGTCCCCAAAGGGGTGAGTACAACCACTCAGCAGGTAAAGGGATCCAATAACCACTCAATGCATCATACAAGTCATACATGCATTGCAGGCGTTACTTACCTTGAAGCCATGCGCATACTATCATGCACCATCATCACAATCATAACACATACATGTGTATCATCATCATGGCATCATCATATCATACATGTCATCATGCCATATCATGTATCATCGTCATCATTATGCATATCATATATCATCATCATCATCGTGCATATCATCATGCCATGGGTGATCATCATCATATCACATCACATATCATCATCATCATCATCATGCATATCATCATGCCATGGGTGATCATCATCATATCACATCACATATCATCATCATCATCATGCATATCATCATGCCATGGGTGATCATCATCATATCACATCACATATCATCATCATCATCATGCATATCATCATGCCATGGGTGATCATCATCATATCACATCACATATCATCATCATCATCATGCATATCATCATGCCATGGGTGATCATCATCATATCACATCACATATCATTATCATCATCATGCATATCATCATGCCATGGGTGATCATCATCATATCACATCACATATCATCATCATATCATTCCTCAAATCATCAATTTTATCATCCCCTCGGGCAAAGACCTCCGAGGCTTCCGGCATTCAGCCATTCCAGGCCACCGGGCATCCGGCCCCCCACATTCCAGGCATCTCGCATCCCAACTAGCATCACGAGGCATTCCCCACGGGCAGAAACCTCCGACAGGGCTTCCGGCATTTACACTCCCTGGCCGGGCATCCCGCACCCCAAATCCTGGCATCGCGAGGTATTCCCTTCGGGCAGAAACCTCCGACAGGGCTTCCGGCACCCCCACGTTCCGGGCATCCTGAATCTCCCAGGGCCATCCGGCAATGCATCTCTATACATTCCGGGCATCATCCTCCACCACAACCACCTCCTCATTTATCATTATCCATGTTTACCAATTTCAAATCTTAATTTAGCATGGCATATGACGTGACATCAAACAAGTCATACTTGGCATGGAATTCACACATGCATCTCAATTCAATGTCATGCGTACACCAAGACCTCATCATACATGTAACATGGTATAATTATAAATTTAATGGAATTTATGGCCAATAGAATTTCACACAATTTCACAATTCTCACAAAACAGCATACAATTTTCGGATGAAATCAGTATGCACAGTTTCCGAAGAAATTCGATTAAAATGTCTATACAGCCTCCAAAAATTACGAAATTTTGTCGAGTTATAGCCAAGACATTTTCGTACATCTTTCATGAAGACTTCCAAGCCAGATTCTTTTTAGATTATTTTCTACAGTCTCACGAAGCTTCTGGATCCATTACCGCATCGTCCAGTGCATGCTTCTCCGAAATACTGAATTTTCACCTACCTATTCTCTTTATTTTCCTCTAAAATTTGGATATGTTATACATCAAGATGTCCTCTACAACTTTCATGAAGAAATCGAAGAGAGATTCTTAGCACAAACCAACATGCAACCACAATTCCAACAAGATGTCAGTGAAATCGTTCCAGATCTGAGGTCTCCGTAGAATGAGAGTTTAACCCCTCAAATCTCCATTATTTTCCACGAAATTTTAGTATGTTGTAGTTCAAGATGTTAGCTACAACTTTCATGAAGAGACCAAAGCCAAAATCGGACTCTAAACATGCATACAAGCTCACCCAACATTCTGACTCAAACTGTTCGAGCGAAAACAGTCATACCATTCAAGAACAAGCCATCAATACTTCGGTTTTCCTCACCTAAACACCCAAAAATTCAACATACAAGTAACATACACACATGCAAGAGCAGCTAGAGGACTCCCACTTGCCTCTAGACCGGACAGACGACAGCACAAGGCGGCGAGCACGGCGATCGGACGGCGGCTCCTCCTCGGCTTCTCCTTCTCTCGGCCACTCTCCTTCTCTCTCGAAGCCTCTCTCTCTCTCTCTCTCTCTCTCTCTCTCTCTCACCCTCTCTCTCGGCCGAATGAACCGGCCACCCTTCTCTCTCTCTTCCCTTTTATCCCCCTAATCCTCATCATTGATAATCATTGCTTGCCTTCAAATTAGCCAATGCATGGCATTCTCCTTTGTGCCACTTGTCCTATTGCATGCATAATGGGTTTTGAATTTGGGCTTGGGCTTGGGCCTCCTTTGTGGCCGGTCGACCACCCCTTCTTGGGCCTCCATGGGCCGGTTAGCTTGTCCCACTAAAGCTTAGGCCAATGGGCCTAAGGCCCAACCCAAAAATTGACTTTTTTCCCTTTTTTTTTTTTTGAATTTCTTCTATAAATATTTTTAAATTTTAATTTTCAACATGGCCAAGCATAGATTATTATCATTAATCTATCAAATTTAAATTCTCACAAACATATGCACAATTCATCAAATCTTAAAAGACTAAAGGCTAAAGCATAAGCCTTAGGAAATTTTATTTCCTAATTAGAGACTTTAACACACCTTATGGCTTGACTTTGAATTTTGGGATGCCACAGTGCACTGATCACCCCTGGTATCACGCATGGACGGATCAGGCATGGTCAAGGGATCGTGTAGGGACTAATCAAGGATCGATTAGGGATCGATCATGGACTGATGCGAGATCGGTCAGGGATCAGTTAGGATTGGGATCGATCAGGGTTGTCCCTAGCAATGCCCTGATGCGTGACATGGCCGAGCACAGATGGTCTTGGACATGCTTCGTCCGTCGGCCTTGTCATTCTCCCCCACCTAATCAAGTGACGGCCTCGTTGTGTCTGTGGCATGGAAAGCTTCAATGTGTTTCTTGAATTGCCATAGAACCTCGGAGGGTTCCCAACTTGCTTCACTGTCGGGAAGGCCCTTCCATCGGGTGAGATATTCTTTCCTTGGCGCACAATACCTCTTTCGTATGATCCGGTTCGCCATGATACATTCAACATCCCGGTCATATGAGGTTTTTGCTCCAAGGGGCGTCCGTTGGAACTCACCTCGATTCGGGTCATCCTCGTCCGCATGGAAAGGCTTCAGCATGCTCACGTGGAACACGGGGTGCACTTTAAGCTTGGACGGCAAGTCCAGCTTGTATGCCACCTTCCCGATTTGCTGCAACACTCAGAATGGGCCCTCATAACGACGGATCAGCCCTTTGTGCACGTCACGATATCGAAGGACGAGGTGCAATTTGACCAACACCAAGTCCTCGACTTAGAACTCCACGTGCCGTCGCTTCTTGTTGGCCCACTTCTTCGTAAGCTTCGCAGCTTTATTCAGACATGCCCGCGCCAAGTTCGCATGTTCATCCAATTCCTTGGTGAGCTTGTACATGGACGGACTGCTTCCTTAGTACCCTGAGGCGATCGCGCTCGGCGTGAGCGGCTGTTACCAGGTCACGATCTCGAATGGGCTTCGGTTTGTGGACTTACTCCGCTGCAAGTTGTATGAGAATTGGGCTACGTCGATCAGCCGCGCCCAATTCACTTGCGAGTTGCTCACGTAGTGCCGGAGGTAGATTTCTAGCAATGCATCCATCCGCTTCGTCTGTCTGTTAGTTTAGGGATGCATGCTGGTGGAAAAGTTTAGGTTCGTCTCCAGCAACTTGAAGAGCTCAATCCAAAACCATCCGGTGAATCAAGGGTCGCGATTGCTCACGATCGTGCGTGGATGTGACATCCTAATTTTCGAGTCTGATTTCGACAAGATGAAATGGGCTTTTCGTCGACGTGCCTATAGCATTTTTCTCTGAGTTGACCACTCACGAGTTAACTAGCCTATCAAGTGAAGCCGTTAAGGAATCTAAATGCAATAACCTTGAGAATTCGACTCAGAATCGACTTCCCGACGGTGCTAATCTGCAAGGATCATTACGACACCATCAAAATCGATCGGAGACCAGAGATAGGTGGATTCGATATAGTTCATTTTTATACCATGTGTCCGTATTTGAAATCTCGAGATTTTCACGACAACCGAGAGTCGCCAATCTGTCGAAGATGTACATCGTGGCTCGAAAATAATCGACCACTGGTCAATTGCATTAGAAATTCCTAAAAGCTACCCAGTAGATTAGAACGCGCTAAAATCGCATTAGATTGAAATTAACCACGAAATTGAACTCGATTTCAGAAATTGAAAGTTCTGTCATGTCACGATTCATTTTAGGAATGTCGACTCATCCTTCGAAGAATTTTTGGAGATTTTGAGATTTTTACGGAAAATCGATTCGGAAAACGAATGGAAATTCGGATGGGCTCATTTGAAGGGAACTTTGGCTTCCCAACTGAGCTATTTGGTGAAAGGAAAGTGTGGAAATTGTACAGGTTTTTTCTTCAGCGAAATTGGACCTCAAATTGGAGAATTCGTGAAGGAATTGAAGCCAAAGATTGAGTGAAATTAGGTTTTAGGCATGGGGGCTGCATTTTGGCATCAATTTGGTTAATTCACGGATTTATATTTGTTGGAAAGTATTAAGGGGGACAAGGAATCAATTGAGGAGATAAACATGTTGACTTCTTTCCCCCTCAATCCAGCTGCTCCCCACGGTCGCTATTTCCCTTTCAATTTCCACGGAACAGCTCCCTCCACGTCGCCAAGACCGCTGCCTCGGTCTTCTTCGTGCGTCTTCCCTTCAATGCCGACTCCATCAGCTTCTATTTTACTTTCATTTTCTTTCATTTCATCCCTCCATCCTCATGTCTTCTTTGTGCTGTCCCAATTCCCCCACTCACATGCCCACACCTCCACTGAACTCTCCTCTTCTTGCCACACGTTCAAGTCTCTAGTTCCCGCGGTCAACTACAGAAACACCCCCTAGCAAAGTTGACTCCTCCTGCTAGCAAGCCCACGCGTCCAAGCCCCCATCTCCTTCAGTCGAAGCCCCATCAGAAGCCATGCTGTTGATTTCCGAAACTGCTGCCTTCACACCCGCGGCCCAACTTCCATCTCCACCAAAGCACTGCCTGCAAGCCCACGCTCTCCACTCAGCCCATGATCGAAGATTCCCCTTGCAACAACTTCTTCACGTGCCAGCTCGCCTGTCTCCACGAAACCGAGCTTCGTTGCCGCATCCACCACAAGTTCAACTGAGGAAAGTCTAGCTCCTTCGGTCTTGAACCGTAGGCTTTGTTGGCCGATTTTAGCTGGTCCGAGCTTCCCTTGGCCTTGCCGTGAGCCCGAATCTCGGCCGCCGTCGCGCCGCCACCGTCGCCGTGAGCCGATTTTTGTGCTAACCGATGAGTTGCGTTCTAATCCTTAATTAGTAGGCTAATGACACTTAGAAGTGGATTAGTTAGCTAATTGGTGAATTAGTTAAGTTAATTAAGATTAGGGTAATTTAGTTAGATTAAGTATATAGTTAGTAGTTTAGTTAGTTTAAGTAGAATAGTTAGGTGGATTTAGTTATGAATTGATTAGTTTATATAATTAGTTTAATTAGACGAGATTAGGTAGAATGGTTAGATTTAATTGTTAGTTCGATTAATTAGCTCAGTTAGTTTAGGTTAATTTAATTAAATGCTTTAAATTTGTTTATTTTGTATCTAGTTATTTATTTAATTATTAATTATTTTCTGAAAATTAGACCGGGATAGTCGGTGACCGGAATTTCGTATTGATTGCAATGGTATATTCAATTTATGCAATTGGATGTTAATTTGCACAAATTGAGTGCTGATTGGAAATTTGAGTATTTAATTCCAAAATTTGTGAATTTCAATATTTATTTAGAAAATCCCAAGTGTCGGATTTTAACATCGAAAATGTTATTGTATACAATATAAAACAGTGTGATTTTAAATTGGAGGTTATGAATTTTCTAGGTCCAATCTGACCATATACGCACACACGACTATTTTACCGTGTATTTTTAATACAAAGAAAATAAGCGAGGATCACTATTTTAATTGAGGCATTTGAGTGCAACGCACGGTGTCCTCGATCGAGATTAATTGGTCGTGTGTTGGCTAGAGGTTACCCATGCATTAGGGTATCGAGTTGCAGTAAATTTTGGACCTATGCTCCTTCGAGAATGCTGTCTTTGAGAGATGAAGCCGTGCTCAATGGGGAAGAGACGTTGCCTGGCTACGCCAATAGACAACCGAACATGGGAGTGGGCTATGCCTTGAGGGGCTTAATTAACAATTGGAACGCATGATTGTTTGAGTTTTATGCGTCTGATTATGAGACAAAACTGTGTGGCATGGTATGGGACATGTCATAATGGTTTAGCCTTATAATCGGGACCCTTGTGATTAATTGAGTTGATGAGGTGTTTCAATTGTTATGTGCATTAATTATATGCATGGTGATGTGAACAATGCTAACGTGTAGGAAGGAACTGAGGCGAGGTAAGTTCTTTGTGCTAATTGTGTGGTTGTGTGGTTAGGACACTTCTAGGCGTATTACACTCCTAATCGGGGCTTAGAGCGTGAACTCACTGAGATTTATATCTCACCCCGTCGTAGGCTTAAATTTTCAAGACCGTAGAGGGAGGACCCGAAGCTGAGCTGAGGTGACCTGAAGTTTAGGTCAGATAGGACAACTTCTTTTTGAGTTGGTCTTTTGAAATCTTTTGGGTATAGACATTTGTAAATGACTCAGTATGTTTATAAAAGTGTGGTTTGTTTGTGAATGTGATGTCCCGCTTTTCTATCCCGAGATGATTACTGTCAGGGGATTTATTTTCGCTTCTGCATGTGCAATAAAAAGACAATGGTCAGCGACTCGTCCTCGGAAATCGCATAATTTTTATCAACCATAGAGGGATGGGCACGCGCTCGAGGATCAGGGTGTGACATCCCCGTTTAGTGGTATTAGAGTGGGTCAGTAGTTGGAGTGATCAGGTGCGATGGGTCATGGGATAGTTAGTAGGAATGACCTCTATTTTATGCTGATGCATGTGAATGATAGCTGTTTGGTAGCTTGTTTAGTGGTTATTCAAATTCTAATATGGTATTGGAATTGGAAAACAAGTGTCTATAAAGAACCTATAGGATGAGTGACCAGGAGCCAAGGACTCCTAGGAAGAGGTTGATTTCATCAATGACTTGAGGTAGGATGACGACAAGGGTCTGTACCCGAGGTGGCCGAGGTAGAGCATAGGCTAAGGCCAGCGCAAGTGGAGTATCACCGCCGCCAATTCTACCGGTTGGTGCTGGGGTAGCAGCCCCTGGTGATCCCAGGATTGAGGGGATCATGCAGGCACTCGAAGTCATGGGAGCATAGATGGGGCAACAAGCCTAGAATCAAGCTGCCGCCATCACCGCTACCGCTACTGCCGCTACCAATGCTGCTGTTGCTGTTGCTGCACCTGCTGCTGTACTTACTGAGGTTCCACCTAGGAATGTAGCCGCTGGGAGGCCGATGCACAAACTGGTGGAACAATTCTTGAAGTTGAACTCGCCAAAGTTCACTGGCGCGGGAGATCCCAAGGCTGCAGCCCTTTAGATCCAGGAGTTGGAGAATGCCTTTGCACTGCTGATGTGCACTGAGGCAGAAAAGGTTGTCCTTGCAATCTATCAACTGAAAGGAATTGCAAGCACATTGTGGAGAGCCACTAGAGGAACGGTATTTCCTGAAGGCATGGTTCTGAAATGGAACGCCTTCGTCGAGGTCTTCAATAACAAATATTTTTCTGAGACTGCTAGAGAATTAAAGATGGCAGAATTCCAGTGCCTTCGTCAAGGCTCAATGACAGTGGATCAATATGAAGCGAAGTTCGTTGAACTGTCGCAGTATGCCCCTAGATTGGTCGAGGATCTAGTAGACCGAGCTAGGAGATTTAGAGATGGAATCAGACCGAAATTGAGGAGTCCACTAATTCTGCTCAACTTAAGGAACTACAACGACCTATATGAACGGGTCCAAATGATCGAGAGAGACTAGAATGAACGAGCCGCCGCATCTGGGTCGCGGTTCAATTCTGACCGGGATGGAAATCGGTTTAGGAAGACACGATGACTGGAGAAAGGTATCATGTTCCGCCCAACAGGAAGGGTGGAATAGGAAAGTCAGCATTGATCCAGAACAAAGTGTGTCGTTCCTGCGGAGGACGACATGGATTAGCCATGTGCCCTTCTAGGACGGGTGTTTGTTTTGTGTGTGGCCAAAAGGGTCGCATGGCCAGGAATTGTCCCAGGAGACAGATGGGACCACAGTTGCCGCCGCCGCCACAGCCACCGATGAATCAAAATCGAGGACTTCCGACACCGAATGCACAGCAAGGTGGACTAATCCAACCTCCATCCCAAGGAAGGACGTATGCTATCACCAGAGGACAGGCGAAGGATGCGCTTAATGTGATTACAAGTACTGTCTCGTTGAACGACCACACTGCTTACTCTTTATTTGACCCTAGAGCTACTCATTCATTTATAGCTGAGCAGTATGTTAAGTTGGTAGGATTAATTCCTGAATTGTTGGAGTTAGTGATTAGTATATCTACACCGTTAAAGGATAAGGTGTTAGCTACAGTGGGTTGTCCTGGTTGCATGTTAGCAATTGATGAGTGAGAGGGGAATATAGACTTGATAGTCTTAGCCATGTATGATTTCAAAGTGATAATTGGCATGGACTAGCTTACCAAGCAACGGATTAAGATGGATTGCAATTGCAAGGCGATTCAGTTTAACTCAATAGAGGATGAGAGCTTCGAGTTTATCGGGAGTTGGGGAGGACCCTCTATTACCCTGATCTCATCGCTGGAGGCAACCCGGTTGTTAGACAGGGGTTGTCAAGGTTACCTGGCGACTGTCGTGGATACGACAGTTAAGGAGCTAAAGATAGAAGACATCGCAATGGTTTAGGAATTCTCAGATGTATTCTCAAAAGAACTACCAGGTTTGAAGCGAGAGAGGAAAATAGAGTTTGTGATTGAGTTAGCCCCTAGGACAGAGCCAATTTCTAAGGCTCCTTACCAGATGGCTTTGTCAGAGTTGAAAGAATTGAAGGTGTAGATGCAAGAATTATTTGATAAAGGGATTCATACATCCCAGTGCTTCACTTTGGGGAGCATGTGGCATCCTGAAATTCTTTGCCAGTCATTAGGGGTGCTCCAATTATGTCTTGTATTGAGATCTATGGCCGAGTTTAAATGGATAAATCTTGAAAGAGGATGACTTATCTTTGGCCATTTGTATCGTGAATTAGAATCTTTGGATTTGTGATTTTAAGTGTTTAGTTATTTAATTTTTACCCTATAGTACTTTAGTCCAATAAGGATTTAATTAGTATTTAAAAAGAAGGTTAAAGTTTGATTTTAGTTAGGATGGGCCTTAGGCCCAATAGCTTGGACTCTTGGTGGGCCAAATGGCCGGCCCATTGAAGCCCAAGGAAGAGCTGCCGTCGACCAAGGAGGGGAGGAGTGGCCGGCCCACTTCTTCCAAGCCCAAGCCCATCTTGCATGAGTCTTGCCAAGTGGCAAGAAGGAGACTCCATGCATTGGCCATTGTGGGTGGCTTCTAATCATGGCTAATGATGGCTTTGTGGGGAAACAAAAAGAGAGAGAGTGGCCGGTTGAGGGGGCTGTCGCCCAAGCCGAGAGAGAGAGAGAGGGTTGCGAGAGAAAGAGAGAAGCCGAGAGAGAGGAGGAAGGAGCTGCTCGCCCGCCCGTCGCCCGTCCGTCCGCTCGTCCGTTCGCCGTCCGTGTGCCGTGTTTGCTTGATTTTGGAGGCAAGTTGGGATCTATATTCTGCTCTTGCATGTTGTGTCTTTCTTGTGTGTTTGAATGGTGGTGAATCTCGGATGCTTAGGGTGTGAGAAACCGAAGCTTGAGTGTGTTGTTCTTGAAAATGTGTTCTGTTTTTTAGTGTGCCGCCTGACCCAGAATTTTGTAGAGGCTTGCATGTGGGTTTTGAGTCGGATTTTGACTTCGACTTCTTCATGAAAGTTGTAGACAACATTTCATAGTATGACATACTAAAATTTGGGACAAAATGGCTGAGTTTTAAGGGGTGAAACCCTTCCTCTACGAAAATGTTAGATCTGAAGCTGTTTTGTTGACCTCTTGGTGATTTCGTATGTTGCATGTGACTTTTTATTTGGAATTTCACTTTGACCTCTTCATGAAAGTTGTAGAGAACATCTTGAAGAATAACATACTGAAATTTGAGATAAAAATAACAAGTATTTCTTGGTGAAACGATTTTCCTTTGGAGAGACTAGATCTGGGATTCGTCGTGATGACCTTCAGGGGTTCGTGGTCTGTAAAGTAACTTTCTTGTTGAAATCTCACTTTTATCTCTTAACGAAAGTTGTAGTATACTTCTTGAGGTAAAACATATCAAAAATTCAGAGGAAAATATGGAAGATAAGTAGGTGAAACCTTGATTTTTCGGAGACAGCTAAACTGAACTGTTCGGTACTAGGAACAGGAGCTTCAACCGTCTATAGTAAATTATCTAGAGCGAATCTGGCCTAGATGTCTTCATTAAAAATATACCTTAGGGTCTTGAATATAACCTGGTAAAATTTCATAATTTTTGGAGGTCATTCGGGTATTTTAATCGAAATATTTCAAGAACTGCGCAATCTGATTTTATCCGAATTTTGCATGCTGTATTGTGTGAGCTATATCTTCTTGTGTGAAGCTCTTTTGGGCATGTGTTCTTCATGAAATTGCTACCTTTATGTCTTATCTATTGCATGCTCTGATTGTATGATTTTTGAAGATCATATGGATATTCAATTTATACGTTTTCCGAAATTGTGCAAGCTGGAATTTGGTAAATCTTAAAAGTCATGATGTATGGATTATTCTATGTTGTCTGGACCCCATGAATTGTATTGTCATAAGTGGTTGTATCTTGCTGCATGTATGATGATGATTGGACATGCATATAAGAATCAAATGAGGAAAATGATCTTGTTTGCCATCACATCATATGCCATATTGAAATTGAGCTATAATTGAAAATAAGATGTATGGGAATATGAATTGTGATGAATGAGGAAACTATTGGAGGCGAGTTGATAATGCCCTGGGAGTGTTAGGATGCTCGGAATGGTTGGGTGCTGGATGCCTGGTTGTATTGAGATACATGCCTGGATGTCCTCGCGAGTTTCGAGATGCCCGGAATGGTTGGGTGCCGGAAGCCTCGGAGGTTTGTGCCTGAGGAATGCCTCGTGATGCTAGTTGGGATATGAGATGCCTGGAATGTGGGGGTGCCGGATGCCTGGTGGTGAGTGCCAGAGGTTTTTCTCGCGACACCTGGATTGGGGTGCTAGTGATAAAATGTGGGATGCAATTACTGATCCCGGGAATGAAAGATGTGGTGATCAAATTGAAAGATAAAAGTGGAAATTAAATCATGCACATATGGCATGATGGTACATCTATGATATGATGATGATGAGTGCATGGTTGTGTGTGCACCTATGGCATGATGGTACATCTATGATATGATGATGATGAGTACATAAGGATGTATGTACATATGATATGATGATATATGCATGGCTTCAAGGTAAGATATGCTTGTATGCATGAATGACATGTACTATGCTATGATGTGGTGATTGTATTGTGTGATGCATTGAATGGTTTATTGGATCTTTTACCTGCTGAGTGGCTGTACTTACCCCTCTGGGGACCAACATTTCAGATTAGAGAGATGCCACTCCCTACTGTCACGCGGGGTAGTTTCTATGGCCTCCCATCTGACGTGGAGGTAGAGTGTTCGGAGATAGATTCCACCATCATTCCTGGTCTGACGTTTGTGCGAGTTCGCGTGCTGGTCATGTACGATGTGGGCCTGGCTGGGGGCCCGATCGTTCAGGAGTTTTTGTCGGTACACGTCCGACGAGATGGAGTGATTCGGGGGATGTTGCCACCACCGCCGCCCAACGCGCTAGGATGGATGTGATGGCCGCGTGAGGAGTAGAGAGCTGACGTTTTTTGATAGTAGCCGACACTTGTAGATGGGGGATGATACACGTTCGATATAGGGGTCGAGATACCTTTTTGGTTATGGCCAAGCGTAGATAAGAGTCTTGGCTTTTCTTTTGGATGTACCGACCTAAGAAACCCATCATGAATATATGTAAATAAAAAGTGGTTCGGCCTCATCTTTTCCTTTGATGTGTAGTTGGTGTGTATTGTATCATGATTGTTGGAGGGAGAATTGGTAAGACATGATTAGGCTTCCGCAAGTAAGTTGCGCTGGGACCGTTTTAAAAAAAAAAATGCCTATGAACTGCGGTGCTTCTTTTAAGAGATGTACCTAGTGTTCATTAGGTATAGTGGAAAGGTAAGCGGACTGTGACGACCCTAGGTGTTTGGGGGTGCCACAGAGCACCAATTCTGTTTGTGAAAAAGAAAGATGGTTCGTTGCACCTATGCATCGACTACCGTCAACTCAATCAGGTGACGATCAAGAACAAGTATCCACTCCCGATGATCGACGACTTGTTTGATCAGTTGCAAGGAGCGTCAATATTCTTTAAAATCGATATGAGGACGGGATATCATCAACTGAGGATCAAGAAAGAGGACATTCCAAAGTCAGCGTTTTGTACTCGATACAACCATTATGAATTCACTGTAATGCCATTTGGTTTAACAAATGCCCTAGCTGCTTTCATGGATCTGATGAACCGAGTGTTTAAAGAGTATCTGGATCAGTTCGTGATCGTGTTCATCGATGATATCCCGATGTACTCGAAAAGTCCAAAGGAACACGAGAGTCATTTGAGGATGGTACTTCAGACTCTAAGAACTCATGAGTTGTACGCTAAGATTCAAAAAATCCTGAAAGAGGATACCGAGAAGAGAAATCCTAACTTTCAAATTTCTGATGATGGAACATTAAGGTTCCAAGGACGATTGTGTGTACCTAACGGTGCAAGAGCTTAAGGAAGAGATCTTATCAGAAGCTCATCGTAGTAGTTACAGCATTCATCCTGGTAGTACAAAAATGTATTAGAATCTGTGTCAACACTATTGGTAGTCCGGTATAAAGGCGAACATCACCAAGCATGTCGCCAAGTGTCTGATGTGTCAGCAAGTGAAGGCATAACACTGTAAGCCGGGAGGATTTCTACAACCTCTCGAGATTCCCGAGTGGAAATGGGAACACATCATAATGGACTTTGTCACGGGCTTACTGAGGAGTCAGACAGGAAATGATTCTATTTGGGTAGTGGTCGATAGACTGGCGAAGTCGGCTCATTTCATTGTAGTACGAAAGGACCTTGATTTGGACAGGCATGCAGAATTGTATGTACGTCAAATAGTTCGTCTGCATGGAGTGTCAGTGATGATTACTTCAGACCGAGACCCGAGATTTACAGCTGCCTTCTGGAAAAGTTTGCAGAGTGCTTTGGGAAAAAAGTTGCAGTATAGTACGGCCTATCATCCTCAGATGGATGGCCAGTCTGAGAGGACAATTCAAACCCTCAAAGACATGTTGCGAGCTTGCGTGTTGGATTTCAAGGGAAGCTGGGAGGAACAGCTTCACCTTGTCGAGTTCACTTACAACAACAGCTACCAACAGAGCATTCAAATGGCTTCTTTTGAAGCGTTGTATGGCAAAGCGTGCAGAACGCGGGTGTGTTGGGATGAGGCTGGGGAAAGAAAGATTACAAGCCCAGAGTTAGTTCAGCAGTTAGTGGATGCAGTTGCCATCATCAAAGAGATATTAAAGACCGCTCAAAGCTGCTAGAAAAGTTACGCCGATAAGGATCGAAGGCCATTGGAATTCCAAGTTGGTGATCACATCTTTTGAAAGGTGTCACCAATGAGGGGTACTTCACGCTTTGGCAAGAAGGGAAAGGTGAGTCCAAGGTATGTAGGTCCCTTTGAGGTTCTAGAGAGAATCGGGATCCTAGCGTATCGTCTTGCATTTCCATCGAGACTGGCACAAATGCATGACGTCATTCACATGTCGATGTTCAGGAAGTATGAGCTTGACCTGACCCACGTGCTTAATTTTGAGGAATTGGACGTGGACGACAGAGTGTCGTACGTTGAAAGCCCAATTCAGATTGTGGATTGAAAAGAACAAGTTCTGCGCACCAAGACCATCCCATTGGTCAAAGTGGTTTGGCAACACAACGGCACTTAAGGAGCAACTTGGGAAACTAAAGATTCAATGAGACGACTATACCCCCACCTTTTTGTTTAAGATTTGTATAGGTTTAAATTTCAAGGATGAAATTTTTATAAGAGGGGAAGAGTTGTGACATCCTGATTTTCGAGTCTGATTTCGACGAGATAAAATGGGCTTTTCGTCGATGCGCCTATAGTCTTTTTCTTTAAGTTGGCCACTCACGAGTTAACTAGCCTATCAGATGAAGCCATTAAGGAATCTAAATGCAATAATCTTGAGAATTCGACTCGGAATCAACTTCTCGACCGTGCTAATTTGCAAGGGTCATTATGGCACCATCAAAATCGATCGAAAACCGGAGATAGGTCGATTCAATAGAAGTATGTGATTAGCACGTGGGTGATTCCACCTAATTACAAAATTTCTGTCGAACGGCACTAGACTAATTTTTCTGTCATTTTTGTACCTTGTGTCCGTATTTGAAACCTCGAGATGTTCACGACAACCGACAGTTGCCAATGTATTGAAGATGTACGTCGTGGCTCGAAAATAATCGACCACGGGTCAATTGTAGTAAAAATTTCTAAAAGCTACCCGGTAGATTAGGACGTGCTAAAATCGCGTTAGATTGAAATTAACCGTAAAATTGAACTCGATTTCAGAAATTGAAAGTTATGTCATGTCACGATTCATTTTAGGAATGCCGACTCATCATTCAAAGAATTTTCGGAGATTTCGAGATTTCTACGGAAAATTGATTTGGACAATTCGGAAAACGAACAGAAATTCGGATGGGTATTTGAAGGGAATTTTGGCTTGCCAACTGAGCTATTTGGTGAAAAGAAAGTGTGGAAATTGTATGGGCTTTTTCTTCAGCGAAATTGGACCTCAAATTGGAGAATTCATGAAGGAATTGAAGCCAAAGAGATAGTGAAATTCGGTTTTAGGCATGGGGGCTGCATTTTGGCATCAATTTGGTTAATTCATGGATTTATATTTGTTGGAAAGTATTAAGGGGGACAAGGAATCAATTGAGAAGATAAACATGTTGACTTTTTTCCCCCTCAATCTAGTTGCTCCCCACGGTCACTGTTTCCCTTTCAATTTTCACGGAACAGCTCCCTCCACGTCGCCAAAACCGCTGCCTTGGTCTTCTTCGTGCATCTCCCCTTCGACGCCGACTTCATCAGCTTCTGTTTTACTTTCATTTTCTTTCATTTCATCCCTCCATCCTCATGTCTTCTTTGTGCTATCCCAATTCCCCCACTCACACGCCCACACCTCCACTGAACTCTCCTCTTCTTGCCACACGTCCAAGTCTCCAGCTCCCTCGGTCAACCAAAGAAACCCCCCAGCAAAGTTGACTCCTCCTGCCAGCAAGCCCACGTGTCCAAGCCCCCATCTCCTTCAGTTGAAGCCCATCAGAAGCCACGCCGTTGATTTCCGAAACTGCTGCCTTCACGCCCACGGCCCAACTTCCATCTCCACCGAAGCACTGCCTGCAAGCCCATGCTCTCCACTCAGCCCATGATTGAAGATTCCCCCTACAGTAGCTTCTTCACATGCCAGCTCACCCGTCTCCACGAAGCCAAGGCTTCATTGCCGCGTCCACCGCAAGTTCAACCACGGAAAGTCCAGCTCCTTTGGTCTTGAACTGTAGGCTTTGTTGGCCGATTTCAGCAGGTCCAAGCTTCCCTCAGCCTCGTCGTGAGCCCGAGTCTCGGGTGCTGTCGTGTCGCCGTCAGCCGATTTTCGTGCTAACCGGTGAGTTGCGTTCTAATCCCTAATTAGTAGGCTAATGACACTTAGAGATGTATTAGTTAGCTAATTGGTGGATTAGTTAAGTTAATTAAGCTTAGGGTAATTTAGTTAGATTAAGTATATAGTTAGTAGTTTAGTTAGTTTAAATAGAATAGTTAGGTGGATTTAGTTAGGAATTGGTTAGTTTATATAATTAGTGTAATTAAACGAGATTAGGTAGAATGGTTAGATTTAATTGTTAGTTCGATTAATTAGCTCGATTAGTTTAGGTTAATTCAATTAAATGCTTTAAATTTATTTATTTTGTAATTTATTTAATTTCCAGTTATTTATTTAATTATTAATTATTTTTCGGAAATTAGATCGGGATAGCCGGTGATCGAAATTTCGTGCTGATTGCAATGGTATGTTCAATTTATGCAATTAGATATTAATTTTTGCAAATTAAGTGCTGATTGGAAATTTGAGTATTTAATTCCAAAATTTGTGAATTTCGATATTTATTTAGAAAATCTCGGGAGTCGGATTTTAACACCGAAAATGGTTTTGTATACTATATAAAAAAGTGGGATTTTAAATTGGAGGTTATAAATTTTCTAGGTCCAATTTAACCCCGTACCCACACATGACTATTTTACCATGTATTTTTAATACAAAAAAATAGGCCAAGATCACTATTTTAATTGAGGCATTTGAATGCAATGCATGGTGTCCTGGGCCGAGATTGATTGGTCGTGTGTTGGTTAAGAGAACCCGTTTCGAGCGATTACGCCGGACGTTATTAAATCTCTTTTCGGGTTACCCATGCATTTTGGTATTGGGCTGCAGTAGATTCTGGACCTATGCTACTTCGGGAATGCTGTCTTTGAGAGATGAAGCCGTGCTCAATGGGGAAGAGACGATGCCTAGCTACACCAGTAGACAACCGAACATGGGAGTCAGCTGTGCCTTGAGGGGCTTAATTAACAATTGGAACGCATGACTGTTTAAGTTTGATGCGCCTGATTATAAGACAAAACTGTGTGGCATGATATGGGACATGTCATAACGGTTTAGCCTTATAATCGGGACCTTTGTGATTAATTGAGTTGAAGAGGTGTTTCAATTGTTATGTGCATTAATAATATGCATGGTAATGTGAACTGTGTTGACGTGCAAGAAGGAATTGAGGCAAGGTAAGTTCTCCGTGCTAATTATGTGGTTGTGTAGTTAGGACACTTCTAATTGTATTACCCTCCTAATCGAAGCTTAGAGCATGAACTCACTGAGATTTATATCTCACCCTATCGTGGGCTTAAATTTTCAAGACCGTAGAGAGAGGACCCAGGGCTGAGCTGAGGTGACTTGAAGTTTAGGTCAGATATGACAACTTTTTTTTGAGTCAATCTTTTGAAATCTTTTGGGTATAGACATTTATAAATGACTCAGTATGCTTATAAAAGTGTGGTTTTTTTGTAAATGTGATGTCTTGCTTTTCTATCCCAAGATGATTACTGTCAAGGGATTTATTTTTACTTCCGCATGTGCAATAAAAGACAAGGGTCGGCGACTCGTCCTAGGAAGTCGCATAATTTTTATTGACCATAGAGGGATGGGCATGCGCTCGAAGATCGGTGTGTGACAGTGGAATGCTCCAATACTTAATGATGTGCTTGAGGAATAGCTTGGCTGCTTCCTTGGCTAGACAATCTTTGGTGGTTGGCACGAACGTCGCATATTTGGAAAATCGATCCACCACGACCATGAGAGTCCGACACCCTTTGGATTTCGGCAAGTTCACAATGAAATCCATGGAGACACTCTCCTATGGACGTTCCAAGATAGGCAACGGTTCAAAGAGCCCCGCTAGGGACCGTTGCTCGATCTTATCTTGTTGGCACATAAGACATGTCCGCACATAAGCTTCGATGTCATCCCTCATGTGTGGCCAATAATATTGATCCTCAATGAGCACCATGGTGCGGTGGATTCCCAGATGACCCGCCCATTTGGAGTCGTGGCACTCGTGCATCACCTCCTTCCGAAGTTTCCCGTAGAACGACACGTATAGTCGCCGTCCCTTAGTGTAGAGGAGATCGTCCTCGCACCAAAACCACCTCGTCTTGCCCTCTTGGGCATATCAAAGAAGGGCTTAGGTAGTTTGGTCACGCTTTAGCCCCTCCTTGATACGATCGATTCATGGACAGTCAGGTCGACTCACCGCGTTGGCTAATTCCAGCTTCCTTCTTAAGGCGTCGACCACGGAATTGGACTTTCCGAGCTTGTATTCCAGCACATAATCACTAGACTAGGAAGTCTTGCCACCGAGCTTGTTTCGATCTGAGCTTCTTCTGAGTTTGGAAGTAGCTCGTGGCCACGTTATCGGTCCTTACACGAACCGCAATCCCAAGAGATAGTGCCTCCACGTACGAAGGCAATGCACCACAGCGGTCATTTCCTTCTCTTGGACTGTGTATCGTCGCTCGATATCGTTCAATTTCCGAGACTTGAAGGCAACCGGATGCCCTTCCTGCATCAAGACACCACCGATAGCAAAATCAGAAGCATCGGTCTCTACCTCATACGGTTTAGTGTAGTCGGGCAACACCGGCATCAGCTCTTCGGTCATGGCCCGCTTCAACCAATCGAACGCCTCTTGATACTAGTCCATCCACTCCCACGGCCTTTCTTTCTTTAACATATCCGTGAGTGGGACGGTGAGGCTCGAGTATCCTTGGATGGAACGCCGATAGTAATTTGTGAGACCAAGGAAGGATTGCAACTTCGTTACCTTGGCCGGCGGCTCCCATTCAACGATAGCATGGATCTTGGCCGCATCCATCCACACTCGTCCGCCCTCGACGATGTGCCCAAGGAAAGGGACTTCTTTTTGTGCAAAGGCACACTTTTCACGTTTCACATATAAGTTGTTTTCCCAAAGGGTCCGAAAAACTCGACTCAAATGTTCAACATGTTCATCGAGCGTCCGGCTATATACAACGATACGATCAAGGTAAACCACAACGAACCGGTCAAGGAACAGGTGTAGTACCTTGTTCATGAGAGTGCAAAATGTAGCCAGCACATTAGTCAAGCCAAAAGGCATGACGAGGAACTCGTATGATCTGTAGTGGGTCACACATGTTATTTTCGGCTCATCCTCTACGGTAATCCGAATCTGGTAGTATCTCGATCGAAGATCAAGCTTGGAGAAACATCGGGCTTCCCCAAGCTAATCAAACAAGTCGACTACGAGAGGGATCGGGAACTTGTGCTTGACGGTGAGCTTGTTCAATGCCCGATAGTCGATGCACATGCGGAGGGATCCATTATGTTTTTTTTGGAACAAGACCGGGCACCGGACATGGCCTTGGATGGCCGAACGTACCGTGGATCGAGCAACTCTTTGAGCTGTTTCCTTATTTCTTCTAACTCAAGCGGGGCCATGCAATAGGGTGCCATGGTCGGTGGTCAAGCATCGGGCACCAGCTCGATCTGATGGTCTACTTCTCTCTAATGAGGCAGCTTCTTAGGTAGCTTGGGCAACATCACATCTTGGAAGGCATCAAGAACTCGGGCCACCTCTCCTGGTATCTCATTTTCTTCTGTGCCCTCCTCTTTCAACGCTGCCAAGAAGGTCACCTCGCCCTTCTGTAATCCCTTTGTCAGCTACATGGTCGACAGCATCTTCCTATCGTGTCCCGACTCGCGGTAGATCGGGATCATGCATTGGCACCGCTTATCTAGGATACATATGCAGTCCGCGGAAGGTATAACACCCGTATTAATCCGGTCGAGGAATCCTAAACCAAGCGCAAAATCATAGTCGTCAAGAGGGATTACCTCGATGTCTTCTCGGCTGGTCCATGGACCAAGGTGCAGCTCCACGTCCCTAGCCATGCCGCTAGTTGGGACTTCCTTGGAGTTCACCGTTTTAAGCCATCCGGCGTCACACGCTTTGACCGGAAGATTCAGCTTCTTCACTGCCTCTTCGGATATGAAGAGATCGGATGCCCCGGTGTCCACGAGTGCACTCATCTCTTTGGGTTCCTTAGCCTTCTTGGCCTTGATCGACCCAAGGATCCGCAATAATCCCAACCGCGACTACTTTCACGGTGTATCCTCCTTGCACAAGGCTGTCAACTTTCCTCTCTTCGGGCAATCACGGGCCATATGGGAACCATCACAAAAGAAGCACTTGTATGTGCGTACCTTGCGATGGTATCCTCCGTGGCTTGACTTGGGTTGAGTACTAGGAGGGACCGCTGGCAATTTGCCTCCGCTCGGATGATGATACCGACTCTGATCTCCCCCATTAGTGGCCTTTTCCCTCGATCGAGAGTCGGTCTTGACAGAGGATGTTGGCCTATATTCCACAAGGGACTCGGCCACGGAAGTAGCCGTTGAAAGATTCGTTGCTTGGCATTTTTGAGTTCTTGCTTGACCCACAGTTTGAGTCTGCTCATGAACTGATGAAAGGCTTATGTCTCGGTCATGGACGGAATTTGGAGAAGCAACTCTGAGAACCATTTCACATAGTCACGAACTTCGCCCTTTTGTTCTAGGCATTTGAGTTCCCCACGAGCTTCCTCCTCCACATAAGCGGGATAGTAGGTTTGCCAAAATTCTTCAATGAACCAAGCCCATGTCGTGATAAGGTCGCCATTCCTACCATTCGACCGACGATGCCACCAAAGTAGCGCATCATCAGCTAAATACATGGCTGTTGTGTTCAGCCGAATCACGTTGTCGGTCACTACCATGGTCTGGAAATACCTTTCCATGTACCACAGGAAGTTGTCCATGTCCTTTGCCACCCGTGAGCCCTTGAACTCTTTCGGCTTAGGTGCATCGGCACGGGGTTGCACGGTGATCAGCCCGTTCACTCATGCAGCTTCAAGCTTAGCGAGCTTGCTTTTCATCTCGGCCATTTGTGCGTGCATGGCCACCATCACGGCCTCCCAGGTCTCGTCCCGCTGCTGTAGCCCGTCCGTGAGGGATCCCGGCACCTCAACACGGAGCTCTCCCATGTCGGCCTTGAGTTCTTGCACTTTGGCCAAGAACTCCTCCCTATCGGCCTCCGCTTGGTCAACGATCTGGTTTAGGTCGTCCATCAACGCCTAGACGTCTACAACAGCCTCCTCTAGGGCCGTCACCCGATTGTCGAGATCCCCTTTCAGATCCCTCGAGCTCGAGACAGCACGGTTCTTTTTCAACCAGGTGCCTTTCTCGGCTGGACGCCCACGATCTTCACAATCATCGCCTTGCACGACCAAGATGTCAACACGAGAATTAGCCATTGCGCTTGGAACAATAGCTCTAATACCACTTGTCACGGGTCGGTCGAACACGATCAATCAAACACCGTGCAGCCTTAAGATTTGTGATCCCAAGTCAACCTACACACGCACACGCACACGCACAAGGCAAGGGTCAGTTGCACAAAGGGCGAATGTATTTCACTATGAATGAGCTAAGCTCAAATGAGAGGGAGAGACCCCTTTTATACATGTTCGGGTCGTATCTCGGCCGTGGATCGTCCCTCCAATTCAACAGCTGTGTTTGAACGGTGGCCATAATTACAAATCTACTTAGTAGGCCACTCAATGGCTGCAGGCATTGGGAAATGGCCACAAGAGCAATTCAAAAGCAAGATCAAGGCTAGCATGGGCGAGTCAGGGCCAGCAAGGGTGAGCAGGGGCGCCTGACGTGGAGCAGGTGAACCAATTCAGGTTTGTGCAGGGGCTCGCCGAGCATTGATCAAGAGTTGGTCATTGGTCCTGCACTGATCGCCCTCGGTATCGCACACAGACGGATCAGGCACGGTCGAGGGATCGTGCAGGGACTGATCAAGGATCGATCAGGGATCGATCATGGACTGATGCGGGATCGGTCAAGGATTAGTCGGGACTGGGATGGATCAGGGCTGTCCCCAGCAACGCCCTAATGTGTGACACGGCCGAGCACAGACGGTCTTGGACATGCTTCGTCCGTCGGCCGTGTCACTAGCCTCATGCTCGCTCAGGGGATTCCCTTGGAACCGGTATGGAGAGTTAACGATTTGGTCTCCCATGAGAGCGGCGCCGACATTTCCAACACGTTCTCGAATCCCACCCATGGGCTTGCAGTATGGGACATTATAGTAGCTGAAGGGAAGCCAATTATCGATGGAGGTCAAGGAATTAACTTTGGCAAATATGAGGTCATCACCGGCG
The DNA here is from genome assembly GCA_016097605.1 of Eucalyptus guilfoylei. NCBI lineage: Eukaryota > Viridiplantae > Streptophyta > Magnoliopsida > Myrtales > Myrtaceae > Eucalyptus > Eucalyptus guilfoylei. The sequence goes on from CM027867.1 coordinate 37,617,236, forward strand.
TATGTGTGCATGTAGGTTTTTGCCAGAGAAAACCAAATTGAAGAAAAGGCAAAGAAAACTCAGTTCCTGATTGCAGAGCTTGTCATCTTGATATCTGCTAGAGAATCAGTTGAATGGTTGTGAGTAGAGAGCTAAATCAAGCAACTAAGCTCAAGTTCAAATGATGATTAATCTCAAACATCCTACATGGAAGTCATGAACTACCACTATATATTTATATATAAACACACTCGAGACAGTACTCAGATCATCGATGAAAAATTTCAGATCTTTCATACCATCGCAGCACGAAAAATGTTCTTCATCGGCATAAGGCTAGAGAGAAGCAATCCTCTGATCTATCACTAATGAAAGATTATAAAGCATCAGAATACTCGCCTTGGTGATGGGAAGCAACTGAAATTGCTTCTGAGAGTGAAGCGCTCTCGTTTATAAATGGCGATGATTCATGTAATTAACAGAGAGTCATTTTCAATCTTTCTGCCTTGTTGCTTCGCATGAAGACGAAAAATCAAATTTTTTTTTCTTTCAATATTAGTTAATGTCAATTCAGTCACTTTCCGGAGAGAACCTTGGTTTTATATATGGACAAACGGAAATTGCCGGCAACCTAGAAACGGCACTCCAACTCAACGTTGACGACACCATTTCTCTCATAGTGAATATCGACATAAGGGTCAAACGTAGTTCACTAGGAATTGGCATTGATTTTTGGACTTAGTGGTTGGACGAATTGCACATAATGGATAAAATTATCCAGAAAGTCATAAATTTATTGTACTTTTATCAATTCAATTATAAAACTTTCAATTTTACTAATTGAGTCATAAACAATTTTACATTATACTAATTGAGTTTATTCAGCTAATTTTGATAATAATAAAAAATTGCGGACATGGACACCGGGCAATGGTATAACCAGCACTGACATAGACAATTTTTAATAATATTATAATATTTTTTCAAATTTTTATTATTTTATTTTTATGTAAAAAATGATTGGCATGTGAAAAAAAAACGATTACAAAACTAAATTCAAAACACATATTAGCCATCCAACACTAAACACATAATATTATTTTTAGATTTTGTAACTATTTATATTGAAAATGTTCATTGAAATAAGTCCACTGATTACAAAAACAGAGTTATTTTACATATTTTAGGTAACAAATAATGCAATATCTATAAGAAAATATTTGGATTTCCTTCTATATATTCAAATTTTCCTTGTTTATACAGCATAATGAGATATGGAGAAAATAAGGAAAAAAAATGATAGAAAGAAGGAAAGGAAGAATTTAGTGATTCAAGAATTCAAATCAGAAAGTGTTGGAAAATGAATATCAAATTAGGGATTTTGTGATTTATTTCCTAATTTATCGAAAAGAGTTGGAAGGTGGATATCAAATAAGGGATTCTCTTATTTATTCCCCAATTTTATTCGAAAAGTAAGCAATTGCCTTGAGATATGATTATTGGATGTATCCTATAAATAGGAGAACATGGAGAGTTTAGGGAGACTAGGTTTTTATTTTTATATCGTTTTTCCTTGTTCAAAGAGTTTTTCAAGCATTTTGAAGAGAAGACGATATTTGTTCATTTCTTCTTTTATTATGTTCTAATTTTCTTTTGTTAGGATTATGATGTTGTCTGACCATGATGATATAAATTTCATAATGTTTATGTTTTGCAAGTAATTTCATTCATGTAAGTTATATATTATTAATTTATGCTTTTAGGTGACTGGCCACCGATATACATGTTTGAGACTGAGAAGTGATAATATATAATTACTTCTTATGATATATAATCATGAATTAAATGTGGATAGAGATGTATTATGTTATTTGTGTAGCTTTTGATGATAAGGTAGTCCAATAGATTCATTGTAAACTAGAAATATTCATATATTTTAATGCACTTATATATATTGAAATTCACATAGAGATATGGTGAATTGATAAACTATGTAGATTTGCTATCACATGTGTGATATTGTTCTTATATGCGTAACAATTTGAAATTCATATTTAGTGATTATGGTGAAATTGAATGCTCTAATACATTTATTTAATTGATTTACTGCATTTAATATTGGAACTTTGTTTCTACATTTGTTAATTTTAACTCATTCTCTCATTCTCAATTCTATTTTGATATGTTAAATAAATTTTATAATTAGTCCATTTTTAATATTTAATTGGTTTATTAATTATCAATCTTTGTAGGATGATATCCTTTCTCATCATTATATTACTTATTTAACACATTAATTCATTTAGAATTTCACGAACAATTACTTTTCACTCTATATTTTGTGCCTTGGTACATTGAAAAAGTAAGTTTATATGTATCTAAAAGATTCTGATTATATATTCTTTGATGATTTTTTCCAAGAGGAAAAATCAATTTTTTTATTGTATAAAAGTGGTCATCCTTGTAGCTAATAACTTATCTACACAGTTTCGAACAAAAAAAAAAAAGATTTATCTACATAGTAAATAAATTTTATTATATGCAAAAGTAAGTATGTAATTACATAAAGTTACTTCTTTTCTGTATTTATTATATTGCTAATGGTATGTACTTATAAGTAGTTAGTTACATATTTTATGTAATAACAATAGGGAGTTCTTGATATTCATGTAAATTTTTTTCCTATAAAAAAGTTAGTAACTAATAGATTTTCATGATGGTTGTCAACTTTTAATATAGGTGAAAAGTTTAAAGTAATTAATAATTTATTTATGTGATTAGTCTAATAAGAAAGTATTCGTCGTATTTCTTATACACCTAATATTGTTAAGCTTTTACTTATAAGGCAGTGATTTAAACCATTTACAGTTATTGAATCCGATATCCTAGAGTTGCCCTTAGTAATCAATTATTGTACAGTGTATTTAAAAACTCCGTCAATAGTACACGAGTTGAATATTGTACTATAAAAGATCAAAAGAATATATGGTGTTGTTTTCTTTGAAAGCACATGAAATAATTTGCTATCATTATTATAGAATCGAAAATGACATTAACAAACAATAAATGTTTGTACATTAAATTGGAAGAATTATATTGAAATGGACGTTTTAATACAAGAATTAAAAAGAAAAGCTGATTAAATTGAAACTATTACATCATAATGGGACAAACTGATTATAAGAATGAACAAAATTGTACCTAATAATAAGAAAAAAGTTATTTAAAACAGGAAATAACCGGTCCGGTTTTTAGTACCTTGTCCGGAACTGGATCACTTGGACTGGACCGGTATCCCGATCATATTTCTTTCCATTTTTTTTCATTGTTATAATTTTGTTCTATTTTAAAATAATAAAGTAACTGGCGGAAACGACGGAAAGAAACCCTAGCCTCCTCACTGCAGGATACTCTCCGGCCGTCTGCCACGGCATCACGGTCGGCGCATTGCCCGCCGGTCCTCCCTCGCGGCGTCGCCTCCCTCTCTCTGACGCTCGCCTCAATGTAATGGTGCTTCGCTTGCTTTGTTATTGCTTTGATTTCTGTTGCTGGTGGCTGGCGAATCTGCTGGAATCGACGGTGTTTGACTCCATTGGATTTCGAGTTCGTGTCGGTGAGGTTGTCGCGATCGAGTCTCGCCACGAGTCTCGCCACGTCTCTCTGTTAGATTTCTGTTAAAAAGGAAGAGTTCTTACTTCTTAAAAGAAACTAAGGAAAAATAAGGGCCGGTCTCGGTCGAACCGGGGGACCAACCGATCTTGTCCGGTTCGGTTCTCGGTTCCACCCAGGAGCCAATTACCCGTGCATGCTTAGTTTACATGAAACAATATTCCATAAAATTGCACAATGTTCCGGCCATCACTCTTCGCTGACTAGATTGGTGTTCATGAATCGGCGCTTTAAATCCCTTCTATACTGCACAATTGAAGCTTAGGATTTAGATGATTCTTTTCGTATGTTTCAATTAGTATGAACTGTTCAATTAATTGGAGGTTCTTGAGGTTATCATATTTCCACTGGGCTTGTGCAGTTCCTTGGAGCTGGTTTTAAGTTGGTGCACGAGCTGCGTTTTTGGTTGTGAGAGGTTGTGGGTTAGAGTATTTTACTTGAATCGAAAGAAACAGAACTGGGGTTTCACGAAAACTTCATTGAAATGGAAAACAAGCCTGATCAGAACTCCCCTCCCAATAAAATGGAGTCTCTCTCCATCAATTCTCAGGCAGAAGGGAGCTTCTCCTTGAGCTGCCCAACGGCCATCCAGTGAGCTATTTGAATTCCCCTTCATCATGATATGGAAGATTGCATTTATATGTCTATCAAGCGTGAAATTTGTTGAGTTTGGTTAATGGGCTTGTTTTGGTCAAGATGAGTTCAGAGGAGAGGTTTCGGATTGTGAGGAGCGTCGGGGAAATGTGCATTATGGAAGATGAGCTGCTGAAGCTTCTAACCAAGAAACCCCAACCATTTGCTATGATGGGTTCGAACCATCTCGCAGAATGCACATTGCTCAGGTCTTGTTTTCCCTTGATTTTCCTTGAGCTAGTCTGATTATGTTGATGTGTTGCATTTGGCCGATGATAGTTTAATAGTGTACTTTATATAGTTTGACATTATTACTCATGGCATTGGCAATGTCTACATCTATCATTGGCAAATTAATGCTTTGCCTATCTTAATTCAATGACGTAGCATCAAGAACTCTCGTCTTTTACTCTGTACCTGCCTTTTATTTGGGAACTATGCGCACTTGATATATTTTCTAGCTTGCGTCCGGGTGAAGTGGCCTGGTTTTTGCCTCCTAGTTGTTTAGCCAGTCGAGAATAAACGTTAAGGACAAAACGTTCCTGTAATACAACATCGCAGTTTTGGTTTGTTGTCCATGGAGTATCATTAGGAAATATCCAAACACCTTGGATCATTTGATAAAGTTAGTCTGAAAATTCTGAAAAATCTTAAATGACAGACTGCAATGCTTGCACTGTGAAACTTGAAAGATGCTTGGTTTCATAATTTGGTGAATAGTAGAGATAAAACTGCACATGATGCGAGTTGAGTCGATGAAATGTATTTTGGCATCTGTTTAAGTCGATGACATCAAGTCGTGGGTGCTTCAGCTCAGAATAAGTTTGCATGTTATCATCACCATGGTACATAGTTTGATTGGTTTGCCTTGCCTATTGTCATTCGGAGGACTAATTTAATTTTGGAGACATTTTGCTACTTTGTGCACTGTTTTCTGCTATTTTGCTTACCTTTTTAAAGCTTGCTTTTCAATTTGAATCTGGAGATTGCTGCTTAAATTTTTTTGAGACTGGTTTTCTTTATCAGTTTTTTATATTTTCATTTTCCTTTGCAGCAGGGAGCCATGAAGACGATAAGCGTGAACAAAATGACTTCTGCCGGTTGCAAAGTGAAGATATTGATGGCTGATTGGTTTGCTCAGATGAACAAAAAAATGGGTGGAGACTTGGAGAAAATCCAAACTGTTGGACGCTACATGATTGAAATATGGAAAGTTGTCGGCATGGATCTCACGGATAATAAAGTGGGATTTCTGTGGTCGTCAGAAGAAATTAACTCCCGGGGAGGTGAATACTGGCCACTGGTCTTGGACATTCTTGGCCAAAACGAACTCCCTAGGTTAATCAGGTATATAACTAAGGCCTGCGGTTATTATGTTGAATCATGACTGATAGTAGAGATCACATCTCATATTTTCTTTTTTGCAGGTGCTCATAGATAATGGGTAGTAGCGAGCAGGATAAGCTCACAGGAGCCCAAATTATGTACCCATGCATGCAATGTGCTGACATATTTTTCTTGAAGGTGCCTATAGTATTCTGTCATCGGACAACTACAGAAACAACTCGTGCATGGTTTTTTTACTTCGCCCATAACAACTGCTAAGCAGTTTATTCTATTCGCGAAGACTTTTAAAAACTGCAAGCGCGATGAATACCGTGCAGGAAATTGTGAGCTGTATGCATGAGTTCATACGTCTTTTTGTGGGATAATATGGGGTGTCCAAACCATTGATTAAACTGTTCCCCACAGATACACACTAATTATAAGTGCTGTTTGTGATCTCTGGTACCGTAAATGAATGTCTGCAAAATGTGCGTGCTGAGTTATACTTGATAGTGCAGTGAATGAATCATGATTCAGACAGCTGCATAGTATTTTGGTTTCCTTGCTTTCTATGTACTTCGAACTTGTATTTGTTTGTCACTACTAAAAATGTTGTTGGAAAATGCTTTTATTTGAACAGGCTGACATTTGTCAAATGGGAATGGATCAGCGGAAGGTGAATGTACTTGCTAGAGAGTACTGTGATGACAGAGAGAAAGAATAAGCCTATCATTTTGTCTCACGGTATGGTTTAACTCTCTTTTTCTCATAAATTTAGTTGTTTTTCTAAGGTTAAAATGGTTATTTGTGTTGATTATTTTGGTATGTGTTGAAATATTATCCCACATTGATTGACAATGGGTCCTAAATGCTCTTTATATTCATATGGTCTCCCTTTACCTGTGAGCTTAAGTTTTTGGGTTGAACTCCTAACTGTTCTTTATATTCATATGGTCTCCTTTCACCTATAAATTTAAGTTTTTGGGTTGAATTTTCTAATACAGTATTAGAGCCAGTTACCCCTTAGGCGAAGATGTGGTAAAAAATTCCATGAAATTTCACGTGCAATTAGTAATCCAACTTGCATGTGAGAGGGGGTGTTGGGGTGTTGAAATATTTTCCTACATCAATTGACAACAAGTCCTAAATACTTTTTATATTCACGCGATCTCCTTTCACCTATAAGCTTAAGCTTTTGGGTTGAACTTTATTGATACGTGGTCTGCAGCAAGGCCAAGAAAAAATGTCCAAAAGTGATCCATCCTCATCCATCTTTATGGGTGATGACGAGGTAAAATTTTGTGACAGCTGCATAAAGTGTGCAGTAATGAGAAACCGCCTTTTATTTTACCTTGTGAGGAATAAACTTTTTATGGCATCTGTCGGCTGAGGTGAATGTCAAGATAAAAAAAGCACACTGTCCACCTAAGATTGTTGAAGGCAACCCATGTTTGGAGTACATAAAATACGTTATATTGCCGTGGTTTAATGAGTTCAGAGTGGAGTGATCTGCAGATAACGGCGGTGACAAGTGAGCTGTCCATGATGTTGAAACATTGTTGCTTTTTCTCCCAGTGCTAATTGAATATTAGTGTATTTTGATTACTCTGTCTCTCCTTCTTGCTATATTGCGGTGTAGGCACTTCAAAAGCTTTGATGAACTTGTGTTCGACTACGAAAGTGGAGATTTGCATCCTGGTGATCTGAAGCTAGCTTTTTCAAAGTCTTTGAATAAGATACTTCAGGTAAGCTGTCCTTCCATCCTCATGAGCATCTTTTACGCAGGCACACACGGTTGAGAATCCAGAATGACCATATGGTCTCGTTGCGAATGAGGAGCCAAGCTACATGATTTTCTCCAAGTTTGAAAGACAGCATGAGAATTTCCATGCATGAATGTTAGGAGTATACCCTTAGTTTGCAATTTCAGCAACAGAAGCCCTTGCAAACTTTAGGGGGGGATACATGTCTATCAAAAGCTCCTTGGCCAAATTTATAATTCGTTTTCACTTATGCAGCCTGTACGTGATCATTTCAACAAAAACGCTAATTTGAAGGATCTATTGAAGAGAGTTAAGATACTCATTTTTTTTGTGTCCATTAAAATTACATAAATAATTAGGTTCCAATTTCTAAGGGTCCGTTTGGTTCCAAGGAACAATTTCTTTTCAAAAATAGTATTTTTTTTAATTTTCCGAAACAATTTCTAATTTTAAAAAAAAAAACATATTTGGTAACTACACAATTTGTATTCTTGGAATGGAAAAAAGAACATGAATGCGTTTGATATAATTTACAATTTTTTTTTGTTAAGTAGAATTTTTTAAAATTTTTTAATAATTTTATTTCAAGGAATAAAAAAATTAGTTGACGCTTATCAAACAGATTTCTATTCTTTTTTTGTCTCGAGAAATAAAAAAAGAAGAAGAGAAATCGAGAGAAATAAAAAGTTACCAAATAGGCCTTAAAGCTTCGTATAAGTAATCAGTTACCTTTCCAAAAATTGAGGTGTGCTTTTGTGCTCTATCAATGTAGGGATATGGGGTCACTCGGTAATATGGCACATGGACACTGAAGGATGTGACAAATGGTCGATTACTGTCACAATCGTTTTGACGAAAATCTAATTTTAGGTTTGGACATCAGAGAATTTTCTTGTCCTTGTGCTATGAGCACGCCAAGTATATATTTGCTAGCTACTTATTACTTGCACTAATTTACGTGACATCTTCACTGAATCACCATAGAATTTTCCTGTTACAGAACTGGTTAAGATCTGGTCAATAGCTTTACCTGGTTTTGATTTACATTGTTTAGTTTAAAGTATGCATTTTATCAATAGAAGAAATTGGCTCTGTATATTTGCAGTTTTCCTTTTGCGACGGGTTTTCCGAATTTTGCGGTGGAGGAATTCGGGGAAGCATGCTTAACAAGAAAAGTTTTTGAGTTTAAGGGCACTAGTTTTTCCACCATAAACCCTTGATTATACGGATTACATGAAAAAAGCTTGTGACTTTGAAAATTGAATAATTCATGTAATGTTGATGGCAATTGGTTGATTTAAGATCTAGCCAAAACGGATAAGGAATAGTAGTAGGTTGATTGGGATAAGAAAAGTTTGAGTTTAAGGGCACTAATTTCATCCACGTCTCTTTGATAATGTAAGATACATTGTCATGAGTTAAAACATCACGTATCATTTGATTTTCTTCCCCAAATTCGAATGGGGTTTATCGAATTTATGATTTTTTTGGCAATCAAGTTTCTAATATTTTGTTTTCATCTACCTATAGCACCTGATTTTCAGTTTTTTTTTTTTAAGGAAAATAAACGAGATGAACACTCATGTGACCTGCTTTGTCATCATGTTTCCCTACAAAGTGAAATGTCCATCTTTCCTCCCTCTCTAAGAAAGAAAGGAGTATATGTCCTAACATTTCTGAACTAGCGATGTGCTGGGACTCCCCTTTCTCAGGACATTTTGTAAAAGCTTGGTTGATCTGCTTCAAACATTGTGCTACCTTTTTTTGTGGGTCGATGATCTTTTCAAGTAGTCATTTTGACCTAATTGTCGACCTTGACATGGACTGCAAATTAGAAGCTTGTTTACGTAATCACCGCCACACGTAATTACCGCCACCTAGTATATTGTTTACATTATTATTAGTGCCTTGGTATATTGAAAAAGTAAGTTTATGCTTATCTAAACGCCCAATGTCCTCGGATCTCGCCCATATTTGAGAAATAGTCACCACACTCTCTCGATTCTGGCCCTTGTCTTTAGTTGACAAGGGTCACTAACTCTCGTGCGAGTGTCGATTTTTATTTGAAAACAAAATTCATTTTAAGTTTTTATTATAAAGAATAAAGGTATTTCAAGCCTTTATTTAAAATTTTCCCAAAAAATATACAGTTTTATTTTCTTTAAAAGCACAATAAATGATTTACTATTATTATTTTTATCATCATCATCATCATTATAGAATCGAAAAATGATGTTAACATGAATTTACATCAACTATATAACAAATAAGAAATGGTTGCACATTAATAAATTGGAAGAATAAAAATCGTGATTGCAGGTCCGGTTCCACCTCCTCCTTCCCGACGCTTAGGGTTTTGGGTTTTCTCCGCCGTCGCCGGCGAGTCGCTTGAATCGAAAGGAGCGGACCTGTGCTTCATCTCAATGGAAAAGGAAGCTGATCAGAACCCACCTTCCAAAATGGAGTCTCTCTCCGTCAAATCTCAGGCGGCGGAAGGGAGCTCCTCCTCGAGTTGCCTGGTGGAAACCCAGTAAGCTCTTCGAATCCCACTCCACTCCGTGTCGCCATCTGGGAAAATTTGCATGGAATTTTCCGAGTTTGGTTGATGGGCTTGTTTTGGTCAGGATGATGAGTCCGGAGGAGTGTCACCGTCTGGGAAATCGCATGGAATTTGCTGAGTGAGTTTGGTTGATGGGTTTTTGTTTTGGTCAGGATGAGCCCGGAGGAGCGGTTTCGAATCGTGAGGAGCGTCGGGGAAGAGTGCATTCAGGAAGACGAGCTGCTGAATCTTCTAACCAAGAAGCCCCAACCCATTTGCTACGATGGGTTCGAACCATCTGGCAGGATGCACATTGCTCAGGTCTTGATTTCCCCTGATTTCCCTTGATTTAGTTAATCTGATTATGTTGATATGTTGCGTTTGGCCCATGATAGTTTGATAGTGTAGTTCGACGTTATTGCTCATGACATTGGCAATCTCTACATCTATCTTGGGCAAATTACTGCTTTGCTTATTCAGATTCATAGATTCATAGATGTAGCATCAAGAACTCTCGTCTCTCACTCTGTACCTGCCTTTTATTCGGAAACTATTCACACTTGAGATATTTTATAGCTTGCGTCCAGGCGAAGTGGCCTAGATTTTGCCTTCTAGTTGTTTAGCCACGGACAGAACGGTCCTGTAACACAACATTGCAATTTTGGTTCATCGTCCATGGAGTATCAGTCGGAAATGTCCAAACACTGTGATGACAGATTCCAATGCTTTTTCTGCACCATAAATATAGAGATGTTTGGTTTTGTAATTTAGTGAATAGTAGAGATGAAAATAAACTTGATGCAAGTCGAGGCTGATGAATTGTACTTTGCTGTCTTTTCAGTCAGTGACATCAAGTCGTGTGTGCTTCAGTTCAGAATAAGCTTGCATATTGCCATTCCATGGTGCATAAGTCGATTTCTTTGCCTAGTGTTGCTTATTGTGTGCTTCATCCAATCTCAGTCTGTTTTATTGTAGCTTTGCTTTACTATTCTTTGCCTAGTTTTTCAGAGAGAAAAGATTTCTTGATGTGAAGGACTTATCTGCTGGCTCATTGAGAGGACTCATTTAAGTTGTAGAGACATTTTGCTATATAGTGCACTGTTTTCTGCTGCTTTGCCTACATTTCTGACGAAAGCTTGCCTTTTCAATTTTAAGCTCAAGATTACTGCTGAAATTTTGTTGAGACTGGCTTTTATCAGTTTCGAAGTTTATATTTACATCTTCCTTTGGGGCAGGGAGTCATGAAGACGATAAGTGTGAACAAAATGACTTCTGCTGGATGCAAAGTGAAGATATGGATTGCCGATTGGTTTGCACAGTTGAACAACAAAATGGATGGAGACTTGAAGAAAATCCAAACGGTTGGACGCTATTTGATTGAGATATGGAAAGCTGTCGGCATGGATCTCGCCGATAATAAAGTGGAATTTCTGTGGTCATCAGATGAAATTAACTCCCGAGCACATGAATACTGGCCACTGGTTATGGACATTGCCCGCCGAAATAAGCTCCCTAGGATAATCAGGTATATAACTGAGGCCTGCAGTTATTATGTGGATCATGACTGATATAATAGATCGCGGCTCATTGATTTTCTTGTTTCCAGGTGCTCACAGATAATGGGTCGTAGCGAACAGGATGAGCTCAGTGCAGCCCAAATTCTCTACCCATGCATGCAATGTGCTGACATATTTTTCTTGAAGGTTCTTATAGTATTTGTCATCAGACTTTATTCAAATACTTGTTTTCTGTCAATTCTTATGTTCGTTGGTCTATTGCTTCCTAGAGAAACAATCTTTGCTTGGTTTTTATCTTCCCTCATGATAATTTGTTGAGCAGTTTATTCTTATGATTGTATGAATTCTTTAAAAAACTGCAAGCACTATGAGTACCATGCAGGAAATTATGACTTGCACGCATGAGTTCATGTCTTTTTGTTTGATAATATGGGGCATCCGAACCTTTGGTACCACCATTCCCCACAGATGCATGCAAATTGTAAATATTATTTGTGATCTCTAGTACCGTAGATGACTGTTTGCAAATTGTGCATGCCGAGTTGTACTTGATAGTGCAGCGAAAGAATCGTGATTGAGACAGCTGATGGTATTCCGGTAGCCTTGCTTTCTTTGTATCTTAAAGGTTGTGCTCTATCTTTTGTCACTACGAAAATCTTCATGCAAAATGCTTTTATTTGAACAGGCCGACATTTGTCAACTGGGAATGGATCAACGGAAGGTGAATGTACTTGCTAGGGAGTACTGTGATGACATAAAGAGAAAGAATAAGCCTATCATTTTGTCTCATCGTATGGTTCAACTCTCTTTCTTCTTATAAAGTCAGTCATTTCTCTAAGGTTGGAATGGTTATTTTGGTCTTGATTGTTTTGATATGTAGATATGCTTCCTGGTCTGCAGCAAGGCCAAGAAAAAATGTCAAAAAGCGATCCGTCATCATCCATCTTTATGGAAGATACCGAGGTAAAATTTTGTGCCGGAGCTGCATATATTTGCGCAGCATTGAGGAGCTGCCTTTTTTATTTTACATTCTGCAGAATAAATTTTTTATGGCATCTGTAGGCTGAGGTGAATGTGAAGATAAAAAAGGCGTACTGTCCACCTAAGATTGTTGGAGGCAACCCATGTTTGGAGTACATAAAATACATCATATTGCCATGGTTTAATGAATTCAAAGTGGAGCGATCTGCAGATAACGGCGGTGACAAGTGAGTTGCTATGATGTTGAAAATGTTGTTGCTTTTTCACATGCAATTTTGTCGTGCTAATGGAATACTAGCATGTTTTGATTACTTTGTTTCTCTTTCTTGCTATCTTGCGGTGTAGGACCTTTAAAAGCTTTGATGAACTTGTTGTCGACTACGAAAGTGGAGATTTGCATCCTGCTGATCTGAAACCAGCCCTTTCAAAGTCTTTGAATAAGATACTTCAGGTAAGCTCTTCTTCGATCCTAATGAGCACCTTTTATGCGGGCACAATTGGTTGAGAATCCTGAATGACCATTTGGTCTCCTTACATATGAGGAGACAGGTATGGAAGACAGCATGAGCCACACACAAATTTAGGACGCTTATTTTGCAGTTACAGCAATCTTAATCGTCGTGAACTTCTCTAGGGGGCACGCATGTCTATCTATAGCTTCTTGGCAATATTCATAAGTTCTTTTTTCTTATGCAGCCTGTACGTGATCATTTCAACAAAGACGCTAATGCGAAGGATCTGCTGAAGAGAGTTAAGGTATGCATCTTTCCACTGTCCATTCAAATTACCGCAACAATTTGGTTTTATGTTTTGAAGCTCCTTATACTTTATGTGCGATCGACATGCACCTAGTTTCAAAATTGGTGTATGATTTTGTCCACTGTCAATGTAGGGATACAGGGTCACTCGGTAATGTGGCGCTTGGTCACTAAAGGACATGACAACTGGGTTGATTCCTGTAGCAGTTTGGACGAAAATCTAGTTCACGTACGGACATTGGAGATTTTTTTTGTCCTTGTGCTAATGGCACGCCGAGTATTTATTTGCAAGCCTCTGGTTACTTGCACTAATTTACGTGACATCTTTGTCGAATCACTACACAATTTTCTTGTAACTTGCAGCACCGGTTAAGAATCTGGTCAATAGTTTTACCTGGTTTTGATTTACATTTTTCAACTCAGACTTTGCATTTTTATTAGTGGAAGGAATTGGCTCTCTGCCTTTTCGCTGTTTTCCTCTTGAGGATGGCTCTTCTGAATTCAGCGGCGGGGGCATTTGGGGAAGCATGCGTAAGAAGAAAAAGTTTTTGAGTTTAGGGCACTTGTTTCCATCATAAAATCCCTTGATTTATATGTATCACATGAAAAATGACCTTCAAAATTGGATAATTCACGTAATGTTGATGGCAAATCGGTTGACCCAAGGAATAGAAAGGTGGACGGACAGATGTTTACTGAGACAAGTTTGTTGAGATTACAACTAAAAGATGGCGAAGGGAAAATTGATGTAGCATTGGCGTTGAGCTCAATTCATACATCTTTCATGTCTCTTAAACAAAGAAAGATGCATTACCTTGGGCAAAAACATCACATTTTCCGCGCCCAGTTCGATTTTCTTTTCCAAACTCGATGGGGGGTATCAATTTTCTAATTTTTTCGGAATCGAGTTTCTAAAATTTATTTTCATCTATCTATTGCACCGGGTTTTTAGTCACCATGAACTCTCTATAATCCCTTATTACATTCCGAAATGCTGATGGGGCGTCATTTGTGGATGATACCATTAAATTTGTTTCCAGTTTCCCTAATAGGTCCTCCCCCTCTCAATCGAGAAGACATGGAGAATCTCGGATAAGCATGAAAGCCCAGGTTGGGCTCGAAGTAAAGCCTATTTCCCTCCAGAAAATTATCAAAAAAACCATCGACCTGTTATAATTGTATCAATTTAGTTATAATATTTTATTTTTTTTGGTTAATTAAGTTAAAAAAAATTTGCATTTATGTCAATTCAGTCAATCTATCCAATTTTGACCGAAAATTGTTAATGTGAGCATTGGCTATCCTAAGTGGCTTAGTCAACACTGACATGAAAAAGAAAATTCATATTTTTATAAATTTTTTTGAATTTTTTATTAATTTTTTTCCTTCTTTTGTTTCCCCGGTGGTCAGCAGTGGAGGAGCAAAATTCTAGAAACAAATCTCTATTTTTTAGAATACCAAATCCGTACCTAGTTAATGAGTTTTACCTTTGGATATCGATATACACATTTACATCGATTATCCTTATATTCCATTGCGGAAACAAAAGAAGGAAGAAAAAAAAAATTATCCATGTCAATGCCTATCGTGTCACGTAAAATAGCTAACCTTCATATTAGCGATTTCCAACTAAAATTGGCCGGATGTGCTAAATTTGTATAAATGTAAAAGGTTTAAGATTCAATTGGCAAAACAAAAATAAAGTTAAGAATAAGTTGATCCAAACACAATTAATTTAAGATCTTTTTGGTGATTCTCCCTCTTCCTGTCCCATTAATCTTAGGGACGATTAATCTAACACCGTCATATTTATCTTCCCTTCTTGTTGTTTCGCATGAAGAAGATGAAATGACCGAAGTTCTGCATTGAACTCATTCAATATCTTTCTGGGGAGACTTGGTCTCATGTCTGGACAAACAGGAGTTGCCCGCAACGAGAAACGACTCGAATTATGAAGAATGCTGGCTCTCCATGGAGCGACAGAGCATCGATTCTACAACTGAACAGAGTTTTGCTATCTCAGTTCTCGTCCACCTGAAGGTTAAGAAGATCGGTGAAGTCTTTCAAGGCCGTGCAAAAGTAGTCCTACTGTTGAGAAGGGCATTCCAGGGCTGTTGCTGTAGTTTTTAGAGAATGGCCTTCTTGCTAAAAGTGATGCTAAGCCTATTTATGAATCGTGGTGCTTCATGGACAAATACTCAGTTGTGGAGAGACTTCGTTGAGCAATATTTTGCTTATTCATCTAAACATTAATTGGCCATTAATAGTAAGGTATCCGCCGTCCTGAGTTGCTTGCACGCGCTATCTATCTGCTAATATCCAACGGTTCCCATCATCATCCACCTCTCTTTCTAGCATTACCCTCCAATTCATCTCATAGCTTGTTTGGATATATAGATGCACGCGGTTCCTGCAAAACTATTAATCCGCACCTTCATTCTGAGGAAGACTGTTAACTATAAAGCTTTGTACTTGATCATCAGATGATACGGCAATGACAGTGGGAATGTGTGCAATAGATGGGAAAACATTACTTTGAGTAAAGCTACTTAAATATTCTCGTGCTTCTTTCGACAGCAAAACATGATAAAGGCAAGGCGATAGATACTAAAGTAAAACATTCCTGTGCTCGATCCAGGCGACTGCAGTTTTCCGAATATAAGGAGTTCAAGCAGAGGATGAATTTCAGAAAAAAGTGACTTCACTCAGATCTCTGTTGATGAGAAGAGAACATTCACAAAGTAGAACGAAGCGAGGAAGCCGATGCTACCAGTTGATAGCAGGGTGCCTATAGTCACGATAAGCGAGTAACCAACATAAACCGTGACAGATGGAGGCCCGCTCAAACCGTTCAGGTCAAAAACCAAGTAATTGATGCAGTACATGAACACATAGATGGAAGCCGAACCGGAAGCACAGAAGGACTTCCACCACCATTTCCAGTCCTCAGCTTGTAGATTACGATAAGTAACGATCAAGGAAGTTTCGGCACAGACAATAACAAGGGACAGAAGACAGAGGCAGAGGGTCCCCGACGTGCTGTAGAACCTACCAAGGCATATGCTACTCAGAAAGAAGAAGAGTTCAATAAAGAGCGTGCAGAACGGGATCATCCCAACACTGAGAACTAAGAGCCACGAAGGGAGTGTCCGAGCAGGGATTTCCCTGGGAATGTGATTGGTTTTCACAGGATATTGGATAGCCTCAGCCCGGGTAGCTAGGAATCCTCCCAAAAGGGTGACTGGCGCTGAAAAGCAGAACCAGAGCAATAAAACGGTGACGTACATGGAGATGGAAATAGCGGCCGTGCTACGATTGACCAACATTACGAGGTTGAGCAATGTGCGTATGCTGAGGACGATTCCTGGAAAGAGAAATGTGATCGACCATGAAACCGACTTCCAACCATCAGTACTTCCTTTCAGAGTTCTCCACAGACGCACGCCAATGTACCCACCAACGATTCCTGAAAAATAGTAGCTAGTCATCATCAACGTCAGTATCATTCCTCGAGCTCCAGGCAGCTTGAAGCCGAAGGCTGCGATAGTTGCAGTCACAAAACCGGTCAGTGTGATTTGGACCCCAGTTCCAACCAACACACTGAGAAGCTTAGAGTGATTCGGTTCTCTGAATGCATCGCCTGCGAGAAGCTTCCAACCCGAAGGCTCATCATCAGTCTCTTCTTCAGCCTGCTTACCGATTCCCTGGCATTTTGCGAGTTCCCTAGATATTGTCTTCAGGAGTATTGCGATGACGATGCCGGTTAAGAGAAGGATGGTTATCAGAGAATTCAGTAACGAGAGCCAATGGCCTCGGGAATCTCCCTGCTCCAAATAAGTGTCCCAACGAGATTGCCACTGGATATCGCTCTTCAGGAACTGAACCTCATAAGTAAAGGATATCCTTTCGTTCTCCCTCACAACCTGCAATGTCTCGAGCTCAAGGGGACATTCCATGGAATCTATGTTGTCGAACATTTTGAGCTTTTTCATGTTTTCCTGGTCATGTTTAACACTGCAAGGAACCACCCTGAAGCCCACAATCTCAAACAGAGGCGGCGATTCATAACCCTTTGCAACCGTGCCATTTAATGGCACATCAAAATCCATTATGTCAAAAATACGGCTTCTGTGCTCGTTCACCAAGACTATGAACTTGAGATGATTAATAATGTAAACATCATCGCTATTCCGCGCTGCATACCCGATCGGGAAGCCAGTCCCTTGAATGTTAAACCGACCATAGGCATAATTTATTACTGGCAAACCGTCAAGCATCATGTTCACTTGGTACATGTTGCGAATCTGCTGCTTCAAAATCCTTACCTCGTGCTTGCTCAGGCGATCAGTGGTGCAGAGGTAGACAGACTCATTGACATACCCTTGGAACCGGTACGGCGAGTTGATGATTTGGTCTCCCACAAGAGCGGCGCCGACATTACTGACGCATTCTCGGATCCCACCCATGGGGATGCAGTATGGGAGACTATAGTAGCTCAAGGGAAGCAAAGTTTCGATGGAGGTCAAGGAATTAACTTGGGCAAATATGAGGTCATTGCCGGCGTATGTGTGCATGTAGCTTCTTGCCAAAGAAAACCAAATTGAAGAGAGTGCAAAGAAAACCAAATTCTTGATTGCAGAGCTTGTCATCTTGATATCTGCAAGAGAATCAATTGAATGGCTGCTAGTAGAGAACCAAATTAGGCAACCAACTCCAAGTTCAGATGATAACTTCCAGATATAGTCTCCAATTGTATATATACACAACATGCGTACACATTATGCAAATCATCGATGAAAAATTTCAGATCTTTCATGGTTTTTAATATCGCAGCAAGGAGATCCTTTGGTCTAACACTATGGAAACTCTATAAAGCATCAGAATCTAATCCATCATGGAAACATTTGTGAAGAACTTACCTCACAAGTGATGAATAATGCTGGCCTTGGTGATGGGAAGCAGCTGAAATTGCTTCCGGGAGGGAAGCGCTCTCGTTGTTTACCTGATGATTAACGTGATTGACGAGTCATTTTCATCTTGCTGCTTCGTTGCTTCCCATGAAGAGGAAAAATTGAAAACTTCTTTAATATTAAATAAAATCAATTCGGTCACTTTCTGGGAAGAAACTTGGTTTTATTACATGGACAAGAGGGAGTTGCCTTAAACAAGTAACGACACTCCAAGTCATCGTTAATGACTCCATTTTCTTTCATAGTGAATATCGACATTAGGACCGACCAGAAAAATATCGACATTAGGCTGTGTACGTTTGTCGTTTATCTCATGGACAATCTCCAGGAAATTCAGTTAACAAATACCCCGAGAAAGCGGTCATATCTTCCTCTGACCACCCTTTTGATTGTTAAGTCGCAAGCCGTGGATGTCACGAGCATCTAAAATTAATTAAAGACAAATGTGGATGATGCCCATGGAGGAAAACACGACCCTTTGGAAAGCCGAGCAAGAACACACATGAAAGTCACCTACCTCAGATCTAGGTAAGTACGTTTCCAAGGGGCAACCGATGAGGTCGTCAGCGCACTCTTTAGCATTATTCTAGAATTAATAGTGATAAAGATGAATTTTCAATGAAAAATGACGTGAATTAATATGCATTTTTTCGAAGGAATATTTCATAATAAATATACTACTTCGACCTAAAAACAAAAGTATTTCTTTTGCCGATAAAAGTGCTTTAAATTTGTAAAGTTGGATTCCTTCATTTATACAATGCTAAAATAATCTCTCTCTGTCATTTTGTTAAGTAAACTTTTAAAGTTGAAAGAAATATTTTTCATCTTTTGAAAGAGCTTTCTTCCAACAAATCGCATCAAATAGAGGACTCAATTGAGCTTGACTGACAGTCATTTTGTATCTTCAGTGGCCATGCATGCTGTATTCTGGATGTTCTTACAGATAACATGATTTTCTAGTATAAATTCTGAAGATTTGTGCAAATCATCAATAATAATTCAGCCTTTTCACGGTAATAGAGCATGAGAAGCACCATGAGGATGAAGCTACTCACACGGCTGGACAAGAATGACCTCTTTTTCTAGTCCTTCATAATCGTCATTCACCAGTATGACACCCTTTGGCTTCAATGAATTTTGATCACGAAAATGACCTTCGGCATAGCTGTTTCGTTCCTCTTATTGTCAGGGTCGCATGTCAGTGGCCTACCTCTTTGTCCTGCTCAACTATTATGCTACGACAAGTGGAAAGCGAAAATGGGAAGATTGAAGAGATATGGATCAGTTTAATTGTTCTTTGGCAGAATTGGTGTTTATAATAGAGGATGATTTTATAGAGCTTTGTTTTTTGCAAGCTGAAATTGACTTGCTGCAGAAATTTCATGACTGCAAGTCGTCAAAGCGAAAAATAAGATTGTCTCGATTAGGACTTCTATTACGGGAAGATTAACAGGGACAAGAAGATGCATAATGGAGGTAGATGACACCATGAATAAATTGGCGAACCACAATATTGAAGAGGTATGCACAGTAATGATAAATACCTAATTTACAATGGCGATACTCTCGCGATGCAGAGCAAATAGAATTGCCACCTCTTTCCCTCCTATTTATCTTTGTGATGATTAATGTAACACTGTCATTTTATCTTTCTCTTTGTTGCTTGGCATGAAGGAGACGAAACGACAAAAGATCTGAATCAAACTCATTGGATTGCTTTCTAGGAAGACTTGATTTTATGTCTGGACAAATAGGAGTTGCCAGCAATTAGAAACAACATGCCAATCCAACGTTCCATGACTCCAGTTTTGTCACAGTTGGTATTGACGCCGATTGATGCAGAAGAAGCAAAATTTATGTAGTTCATCGGAATCTTTCATTGCTCTTGTATCTACTGAATGGCAGAGTTGAAAGACTGAATATGAAACGAAATGGGGGACATTAGGTGCAGATTCTCAATCTGCTTGGCATAAGGGACTTGGGCTAGGGACAAGAGATTAGCTGAGTGGCATAAATGGCAAGGGCGGGGATATGTCATGGTTTTCTAACAGCCCCCAGAGATTTTACGACCTGTCAGTCTTCTTGACTTGAACCATCTTTTGATCACGACCTGTAAGCTCTTGGGATCAATCACGGTGTGACTCGAACTATGAAGAATGCTGGATCCCCAGGGAGCTACAGAGCATCGATTCTACAACTGAATGAAGTTTCGGTGTCTCAGTCCTTGTCGAGCTAAAGGTTAAGAAGATCGGTGAAGAGAAGTCTTTCAAGGCCATGCAAGGAGTCCTACGGTTGAGAAGGGCAATCCATGGTTGTTCCTATAATGTCTAGAGAATGGCCTTCTTGTTAAAAATGGTGCTGATCCTTTTATGAATGGTGCTTCATGGATCTAACAATGGTCAGTTGCTGATTTACTGACTTGTAAGGTTAGTCCAGAGACTTGGTTGGGCATTAATAGGTTTATTATCAGGAAGGCACAGGCCGTCCTGCGTTGCTCATGCGTGCTATCTATCTGCTAAATAGCTGACGGCGCCCATCATCACCCTCCTCTCCTTCTAGTGTTACCCTGCAACTTATCTCATAGCTTGTTTAAATCTATAACTATGACTTCTAGAGGTTATATGATGTATGACATTCCTGCAAAGCTACTCAATGTCACCTTTGAAGAAGACTGTTAACAATAAAGCTCCGTACTTGATTGTCACATGATACAGAAATGATGGTGGAAATGTGCGCAGTAGATGGCAATACATTACTCGGAAAGATTAATAGGTATTGACAACTGTTCTCATGCTTTATTCATCAGCGAAACATGACAAGGGCAAGGCAAAAGATAAAATATAGAAAACTCCTGTACTTGGTCGAGGCAACTTCAGTTTCCAACTGCAAGGAGCTCATTCAGAAGATGAAAAATCTAAATAAGATGACTCCTCAGATCTCCGTTGATGAGAAGAGAGCTTTCACAAAGTAGAACGAAGCAAGGAAACCAATGCTACCGGTTGATAGCAGGGCCGCTATTGCCATGATGAGCGAGTAACCAACATAAACTATGACTGCTGGGGTCCCACTCAACCCGGCCAGGCTAATAACCAAGTAATTGATGCAGTACATGAACACATAGATGGAAAACAAACCGGAAGCACAGAAAGACTTCCACCACCATTTCCAGTCCTCAGCTTGTAGATTGCGATAAGTAATGATCAAGGAAGTTTCAGCACAGACGACAACAAGGGACAGAAGACAGAGGCAGAGGGTCCCTGACACGCTGTAGAACCTACCAAACCATAAGCTACTTAGAAAGATGAAGAGTTCGATAAATAGTGTACCAAACGGGATTGTCCCAGCACCGAAAACTAAGAGCCATGAGGGGAGTGTCCTAGCAGGGGTTTCCCTAGGAACGTGATTGGTTTTTACAGGATATTGGATAGCCTCAGCCCAGGTCGCTAGGAATCCTCCCAAGAGGGTGACTGGTGCTGAAATGCAGAACCAGAGCAATAAAACGGTGATGTACATGGAGATGGAGATAGCAGCAGTGCTTCGGTTGACCCACATTACAAGGTTGAGCACTGCGTGTATGGTTACGATGATTCCTGGAAAGAGAAACGCTATCAACCATGACACTGACTTCCAACCATAGGTACTTCCTTTCAGTGTTCTCCACAGACGTGTGCCAACATACCCGCCAACCGTTCCCAAAAAAGTGTAGACCCTTATTATCAACGTCAGTATCATTCCTCGAGCACTGGGAGGTACTAAGCCGAAGGCAGCAATGGTTGCAGTCACGAATATGGTCAGTGTGATTTGGACCCCAGTGCCAACCATCACACTGAGAAGCTTAGAGTGATTCGGCTCTCTGAATGCATCGCCAGCAAGAAGCTTCCAACCCAAAGGCTCCTCATCAGTCTGTGCTTTGGCCTGCTTATCGAGTCCCTGGCGTTTTGCGAGTTCCCTAGATATTGTCTTCAGGAATATCACGAACACAATACCAGTTAAGATAAGGATCGTTATCAGAGAAATGAGTACCGAGAACCCATGGAATTGGGAATCTCCCTCCTTCGAATAAGTGTCCCAACGTGATTGCCACGTGATATCGCTCTTCACAAACTGAACCTCATAAGTGAAGGATATACTCTCATTCTCCCTCACAACCTGCGATGTCTCGAGATCGAGGGGATATTCCATTGAATCTATGTTGTCGTACATTTTAAGCCTTCTCATGTTTTCCGGGTCGTGCTTAACACTGCAAGGATCCACCCTAAAGCCCACAATCTCGAACGGCGGTGCAGCCTTATAACACTCAGAGACTACGCCATCAGATGGCGCATCAAAATCCATTATGTCATAGCCCTGGTAACTGCGGTCTCGGTGCTCGTTCACCAAGACCGTGAACTTGAGATGATTAATGATGTAAACATCATTGCTGTTTGGTACTTCATACCCAATTGGGAAGCCGGTCCATTGAATGTTAGTCCCATCATAGCTGGCATACCTTACTACTGGCAAATCATCGAGCATCATGTTCACTTGGTACAAATCGTGAATCCGTTGCTTCAAGAGCCTTGCCTCGTGCTTGCTCAGGGGGTCAGTGGTGCAGAGGTAGACAGACTCGTTGACATACCCTCGGAACCGGTATAGTGAGAAGATGATTTGTTCTCCCATGAGAGCGGTGCTAACATTGCCGGCACTTTCTTGGATCCCCCATACGGGCTTGCAGTATGGGAGACTATAGTAGCTGAAGGGAAGCAAAGTCACGATGGAGGTCAAGGAATTAACTTTGGCATATATGTGGTCATTGTAGGTGTACGTGTGCATGTAGCTCCCGCCCAAAGAATACCAAATTGAAGAGAGAGCAAAGAAAACCCGACTCCTGATCGCAGAGCTTGTCATCTTAATATCTGCAAGAGAATCGGTTGAATGGTTGTGAGTAGACAGCTAAATCAGGTAACTAAGCTCAAGTTCAAATGATAATTGCTTTGAAATATCCTACATGAAACTCACGAACTGCCACTCGAGACGATACTCAAATCATCGATGAAAAGATTTTGGATCTTTCATGGCATCACAGCATGAAAAACATCCTTAATCAGCATGAGGCTATAGAGAAGCAGATCCTTTAAATCTATTATCGATGAAAGATTATAAAGCATCAGAATTCCATCATGAAAACCAAACTGCTTGATTTCTATTCGGACAAAGCAAGAAAACATCGAGTAAATGAAGATCAAATGACGCGGAATGTACCTTGCAAATGATGAAAGTGAAGCGCTCTCGTTCTCGTTTCTCTTTATTTATGCGATGATTAATGAAACCATCAGATTCATTTTCAGAAGAGGGAAAATTGAGAAGCTGTTTATATTTAATGAAAACGGACTCAGTCAATTTCTGGGGAGAAACTTGGTTTTATATAAGGACAAACGGAAATTGACCGCAACTCGATAGGATACTCTAAGTCAACGCTAATGACAAGAGTCATTGATTGTTGGACTAAGTGGTTGGAGGTATTGTACAAGAGTGAAATGAACGATAGGAATGTAGGATTTCAGATACAATTTTCGTTTTCTTTACTGGGGCAACCTCTTAAAGACAAAATTGAGGGAAAATGATTATTCTTCCCTCCGAACACCCTTATGATTTGTGGGTTATTTGTGGGTTATGACAACACCCACCCACAAAATCATCTAACTGCAATAGTGGGAGTGGATAATGTTTGTGTGATATTTGAACTTTTTTGGACCAGGCAAATAGAAAATATAAAATAAAATGAAGATTTAACCCAGTCAACCAAGGGATGCTCAGCTCCTTTTTAAGAGTGAGGGCTCGCGCAGAACAGAGGAGAAAGAAAAGGGAGAAAAGAAAGAGAGAGGGAGGAAAGAATGAAGAAGAAGGAAGGAAGGAAGAAAAGGGTACTCGACACATGCGCCTCACCAAGCCGGAATTATTACATATCACAATGCCTGGTAAGTGTTCGCGCCCCTTATTTTTCTAATCAGATTGGTTTTCGGAGTTAGGGTCAAATTCAAGGTTTAATTGATTTTGAGTTTCAAGGTTCGATTAAGGAGTCGTCAAGCTGCATATATATTTATATGTATATGAAAATGAAAGTTTAGGATGATGTGGAGTTTAGAATTTTACGAAACTTGATTTAAGTTTACAGTTTACTTGAAACAAATTTTGAAATTTTCCACACGTGACGAACGGTGTGCATCCAGCAACTTTGGGGCTATATTTCGTCAATTTGCGACTTCATTTTGGGTCGACTGACTTGGGATTCTTATAGAACATTGAAATGGCTTTCTATCTATTGTAAGTACATTTGAAATGGGATTTAGTGTAGAGAGTCATGGTGTGACCAAGTTTTGTACTCAAGTTTCGCATTGCGACTGGCTTGAATAATCGCTTTGTGTATGTAATTTGTTCACGTTAGAATTGTTTTGTTAACATTTAGACATAGTATAGCCATCTTATAGTTGAGGTAGCAGGTTACTCAATTTTAATGTTGTTTCTCGCTTATTCGATAGAATCGCAAGGTCGATGATTCGAGTAATATTTATTGTTTAGTGGTAGGCATTCCAAGGTGAGTGGTACTATCTTTTCTATGAATTTGTAAACTTATGTCTTGAAAGTGATAAAAATTTGAGTATTGCACGAGTTATTAAAGCATATTTTTTGCATAAAAGTATGGATCGGGTAATTACTACATTTTAATATTTGAGAATGGTTTTACATAAGGTATTGTGAAAATAATATATATGTATCGCTTCGCGAATTGGTTTATGGAATGAACTCTAGAATGATTTGAGAAAGTTTTATGAAAGATATTTCGTTGTGAATGTGGTTTATGAAAAGAATTCTAAAATGATTTTAGAAATATCTTGTGATGTATTTTGTTTGATGAATGAAGTTTAGAAAGATTATGCGTAATGTTTTCTGAAATCAATTACTGATACTGATTATGGATTTGATTGTTGGTATTGGAAGATGTGGATTTGGTGCTTAATATCGATGTGAGTCTATTAAGGGACTTATGGGTATATATGCCAAATTTATGATATCTTTCTGGCTCGAGCCCTCGACTTTATAAATGGAGATCTTGCCATGTGGGGAATTTTAGTGGCCTTATCACCAAGCTTTATGTCGTGACTATTGAGCAAAAGATTAATTGATGGATGGATCATTGACGTGTGAGTTTAATGAGATTAATTAACAAACTTTACTATTGATATTTATAATGATTGAAATTAGTATTTTTTTGAATTATATAAAGTTTATTGAAATGGAACGACTTGTACATGACTTGATATGTATATTAAAGTGTTGGATTATGAGTTTATGGTATTGCTATATATATGGTTGCTCGATCTATTTTGAAGAGATACATATCACTCACTAAGCTGTAGTTACTTACCCCTCATTTTCCTAATCTTTTCAAGTTCTCGATTAACGGTTGATTGAGCGAGAGGGTTATCCACAGAGACTTTTTGAAGTTGGACTTTTGGGTTTTAGTTTGAGGCCAGGTCCTTCAAATGAAAGGACGACCCATGTCATCCCTCTTTTCTTCTAGGATTTGAGGTGTGACGGTTTATAATTGTAACCCACCTGTCAAAAGGATAGCTAGAGGAAAATATGGCCCAAGCAAGTTCAAGCTTAAGAGAAATGAATTTGACAAAGTAATCACAAATATATCTCAAAACTTGCATGCCTCAAAAGGTTGATTAGGGCCTATCCATACTTATTTTGATAACAAAATGACTTCTATGTACTAACAAATCGCTCAGTTAAAGCAATTAATCAAACCTAATAAGATGCGGAATTCACACATGAACACAAAACCCCAAAATCTCTCTTCAACAAAACCATCGCTTCTAATCAACTCCCATCAGACCCACAACTCTACAACGCTAGAATTTACTATTTTCATGGAATCTCAAATTTTCACGACTCAAAAATCGGATTTCATGGCTCGAATTTTACTAGGATTCGAATTTTTGGTTACGATGAACTCTATAATCTCTTATTATGATGCCACGAAATTTGTTTTCTCTATGTCACCTACTTGTTTTCTTGTTTCCCTAAAAAATCCATCTCTCTCTCTCTCTAACAATCAAGAAGATTTGGAGGAGAATTCTTGGGTTAGTATGAAAGCCCAACCTGCTTATTGGGCTCAAAGTCAAGCCTCATCGCCTCTTTTTTTTTTTTTTTTGAAAAGCGGCTGAAAAGAAGGGCACGCCCTTTTGGATGTTCATGGTCTCTCTGCACTGCGTCTTCCTCTCGGCAAGCAAGGTACGCCCCCTTTCTCTCTCTTCCCCTCCTCCTCCGCCCCTCCTCCAATGTCGCAGATCGGCTTGTTCTTGTCTCCCCACGTTCCTCGAGCCTTTGCACGAGGTCGTTGTGGAAGTGTGCTGCCTGATTGTGGCGTTTTCCGCTTGGTTTGGGCTTGATTTCGTTGTGGTAGCTTCGTTTTCAGATCAGGGAGAGTCAAGGGAAAAAAGACAAGTGTGTGTCTGACATTTCTGGTCTAATGATGTTTTGGGACTCGCCCTTTTCTGGGTTTTTTGTAAGCTCGTTTGCTGTGCTCTGTTTGCCGCATGATGCTGAATTCTTTTGTGGGTCGATGATATTTTCAAGTTGTCATTTTGACCTAGTTGTCAACCTTGACATGGATTGCAAATCTAGAAGCTTGTTTACATAATAGAGCTGCGTAGACTTTTTGAGAGAACTGTGCTTAATGAGGACCAATTTGGAAACTTTATGCAAACAACATAATACAGGCCAACTCATTCACAGTCATTGTGTTTTTCTAACTTGTGGTGATGATGATGCTGCGAGAACATATTGATACGTTAGTTAAATTGGTGTTTTTTCTTTTTTTCTTCTTTTTGAATTAAAGCTGTCTGAAGTACTCCACTGGAAGTAGCTATGCTACCCACTGGAGCTCGAGATAATCAACTCCGTGAGAGCAACAGCCAGAAGGTTCATCCTCAACCCATGGACGAGTCCAGGAGTCCAAACCCAGAAGCCATAGAAGCCGTCATTTCTAAAATATTCACCAATGTCTCCTCCTTGAAGTCTGCTTACATACAGCTCCAAGCCGCTCATACTCCGTATGATCCAGATAAGATCCAAGCCGCCGATAAACTTGTGGTTTCGGAGCTGAAGAACCTGTCCGAACTCAAGCATTCTTACCGGGAGAACAACCCTAAACCAGTGTGCATCTCGCCTCAGGACTCTCGCTTAGCTGCTGAGATCCAAGAACAGCAGAGCCTTCTGAAGACGTATGAGGTAATGGTCAAGAAGTTCCAGTCGGAAATTCATAATAAGGACTCAGAGATTAATGTATTGCAGCAGCAAATTGAAGAAGCGGATGTGAAGAAGGCAAAACTCGATAAGAATCTTAAGCTTAGGGGCTTGTCAAGCAAAGAATCGGATGATTCGGGGTATGAGAATGGATTCTTCCCTGTTGATCTAACCCCTGATCTGTTCATCTCAACTGTTGAAGCCACTTACCGAGCCATTCATGACTTCTCAAAGCCCTTGATCAATATGATGAAAGCGGCTGGTTGGGACCTTGATGCTGCTGCTATTTCCATTGAACCTGACGTTGTTTATGCAAAGCGTGCTCACAAGAAGTATGCATTTGAGTCCCATATATGTCAAAGAATGTTCGGTGCTTTTCAAGAGGAAAGCTTTGGAATAGAGTTGGATACTCTTGCTGTAAATAAAGAAAGCTTTTTCCATCAGTTCTTGGCCTTGAAGGAGATGGATCCATTGGACATGTTAGGCCAGAACCCAGACTCGATCTTTGGGAAATTTTGTCGGAACAAGTATCTTTTGGTTGTTCACCCCAAGATGGAGGCTTCATTCTTTGGGAACTTGGATCAGCGGAATTTTGTAACTGGTGGTGGGCATCCTCGGACTCCATTCTATCAAGTATTTCTAAAACTGGCGAAGTCGATATGGCTTTTGCATAGGCTGGCCTATTCTTTTGATCCTAGCATCAAAGTTTTCCAGGTCAAGAGTGGGAGTGAGTACTCTGAGGTTTATATGGAAAGTGTGGTGAAGAATTGGGTGACGAATGAGGGTGATGAAAAACCTAAGGTTGGTTTGATGGTCATGCCGGGTTTTTTGATTGGTGGCGATGTAATCCAGAGTAAAGTCTACCTCTCGGGTGTGAAGGTTGTTGAGTAGTTGCCAATTGCATGGTTTGTCCATTTTTTCTGGGATGTGTATATTTCTGTCTCCACCGTGTGTTGTTTAGGGGTTGTGGTTGCTGTTGTATCTGTGTCCTCTTTAACTGCCAAATGTAGTTGCAAGTTCAATGAAATCTCTCTTTCTATCCCTTTCTCTTAATGGATGATTGTTACCTGCAGGTTTTCACCTATCTTTTAACTTTCCTATCCTCTGGGTCTGATTCGGTCATCCTCATTAGTGTTGGCTCCGGTACTGATTTGAAATGATCATGATGTTATCTGTGTGTGCAGCTGCAGAATTATCTACATTTATGTGTGTGTCCATGCTTGTCTATCTACTTTTGGTTGGTCTGATGTCAAACTTGGAAATGTTCAATCGTTTACATCCTGCATGTCGCCATTTGATCTCATTATGCTATAAGGCATGGAGAATTTGACTGTCCTTTGGTGTCTTCCCTACTACGTAGAAGCAAAAATAATTAAACCTCCTTGTCTCATGGATTACACAGGGGCAACGGCTTCATTCTAGGGTCTCTTTGTTTGATGCTGGTAGGAAATTTAGGTGGTTGTGATGCATTCGTCATAAAATTAGTTATATTCCAAGGTAATGAAGATTAGGATGATAGTTGGGTTTTCAGTTTCTGCATTATTTTAATCAGGATAGACTCTGGATGATACAAGTAGCTACTTTTGTCAAGTTATACCGCATGTCTAGCAAGTTGCCATTTTCCCTTTTGATTGTCTTGACTTGTTCGGGAGCTTATACTGAAGGCACCAGAGGATCCTCAATCAGCAATCTTGATTGGACAATTTTCAGTAGTTCTGTTGTTATTGACCAAACAGTTTGGTATCTCAAACTCAGGAACTCCATGAAATGGCGCAATTGTCTTTGCTTTTGGCTGGTCGGCCATTCTTCTTTAAGACCTTTGAGATGCTGGTTCAGTTCGTATTCAAGTTTTAGAACATGCATCAATGTTTTTGAGTTGGCTTTCATAAGATCTGGATGGAATGGATGACAAAGGAATGATTCTGGGATTCTTCTTGATTCCTCGGAAAGGGTGATCAAACCACAATTGATGTCATCAATAACAAACAAATCTTTTTGCTGGTCTTTTTATGGTGCTGCATCCTCAAGACATGGATTGTGGTTTTGTGGTCCGTCAAATTACTAGGAACAGAGGACAATTATTGTCAAACATGTTATCACAATCGAATCAGCTTGTAAGTCAAACATGCTTTGATTATGCTTAACAAGAAATGATAACGCAGGACAAACAAATTAATCAATCTTATTAGGGGGAGTGCAAAGTGGGAAAACTAGAAGTTTCTTAAAGGGGTCTTTGGGGAGACTTCTATTTGAAGGATGTTATAATTGAAAAAGGTAGGTAGTGAGAGTAGTAAACGACTTCTAACGGAAGTAAGTGACTTCAAGCGATGCCCTTCTCTTATGGAACTGTCGATATTATTAATTTAATGGCAAGGTAGCTAGGAGCAATTGTCCTTCTGACTGAGAACCTTGGACTATATATATGGTTAACTGTGCCAAATACAATTACTAACGTATGAGGACAACTACTAAAAGAAAATATCAAATCCATCACGAAAATAACCTGAAAGACAAGATGCAGCAATTCTTCATGACTTGTGCTGATTGTTACCTAATGATCTGAAGACTATGAGGTTAATGATGAAATCAAACAGCAGAAAAATCCGCCGCTTGAATGGACGAAGGTTCTATCAAGCGTGCAGAGACCCTCATGATTCAAAACTCAAGAATTCCAATGCTATGCTTCAATTGCTTCTTGTTTCAGCATCAACATTAACTGAAGCCAATAGTCACCTCAAACACTGAGGATGCATCTGTCTTGTTTCGGCAAACGATAAACATCAGGTGCAAGACAATCTCTTGGTGCCAGAGCATGAGAAGATAAATGTCTCAGTTGTCAAACTGTCTTAAAAGGAGTAGGGTAGTACTAGTATATAAGCACAAACTGTAGTTGGGAAAGAGTCCGCATATTCAGCATCCTACTTCGTAAACTTCTAATTACAGTCTTAAGATACTTTACAGTGCTTTTATCAACCTACTCCAAAACAAACAACGCAATTATAAACGCGACGGCGAAAGAGGCTATGAACTTGTTCGACCACACAATTTAGGAATGGATAAAAGTGACTAACGAGCAAAATTTACAGTTCCAAAGACTGCTCAGCGGGAGCTTAAGAGCTCCTCATTTCTCATGGGTATTAGTACTTGGCCAGTCCAGGAATTTGTACCCTTGAAGTGAGGGTGGCAAGTAGCTTTGCGCTGCCTGAGGATCATCAGGAGTATATATGTAGCCTTTCCCATATCCGATTTCCTTCATCAGCTTGGTAGGCGCATTTCTCAGATGCAGTGGGACTCCCTCATTTTGCCCCACAGATTCTCTCACTGCCTTCTGTGCAGCTCCCATCGCTCGATAAACAGCAATTGATTTCGGAGCCAAAGCCAAGTAGGCGACGCACTGTGCAAGAACCACGTTGCATTCTGGCATCCCTATGAAATGGCAAGCTTGGTAACAAGAAACGGCCTGATTAAGAGCCAATGGGTCGGCCAAACCAACATCCTCGCTTGCAAACCTGATCAGTCGCCGGGCAATGTAAAGAGGCTGTTCGCCCCCTTCCAGCATTCTCGCCAACCAGTAGATGGCAGCATTCGCATCACTTCCCCTCATAGACTTGTGGAGTGCACTGATTAGATTGTAATGCTCATCTCCAGCTTTATCGTAAGCTAGGTGCTTACACTGGAGTGCCTCCTTCACATCATCCAGCGTAACGATTGCCGCAGTTGGACCAATCCCATTTTCCACATCTGCCAACAAATTGCCATCAGAGCTTTCGCTCCCGCCCTTCAATTTCAGCTGCTGCTTGGACACCCGTGTAGCAGCAGTTATGGCCGAAATCTCCAAGGCATTCAGTGCCACCCTGGCATCACCATCACAATTAGTGGACAGAAACTCAACTGCATCCTCCTTCGCCTCGACATTCATATCGACACTCCTCGCTAACCCCTTCTCTGAATCACCTATCGCCCGCTCAAGGAGTGACACTATGTGATGGGGCTTCAGAGGGTTGAGTGTGAGGACCCTGCTGCGTGACAACAAGGGCGTGATCAAATGGAAAGACGGGTTCTCCGTGGTGGCCCCCATGAACACAATGCTCCCGTCTTCGATCACGGGCAAGAACGAGTCCTGCTGCGACTTGTTGAACCTATGCACCTCATCCACAAACAACACAGTCCTCCTATTACCCTTGACCCTCGCCTTCCTCGCCTCCTCCACCGCGTCCCTCACTTCCTTAACCCCACAAGTCACAGCAGACAGAGAAGTGAATCTATACACCGACCCCCTCGAAGAGGAATTCGTAATGGCCTTAGCTATGGAGGTCTTGCCCGTACCTGGAGGACCCCAGAGCACGATCGAGGGCAGGCGATCGGCCGCGATCGCCGAGCGTAGGAGCGAGCTCCCGCCCAGCAAATGCTCCTGCCCGACGACGTCGTCGACGGTCCGGGGCCGCATCCGCTCCGCCAAGGGCTCGTGCGGCGGCGAGACCTTCCTCTCCGGCGCCCCTCTGGGAACAGCGGGTTGCGGGTGCTGCGGCAAAAGGAGCCTGGGACGCTTGGAATCGGGGGGAGTCGGGGTCGGCGAGCCGTCGTCCCGCGGCCGCGCCTCGGCCCGGGGCGGCGGCGGAGGAGGCGGAGGAGAAGGGGGCGAAGGATTGTTGGAGGAGGACTTGGAGTTGAAGTGGAAGAACCGGTCGAGCTTGGGCTGAAACGGGGGCGGGCTGGGGCTGGGATTGGGGCCGCCGGCGGCGCTAGGGCTAGGGTTAGGGCTGGCGGCGGCCGGCGAGGACGAAGACGGCGGCCGCCGGGCGAGGATCCACTCGGTGGCGTGGAGGGCGGAATTGCCGCCGGTGGCGGCGAGGGCTTCGGCGGCCAGCTCGCTGGAGAAGCCCATGCTCAGGAGCTGCTGCATCTCCATTTTTCCGATCGTGGGTTCGTCTCAGTTCGAGCTGCGCAGCCAGAGGAGGAGGAGGCGGCGACGAAGGAGAAGATGGAGGGACTGCGGTGAAGCTGCGGCGGCGGCGGCTACGGCGACGGCGGTTCGCGACGGCATTGGAGACGTCGGAATTGGAGTTAAGGAAGAAGAAAGTAGGAGCCCGAAAAAGCAGGAATTGATAAAGGCGGGAGTTGTGCCGGTAAAAATTCACGTCTGCCCCTCTATCTCCCGCTTATTGAAGTTTCGACCAAATTCTTCCTTGAACTATTTTAGGTTTTTCCTTTCTCCCAAAATATAAAATTTTGTACATCGATGTGATATTGCCTATCAATTATTTTACTCGAGAGTGATAGGCATTCGACTAATTTCATGTTTGAAATTCGAAAATTTTCTTAGTTATTAATAATTTATTTTTTTAGTATGACCATTACATGATATATTTGATACACAAAATACTTTTCTTAATTTTGTCTGGAACTCTTCAAACTCATTAGTTCTCGAGTCACTCGGTTCCGAGCTCCTATACTTGCAATAAGAGAAATGATGCGCGCATGAGGATGGAATTAGGT